>OX451347.1:44058768-44796268 GCA_949629155.1 Myopa testacea
AAACAGACCAGATTTTTCATTTTATTTCTTTACCTCAAAACTTCTCCACTTCTCTCCGAATAAAGTTCACTCTCTCATCTTAAACTCTCGAACTTATTTGAGAGTTTTTACTTCTTAATTAATTAACTAAATTATTTTAGCTTAGCTACATGAAGGAACATCCTGTGCTATACATATATGGAATAAATGATAGCGAGGGAGAGGGAAATACAAAGAGAGAAAGAGGAAGAATGGGAGAGTAACTGAATGAGTGAATAATATAAAGAAAAGATTTGAAAAGAAATATAAGAGGAAATAAAAAAGGAGAGAGAGCGCACCTTCTAAATTGCATTTCGTTTTGTTTTTTTCAAATACGCTTAGAATTCATAACAAGTATTTTGTTAAATTAAGCTGATTATTTCAGCAGTGACGAGTTGGAAAGTCGCGAAACACGAAACATGAGTGAACGCAGTGCCAACAACCGCTACCAACACATTGACACTCACTACTCGTTTATTTTTTGCCCCAGCTAATTACACGCTTGGAAAATTAGATTTTCCACGATCAAGTATGTGTTGCGAAACGAGTTTTGTACGCGTAACTGATGTGGGTGTTAGTAACAGTATGATATGCCTCTGTGTGTGCGTATGTCTGTGTATATGTGTGTGTAATGTAGCTCTGTTAATGGCAGTTGGTGGCAATTAATTTCCACAGCTAAAATGTATGCGTGCTTTTGAAAATATGTATATTTATGTGTGTATATGTGTATGTTATGTATGCGTGTATCTTGTGTATGTATGCGTGTATGCTTGTGTAAGTGTTCGTGTGTTTGTGTGACTCCATGTGCCTGTCAGCTCATTCGTGTATTTTGCCCATTTTACTTAATTTGATTGTTGTTGTTAGCATTATTGTTGTTCGTGTTGTCGTTGTTGTTGTTGTTGTTCCATTTACTACTTTAACGTAGGAAAATTTTGAAAATTACAAAACCATGGAATATTTTGTCACAGCTGGCGGAAGTGAACCGTAACGTTCTCTCTGCTCTCGATGCGACAAGAGAGTGCTCACGCCTGTCCTCTGTTTGTTTTTCATTTGATCTGCATCACTGTTGACATCACTCTTGACGACACACGCTTAAATTCTACGTGCGTGTGGGTGTATCAGTTCTTCCATCCGTCTGCCGTTCAACGAACGAATCGATTCCAGTCGAGGTTGTCTACTTGAATTTATAATTAAAATTTATCTCGGACTCACTTTTCTTTCAGATTTTCACTCAGGATGTAAAAAATAGGGTTTCGCTTTCTGAAGCATAGAAAAGATAAGGATTAAAGATGGACTAAGCTCTGAAATTTCATGGAATTCTGTGATTTTTCTCTCTCATTCAAAATATTTTCGTATTTTAGACCCCGAGTTAACACTCGAATATCCAAAAATCATTCATATATCAAGAAATCTACCAGATGGCTGTAAGGTTCGGCAACCATCGAGTTGTTTCGCAGTTCTACGATGAAATGAAAACCATTTCAGCACGTTTAACCTGCTTGTCCTTGTAAGGTTGTTGCTGCTGCTTGGTTTTGCTCCCTCCAGGTGCTCGCTGATGTTGTTGCTTCCTTCAGTTGCTGGTTGTTGTTGTTTCTGGTTGTTTTTTCTCTACTGTTGCCGCTCTGATGATTTGCTTGAGTAGCTTCCTTGGCGACACTCATTTATTTTATGTTGTTTATACGTTGCTCTGTTGATAAAGAAACAAGAAGTATTAAAGAAGTTAAAAGAAAAATAAACAACTACAACAACAACAACAACACGCAACACATGCAAAGCGTTTGCGTGATAAGCGAAATGAAACAGCGACGACAACGACGAAGAAAACAACAACAAGTATCATCCTCAAGATATGCATTAAATGTAGTCAAGTGAGTACAACAAAAACAACAATAATAACAACAGCACGAAGAACAACAACAACAACTGATTTAAATTGGCACCAAATCCATGTGCGGATGAAATGCAAATCTGAACGTGGCTTGAAATTCATTTCATTCAGTTGCTACACGTCTGCAATAGAATAGAGCATGTTACATGTCTGTATTGTTGTTGCTGTATTTCTTGTTGTTGTATTTTTTGTTGCGAATGTTTTCCTGTTATTTTTGTTTTGTTCTTATTCCAGAAGGAACGAGAAGGAATGCAGAAGAAAGCAGATCACTTTGTTGATTTGAAAACTAATATTATTAATTAAATGTTGCTACAGCTGATGCTGTTGCTGCTTTAATTTAATTACTTCACTATTCTTAGTGGATGAGTTGCTATAGTTTTTTCTTTATAGTGAATTTTAAAAAATCTGTATGAAAGAACTACAAAAAACCAAGGAACCAATTTTAAGAAATTTATAGAAAATTAAAGAATACAACATATTGTAAAATTCCTTGCTTGCATTGAGTTTAGTAAAATTGAACTCCTTCAAATTCTTTAGAATCTCGGATTTTCGTCATCGTACAACACGGCGTATGAGCAGAATTTATTTATTTATTTTATGGATGCCAAGCAGTTTAATTTGCATTACGTAATGCGCATGCACGTAATGCGTTATGCACACACACACTCAAACACTTGTATATGCTGCATGTTGTTTTGCTCTTGTTCTTCTTGTTGTTGTTTTTGTTATTTTTGTTGTTGCTGTAGCGGTTGTTGGCAATCGAATTGCAATCGAATTGAATGCTTTGAACTTAATTAAAATTTAGAGCATTCAAATGGTTTCGTATATGAAACCCATGAAACTATTGAATGTAAAAGTGTGAAAAAGCTCTGTTGTGGGAACAACTACTGTAAATTGTTAGTAATTAAATAGAACTCATGGAATGTTTTCTGACATCGTTTACGAAAGCTTTTTCTGACGGTATTAAGCGGCAAGTAAGAGAGAGAAAGAGAGAGAAATAAGCCAAAAAAGAGAATTAATTGATTTCAGTGTAAATTGTTTTAAACTCTTCTCTTCTCCTCTCCTCACGAAATGATTTTATGAATTAAATGAATGATTTCATTGAATCCATGGTTTTACTATAGTAGTCATTGCAGGAGACTCAGTATCAACATCTTTTTATTATCCTTCACCGTGTGAAGTGAGATATTAAAGGAAAGGAGAGAGTAAAGACGACAAACTGCAAATCTTGCCACTAAAGTGGTTTCAGAGAAAGAGAAAAGAACAGAAAACAATTTTTATGTCTTCATTGAATAACCAAAAAGTGCTCAACGTTCTTTTTTGTGCAATTTGCAAAGCATTTTTCAGATTTTGCTTGTTAAGCCGAAAATTAAAATGTTCGAAGAGCAGCCAAGAAGAAGACGAACATTTTGCACGCCAACCACGAAACCGTCCTCTCTTCACTCCTTCCCGTTCATGTCCATGCTGTTGGGGTCCAGTTATTTGATCTGCTAACAAGTCGTTTAACACCAGGCTGTGAAACGTTTTCGATTTCCGAAGCGAGAATAAAACCAGAAAAAGCAATCAGCGGAGACGTGCGACGTGCAGCGCAGACAAACAAAAATATGCAAACCGATGCACGGTGAGTAGGAAAAGAAGAAGGATCGGAAGGACATCGGAGGATGTGATTTTTATTTCCAATCAGCATTTCAAACGGTTCAATTAAATAACAGATTTAATTTTGGAGAAAATTCCTTACTAAATTCGAATATTTACAAAACACTTTATAATCATCATTATAAGCGAAGTTTGGCATGATTGATCGCTTTTTGGAGTGATGAATTGAATAGAACTCTAAGCTGTGAGTTTGTGAAAATCTTCTAAGGATTTAGGCAAATATTTCCTACAGGGTGTTGTTGCAATCTTTGGCAGATGCAGGCCACCCACAGACAGGCACACACATGCTTAGACACACACAGACACAACCGAAAACATACATAAACAAATAAATGGGAAAACGAGTATTGCGACTATAAAAATTGTCAGGATGTGATTTCATGCCATAAAATTATCCTGTTATTTTTTGTTGGTTTTTTATTTTTGTTTTTTCTTCCTTTAGTTTTATTGGTTTTGTCTTTTTTGCGGTTTTTGTGTTACTATAAAAAGAAGAATCTTGTTATTTTTTAGATTTGATTTTCTTTTTTGCACACAAAACAACAACACAACGGATCTTCGTCATTTCTTCTTCATCATCAGTTTGAAGAAACGAAGAAGCAGAGAGAAACAAACCACAAAGCAAAACGAATGAAATAATAATCTAGAGAATTTTTGCTGCAAGAATTCTTCTGTTCATTTCTTCTGTTGGTTTTACTGAAATCTTGTTCTTTGTTGGGTGTTCTTTGAATATGCAAGGAAAACAAAACATTTTTAAATAAATTCTTATTTCGGTAACTCGATTTTAACAGACGAGAGTAGGTTAAAAGAGAGAGAGTGGTAAAGAAAGAAAATTTACTCAACTCAGATTTAAGTTTGTACAAAAAAATATCCTAGAAATGAAATAATTTAAATAATATTTATTATTTTTCTTGTAAATTCTTTTTGTTTAGTATACAAAGAACTTTTAAGAAACGGAAAGAAAGATTTAGCGTTAATTTTGAAATCTTATTGAATTCGAAGAATGAGCAAATTGAATAAAGAGTAAAAAAAATGAATTCAAGGTTTATGATGTTATTTAAGATGTTTAAATTGCAAATAGAATAAATAAAATATTCAGCGTGTACAACAATAAACGGAAAAACAAATAATGTGGCCATTCTTTATATCGCTGTCGCTCAGGTTGCTGTTGTTGTTTTCTTTGTCCTTTTCTCGGTCTTGTTCTCTGCTTGAACTTTAAATTCACTTGCTATTTTTTTACTTAGACTACTATTTTTATTTCTTCCCTCTTCGTGTTTCTGTTTATTCATTTTTGTTCCTTATCGTATACATTTTTACTCCTTTTCTTACTTCTTTTATGCGGTAGTTTGTATCAGTTTTTTGTGGAACTCTTTTTATGCATGCAACATTAATGCAACTTTTTCTCTTCTACTTCTGCTTTTTCTTCTTCTTCTTCATCCACTCCACTTAATAATTAATGTTAATTTTTTACTAAACTGTTTTTCTTTTCTCTTTTTTTCGCTAGTGTTGTTGTTGTTATTTTTTGTTGATTTTGCTGTGATGACATCTCGTTCCTATAAAGTTTAATAGACGTTAGTAAAACTTTAGTCACTCTTTTTTTTGGTAATCATTATTAAAGCTCGATTAGCTTAATTTAGTTTACATTTTCGAGGGTGATTCAGGTGGTTTTTTTGAGCTCAGCAGGCAAAAAACTGCACTGTAGTGTTAAAGGGTTGGAAGGGAAGCGAACCGAAAGCTGGAGATTAAAAGGAATTATGTTCATTTTGCTTTTTGTTTTATTCTTTTCTTTATAGTTTTTTTTATAGTTCACTTCTAGTTAAAAACGGGGAAAAAAAGGCAAATAAGCTTAATAAAAAAATTAATTAATTAATAAGGCTTTGAAAAATGTACTGATAGCGAACAACCGCAGGCACGAAATCACAACTTCACGTTTTTCCACTCTTGCGCCAGTGTTTGTGTGTGTGTTGTCGTTGTGTGTATGTTGATTTGTCCTTGTGTGTGTGCCTGTTAAGACGACTCTAAGTAAATTCTTCACGCTTAAGGAATTCTTCTCTCACGTATCGTAGACAAGCTCACGTGAATTTTCCTGAGATTTCTTACTAAACAAATACTTTTCACCTCAACTCAGCTCATTGAGTTGGTTAACCGTGCTTTATAAGGGAGGAAGGGAGGCAAGGAGATGGTGCGAAGCAAAGGAAGGGGCAGGAAGAAGGGGTCGGTTGAAAGCATGCACGACTTTCATCTGCTTTTACTTTAAAGTTTTCACAAAAGTTTTAATGGGCTTCACACCGAATCGTAATGAGTGCTTCGTGTGTGTGTGTGTGTTATTTTTGTGAGTGTATGAATTTTAATAATTCCTAGAAAAAGTATAGCGAATAAGTTGCGACAATGTTCTTGTTCGGGTTCCTTTTCTTGTTTTTTTACATTCTTGTCCTTCTTCTTTTTCTTGCTTTCTTCTTGTTCTTCTTCGCCTTCTCGTTCTTTCTCTTGTTTTGTTGTATCTCACTTTATTAACACCTTTTATTTCACTAAACTATTTCTTTATTGATTTGGTTTTTGAGAGACTACATTGAATATTCCAAGAAAATTTAAAAAATCTTCATTCTAAATCCTCGTCAATGTTTCACATTAGTTTGGCATTCGTTTTACTTGATTTAATACTGAAAATAAACATTTAAAAGATTTAAGTTTAGAGTCAAGAAACTGTTTCTCACTCAGACTCACTTTCGTAGAAACTTTAACCTTACTTTAGTCAAGTAAAAGTAGGCAACATCAAGCAAACACGCCCGCAAACAGCATCCCACGAACATCATCCCACGAACACATCCATACACTCATACATACACTCACACAACCAGAAAGAGCAACCACAGCGTTGCAGAGTGTCAACGTAGTGTGTCATGCATGACACCACTACAACAACAACAATAATAACACCATCGCCACAATATGCAACACCACTTAAGAGAAATACTAACAACAACAACAACAAACAACTTTAGTCTATCAAAGGAACACACAAATCAACATGAAGCAGTTTTTGAAGGTTTCGCAGTTTCGAATGCAACTCCTTCGTGTTGATGCTTGAGTTTCGTTGAGTTGGGATAACTTTTGCTCCTTTAGAGATGTTTGTAGTTGTCGGTACACGTATATAAATATGCATACATGATGTATTTGTATGTATATATGGGAATATACTTGCATATGTACTGGCAGTTCCTTGAAGTTGCTGTGGTTTGAAGTGTCGCTGCGTCAAAGCGACTTTTGTCGTCGATTATTTGAAGCGTTTAGCAAACATGCCTCAAAATTTTCAAAGAGATTCGGTGCTCATACACACACCCACACAAATACACACACTAACAAACACACGAACACCCACAATACAACCGTACACACAACGACAGCTTCTTACATAAGCTGCGATTTTTCTTTTTTTTTTTTTTAAGTTTTGGATTTTTTTATTGTTATTTTAATTGCATTAAAAAATCCAGACATCTTTTAAGTTTTCTTCGATTTTCTCAAGCATCAGCAATTTTATGTGTTCGTTGCTCCTTCTTGTTCTTCTTTTTCTTTATTTTATGTATGTACTTTTTTTGGTGCTTCTTTTAATTTTCTTCATCTTCCAGACAACCGGTTAATTTTTCCAATTTTTTCTTTTGATGTATGAATGCAGGGTGAATGTTTTATTATTATTTCTCCCTCTTTTTCTTTCTTTTCTTTTTTTCTTTCTTTTTTCTCTTCTTATTTATTAATTTAAATTCTATTTTAAGGCTTAAAGTTTCCTATTATCAATACATTATTATAAGATAAAAATACAATAATAAAACAATAATCCTAGATCTTGATTAAGAAGGAAGCGGTTACCTTATCGTTTCCGTTTGAGGTGTTCATAACTTCTTTTCCCCGGTTTTTTTAACTCGTTGACTAAACTTTATAATCAGCATCACTCTACACGGTAAACCTTCTACCTTTTTTATCAAGCGAGTCAATCAATGTACGTGATCCGTGTCTCTTCCTCTGCTTCTGCTGACTTTTTCCACAATTAGTTTGAAACTTTTATGTTCTGCTTTCGCAGCTCGCAAAGTTTTTCGCTGCAGTCGGAGGAGTTGTTGCCCAAACGGAAGCAAAAGTAAACGAAATGCAAAACTGCTTGAAGATTCCTTCAAATAGTTTGGGTGAACTTTTACGCGAAAATGAGAAAAACTTAGCAGGTACAGCAACCAAGAGACAAGCCGAAAGTTGAAGAAATGCCGAGGAAACAACTTAAATAGACACACATAGAGAGAGAGAGACAAGGAAAAAGAGAGCGAGAGAGAGGGAGGGAGCGAATTATATAAATTATGCTGAAATAATGTTGTTCTTTTAGCTTGTCTTTCGAATCTCCATGAGCAAATATGCTTTGCTGTGAGGCGAAGTATAATGAAAATATTACGTTGTCATCCCTCCCACTCCATGCATCACACCTTCTCTCGTACACTATATCACTCTCTTCCTTTTTTTCTTTTCACTCTATCATATTTTTCTTTCTCCATTCATAAGTAATGCTTAATTCATGATGTTTAAATGGCATGAACGAACCCGAAGAAACTACGTATGAATACAGAGATGGAGCCTAAAACTGAAGGTGGTTGGCGGTTTGTTAAGGGGAAGAGGAAGGGGAAGAGGGGGGCGACGTGTTCTGCCATCAGTTTGGGTCTCCACTGAACTATTAGACTGAACAAGTAGCTGTGCTGCTGAGAGGGCAGGGAACATAAAGTGGCAAAAAAGCGGTGGGGGAGTGCGGAGGAGGGGAGGACTATGAGCGTGCATGAAGGGAACCCGGAAGCCGTAATCTCACCACGAAATACTGCACCGCATCGCTGTTGCAGTGGCTGGGAAGGAAAAAGTTGCGAAAACTTTCCGGGAATGCGTTTCAATGGAGTGTTTGACGAACGCGTCAACGGGTGACGATAGGAAAAGCAGAGAGTGGGGGGGATGGGGCAGGTTAACCCATTTCTTGCTGTTGCTGCTACTTTTTGTAATCTGTGAATGTGTGCGGCTGATTGTGTGTATGTATGCAACATAAATTTGCTGTAATTTTGATAACTTGACATTTGCACAGAGAAAAAAAGTAGAAAACACATTTTGTTTAACCAAAAAAGGGTTTCAGAATCTTTTTTGGTTATATAATTCAAATATGTATGTAAAATATTTGAATAAATCTGGAATCATTAAAATTCAACATTAATTTAATCATTAATATATTTGAAAATATAACGACTCTATAAACAAATCTATTTCTATATTTACAAATAATAATCCACTAAAGTTATTCAATTTTCAATAGTATTCATAAGAATTACTATATTTTGGAAAAGAATCGTTTTTGGAAAAGGAAAAGCAAACAAACAAACCAAAGCAATCACTTGAAACTACGAGTACTAAAATATTCATTCCGCAATTTATGAGTCATGATATGAATCATTAACCTAATGACCCGACCCGTACTTATCTGTGGACAACATTATTTGATGGTGTAGGAAATGCTAAATACACAGAACCAACAGCGAGTGGGGTGAAACGAAAACAAGGGGAAAACAACAACAAAAGCAACAAGGACTGTAAAAAGGATAAAGAAAATAACTTCACTGATAACTAGAGAAACAACCGAAGCAATAAAAACAACAACTAAAACAGCAACAACAAAAAGAATAACAGCAACAACAACGGCTAATAGCATCCACTAATGAGATACAAGTCAAGCAACAAGAAACCAAAAAAAGAAAGTGTAATACTGGTCTAAGGGCTTTAATTATCCGACGGATATCCGGCGGGAATTCGTTACTAATTATTATGACTAAATCAAGTCGAGAACAACAACCACAGCAACAGCAACGAACCAACCATCATAACAATAAAAATAAATGATTACAAAAATGTAAAGGAGAACTCGTAGATAACTTAACCGAACTAAAGCAAAAGCTGAAAAGAGGCAATGAAGAAAACCCGGACTTCATCTTGTTGATCCCTTCCCCTCCCCCAAGCAGTATTAAACGCTGTTATACCATGAAATAAAAGAACGATTTATAGTCAAAGAAAAATGTATTTTTTAAGTATACACAACACAAAATTAATACACGATCTGGTTGGAAAGAGTGAAGAGAAGAGTTGCTCAGAGAAGAGAAGAGAAGAGACTCTCACTCTCTCTGGAGTTCAAAACAGTATAACCTCTCAAATCCAAAGCAATTACGTATTCAAGACAAAAACTAATCTTTAATGAGGATATCTTATTTTGTCCGTGGTTCTGTCCTTCGAGAGAGGGACGGAAAGAGAGCGCTGTTAAGTTTTAATGAAATATTTATTATATTCTGCTGTAATAAATGCGTGGGTCACATTTTCAAAACCAAAACGGAGTGAGCTTTAGATTATGTGGAAAGGACTGGGGAAGTACAAAAGCCACGTCCAAGTGATGTCCTTAAGCGATCTCCAAATCGCTGAAAGGATGTGTGTTGAGTACGTTATTGTTTTTGTTTAATAATCCGAGTCATTGTTGGAAGCTAAAAGCATTTGTTATTGTTAATGATTATGATAGTGATGTTGCTGTTGATGCTGCCTCTGGTTACTAATATACGACAACAACAAGCAGTCAACATGTCACAGGCAATCAATAACGTGATATCCTTTAAGCTATTTTTTCATTTGTGTTGTTAATTAAAGAAAACTCTACATTTTTTTGGATTTGGTTGAGTTTAAAATAAGTTGTTGTTTATGTAATTCTTCTTCCTTCATTTATCTGCAAATAAAAACTACTCTTTTCCTCGCTTCAGATTCGTAGTCAGTTTATTTTGGCCACAAATTTAATTTAAATGCAAATAATAGAAATTACATCACACTGAATTCGAGTCGCTTATATTTATTTATGCATACGTGCTTCACAAAAGCCAACGATAATATTCACAGGTCTATGTCCAGAATAACAACAACAACAACCCAAGTAGCACCAGAACTAAACCACTGGTAACCGGTGGATCCACCCCTTTCAACCCTCCTCGGCTGCTCATTCAAGTGATGAATCAAGATGTCCTCAAAATGAAGATCAACGTTGGTCGAGGTCCTCGTCCGTAACTCGTTCATTCGCTGCTCAGCTGCAGCTTAGATTCTTTAGTTTAGCGATGAGTACACCGCGTTCGCTTCGTCTCTTTCGCACGTAAGCATTTCATTTCCGTTTATCTGTTCATCTGTTTATTCATCTGTTCATCTGCTTTTCTTTTTGGCGTTGGAAAAACTGAATTTCAGTAACTTCTTTCAACCCAAAAGCTACTTATGCATGTACGAGTCTGTCTCTCTGAGCCAGTGCTGCCATATTATTGCACTCTGGCTGACATGCTTCTGTTGTGGGAATAATAAGCTGACTACTCGCAGCAGCTGCTTCAGGGCGGTCTATTTTTGGATCCCTTGCATTAGAAGTCGAAAGAGAAAATGAAGTGGAAGACACGAAGCATATGGAACTCGTACATACTCGCAACACTTACTTGAGTTACATCTATTGTGTCCTCTGGCAACACATATTTTTGACCTCTGACTGATTATTTTCTCTTCAAAAAAGGGTGCATATTTTAACTCCGAACTAAAGCTCACACAAGATTTATCGCCATATTTCATGCATTTTTATTGTCAAACTTTATGCGATCTAAAAGAACTCAAGGAGAGAGTGGAAGAGAGAGGGAGATACGGAGTGAGAGAGAAATTGAAATGAATGAATCAAGTGTTATAATGTAACATTATTTAATCCATTTAATGAGAGGTGGTCTAAATGTGGTATGCAGTTGATATACAGTTGATGTCCTACTGACATCAAACTGATATCATGCTGATATTCAGTTGGTGTCGAGTTGATATCCAGTTTATAAGAATATTCATTTAATTAAGGATATAAAGCTTTTTCGATGAAATTTCTAACACTTGATTGGTTCAAATGCAATTTCGCTATCAATCAATCAATACAAACAAACTCGCATTTTCACAAACACATACACACATACACATACACACATCGCAACACAAGTGCAAATACATTATCACAGTATTTTCTGCTCTCAGACCCAAGCGCTAGAACAAAAAATGCACTCGCATCACATCAAATGCAGTGCAAACAACAAACTGAAAGCGAAAACAAAGAATGAAGGAAAGAGTAAAGAACAACAACAACAACGCATGCTGCACCACAGCGGCGATGTTTGTTATCGATGATGGTGATGGAGCAGAAGCAACGCATTTTGATAACAACAACATTTTGGTGTTATGTGTTGGTGAGATTTTGTGTGTTCGTCTCTTTCCTTGCATGTAGTTCATTCGCACATCTCTTACTCATTCCGTTGCTATCAATTTATCACAAAATGAATGCTCTAAACTATGTTTGCCAAAACTTATTGAGCTTCCATCAATTTCAGCGGTCCTTAAAACTACATGACCCGGTCTCATTATGTTCAAATGGTCACTTCATCTGGTTCAAAATGTGATCATCTGCAAGTTATGCTTAACTTAAGTGATGCAAGTAACACGCTTTTACTTAAACAAACAAACCAAACTACTCTCTAACCCATTACCATGTACTCGCTAAAATACAAGTATTATCCAAGTAATTACTTAATTACGAGTGAGTATTTGCTAAGCCACGCTGTAAAACATGCAGTAACCTCAACTCGTTGACTACTTCTAGATTCGGCATTGGTTTATCATGGAATATCTATGATAGATTTCCGGGATAATCATAAACACTCTAATCAATACGAGTATTATACTTATTTAATCTTCTTTATTCACTTTAATTTAAGCATATAAGTTAAAGAAATATATCAAAGAACTGCGGTTAATTGAAAAAGTTTAGGAGTTTTCCTAAAAGCATTCATTTTTAATTTGTTTTCAGTAATTTATTCTGCTTGAAAACCGAACATAACAGAGCAAAAACCGAGGAATAAATAAAATAGCAGTAACAAAAATAATAATAGTAAAGTTGCTTGGATGATGCATGGCTTCTGTTGGTGTTGCTTCCTGGAGGAACCCGACGATCCTCGCGATACAGCGAAGCACTGAGCCGCAGCACGTCTGCAGTCCAGTGAAGTGAAAATAGAAAATCATCCATGATTTGTAGTTGCGAGTAATTTTCGAAAATCATTTTACATCATCACGTGTGTATGGTGTGTGGGCGAGTGACAGGAAACCATCCTGGTGAGTGGGTAAAAGAGGCGTGGCTAAGCGGTTGCCCAACTTGTTTACTAACTTCTTCATATAAAGTTCACTGAAGTTGCTGTCGTTGTTGATGCTTGATTGCAAATTGAATTAATGCAGAAATTAATCAAGGTTTTCAAATGTTCATTAACGAGGTTGTACAGGGTGCGCCAGAGAGCGAGCGAACGAACCAAAATAGCGGAAGCCATGAAAATTAACAGTCAGGCAACTCTACCAACATTCCAGCGGTTTGATGAAAGCTTGCTTTAGTAGTTGTGTAAATATTTGTTGTTCCTCCGAAAGAGTGAGAGAGAAAATAATGGCCAGGAAGGCGAGGAAGGAAAGAAGCAAGGGTTTTGTCAACTTTGCCACTTAATGTCACATGAAATGTTTTAGCGGCACCAGCAGCAATGCAACAAACATACATACGAGCTCTGAATCCAGTACTTTCGACTATGGCGCTGTTTTAAATAACAACAACCGCCATCTATACATCAAGGTCGGGTATTTCTGGGACTACCCTCGTATACACACTCGAATGATTCACACGAACTGAGATGTGTGAACTTTGCATACATTCGGTGGTTAAGTGGTTAGTGGCGATGATAGGATGACGGCGAGTGTGGAGAAGGGGGACACGTTACTTGCCTTCGCCCTCCAGTTGCACCATTACCATCAAATAAACAACAAACATCTCGCTTACCTCGATATTAAGTACGACTAAGCTTTGACAGACCCTCTCGTCATATTTACTCTAAGCTGTGTCGTGCCACTCTCTGCCTGTGATCCTGTGTGACGCTACGTGGAACTTCGAAAATATGACGTCCTTGTTTCGGCATTCCAAGCGTGTAGTTATCTTGTTAGAAACGTCATCCTTAACGGTTTTATTTTGGTTCATTTTACCTCCATCTCTACCTCATTCTTTTATGTCTGAACGTGTACCGCTTTGCTCCGTGTCGTTGTTTTTGTTTCGTTGTTCTGGAAATGTAATTTTAAATACTTGTTTATTAATTGTTTATTTATTTAAAAAAGTCGGTGGTGCGTGCTTGAAATATAAACACAGCTGTGTAGCTACCAGTCTGGTAACTAATTAACCGAGATAACCAATAAAGAACTCAAGAAAATGGACGATCAAAACTAAGACAATAACGTTAACTAGCACAACAAGTGGGACCATTAAAACCTTGAGACATTAAGTGGTGTTAATATAATAAAGTAATATTAATTATTAATAATTAAGCAGGACAAAAACCAACCGACCGAAATCATAGATAAATATTTCGATGAGGGCGAGTAAAATGCGGCCTCAATGATTATTTCGCGAGCCTCGACGATTGTAGATATTTAAATATTTAATCAAATTATAATGTTTACAGAATTGGAATTCAGGTCTTATAACTTTGGATCCTACTGGGACCCAGTGAATTTACTTCAGCCATAGAAAAGCAAGTGCAAAAAGTTCTTTACAATGTTTACTCAAATGAATACCAATTGTAATCGGAAAGAAAAGAAGAGAAAGTAATTTAAAACTGACTCACGGAATCACGGTATTCATTTAATGGAAGTTGCTGAAGTGAGGAGAAAAGATAGAAGTACCATCGAGAGGTTTGGATGCCATGGAGAATGCCATGATTTTAAAAAGAAGGCGATACTAAAATTTAATGACACTCTGATGGGGGAAGATGAATAGATAAGTGAGTAATTCAAGAGCTCAGCAAAAGAACAGAACAGTTCCGAAGAAGACACTTTATTCATTAGAAGGAGAAGGAAGAAAAGAAGAAGAAGGCGAATCAAAGGAAGCAGAAAAGGACTCTATATTCATTAAATATCATATGTGAAGAAGAAGAAGGATAAAAATGGCATAATGGCATGAAGTTTCAGTGTATTTTAGATATTGATCAAAATTGGAATATTATACTATGTGTGTGCATGTGAGCATGTTATAGGATTGAGAGTTTCTGTGTGTGTTTACTTGTCTAAAATTTAAAGTAATCCAATTTAATTACAGTATTAAGTTGGTTTTTACACTTCTAATAAAAACAACAGTTCTTGAAAAGTGCTTAAAGTTGGTTTCCATTCTGTGCATGTAAAAAGTATGCATTGAAATCGTTTTTCGATTTCACAGCTCAATCAAACTCAACGATTTCCGGCATCTGGGCGGCATATTTTATTGCAATCAGTTAAAATAATATTTTAAAATATTCGCCATCGTTTTTTTTGGTTTTTTCTGCTTTTTATAAATGAAATAAATATTTTTCACAACCTCTTTCACTGTTTCGCGCTTGAAATGATTGAAAGTCGAACACAGACACACATACACACACTTTCGTACATACTTTTACAAGTTTTCATGAAAACCAAATATTGTTCTTTGTAAAAAACCTTGTGATGTGTGTGTGAATGTTTTTCTACAGCGTTTCGCCAACGTAGACGTCGTTTACGTTGCACTACGTTATGGAAATTGAGAAAAAGTGCGTGTAAATAAAAATATTGAATGATGATGCGGAATCACTATGAAATACCAACGAAGAAAGCACAACATTTGCTGTTGTACACAACAAAAAATCGAGTGCGGAGAATAAAAACCAAAAAAAAAAAAATAAACCAAAAACTGGGTTTCAATACATCGCCAGCCACTTTTTTACATCCACGAAACAATTCCCAGAAAAAACCAACCAAATAAATATTAACAACAACAACATAAACAAAGTATGACAAGAGAAAATAAAAATTTAAAAATGTTCCTTTATTAAAAATTGATTCCCTTTTTGACGAATAACGGTAGCTGTCGTAAAGAAACGTCAAAGCAAACAATTAAAAAAAAGCAAATATGTGAGTATTCAGTTAAAAATATCCACAAGTATAAAAATATCCACAAAAATACACGAAATGAAAGCAATACAGAAAAATCTTCTACTCAAATCAATGAATTCTGTAAACTGTCAAAAATGCAAAATAAAGAGCGGAGAGGAACCAACATGGTTTGGAACAAGGAAGAAATTCGCAAATTATTGAAATTAACAATTAAAATTATAATAAATTTAAAAACAATTAAATAAATTGTGCAATTAAATAAGCCAGGAAAAACTAATGTACAATTAATTCAAAATGATAATGAAAAACTTACAGCTGGAATGTTGCTTATTTATTGATTGAACAAGCGAAGCTATTTACTTCATTTCTCATCGCTTCCCTCCTTCTGTCCTTTGTTTCTCTCTTCTTTCCTTACTTTCTTCTTTTTTACCCGTTGCTATGGAGTTTCTTTTACAACTTAATTAATAAAGAACCATTTTTGATCCTGATGCGGCCTTTTTTCCACTGCTTAACATCGAACATCAGCAACAAAAGTTCGACGATGCATGAAACTGTCATGCAATCATGCAGCATGTAGCACATTCCGTCTGTCATGCGTCGGAAGCATAATTCGCCTGTCTCAAAATTAAAATGAGGATAAAAAAAAAAGTGAAATGAACAGGATAAAAAATTGCAGACAAAATTACATTTATTTAACGTCATATTGTAAAGTTGTTAACGTATGTATGTGTGTGTGTGTATGATGTGCGGGATGTCATTCATTCATATCATCGGCTTTCAATCATATCAATGATAGCAGTCAATATGGAGTTGTTGGCTGTTTGTTTCTGTCTTTTTTTACCTCTTGCAATGATTCGGTGAGAGGAAATAAAAAAGGCATCAATTGCGAAAAGTCAGTAAAATTAAACAACTCAGTGGAAGTGGTTAAAAAATTAATGAAAAGTTGGTTTTAAATACCGTTTTATAGGTAAATAATGATATATTGTAAAGTAGGTAAAAAGCAAAAAAAATGATAAGTAGAACATCGGATATGTGAAAAAAATAAGAGAAGAAAGTGTTTGTACCCGGAATAAATAATAAAACTCCAACTCAGAGCTCTGTTTTGATACAATTTTAATTAATATCCCCCAAGGAAGCATTCGTCAGATGTGGCGACATCGACGGTGATTTAAAAACTGTTGTTCTGTCACCGCGGAGGGTTGACAGAGCAACGCTGCCGGTGCTCATGGTCATCAAGGCGCCAAATCAACAGCAGGCTGTCATCAGCAGCGACATTTTTGAGCAACACTTTCTACTGTCGCATTGCAGGTAAGCAATTTTGACGACCGCAGCAGCGTTGCCATCTGTTTGACATGACTTCATTACGAGTTCATGATACAAATGTATGAGTTCGTAAATTTAAAGAATAAGAATTATATATTTGCAAAAATACATTCCAAGAAAGTGAAGAAAAATTTGTATACTTCGTAACATCTTAAAAAAAATTTAAATAGAAGAATTGAGAAACATATACAGGAAATTTTCAGGGTGGCAGCTTCGTTTAAAGTTGCAAAGTGAAACAACTTAAAGTAATACGCTGTCAGGCGGCAACATAGGGAAACAAATACATTTCAGCTAACATCACCGTCATCGTTATTATGACCATCAACAACGAAAGTACGAACAACAACAATAACCATAACAACAACAACAACAACAACAACAACAACAACAACAACAACAACAACAACAAAAAACAACAACAATAGCAGCAGCTGAATCTCAAACCTCTTCATTTCATTTCATCCTTCAAATTTTATATGACACACGTGATGCTCACATCACTGGCGGCTCTGACTCGTTAGAAAAGACAGATCTGTTGTTTTATTATTGTTGTTTTTGTTGTTGTAGGTACTTCTCTCGTTGGCCAAAGCAGCAAATGGCCATGTACAGCATTAATGACACCAGGAACTCAAAAAAAGTAGTCAAAATTACACGAAACAGCGTTACTAAGCAAGAAAAATATAATGATAGAGTGATATAATGATAGAATGATATAATGAAGAAGTCACACGACGTCGTATGATGTGTGAAGAAAAACAGAAAAAAAAATAAATGATGAAGTATGAAAAAGAACGGAGTAATAAAAAATATTAAAAAGATCTGCTGATGTTCTTATATAAGTCATAAAAAATGTATACCAATGAATGAATACTAAAGAATGTAGCGAGGTCGGCTACAACCACAAACCAAGTGCTATATTCGACATGGCCGAAGTTGAGGCACCCTACACCCTCGTGACCTTTACTCATGACCGATTTTTTAACTGAGAACCTTAGATTCTAAGGCTTAGAAGGACATGCTAAAGTGGCCCCAGACAGGCTTCTGGGAACTTCGAATTGGGACTAAATTTGGCAGAAGTAAGGTTATTTTGAGGATGGATAAGAAGGCTCTAAGAAATCACTATGAAGTCATTAAGAATATGTAGAGATTTACTAACCTCAGACATCATGTCAAAGAGTCTTGAATTTCGCACAATAAAATAAACAAATAAAGAATATTTAATGCAATTTTTGAAATTGAAAAGATAATAACATAAAGAAGCAGGTTAGGCGCAGAAAACATGTGAAATAAAATTGAAAATCCTAAAATAACATCAAGGAGAAAAGGATGATTATAACGAAACAATATAACACAGAAGCAATAATAATAAATAAGAATAAATTAAATTTGACTGGGATCATAAAAAAGCAAAAACACTCGAGGATGGAGAAAGGCTTCGAAAAATGGCCGCAAACTGCTGGAAATGGAGTTCCAAGGAAGTATATAAATGCTTATAAATGTATAGTCTCTCATACACAAGACACGTCTTCGGTGCACAGAAGAGTTATTTTCAGAGCTGTGTTAGCCACATTTTCTGGCTAAATAATGCAATTTTATTAGGCAGTTCTTCGGCATGAGCAACAACTACAAAGCCACAACAACAACAGCAACAGCAACCATAACAAAAACAAAAAAGCAATGCTTTAAAATTGCTTCAGGCACAGAGCTAGAATGTGATTCATTCGTATTTCTCTCTAATATGATTCCTAGAATGGTCTCCTATTATCTCCCTCTCTTTCACTCCCACCGTCACTCTGTGTGTCTCTTTCCATCGCATTCTTTCAAACTAATCAATGGTAATGAATAAATGAGGACTTAAGAGACAAGGCGTGGCAGAGACAAGACACAAATTTTAAAAACAAAGAAAGAGCAGCATCAATATCAAAGGCAACATGTTGCTTCATCCTGATAACATGTCAGCTCGGAAGGCAATAAAAATTCCAAAATGATGCTCTTTTTCAGCTTTCATTCTCATTAATTTAAAGCTTGTCTATATTTTAATAGCTTTTAAAGTTAAAAGAGTTAATTTTATAACTTAAAAACGTGTCGAATTCAATCTAATAACTAATGAAGCGCTTAAGTCGCACATGAAAGGCACTTAAAAAGCGCTCTTCTGGTACTTCATAAAATATTATAATGACTTTCTGTGCGGATGTTACCAGAACATCTAAGATTATTTTGTTTTAATTGATTGTTCCAAAAACAGGACCGGACAATATCAATTTAGGTGTTATTTTGGGTTAATTACCAGTCAACTGAATTCAGTTGCCTCGCTAAAAGTTAATCTCATTACTAAAACCAATCTGGGCCAAGTCAACAATGTAATTTCCATTCAATAATGTAATTATGCTGAAATTTTTGAGAACATTTCGTTGGAGTGCGTGGAAGTTCGCGATTGGATTCATGTGGTTCCAATGAGTACAGTAAACATTCGAAACGCACACACCTTCGGGTGTACAGAATAGAAATTGATATTTTATTCTCATCTTCCTTCCTTCATTCAATTTCCCTGCTTTGAGTTCATAATTTCCTTGGTTTTAAAAATAAAACTGCTGCAATATTCAATCTCCATTGAAAAATAATCAAACGAAAACAAAAAACAGCAACAATAACACGCAACAATCATGGAGATTTTAATTGAACCTACGTGACTGTGAGGCTCCATTAAATTAACGGCTGTTCTATCGACCAATCAGCTAGCTTAAGTGCCATACTCAATACGATGCCTCGTAAAAATCGCAATTCAATGTGAATTTGAGTTCTTTACAGTCAGCCCCAGATTTCAACACTTTCGACAGCAACGCATGCAAATCAAATATTGTAAATAGAATATTTTGCTATTATTGTTATTGATCCTTATTGTTGTTGTTCTTTATTGTTGTTGTTTCTTATTGTTGTTGTTGTAATAGTTGGATTTTATTTTAGTTGTAGTTGTTTCGATAGAAGTTTTGGTTTACTTTACTGTAGCTGTTGTTGTTGGTGTTTCAATGGTTAGTTTCTCTCAATTCTTGCATACTTTAGCAAGAAAAACCACATCATTTTGTTAAGTTAACACCGTGTCACGTGTGAGTCACGCATGAGTCACGCTTGACTGGGCTTCAATGGTTGCCTGGCGTCATCCTCACCGCCTTCATTGGCACCGCTTCGCTCGATTGCGGCTCAGAACCTGACTCCGGCATAATTTTGTGGCTACAAACTAAACAATGTTTTGCTTATTGCAAGTTTTTTGGTTTTTTTGTTAAACTTTAGTACTTAGTTTTAATTGTTGTTGAAAGTTTTGTTGGGCTCCACTTTTAAATCTGTTGATCAGTTATTTAGTTTAGTTGAGCAAACTTTTAAGGAACATCACTCATTAATAATGTATTTTTTTCTTAATACTCGTATATACACTAATAATTATGCTAGAGAAAAGTTAGAAAATATTAATAAAAATTATTCAAGAAGAATATTTGGTTGTGTTTGTTGTTAGTTTCAACATTTTTCAAGCTTTTGTTTTTCTGTGTGAAAATTTTGTATAAAAACCAAATAATGAACCACTCAAAAGCAATAAATATGCGATCAATACTATTGACAGTAAAACTCGTCAACGCCGCAAATTCAATTAAATGCAACTCAGTTCAGATGAAGCAAATGCATTGCGTAAATTTAGGCTGACCGCCAATTAAGCATGATTTAGATGCGAACTAATTTAATTCGATGAATGCATTGGCACGTGTAAATCATTCTAAATCAATTTTCAGGATTCAATTGAAGGCGATTCAATTCGATTCGGTTCGCTGGTCGATCGGTCGAGTGTTAGCTCCCACCGACCGACTAAACTAATCATCAAAATTGCTGGTCATTCGTTCAATTTGATGATTGATGATGTGGCAACATTTTTAAAACAACAACAGAAATTCTGCACATTTTCAGAAGTCGCTGTGTCAACAGTTTGCATTTAAATTACGTTTAAATAACCAGTGAGGACAGCAAATTAGAATGAAGTAAATGGAAGGGATACGAGGGAGATACACACATATACAAACACACACACACACACGCACTCGTAACTGTAAACATAAAGTACACAACCTCATTCAGGTGGATACAATTAGTTACACAAGTGTTTAGAAATCGTTTTCTTTGGATTATTTCATTATTGTCATAGAAATGTTAGAAATTTTATAAAGAATTGTTTAAAAATATATGTTTAAAGTGTAAACATTTTGAGTCACCGTCGTCGTCGTTCTTCAGCGGAAATTTTAATCAACGTCGAAAAAAAGCCTCTTCGATGAAGGTCAATACTTCTCCTTTCTTCTCCATCCTTCCCCTCCCTTCTCCTTCCTTCTCCTTTCTTCGTTCATCGCATTCGCTTGGCTTTTTTTGTTTGTGTTCAGTGCTGCCAATCAATCAGTTTCATTCAAGTTTCATTCAATATTTAACTTCAGCGAAGCCATGAAGTGCGCCAGTTTTGTGCTTTTTTGTTTTGAGTTGATTGAGCTGCGTTTTTTCCGAAAAACAAGAACCCAAAAACAAAAAAGAAAAAAGGAAAGGAAAAGAAAACTTTTTGCTTACTTTGCATGTGGTGAAAAGTTTGCGAACAATTTTGAAACATTTTTCTGAATAGTATTCCTTTAAAATTTTTTATCTTGCACTCTTCCAAGTTCAATCATTGATTTGGAAGCCAACAGATTTTGTTTTAGTTTTCTGATGAAGAAACGCAGAAGAAATTCATTCTTTTAGAAACGAAACTTTTTCTTCCTTTATTTTATTCAAGTGATTCTTTAGCTGAATTGAATTTATTATTTCTTAAATATATCAGATTCTGACTTTAAATAAGGCAGTGCATGTTATTTCAGTCAACAGCAGGGTTAATTATTGTAGTTGCATAAACATTGCATGGACATGTGTATGTCCTGAGTTACTCACGTAACTCACATAAAAGCACGATGTCGATGTCTTCTTCTTGTTATATGAGAGTATACAGTATATTGTTGTTGTTATATTTTTGGTAAAATAAACGTTTTAATTGCAGTCACAACATGTTGACAAACTGTACAGAATGCTCAGAACTTGTGTTTTTAGGTTATGTGTTTTAAAGAATGAAGATTGTGGGGGAGGTCTGCGGGGTTGTTCTGGTTTTGGCGAGTGTGCAATGGAAGAAAATATAAAACTGCAAATAAAGCTAAAAATTTCAATTTGAACAGCTGCAAAACATTAATTTTAATACACTTTCTGAATGTAGAAAGGATAAAACAAGATGGAAAGCAAACAACATACCGGAAAAGATGCGTAAAACAAGCAATAAACTAACAACAATTCCAACGAAGACTCGGACTTATCTCCATGCACTTATAGGCCAAACTTTATTAATAGTTGCTAACATACAGACTAAATTGCAGGCAGTCATGCTAAAAACATCCTGTGATGATGTTGTTGCTGATGATGATGTTGTTGCCGATGCTGTTGCTGAAGTTGTTGCTGATGTTGTTGCTGATGCTGTTGCTGATGTTGTTGCTGCGGTATAAATTAAACAAACAAAGAAATACTAAAAATATAAAAAACTCTCGGAAAGCTCCTTTGGCAAACACAATTAACACACATAAACTACATACTTGTACACAAGCACTTCGAAGGCAAGCCACTGCACCCATTAAAGTACCCAACGAGGAAAGTAAAACACCCATTAATTCTTAACCATCTGTTGCCCAATATTATAGTTAATAATATATGAAGTGGGTCGTTTGGAAAATAGAGAAGCTCTTGAGTCTTTTATTTGAAAATAGTTTCGTAAATGAATATATGTTAATATATTGCGGACAATATGGAAATCCCGCCTCATCCATTCCACTCCACAATGGGTTGGTGAAAGGTATTGGAAGTGCAATAATCACGCTACATACTAGAAAAGCCTGCGTTTGGGCGAATTGGCGAAACTACATGAAGTCGTGGCCACATTTATGGACAGCATTTATGAGTATCGCTACGAGTATGCTGTGCTTTGAGAAGAGTTTCTATTGAAGCAGCAGAAGTACATAGGTTCAGGAAGGATTCGATTTTACTCATCCTGATTTCTCTAAACACTCTTTATTTCAGTTACATTGAGATCTCCAATTTCAATTTCATTTCTCATGAAGAAATTTCCAACTAATGATAATCAACTCAGGAGTGTATTTAAATCAAGAATTCCTTGAATTTGTTTGATGGAAACATTTTAAATTTAATGTTTAATTTTATTCATTTAATTCATCAACCACCACGGCTTATATTATATTTTCGAAAGAAAAGCCAGACAATTACAACAGAAGAGAGAATAAACAACAACAACAACGACAAAAACAACAACGAAAACAACAACAACTGTCGGTAATCCATGCATAAACTGCTTATTAATCTAATTGGATGGCGTTGGTACCGCGTTAAGCTACTTCCTTGCCTTGAAGGTTGCGCTTTATAGAGTTACACACATGAACCCATATAAATATTTACACACAAACACACAAATACCCTCTCCTCTATCTCTTTCTCTCTCTTTCCCTTTATTTGCTCCACATTTTCTTATCCTTGACATCAACTCAAGCTACAAGGAAACTGTTACTTGTTGCGGCCTCTCATCTTTCTACAGCGCTTCAATGCGTGGCTGTCATTTTGTGTATCTTCTTGCTATTTATTTACTCCACTTAAGAACGCGATCCTCCCTCAACATCCCGGCGTGTCCTTTAACATTGATGTTGTCTGTCTCCTCCTTCGTTGGTTGAGCTCCTGCACGTTCTGAGGTCGCAAAGGAATTCAATGAATGAAGTCTTGAATTTCATTTAATTTTTGCTTTTCTGTTTCTTTTTTGTTTGTTTAAAATTCACCGAACAACATGTTTGAGCAACAGGATATCATGAGATTGTCTGTGTTGTATTTTGTTTTTATTATTATAATTGTTCTTGTCATTTGTTGCCTTTCCGACTTTCTTCTTGCTTCTTTGATTGTTTACTTGTACGTTTGTTTCTTTCCTTAAAGAATGTTTTTATTTTGTGTTTCAGAAAAGATGCCAAATGAAAACTGAGTTCATTCAAAACTCGACTAAAAGTCTTTGAACTTTGTTGCTATTTTTTATTGAATGTCTTCATGGGGAAAACGTGAAGAGAAGTAAAAGGGAAGAAGAAGCATTTGTGTTAGCGAAATATCTATGCTTTTGACCATATAGATTTTCCCTCCCATATTTCTGTAGCACAGCGAAATACATTCGGAATATACACACACAAACAACGATACACATACGCACATATATTGTACTCGCATGTGTGTATATCTCACACAAATCTAATCAAAGCACGGCTTCTATTCCATAAAAAAAAAGGCTCAGGAAACTTAATTAAAATCTTTATGCACAAAATATGTATATAAATACTAATTTTGAATATTGTGTATATGTATATATAGTGTAGTAGATACAGTATGGTATAGTACAGGTGAATGCACTATATTGATAGCTATATTGGTGCATATACACACGTTCATCCGTATGCAGAAATTCACGTAAAAATGTCGCTAATTAAATCTAATTTGAATCTATTTATAGTTGATTATTCTATTAATAAACATTTTTGTTCCTGCCGCAGTGTAATTCGCTTGCTACTGGAATTCGCTTAATTTTGAAAAATTGGTTCATATTGAATTATTAATACGTTAAATGAATTTGGAATTTAATTAAGACATTTTTTGAAGGAAAATTTTAAATCATTTGCATTTAAAATCATTTAACCTAAAATAATAATAAAAGTTTAACATAATCTGTAACATCTAATATAACGTTCTTAATTCTTCTGAGTAGAATTTTAGCCAAACTAATAGATTGTGGAGTGTATGTGGAAGTGGTAAAGAAGTCTGGGAAACCTCTCTCAAGTTCCGGACCCCTACGAAATATTTTATGTGACTCTTCGAAGACTGAATGCTTTCTTATTTAATGGTCTTCCGTTACTCTCTAGATTCTCAATCCATTCGCTTTCTAAAAAGTACCCGAACTTGGTACTTTTATCGTTGGAAAAGGACTACGATACAATAAACAGCGGAATATCCTGAAAGAGAGAGAGAGAGAGAGAGAATTAGAGAAGAAAGCGAGGTAGAGAAGGTGTCACTGAGAATAAAGTAGCTTATGAAACGTATGAGTAGATAATGCAACTAAGTTTAGTTGCTAGCATAATGAAAACGTCAACATGGAAATCGTCTGCTGGCTTTAATCGTAAACTCATTCCTAATTAGCACGAAGAATGACTTCACTGACGTGATCCTTGCACTCGCACCTTCTCGCTATCTCGCTCTACCAGCTCTTCCACCCCGTGCTTTGAGGACTATGCTGCATCACTGTAATTAGTTTCTGGCAGGTTTGAGATTAATTTGCAGTCTCCCCTCTCCACAAGCAAATACACCACACAAACACACACATATATTCGAGTATATATATGTACATACATACATATATCAAATATGGATATACGTTTTACGTTCCATACTGCAGATACTGTTCCAACTAACTTAAGTTTGGGCAAACTTCTAGCGAATAAATAACCTTCAGAGTTTCAAAAACTCTGTCAACAACGAGGTGGGAATAATTTTAGACTGGAACGTGACTGAGTTTCTAACGTTTGCATTATTAAGGTTTGCACCTTATCTAAGGTTTGCCTTCCTTCTTTTTTTCTCCAAGAATTAAGTAATAAATCTTTTGTAGTGTTGATCTTTAAAATGTTGACTTAAAGTTTTATTATACCCTCTGAGACTGAGTCCGAGACTGCTCAGTTATGATATGGAAACATACTATAGTATATACTATAAAAAAATATAGAAGATTGTGATAAGAGTTGGCCAAGTAGTTTGACATAATAAAAACATATAACTAGATTCCGAATTATAATTAAAATTGGCTCAATTTAATCCGAAAAAATGGGTCTCTCTCATGTTGAGTACCGGGAAGAGAATGTGATCAAACATGTATTCAGGTGTCACATGGCAATTAATAAACTCTTCATGATGTGGTACCATCAGCAGTAAATTCTTCTTCCGATTGACAGGGTTCAGTGTGGTTTTGATTAATTGACTTCTTACTTCATGCAGTTTATGCAGCTCTTTCTTGATTGAGTTCTTCAGGTTCTCCTCAGAGAATCTCGGTTGAGTTGTTTTTTTGGTGGGTGTGGAGGTTGGTGTTGTCGTTGTTGCTGTTGTTGTTGTTTCTACTTTCATTTCATTGATTTCCTATCGATTCGTTTCGTACTTTTTCCGAATAACGTGCGAATATTCTTCTCAATATATTTCGGGTTCTTTCTTGTTTTGTTTTTGATTTTTTGAGTTCATATCTTGAACAATGCAACGTTCTCGGATCAATGAATTTCTCTGATTTTATTGCTTTCATTAATTTCTATAGCACTCAATTTTGAATCGTTTTGGTTTCACTTCGTTGGTGAATTTTTTCGAAACAAGAAGAAAAAAATGAAGAGGAAGAATGATGTTATCGATATCAAGTGTTGCTAAAGTCAGATGATGCTCTGGTGATTTTTGTGTAGCATAACTGATGGTGTTACGGTGTTTTTATTGTTGTTTATGTTATTCTTATTTTGTTGCTGTTTACAATACCATCGATGGGGCCTTCGAAGTTACTTAAAAGTAAGTTTAAAGATGAGTTTCTGTTTATTTAAACAGAATATATTTTACAAAAGGATGTAAAAAAGAAATCAAACTCTTTCTGTGGTGGGGGAGGGCAGGAGTGCAGAGGGGGGGCTGGGACAATTATGATGTACAAGGTAGTGTATGTGTATATGTTAAAAAGAAGAATAATAAATAAATAACTGTACCGAACAAAGTGATTACGTTGTAAAAAAAATCCCATTATATTTTAGCTCGAGCATCATAAATTCAAAGATATGAAGGAAAACTTTAAAGGTAAAAAAGAAGAAATGCATGTAAATTTTTACAGCTGCTTTGAAAGCTTTCACGCTATACACACACACATATACTACATATAAATATACTCAACGGCACACAGTTCCACACACATGTACATTTATTAACATGTTTTCATACGACGTGATGAACTTTTAATATTTTTATATTCCATAAAAAGTTACATAATAAATAATAAAAAAATAGCAAATAAAACAATGGAAAAACCACCAGAGCTTGAAATGCATTCATTCATTCGTACATAAAAAATAATATGTTATATATTACAATAAAAAATAGCAAGTAACAAGGAACGAATAAAAAATAAAAAAAGACAAAAAATAAGACCAACCCTGAAAAAGATGTCGCTGAAATGGAAAAAATAAATAAAAAACATTTCGTTGTCACGGTTGTTTTTTTTTGTCTCAGGACCGAATATTTTTGTGCTATTTTGATATATAGTACATAAATAATAATATCGTTTATGCTGTTGTTTATGTTATTCTTTAATTCTTTTTTTCTGTTCACGTGTCTACATTTTAGAAATAATAAATACAAAACCACGCAAAAATGACACAGTTACGGAAACTCACATAAGCACAGACACTGATACATACACACAAATTTAATAAAATGGTTTAATAATTTAAAGAAATGCTTTCTACAAACCATGAAATGCAGTAACTGAAAAATTATTTGAAGGTTGTCGCTGATGCCGACGTCGCTGTTGAAGACACAACGATGACATGCCATAATCCTTTGTTGTTTCTCTATATTCTCTCTATTGTTTTTGTTGTTATATTTTTGATGAGGTTGACTTCAGTTATTTATTCATGTTAATTTTATCATCTTTATTTATATAGCATCCAGTATCAGATCAACTGTGTTTGTGTGCGTGTGTCTGTTGATGTATTTACTACAATTTTTTATGAGCTCCTCGATTAGAAGTTGCCACAAAATACACGCAAATTTAGGAGACATTCCTTGTGTATGAGAGACGAGTACATACACAAGTCAATCGATCAATCATTCGGTGAAAAAATTCGCTGTAGGCGAGTAAAGTAATTTTATGGGTGAGAAGGTGTCAATGTGTGTGTGTATGTAGGTGTATGTGGGTGTGTTCTTAAGTGAACCTACCGTTAGACACACTGATGAATTACTACACAACACGCGACACATCTTGACAAACATTTCGTCTTAATGATGTGTCTGGGATCATTTTTGACTGCTGAGGACAGTCAAGATAACGTGTTAATTTATTTATTATATTTCTGTGTATGTACGTGAATAACTGCGTGAGTGTGTATATAGTATATGTATGTATGAACGAGTATATGTGCGAATTTGTTTATCAGTGGATGTTTTTTTGTCTATGTTTGTAACAATTAAATACAAATCCATTGTAATTGTTTACCATGTCTCGTCAATCATTATGTCATTGCAAATAATTTATAATCTTAGTTCGCTTTTGTAGTTGTTGTTGTTGATGTTGTATGGTAATTTATTATTTCTTCCTTTTTCTTTGTTGTACACTTTATTAAACTGACAGGATTACTCAATTGACAGGAAAATTTAATCTATTTATAAAGCTTATCATCATGTTCATGATTTCGGACAACGTGGCGTATGAGTGGTTTTTCATTAATTTAAGTAAATAAAAACGAAATAAAAGAAATAATCATTTAAGTAATATAATAAAAATATTAAAACGCTGTTTAAAAATTAACTCGCAACTTAGTAGTCAAGTAAAACAAAAATTTTTAACGTTATTTAACAGGTTTGCAGTGATTTTTTTTAAGAAATCAACAAATGTCTAAATAATTTACTTGATTCATATGATTCATTTATTTATTATTGATGTAGTGTATTTAAATCAGTTTATTGTCATTTTTGGATATTGTGGTTGCCTTTTTCGTATTGTAACACAAGTAATTGAAGTTTTTAATAAATAAATAAATTTATTTATACAGTTTTTTCCATTTTACATCCTTTTATCGTTTTTTCTGTGTGTTATTATTTTTATGTATCTTTATATTTATTTTTATTTTATGATATTCGAAGCAAAAAATCTTTCCTTCAACTCTTCTGAAGAGTCTGTTTGTCTATAGAAAAACAGAACACAAACCAAATAAATTAATTAATTAGTCCCGAAAGAGTTTTCATTAAAATTTTACCACAAACAAAATATTCGCAAATTAACTTAACTCAAGTGAAACGACATCATAACCAAATTTTAGTATCAACACAAGAACAAAAAATAACCAGCCATTAAAATATAGAAATAAAGAAGAAAACAGTGCGTATTTTTAAGAGAAAAGGTTTTATCATAACCACAAGAACAACAACCAGAAAAACAACAACAAAACAAGAGTAAAGGATAAAAAGTGGAGAGTGAAGAGTAGAGAATAAAACGTTAGGAGTAAAGGATTGTATAGTGGACAGTACAGCGTGGAGAGCGAGTAGATTACAGAGCTCAGAGGAGAGTTTTTAAGAGCTTTGATGGTATGTTTAAACCATTTGGTACACGTAATGCGTGGTCTTTTGCAGGGAACAAAGGACATGGGATTTGGAATCAAGGACGCTCCGAGGTCCGAGTGATTTCGTGCAGCATAGCTTTTGTTTCACTCAATTTCAGGGCGTTTTCTAAGTTTTCTTTTCAATTCATTCTGCTTTGTTGTAAGTGCTTTCAGAGGGCACAAAAACCGAGCAACATCATCGGCATTAGCTTCAGAAATGGACGGTTGACCTGCCTGTCTATCTGTTTAACTTTCTATTCACTTGAAAACCAACAAGAACAACAACAGAGCAACAGAGAGCAGAGAATCCTTTTTAGTCACTTTTGGTGTGTAAATTCATCAGATGAAGTGGAAAATTCTTTTTATCCAACTAAAAAAACGAAACAAACTTTTGAAAAACGAAACAAAAACCAACAACACAAAGAAATGTCGAAGAAATAATAAAAGAGATGCATGAGAGATGAGAAGAAAATAGAAGAGGAGGGTGGTAGGGGTGAGCGGGGCGAGATTTAATGAAAGACGTCTAGTTTTTCTATTTGTAAGAAAACCAAGAAAGAAAATGAGAAAGTGGCTGAATTATTTTAGGTGATATTGTGTTGTTGTTGATGATGTTCTTTAGAGAAGGAGTTCGTAATTTTAGTTTTTCTGTTTTTTAAATTTCTGTTTTTAAAACTCCATCAAGACTCCATCAAATCTTTTCTTATAAACTCATACTTCTTTTCGATCTTCGTACTTTTCTTCTTCCTCTTCTCATTCTTCTTGAAAAAATAGCAGGTTTCTTGTGGGTTTTTACAACGAAGAGTTCATTGACTATATGTACTTCTCTTCTCCTCTCTTCCTCTTCTTCGTTATGCTGAATATGTTGGAAGGTTTTTTTCGTTGTTTCCTTTGTTGATATTTTTCAACAATTTTCATTTTGGTCCGTGAGTGAGAACAGAGGTCGTTTATATTAAAAAAGATCTCAGCGATTCTGTGGAATTTCCTCTTTTAATGGATGATAAACAGATGAGTTAATGTAAGGTTGATGTTCATTTTAAAAGCTTCCATCTTGATTTCCATCCTTTCGCTTTATCCTTCTTTGTCTCTCGCTCGCGCGCTCTCTTTCTCTCTCTCTCTCTCTTCTCTATCTTTTTCTCTCTGGTTATTTCAGGTATATTTTTCTACGATTCACATTTATAGATGCACTCGCTGAAGTGGAAAATTTATCGACATGAATGCAACGCCTCTGGTATACACATACACATCCTCACACACACACACACACACACACACAAATTTATCTATAAGACTACATACAGTCGTAGGTGTGACTATCGTACATCTGCAGCTGTTTTTAAGCTGCTTATTATACACGGTTATGTTATTTTATGTTATTCATTGACAGCCTTTGAACTGATTTTTATTTCTACAGAGTTGCAAGTTCAAGCCAAATAATTTACATTACATTAAAAAAAGTAGTAGAAAATGCATTAAAAAAACCTCGTGGCGAGAAAATTTTCTTTAAAAGATAATAAAAAACAAAAATTAACTTAAAAATGCGTGTCACAAAAACAGTAGCTACAAAATTAAATATAGAATGAGTTTTCACGATGGCCACCCTGTTTTGAGCATTCGTTCATGTGGCACGTTCTTCTTTCCTGCGTTTTTTATTCATCTCTTTTATTTTGCAGCAAACTGTTGCATCGCCGCGCGAAAAGTGCTGCCAGCTCACAGCAGCAACAGAGCAACATGTCGGAAAGTGCCACTTCTTGAGTGCCACTTAATGTTGATATTTTTATTTAATTTAACATTCCGCTGCTTTTGCTGATAACGTCAACATTACGTGAGGACGGACACTTTGAACAGAAGATCACAAAAGAAGCAGTGAAAAGAAGGGAAGAAAAAAGAAGAGAAGAAAAGAGAAGGGGAGGAAAAGGAGAGGATAATAAAGAAGAGGTAGAAAAAGTAGAGGTTAATAAAAAACACATTTAAAACTTCAAGAGACGTCACCAAATAAAACGCTTTTAACTGGGATCATCTTCAAAAGGAAGAGAATAAGAAAAATTAATAAATAGGAATTTGTTTTATTTTTATCAACACTAAAATTAATTTTTAAATTAAGCAAAATTAATTTTATTGAGCTTATTAATTATCTTAATGTAACTTAGAAGCACTTTGTTGCTATGACGCTTGTTGAGTTCTTTTTGTTGTTGTTCTTGTAAAACGTTTCTTCCGAAATGCAACAAATTGAAAGCACAATAAAAGCTCATTAAGCCAAACATGTTGCAAACATGTTCAAAGGAAATCAATACAATTAACACTCTCATTCATTCTCATATACATACATACATATAATATCTACAGTCATGTGTATGTATGTATATATAACCGTAAACACATGATTGTCGAAGTGTTTGTGTCCACTTGTGTGTTTTAGTTTATTGTTTGTCCTTCAAATTGACCAAATTTGGAAACTTAATTAACCACAAAATGCCTGAAGAGCTCCGCTTTGGACCAAATTGAAGAAGATGCACTTAATTACAATCAGCAGAGACGACAGACGAAGCGTGGTGCATCAGCGTACGTGTTACACTGAACGTAAATACAAGGAAATAATAATTATAATTTAATTGATAAATAAATCGAAGGACAAAGAAGAAAAGAAAAGAAATTTATTTATTTATTGAACACTGATTTAATACGAATATTTATTGATATTAAAGAATTTTGAAATCTTTTCGAATTTTGGTTTTGTTCGGTTTTGTTTTTAAGAGTGTAGATTTTAATGTGTAAGAATGTTGTTATTATTAAGAATAACGAGACATGAGTGTAGATAATATATATGAGTGTAGGTAGTATATTTCAGCTGTATTAAGTGTCTGTTCGATGTACACATACTTATATACATCACACTTATAGACACACACACCAATACACTGATATATAAATAACCCACGTTTAGATGTTGTATTTTGTACGAATTCCTTTCGCTGAATAACTGCTGATTGTAACAATTAACAATAATTAGTGGGCGCCTTTAATGAAGCTGATGCTATTGTTGTTGTTGTTGTTGTTGTTGTTGGTTTCCTTTCCAATCTTATTGCTTCTGCTGCTCTGTTGTTGTTGTTGTTGTTGTTATTACAGCTTGTCGATTAATACTCATTTGTTTTGAAGACATTTTAAGTAAGTATTAAAATTTAGTACCAACAACATCCGTAGCATCTACTACTGGACCCTCCTCTTCCCTTCTCCCTCCTCTTCGTTTCTCCCTCCTGGCTTCTCCCTTCACCCTTCCTCCCATCGACTGCCAACTTTGCGATGTGGTTCGTATTATTATTGTTGTTGCTGTTGCGCTGCCACAAAATAATAAATTAATGTTCATCAAATTTTGTGTTTTATAAAAAAAAAAAGATTACACTTGGAAAGTGCTGTCAAAATCAATTGAAATTGAAGCTGATGTTGAGCTGAAATTGAAGTTAATTTAAACCAGACACAGAAATGATACTGAAGTGTAGCTAATGAATGAAAATGCAATAATTAATTTGCTGTGTTTGTTGTTGGTTTTCTTATTCACTATTGAATGCTTTGTTTCTTACTCAGTATTAAATGCTTTGTCTCAATTTTTAATATAAACAATATCTTTATTAATGTCTCAACATCCATTCTTTTCTATTCGGTCGAAGCTGCACTCAAAGAAAAAATATGGTTCTCATAATCATAATTTTAGAGAACAATACTATGGTTGGATTTGATGGTTAATTCAAATATGTAACATTTGTAGATCCACAATAATTATAGTTGCGAAAGAAATAATTTTGGGTAACACAACAAAAATTCATGGTGGATGGAACAAAATTATATAAGTTGATATAAGATGGAACAAAAACTCATAAGTCAAAATTAATATTGTTTAGCACTTTTAAGATTTATTTAATATAACTTTTATTAATAACTTTTAATTCGTCTGCACTGAATGAAGGTAGTACTACAAATGTCAAAAAGAACCAAAAGAGCACATTTAAGGCTAGATTTCACCACATTATGATCCCAGCAAACATGCTATGGTTAGATTTAATCATACCATTTTTCTAGTAATCATACATCTTTTTGGATACGAGCACATGTTTAGATTTCACCACATTATGTTTCCAGCAACCGTACATAATTTTAGGTGTAATCATAGTTTTATGATACAGCGAACTATTCTTGATGCAGATATCATGAATTCACTTTTTATGATTGGAATAAACATGCCATATAGTGGAGGTATTCATAATATGTTTCATATGAATATATCAATAATTACTACAAACATTTACATGCAAATATAATGAGAGTAACCATAAATTGGTTGCTGCAAACTTGCATCAACCATGTTTTTTCTATCAGTGTGCGCTACACTCCATAAACCCACGAGTATAACACAGAAATGGATGGAAATACTTTTCTTGCCATGACACAAAAAAGTTGACGCAATAAATTAACTTTTGGCTAATGCAAAGGAACGAATTACGCGAGAAACTCCAGCAAACACCTGAGATAAATCATTAGATTAGCAGGGAAGCAGAGAAGCAGAGAAGCAGACGAGCTTCAGCAGCAGAGTGAAAGACAGAAGCAGCGACAGACGACGCTGTAGACACATTCTCTGAGATGTGAGTCAGAAGGAGAACACAGAAAGCAGCTTAGAAGACAGACGACAGACAGTGATATAGTAGACTATCATGGAGTTGTTGTTATTATTAATATTGTTGTTGTTGTTGTTGCTATTTGTGTATGTGTATGTATGCTCTTGTGTCATCTGAAGTAACTCCTGTAAAGAATGTTCTTGTTACAAAAAAAATGTTATCGTCGTTGTAGAGCGACATCTTAATGATGACTTGTGAGAAATTACCGTTATAGTTGTGGTAATACGAACATCCCACATAACGGTATTTTTAGGTTTCTTTTTATTTGGAATAGTCAATCGACTAACAACGATTGACGTCTATATTGGAATAGCTGTTTTTCACTATACACGATATATAATTTGCCTAGGATTTGGAAGGATTTTTTCTCGCTTTTTCTTTTTTTCTCTCTTGTTTTCTTCTTTTTCTGTTTTTCTTTTATTCTTATTTTCAAAGTCAGACAGATAATTTTGTGGATTTTGTTTTTCTTGGTGCTTTTTACAGTGAAAAGTTATTGCAAGCAATTTTTCTATTTTGTCTTCAGCAAAAAAATAAATTACATGACACGAAAAAACCTAAACAACATTAATTGCCACAGATTGACGTCTAAATGTCATTGACAAATCCATGCAATGATTACTTCCATCAGAGGTAATTTTCGTATCTGCTTTAAATTTCTGTTTCTGCTAAACTTAAATCAAAGATTATGTGAGAATCGATTTATTAAACTAAAACAGAATGTTTCAGGCGATTGTTGTTGTTGTACTTAATTTAATTGAATGAATGGATTTATATTAAGCTAGGTCTGTAGATTTAAAATACACACATACGTCATTTGTAATATCGACTGAATTTCGACTGCTTAATATTTAGATACGTTTTCGGTTATAATGCAGTGTAGATTATCTGAGTTCGAACCGAAGATAATCAACTAAAATTATTCAGTTTATTACGATTCCACAGATACTCGTATATTATTCAGTAGATACATTTATCAATACATATGTATATACATTCAACACACATCGAGTTCAACAATTAGCATTAATCTTGTGATCGTAATTGCAGTTTAATTACATTAAAATACATCGTTGATGCACAGCACCGTGAAGTGGAAATCGAAGTGGATTGAAATGGATCGAAGCTATGAAAATTTATCGTTCTTATAATATTAATTGTGTGGTTACAGGATGGAGAAGAAGAAGGAAAGAACTACAAGCTAAAGAAGCATGAATTGCAAGAGAACATGATTTCTGATTAGCTATGGAACACATGTAGATACAATACAGTTGTCTCTCGTATGTATGTATTAATAGATATTAAGCACCACATCACATCAAATCAATTTCATTTTCAAATCAATTTCAACGACTCAAGTATTCAAACACTGTCTTCCGTAATTAACTCGGTCTTGATTACACATTCAAGTGACTTCAGATCTTTCGAACTGTCTCTCTCTCACTCTCTGTGCCTCTCCTTCTAGATGATGAACCTCCTTCCAGAACTTTTTGACATTCTAATCTACAACTAACCTTGGTGAAAGAATTAATCTTGAGTAACCTTTCGACATCTTAATCTTCAAGTGTCCTTACGTATCACGCAAATCTACCCTGTTCTACTCTACTCTTCTCTAGACTCTTCTTCGACTCTTCTCTACTATTCTCTACTCTTTCCTAATCCTTTCTACCCTTCTCTACTCATGTTCTACTCTTTTCTATTGCTCTCTACTCTTTCCTACTTTCTTCTACTACTCTTCTCTACTCTTCTTTATTCCGTTTTCTTCTGCCTCTTAACAATGCTTGTCACCTGGTATTGCTATTTACCAGATTCTTACGATTTTATGTTATGCAATCAATAAATAAGTTTTCATCTGTCATCGTGACATTTCAATATTTCGATATCAGTTCGAAAATCTGCAAATCATAAAGTAAATTCAGGAAAAAGAAATCTCAGTCAAATAGAAGAACAATGTTGAAAATTTCAATCTCAGCTGTGATAGAATGCTGCCATTTCTCTGGTATTATTTCAATACCTTTTTTTTTGTTTTATTTTGTTTTATTTCCTTCGTATTTCCTATTTGGTTAGAAAATATTTCAGGTGAAGCAACGTGACATGATGTGGCATAATACACAATATGCAAGGTGTTTGTTAAATGAAATGTCAGCAGTGAGGATTCTTGTCCTTGCTGTTGTTGTTGTTCTAGTATCGGCATCGTCAAAGTTAGGAACTGAAGTCAAGTTAAAGTGAGTGAGTTTATAATCTGTATGTGTATGTGTATATTGCTTGTGTGTTTTATAATTTTTAATAAGAAGGTTAAGAAATATTTTGCTTTTCTTTCGCAAGCTTATTAAAAGAAAAACGTGTTTCTAGAATGGGGATCTTTACTCTGATAAGAAACAACACACATACAAATACACACACACACATTCATCCCCTGCAGATACTTTAAATACTTTTAGATATACAAACACTTATCTCGAAAATGAATTCATGTCGATCGCATAAATATATCGATACTTAAATATTATAGAAAAAATTACACAAAAACCTCGTTATTCCTAAGAAACAGAAGTGAAGAAAAATACACTCTTGTGGTTAGGTTAAAGAAGAGGGAAAAAAGAAGAATAAGCAAATGATAAGCATACAAATAACAACAAATTGACTGGAGAAGAAAAACAGAAGATGAAGAAGATGGCGAAAATCCATAAAATCAAAGAACCTGCAGGGTTCAGAGTGAAAAAGAAAGCAGGTCCTTCGAGTGAGAACTCCATCCATCCAGCCAGCCAGTCAACCAACCAAACAACTTCTCATGCGGGCCTTTTATCATGATTGAAGGTCATGAGTCCGCATACAAAAAGCAAAATACGTATGTACATTTAACTCGAAACTCCACACAGCTTAAGCACCCAGATACTTTAGATTTATCGGGTCTTATTTATTGTTTTTATTTTATGTCCACATATCGGAAGGCTTGTTTTTATTTGCTCAGACTTCACAGGGTAAAAGCATCGTATATTTGAATTTCGAAAGCCTTTTGTATATCTTAAATAATACGAGGGTTGTTTCGAGACCTGTGTCCTTTATAGACTGTTCTTTTTTATGATTTTGTTGGGGTTTCTTTTCATATTTTTCTACCTGGAGCTTTTATTGACAATGGAACCAGCAAAAGTCCGATAAATTAGGTTAATGTAAAGGTCTCCTTATCTTTATATACTTTTCAAAGACTTCCTTATAAAGTTTTCCAACATAAATCAAGGCACAAATTAAATACGATTTCAGTTCGAAACGAAAGTCAATCATCGCCATGACCATAATTATAATCACGATTAGCTTGAAGTTTACCATCCACACCATCATCTTCATCGTCGTCATCATCATAATTATCGTCATCTCAGTCGCCAGCTCGATCTTCCTCTCCATCTGAATCATCATCAAAATGAAATGTTGTTCAGTCACCATTCATAACACACGAAAGATAAGTGAAGAACATGAATTGCATTTAAGTGGCAACACTTGAATGTTCCACATCCCTCTTAGCACTCATTTTATGGTGGTCCGGTGCCATGTCACTCTGCCCTCGTCCATTCTGCCCTCATCCATTCCGCAAAATGTGAAATTTATTGGCAACAAAATAATTCCGAGCACGTTTATTTGATTATATTAACGCAAAAGTGGCAGCAATGGCGGCAGTATAACGGTACCAGGACCCTCGGAGGACAACAAGAAACAACATAACAAAAACAAAGGACAACCTGCAGGTTGATTACTCGAATCTGCTGCTTGTACGATACGCGTTATATTTTTCCTCATTTTCATTATCTGATTGTCATCTTCTTCTTCTCCTTCTCATTCTTCTTCTTATTATTCTTCTTCTCGTTCTTCGTCTTCTTTGAGGAAATTCGGTGGCCCGCAGCTGCTTGTGAATGCGAGGAAGCGGCGTCACGCGACGATTCACGAGAGAGTCACAAAGCTGCAATTTTTATTGGGACTCAAGGCTTTCTCATCGCCGAAGGATATTCGGAAGGATACTCCGAGAATATTCATTTTTGGATGAATTTGTTTTGTGGAGTAAAAGGAAAAAAGTCACAAATAATGAGTGGATGAACATTCAGTAATGCATTTAAATTATTCAGTACTGTATTCATTTAATAAATAATAGATAAATAATTTATTTGAGCAGTTTTCTTTTCAAAATCTAAATCCAAATAACACAAATTTTATTATAAATAACCGTCTAAAGCAGCCTTTAATTCAATATAAAGGATCTTAAATAAAAATAACCTAAATTAACTTAAGTGGGGTGTAATTAAGAGTTGCAAGTCTGTAAATTCAACATTAGGTAGCTCTTTCTTCTTCTTCTCCTTCATCTGTTTCCTGATTAAAGGACTTTTATTATTACCACAGAGAAATACATCTTCATAAACCTTACAAAGCGACATCTTTTGCATTTTTTATTGTGTTTTTCTGTAATTAAAGCTTCAATAACTGCAAACACTTAAAGGAAGCAAAAAAAAAAAACAACAACAATTATAATTGTTTAAATTTCCGAAATTAAGAGCGGCCTATTAAAAGAGGGCCTCTTCTAATGGGGCATAAAATATAAATCCCGACAAAATAAATCCTGATAACAAGAGGAAAAAAAACACTCGAAAGTACACACACACCGAGATACAAGCACAAACACACGCTCCTGTACACTTTTACACTATATAAATCTCATACTTCAGCCAGTGAAGCATCATTGAAGGCTCTTCACAACCCTTTTCCTTGTACAAACTTTACGACTGCCACAATAAATAACCGCTACTACAACAACAACTTCAACTTCGGAGCAACCTAAACAACCCTTCGCTTGAAATTCGCTTCGTTACGCTGTTTTTCGACGCATTTCACCCTCAAAGACAACGCTGACAACTTGTGTGATTTCCGAGATTAAAAAGTAATTAAATCATTTCATTTTATCGCGCGCAAAACCATGTAACAGAACAACAGAACAAAAATAATAACAAAAACAATAATATTATGAACGCAAAAAATACCTGTTGTTGTCGTTGCTATTATTTTTGTTGTTATTCTTGTCCTTTTGTTGTAAAGCTAAATTTTCATGTACAATAAATAATTGGAACTGACAGAATTTTTTGGAATTTTTTGAACTGACATTTCTTGGATTAAAATGTTTTCTGAATCTTAAATATATTGAAAAATAGTAAAATATAATGATTATAACTGGTTTTATTTAATTTTATTTTAATTTATATTATTTAATTTTATTTTACTTTATTTCACTTTATTTAATTTTGTTTTACGTTCATTTGTTTTATGTTATTTTGTTCTTTTCTTTAATTACTTTATATTATTTGTATTAAAAATTATTATTATTATTATTATTACTTGAAATTTAAATGATTCAAATAAAAATCTCGCCTTGGAATCGCTTTTCAATCAAATATAATCGAATGACAAGATTTATATTTCGACATTTTTTGATAACAATAACAATAGAATGACTAAAAGTAAAACGAACAACAACACGTTACAATTGATTCGATTTTTCTGTCGATTTTCATATCATTTCGAATAGAAACTCGATACCAACAAACGTCGAATAGAAGAACCAACCGAGCGATCGAAATCATCTGCTGTGTTTTATGAACTACCAGCATCAAACCGATACTACAAAAAACGGTAGAAAGAAAACCAAATGAAGCTAAACCGAATGAAACAAAACCAAATTAAACTAAACTTGTTGTTTGTTTTTTTTACACATTCTATTTTACACACTACATTTTTTAAAAATACCTTTAAAAGAACTGTAAAGCATTATTCAGTGTTCACAGTCCTCGTATAGTTTTTGTTGTTATTATTGCGGTTCTTTACCTTAGTTTGTTGCTTTTGTTGTGGTCCTTTTATCTCTATGCACCGATACTTTTTTTAGTTATCCAGTTTTAACAGGAATAAAGGATGAAAAGCATTCAACATTTGGTTTGAATGAATTGATTTTTGTTATTTGTATTGTTGGTTTAATTTTTGTTTATTTAGAGTAAAACCACATTCACACTATTTCTTGTGTTGTTGGTTTTTTGTTGTTTTTTTGTTGTGGTCTGGCTTTGTTCACTGTGGCCGAGCATCAGACAAATAAACGAACTAAAAAGCCATTTGATGAATTATTCTGTTCACAATGTTATCTGAAAAATGCTGACAACAAATAATTAGATTAATAATCAGCACGACAACTGACTTTAAGGTGGATTCATCGCCATCGTCGTCGTGTTGTTGTTATTAAAATGTTGCCTTTTATTAATGATTGCTTGTGTGAATTTCAATGTAAGCATTATTAAATCATTGACGAATTTACTTTAATTATTTACATATGATTTAAACAAGCTTTTTTGGGTTTTCATAAATTTCAAGGATTAAAGTAAAAAATTAAATCTAAGATGTTTGGGTTTGCTTTTAACGAAATGACGAAATGAAAGACAGGGACGAGTAAAAACCGACGTTTTGCTCTGATTACTTTAATGTGTTTAACAAAGCATTTGAAGTTATTAATTATAATATTTAAACTGTTCTCCACGTCTTTCGAATTATGTTGTTTCCCATTTTTTCTTGGTTAGTTTTGTCCTTTTTTCTCCTTTTTCTATTTCAATGCCGATTTTTTTTTCTTTAAATTATTCTGCTGCTTCGCTTCTGTTTGCTTACTTTTGCTAGTTGAAGGTTTCGCCTTTCGATGACTTTCTCCGGTGTGTGTTTGAGTTTAAATACTGGCTTTTTTCATCTTCTTTCTTGCAGTTTTCCTGATGTTTTTTCATCAGTTGGTTCTCACGCTGGTTCACAATTATGGTCCTTAGTAATACTACGAATTCTTTATTTCTGCTAACTTAGTTATGAATTATAGAAGCTTCTTGATATCGAAACGTGGTACAAAGTGGACCAAATGGTTGTTGTTGTTGTTTGTCGCAGTGCGCTGAGGTCGAAGGTTACTTGGAAATTACTGTTCGGTCGGCAGATATTCAGGTGAAATAAATGTTCAAAGAAATAAAATTAAAATACAAGTAATTTTCTTTTGCTATTCTAAGCAATTTGAAAGGGAAACGGGTGACGGTGACCGTGGTTATAAAGGGTTGGCCCTTTAAACTTGATCTGAATATTAATTTCTATATCGGTGCAAGGTGAAATGTGTATTATAAGGTAAGGTATATTATAGAAACGGGCACATTTGTCAGGTGTACAGGATCTTCGTTAAAATGATTGGAGTGAACTACAAACCAAAAACATAGGATCTTCCCACCTTATAACAGATTTTCGTTCGTTAGTGATTTACGCAGGATAATTGAATATCTTTACATCTAAAATCGATATTATAAGCTCATCCAAAAATATGATTGGTCCACCCAATTTTCCATATGCTATACAAATATCAAGGACGTCGGGGGGTTTCGGGTTTTAATATTGTTATATTTCAATATTGTGTCACTTAGTATTGTATTTTTTTCAAAATGTGTAAACTTTCTCAAGAAGGGAAGAAATTTATAGATATATGTATTATATGTACGTATAATATACAGAACAAAAGATAATAATATAATATAGGATAATAAAACTTAATAAAGAATAAAAAAACATTAAAGCAGCAGTAATTCACTGTTAATATAAGACCACATTTAAGCTTTTATCGGACTGCGAAATGCTGATCCATGGAAAGAGGTGGAGATTTGACGAGGACGGTGCCATGAACCAGTACAAGAACGAGGATAAAGACGACGATGGTGATTAAGTTGAATTCTTCATAATTCCAACTTGATTTAGTATCTTTAGTAAAACAAAAGCTTAAGGTGGTTATTTTTTATGGTTTATGGTGAGAATATTTTAAAATCTTTATAATGTAGTTGTTGTTGGTTCTGCTGTCCTGTTTTTGTTGTTGCTTGTGTTTTTCTTTTTGTAGTTGTTATTGATGCTGTTAATTTCATTGTTCTACACAAGTTGTAATAAGGATGTAAATATTCACAACTCAATTGCAAAAGTTTAACGCTAAATTGTAAGATTAATTTATGGCAGGCATAACAAAAACAACAACAATAAAAGCAACAACAACAGCACCGTAATAATAACAAAACAACTAAAGTGGCTAATAAAATACTGCTTTTTATGTTGGAAACAAAAAATGCTAAGTTTGAGTATCTCGCTCATCATATCTTATACTCTGTCGTAATTCTTTAACATCCCTTATTCTGTGTTAAGCTAATTTATAGCTTCTGTTGGATAAACACTTTAATTCCATGGTTAAAGTAACTGTTTGGGATTTTAGTTTCTTTGTACAAGCTTAAAACACTTTTCTATGGTTCAGTATTCAGCAAGGATCCACTTCGACTCAAATTAATAAAGTCTTCAATCCTCTGCAACTGGTGAAATTGTAGTATTGATCAAGATACTCTTGGAAATAAAGCACTCTAGAAATAAGTTCAATATTCGACCTAGGATTCACTTGAGACGAAGAAGAATGATACTTTAACTTCACCCAAAGGACTTGAAAACTACTACCGCATTCAGAGTCAAAACCTTCACGTTTCGGATGGCTTCGGTATTCAACAACACCAACGCTTTTGTCCAAAATTATATCAATCATCAAAATCCTGACCCGAATAAATAATAATTCCAATCCAGAGTTCCTGTTTCCTGTTTCTCGAACTTTGAACTTTTCGTACACGTTGTTATGATACACTTTGTTAAAATACATTTGGTTAGGAACTATAATTAGTACTTTCATAATGAGTTACGTTGATGTCAAAGAAACTACTCGAATATCTAGGAATGGGTTTGCTAACTCCTGCATTATATACTATACACGGTAGATTAAGTCTAAGAAACCTTCTAGTATTTCAACTCATTCCATGGCAACAAAATGCTACCATCTGAAAGACCAAGCAACCCGTCAGTGTTAATTAAACACTCCTCCTCCATCCCAGTGATCAGCATAACTCACTTACTTACCCTTTGCTCTTTCGAAATAATGATCAAATTACAGACAGCGAAATATCGAGATTCTTTTGACACTTCACTTCACTGTACTTCATCAAGTTTTAGCCCTTGCATATTATTCACTGTAGTTTTTGAACCCTGCTAACTTTGGTCGAACTCCACTAATTTAGGGGATGGTTGGGGAGATAAAACTAGACAGACTAGACTAATCATTCTTCAAAGGGAAGAATAAGAATAGAAAATCGTTTGCCAAGAAAATTGAAACCAAATCTAGTATAAAAATCCAATGAATCATTGAAGTGAACTAGAGATTCTTCTGACATAGTAACTTTTTTACTGGGTTTTGGATGAATTCGAATGTAATTCCTATTTTGCAGTACTTTTAATTTTAATCTTCGACTCTGATTATAACGACATTATGAACAAGTTATCTCTATCTACCAAATCCATTGCGGATAAAGTATGGACGGGTTTTAATTCCATTCTTCCAGTACGATTCTTCTAGAAATTTCTTATAATTTTATTGTCAAACACCTCGAAAGTCCAGAGATCAATCAAGTTCACTAACCAAAGCAACCAACCCAACTAATCGAAAGTACGAGTAACTACTTTCGATTCAAAATCGACGGTTTATTATTACTAATTTATGGTGTTAACCAAGATTTCCTTCTACTTAAAGTACTCCATTAACCAAAATAAGCAAAAGTAATCTGTTCCGGACATGTTCAACATCTATTGACTGAACTGCCTTCCCATTTAATAATCCGCATCCAGTCCAATCATCAGCCACATACTGATTACAAATCGAAGCTGTAGTGTGGTGAAGTGTGGCAACTGCGAAGAGGGAGAAGAAGAAGAAGAAGGGGAAAGAGAAGAGAAATGAAACAAGTGGGCACTCCAACAAAATGATGTAATAAACTAATCCACGTCACTTCGAAGTCACCCCCAATTGAACGGTTCAATGGTGACCCTTGAATTGAGTTTGATTTGCACTTGACACATGTCGCCGAAAAAGATAAAAGATGTGGTACCAGAAGAAGAAGAAAAGGAAAAAGAGGACGTAGAATCTTTAATTGATTTCTTTTACTTGATCGCGCTTACAAGCATCCAACAATACGAAAGCAACAAAATATATCCGGACCGGACCACAGCAGACCACATACACTGCGGAGGCGTCAATAACGATGTCTTAAGGGTGATTTATCATTATCTCCGGGCTGGCGAAGGCCGATTACTGGTTAGTGTGGCTATAATAATGACTATAATACGATGAAACTTAACCACAAGTGAGATATTTAGAGAGAGGAGAGACGAAGACTTTTCGTGAGTCTTTGGATCATCAGGATAAGTCAATTATTAATCACTGCGCAATAGAGTACCCGTTGGTACCCGTTATCCTGCTGTCATGTCCAGCAAAGAAAAGAGGTGTTTAGTAAATCGTAAAGATGTTGTGGTTATACGATTGTAAAGAGACGAAATATCTTTGAGAAAAATACTTATATTTCAAGTGAAAGAAGTAGTTAAAACTACTTTAATGAAATACACAAACGACGAAATCAAATCCTTTACACAACAAAACACATACGAATAATACACAAAAGCTTAGCCTTTTTTATTCTTCAAAACAGGACCATGTTTTGGACATATGTATACAATTCACTATCCATGTCAAATTCAATATAAAATTTAAATTTCGAGTGCCAACATGTGACACCTGTCAACTGTCATCTTCGAATAATATATCGTGCATTCTTTTTTAGATAACCCCTTGTATGGTAGACTTCACCTTTTTCATCTTCATGATTTCAGTTCTTTGGGAAGATTTTCAAATTTTTATTTTATATCTTTAATGTTTTAGTTTCATTGAAAGAAAACGAGAGAAATGTTTTTAAAGATACTCGCATATAAAGAAAATCATGTCATGTTACGAATATGATTCCAGAATATCTCCTGCATGCGAATATAAGAGAGATGATGACTTTTACGATGAACTCCGACATTTTTAAATAAATAATATAATTTTCACAACTTCAAAAACTCATTAACAGAAAAACACCATCTGCAAAAGAGGTCGACGAGAAAAATTAAAAGTTGCACCTGAAGAAGTCAGCCGCAGGAGCAGCACACTGCAAAAACACCTTCTTTAAAACGAAAAAAAAATAATAAAATGAACACAACTTTGAAGTGTTGAATGATAACGAACTTAAAAATAATTATTTTTGCATTTATGGAATACCGCAAGAAAAACATACTCCCCAACATCCTTAGAGACAGATACGGTTTCGGATTCCCATGAAAGTGAGTCGTAGAGAATCACTTGCAAGCGATAGATACGGAATCACATGGCTACAGACACAGCGTGCAGCATGTCATATGCGCTGACCTACAGCATCATGATCATGTTGCAGCATGTTGTTGCCCTCCGTAGCAATTACTGACAAAAACACAAATCGGAAACGGATAAAAACCCGTTGGCACGAAGCAAAATATAATGACCTGCGCCAGGATGACAAGGATGAAATGAAATTACTTCCGGCTGCTGCGGGGGGCAGTTGCGGGAATAACTGTAAATGTGTGGAGCACACATAACATGATTGCACTGCACACGTCACGTTATCGTGTTGTGTAGTATCGAGGTTTGTGAATTACAACCAAGCAAAACAAACGACCAGAAGATTTGATGGTTCAAGTGGAAGAAGACGAAGAAGAAGAAGAAGAGGTAAGAGGGCGGGTGTGGAAGAATAGGAAGCTGTGAGGCGTTGGAGGAGTTCACAGCCACTGCAGGTACCGTATTTGATACACTCTGGTGCATCGGGTGCTGTAATATAATTTATCATGACAAATTTTATGACGTCATAAAGTTGTAAGAATATCCAACATGAGTCCATGCAGGCGATACACCATCAGAAGATGAACACGATGCCTTGGTACTTTAAGAGGGGGGACGTCGGGGGACGGGCACGTCGATGGGAGTTTGTGACAACTCCGTAATGTAAAGAATTCGGTTTAAGTGCCGTTTATATTACAGTTGAAGAGATCAAAACCTAGTTACTAGAGACATCAACAGTTTTAATAAAGGATTTTGTAGGAAAACATCATTTTTTTAATTTTTACTCTCTTAAAGCATTGGAATGGAATTTTGAAAACGTAGTAAAAAAGATACTCGTATATAAACATACATTTTATAGATATTAAATCGTAATAGTAGTAGTATTCATATCTTGATAATACGCGTAATAATATAGAAAAATTCTTAGTTTACATTTTTAACATTTTAAAATAATCTTAATATATCTTTATATATTTTGGGAAATAATGTCAAGAAAGAAATGAAGAGGAAGAAAATTATGTGAACTTTACACTCTGAAGAAGAAGAGGAAGGAAAAATTGTAAAAACTGCTTTAACCAAGTGTAATAAAAAATCACAAAAAGTTCAACGATCTGAAGACCAAATTTTTTCAAAGTCATAAAAATGCTCTTTTCATACTTTGCATCATATATTTCAAAGATATAAAAAGAAAGTAATGAAAGGATATTAAAAGGATAACAGGAATGCAAGTTATTAAAGGAATGAATGGAGAGAAGGTGAAACAGTTCGCGACAATAAAATATGCTGTTTTATATACTTGAATGTATAAATTTAAAGTTATAAATACTTAAATAATTTTAGGAGTATTTTCAAGAGTGATATTTAAGAGTTTTTATCGAATTTTGTCTGTATATCTTACAAACGAAATCCTCTCAAGCTTCATAACATTTTCGTATAACTTCTTTGTCATAGAATTGTATCTATTCTCTTTAATTTCGTCCTTGCGGGACATACTCCCTCCCCTTCTCGCTCTCTCTCTTGTTCACTCTCTCTCTCTCTCTCTCTCTCTCTCTTTCACTCTTTCACCCTGTCTCCTTGTATTTCTTGGTCCACGCGGCGGTTCAGTTTTCGACAAGTTAGCAAACTTATTTTTCCCGGTTCTAATTATTAAGTTATCGTTTATTAAGTCCGGCAACAAAACCGGAAATTTCGGTGTTCGTTCTCTGGTTGCTGCCAACAGTGTTGCCAACATTGACTGGCCATAATAATATTACAAAAGGGAAAGGAATAAAGTTTTATGGCTCGTATTTGTCTTCACAAATTTGCCTGTACTTTGGTTACTTTATGATGTCATAAATTGTGACAAGTTGTATGGTTTGTTTCTCTGTTTTTCTGGCCGATCTCTCTCTCTCTCTCCGTCTTTCTATCTCCTCGTCTCTCTTTGTTATTATGTTCTTAGTTCTTCATGTAGTTTTTCTCATTTACGAGTTAATATCTGAATGAAAAGATTTGATGTCAGCAATATCAACACTTTTATTATTAATAGTAATTATTTTAAATTAATTCTATTTATTATTTTTATGCTAGTTTCAAAAATTATGGGAATTGTAACTCTAGTCATCCAGGGTGTAAAAATAATGATAATCATAGTGATGAATATAAAATTCAAACTTAATGAGTGTTCTTCAATTTAGTAAAATACTGATAACAAAAACTACAGCACTTTTATTGCAGCAAACTTTACTTAATTATCAGCGAAACAAACTAATTAATGCCCTTTTTTCTTTATATTTATTAGTAGAATTTTGCAGAAAAACTGATTGGTTCTTGAATAACTTCATTACAACTAAAAGTTGCTCCTGCAAAAAAAATAATTCTTATTTCATATATTTTTTCTCTTTTCCTATCGTTTCATTATAATTATGTTATTTTACTTTTTGCATCTTACAATTAGATCAGTTAAAATGAAAAGCATAACATTTCAACTACAAGCAGTAAAACTTAAGAGAACGAATAAGAAAGAAGAGAGAATTGAGGGAACGATAACTAAGAAGGAAATTAATAATCAGTTCAAGTAATTTGTCTGAGATGAGCAACAAATATCGAATATCGAGACAGACAGGGAGAGACAGAGATTGAGGGAGATAGAAAGAAGGAGTGAGAGAGAGAGGGAGGGTGATAGAAAGGTGGTGATAGAGGTGGAGAGTGCTACAGTGATGATAGGATGGAGAGTGCTACAGTGATAGAAACCCTTTGTTTTTAAATATCTTCCAAATGTCAAGTTTCACGTCACATTTTGAATGATCGAGGAATAAAGTTGATAAAATTTCAAAGGAAATTGTAACGTGTAACGTGTTCCTTGCCAGAACATTAAAAAACAAATAAAATGAGGAATCTTTAGCATAAATAATCTTTAATTCACTTTGTTGAATTTAATTTTGTTGTTGTTTCGCAACAATACGTACAACAACATTTTGTACAACAACAAATACAATCCAAAACCATTGCGAATTCCTTCAACATTGAAAATATTTAACTGAAAGGTTGAAATGTTTGCTGTTCGTTGTTGTTTTTTTTTCTCTTACTTCTGCTTTTGTTGTCGGCGAAACAATCGTAATAACGTAAAGCAATTGCTTGTTACCACCGCTGCTGTTGTTGTTGTTGCTGCTGTTCTTGTTGCTGTTGTTGTTGCTGCTGTTGTTGTTGTTGTTGTTATTTCTTTGACTTTTCCACTGCTTGTCTTCAACATTCATTCGCTTTCCCTCTCATTTTCAGTTTGATGAAGCTGCATAAAAGCTGCATTTCAATTTTGATTCCTGTTCCTGTTTATGACGTTGTTCATGGTTGGATTTTCTTTTGTTGTTGTTGTTAATACAACACTACGCAATATTATGTTAATATAAGAATACTTATTGCATCAATGGATATATAATAATAATATATAAATTCTGCCGTTTCGATATATTTTTGGCATTTTTCGATGTTGAAAATTTCCCAAAAATCCAAAGATAAGGAATCAATAACGAAGAAGGAGTTATTTTTATATATGTATGTACATTCAATAGAGGGTATACATACATTTACAACATCTGCTCATCGCGATAGCATGCGTCCACATGTTGAAACATGTTCATATTAAAGAAGTACTAATGAGGTAAAGAGAAGGTAGAAAAAGGACGCAAACGAAAACGAATGCATGAAAAAACCGAAAATAAAAATAAATTTTTAAGGAAGTGGGTCCTGAAACGTTTAATTTAAAGAGTGGAGAGAAACAAGGACGGTGAGAGGGAGAGAGAGAGGGATGTATGCATGTGTGTGTATGTTTTATTTGTATCTGTGTGGTTGATTGTGTGTGTGGTTTCGTGGTTGTGGTCAATACGATTGGACACACAAAAAAGCACTCATATTGTTACAAAAATAAAATAAAAACAACAAAAACAAAGGAAATCAACAAACGTTCATGTGTTTCTGTTTGTTTTGTTGTTGTTTTTATAGTGCATGTACCCGTTTTTTTATCTCGAAATCCCAACCCCTTTTTAAACCCTTCACTCCCCCTCCCCCGCATCTATCGCACTCTTCCTGGTTTCTGCAAACTGTTTGCAATCGCAACCAAAGGGAAATTCTTTTTTTTTCTACTGCGAATTTACAATGAAAGCCGATGAAAAACGAATGGTGTTGGTCAAAGGAAGTGGGGGGAAATGGAATGGTGAGTGAGGTTGTTGGTGGCGAGGTGTACCGCTTGTTTGTGGGAGGGTATACTTTGTTGGGTGTCCTTCGTACCAAAGAAACCAGAAAGTGAATATTAAAGCTGCATATGAGACAGAAAAGAGTTACAAGAGAGGGGAGGGGGAAAGGACTTTGGTTGTAACTCCGCTCGGTGCTTTTGCAAGGGCACCCAGCTAAATCCATGATAGGAGTGCACTTGATACACGAAATAAAATAATGTGCTCAGTGTGGCAACGCTCTCTAGTTTACTGTGTTTACTTGCTCAGGATTAGGATCGTGAATGACGCTATATTATAAAAAGAATAGCAAAAACAACAACAGCAATGCGACTTTAAGAAAAATAATCACAAGAAAAATCAACAACAAATTGTTTACGAATGCAGCAACAGAAACAACAGCAGCAACAGCAGCAGTTTTTTGAGGCGTTTCCCCGCTTCATACCATCAGCAGCGACGACAACAACAACAACAACAACAACAATGACGCCTTACACAACAAACAAACAGACGAACGCCTGCTTAAAACAACAACAACGAACAACAACAACAGTCGATATTTCCTTCTAAACGATGCACAAACCTTTGACACTTGATTCGAGGAGAAAAAAAACAAGGAACAGAAAAACACGAAATGTGGCGCCCTCTCAATTCTCTCAGAGCAGAAAATTCTTATGTGGGTGTTGCAAGCACAACACAACTACGAACAACGCATCCCCCTAGGATTACCAACGTCACTCCTCCCCCCTCCCCCCTCTCCCGTCACTACTTCACCTCAACAACATCTCATACTTTGTTTATTGTGAATGGATGCTAAAAATAAATGAATGACATGACATCTTTTGCGTTGATGATGATGCTGATGATGATGATGCGTTGAAGGTCGTTGATTGTGGTTGGCTTTTTTCCTTGATTTATCTCGAATCTGTTGACTTATTATTGTAGGTGTTGTTGTTGTTATTGTTGTTGTTCCTGTTGTTGTTCTTCTGATAAATGAGCTGACTTCCCCACAAAAGGGTCAAACAATAAAATTATCTCTCTTTCTTGTCTCCTTTATAAAATATTTCCTTCTTTTTTCTGTTTTGTTGAGATGTTGATCTCTCAAGGGACCACAATTTCTTTCTTTGTCTCTTTTATTTGTCGTTGTTTTTCTTGTTCACTGTCGACTTGACCCTTCTTAAGTGATACCTTAAATTTATTAGCATTTAAATTAATTATTAAATCATTTAATTTAACTGTTGAAAGGTGTTAAAAGAATGTGTTGAAAATTTTCAATTTACACGATATTAAAATTATCATTTAATTTATTAAATCTTCTAGAAATATTGAATATTTTCTACCACAGAATAAAAACGAGCGAAAAGAAGAAAGGATTCAGTTGAGGTTTGAATTCTTTACAGTTTATACACCATCGATTAATTTCTGCACTCATTACATTATCTCAATTAATATTTCTTTACATGGCTTTACTTCACTAGATAGTAACCAAGTACTATTGTATTGATAATCACACTATATACTATGATACTATTCCACTATGGACTACATTACAATAGAAGCTATCTTTTTCATTGGATACTTTAGAATAATGTTTTAATCTATCGTTTTTAAACCATCTTCATGAAAGGAAAGAAAGGAAAATAAATAAAAACTGCGGGAAATATTTTCAAAAAATAATAAAAGTTTTCAGATCTGGCAACTGAGTCGACATGAGTTAGTTTTCACTTTCTGTGTCCATTGTTACATCGAGCAGCTGAGGTTGGTTGTTCCACTTCAATGCTGTTTCATTGATGTTTTTTTCCACATTCTTTTCACTGAAATCGGAAGCGAAGGGGAAGAGGTGGAGCACTACTCAGAGGAGGGCGCAGGGAGGGGAAGTTGGTCGCTTGTGGGAATTAAGTGAAGTGGAAACGTGTGCCTTAAGTCAGAAATCAGAGTGAAGTGAAGCACCATGCATCAATTACTTAAGTGAAACACTTTCAGTGATAGCAACAGGTTGTAACACGGCGCGCCGCTCTTCACACCGCCCTCAGGGACGTAAGCAGGTTGATAGATAGGCGGGTCGGCGGGTCCGTCGGTGGGTCGCCTCGAGCTACTGGATATCTACGCATAACCCATTTCCACTGATAACAATTACAACTACAACGATTGCATACAAATGATGCGATGCAGTGACACGGATCATAATCAACTCATTTGCTGCAGTGGGATTTATTGTGAAATCGATGCAACTAAAAGTTTCGATTGACGCATTAAATATTAACATTTTAAATGAAATACGTCAGTAAAAAGAGTATCATTGCACGTGAAGCACAATCGAATAAAAAACAACATACAATCATGATATCAATTCAATGAGATAATTGTTAATAATTAAAATACAAATAAAGGGCAATCGTAATTTTGTGTTTCCACTAATTTATCGATATAATTATTAGTGATATTCAACTAAAGCTGCTGTCAGATGCAATCAACATTTTCGCAGATGATAGTATAACTTTTTTATGGAAAAAAGAAGAAAAAAAAATGCAGCCAAACCAGATGCATGAAAACAATAAATTTTGATTAAAGTGAGTTAAGAAAAATCATTGCTACTGATGATGAGACACACACTCATAGACACACACACACACACACACACACACACACACTGCAATTACTATCATTCAGAACCAAACGATTTCTCATTGCTTTGTTTCTATGATCTTCCAAAACATCTTCGAATCGTGAAAATCTTGCATGGAATTCAATAGATTTATCATCAGCGATGTCAGATCCATTATATTGCGTGTAGTATGTGTGTGTGCGGGTGTGTCTGTGTGTGTGTGAGTGTATGTTTATCACAGATTTATTAAAATTTATTATTGTTCGAGAGAACGATTTAACTAATTTTAATGCGAGTTCAGGGTCTGTCTTTATTCAGGCTTTCAGTCTTTGTTTCTCCCTCTCCGTCTCTTCCTTTCTTTCTCTCTCTCTCTTTCTCTCTCTCCGTCTCTCTCTCTCTTTCTATCTTTCTCTCTCATTTTCTCTCTTCGCATGTGTTTGATCACCGCTTTTTGCCTTCGTTTGTTCCTGCTAGAAAAGGGACTAAATGACAATTCATACGCTGTCCTGCAGAGACGCAATTTATTCGAATTAAGTTGCGATTAAATGCGACCAGTTGTTGGAGATCAGAAAAAATTGCGTGTGTTGTTGGTGTTTCTTTAAAAATTAATTTATTTATTACAGTGAGGTATTAAAATATGACTCCAAAATTGATTTAATCGGATTAATTTAAAGGTTTTTTTAGTCGAATGCGTTGTGATGTTATGAGTTGCTTTTATGATGAAAAACTTGTGTTTTGCTGAATATTCGCCACTGTTTTATAATGATTCGATCTGATGTTGATGTGATATTAACGATGAAGACGCCCCTTTTACCCCGGCCACCTTTCAGAAGCCGCTAAGTTTTAATGACGAGTTCTATAATTGAGTTAATAAAAACTTGACTCGAATAACTTCATGTACATGCACAAACCACTTGTATGTCAATTAAAGAACTTAAAACAATAAAAACAGGTAGAACCATAGACCAAGATTAACCGGGGTCAGTTTGGAGCTCAGTCGAGTGGCAAACACGCATTCATAGCGGTAAGAAAAGAAAAAACGTATTAATGAAGGTCCCCCACCCCATCCAAATCGAAGGGATTGCAGAGAAGCACATTAGAAGGGTCGTTATGAAGAGTTGCACAAATCGAGATGAATTTAAGGCGAAAGAAGAAGCAATGGAATCAAGGTATTTGCGCCATCTTTAGTGTGGTTCTCAAGTGATGATGAGGTAAGCGAATAAGAGTGGGAACTGAAGGGAGGAAGGCAATAAAGTGGGGAGGATTATTTAATCTAAGCAGAAGGGTCTTGAAAGGGGTTCGTTGTTTATTCTTTGTTACTCAACCACAAATAAAAGTTCGCGTTTTCAATGACTTTTTTTAATAATGTTTGCAAATAATTTTCAGTCGATTTGTTAGTTAATAATGAACATATGTATATAGTATGTGAATATAACTTATGTACATGATATATAGTATGTTTCCCCGGTACTCGAAATGAGTCAGCGATAATATTCGAAGAGTTCAGAGAGGTCAGCTAGGAGTGTGTTAAATGAAGGAAAAGGACAGTCATAAACATGTTATTATTTATTGTTGTTATTGTTGTTATTGTTGTAGGTTTTGTTGTTGTTGTTGTTCTCATCCCTCCTAACTGCCACATGAGAGTGACGAGAATTAGTCATTTAATTCAATAACACGGGACGTACCCATAAAATAACACTGTTCCACCCGGTTGTCTGAACAGTCCTCTTCTTCTTCTTCCATCACCTCACGTGTCTCGACACCCGAACACACCCTGACCATGAGCATGTCGAGAACTGACATTAATAAATGAAAGTATGCATGCAATGCTTTCAATATTCCAGTGAATAACCATAAAAAACGCAGAGAAAATCCCAATCCGATTCTGATCCCGCCTGCTTTTTACACCCTCGCGTTGAACTTCCATCAAAGATTATTTAAAAAGAGGGCACTTTTTTTCCTTAATACCGATAACCGTAAAAAAGTACAACCGCTGTTTTTATCTCCCCCAACAATTTTAAAACCGCAACATTTTCAAAAAACCAAAAACAAACTCTTTAAAAGTAATCTTATCATTAACAGAAAAAAACACACATTTTTTTAGTTGTATTTTAACCCTCTTTTTGAACGAAAAACTTGATTCAAATTCGTGTTTAACATGCAACACTTTTTTAAAAATTATGTTTTTTAAGTCACTTCAAAAGTAATAAAAAAATCACTTACGTTATGATGTCATTAAATGGTACTTCAAGGATTTTTAAGGTACTTTTTAGTATATTAGTTTTAGTAAAAGTGTTCGGCTAAAAATATTCAATAAAGTTTTCTAAAAATCTAGACTCAAATTAGTTTAAATTAAGAGTGATTTTCAAAATCTATGTAATAATGATCAAATTTTAATCAAAATTTATACATTTTATCGTCTACTTTAAGTTGATATTTGAAGGGATTTTTTTTTGTTCCTCTTCCTTTTTTATACCCTTAAAAACGTGCACTGTGACCATCAGCTGCACATCAACTGACAGCTGTCAACATGGCTGGCCAAATAAGCAGCAACTGTTGTCATTCAAATGACAAAAACATTTGAAGGAAAAATAAAACAACTGACAACAATAAAAAACGGAATAAAAAATAAACCAGAAAGAGTGCTATATTCGGCATCATCGAAGCTGAAATACCCTACAACCATCCTTCGTGGAAGATCCCTTAATTGAGAACTTTTAGAAGGACCCCGGCTTTAGTGGGGAGCTGCTGTGGTAATTTTTGGATAATTATACAGTCTTGATACTTGGCAGTCTTGATACTACTTCTGCGTAACACAAATGGACGAACAACTTAATGTACCACCTATTTCGGGTCTAGGGTGCAAAAATAAAAAAGAAGGACAGAAAAGGATAATATAAAAACTAACACTAAAAAATAAAAAAATTGTCACCTTTTTATAAATACATATAAGTAAGACTTTTGAAGGAATAACAACAACACAACAGCACAACAACAACAAAAAAAAAAACAAACAATAATAACAACAAAAACCAACAACAAGGGAGGACACGTTGTCTCCAACACATCCGAGTATCAGCAGAGTTGTCACAGTTGCATTTTATGGAAAGCGATTCAACGGATGGCTCATGGAAATAAAAAGAAGAAAGAAGAAGAAGATGTGGAAATCCCCACAAACCATGTCTGAAAGTAATGAAAAGAAATCAATCTGTCTGTCTGAAGCATTTGGCACGCAATGAAATCGATGACTTTAAGACATCGTAAAGATGCGGAGGAGGAAGAGAAGAAGAAGACGAGTGTTAAAACAATCAGGAGTGAGTATGAAAAATAAAGAAGGGTGTAAATAATAAGAAACGACAACAAGAACAACAACAGCAACAACAAGAAACAGGAGCTTAAAGAAAATGAGAGAACTGAATAAACAGATCAACCAATCACAGAACAACAATAATAACAAAAACCAGAACTGAAACAACAACAACAACTGAAGACCAAAAACAGATGAAGAAGAAGAAAAGAAGGAAGAAGAAGAAGAGAAAGCAAAAGAGAATCACAAGCAGCAGCCTCAACAGAAGCAACCTAAAATTGATAAAATTTGTTGCTTTGAGCACGCTTCGATTGTCAAACAAAAACCAGGTGAAGCAGCGCATCGGATATGTTTGTCAAACGCAGCAGCTTGCATTGATTCCAACATGAAGAAAGAGAGAGAGAGAGAGACAGAGATAAATAAAGAAGAGTGAAAGTAAAGAGTAGAGGAACAACGATAACGTGCTCGTTGCTCGTTCGAAATCGAAGTCGGGAGGATTTCACATTTCAATTTGTCGCTTCTGTCATTCTTGCTGCTTGTCCATTACAGTGACTTTGCTCTGTGGGAGGAAGGGTGGGGATGCCGTGGGACCACGTCTCGAAACACGTCTCAAAACAGACACAAGTCACAAGCCACAGAAACACCTGCTTAAACGACAACACGTTGCGTTTGTTGGAGGTTTTTTGGTTTCGGTTTTTAATGGTTTCTTTTCAGTTTTATTGAACACTGAAACGTTGTTCCGTATAAACGATGTTAATTGATTTTAGATATGAGCTGGTCTTCCTTCCTTTTAATAACAACGAAGATTAGTGTTGTTAATGAATGCGATTAAATTTGCGAATTTAAAATTTCTGCAGATTACTGCAACCATTAATCAGGTCTTCTAAAAAAATACAAACTAAAAGTTTAATACTAAAAAAACTTAAGAAGAAACGCAAGTACACATAAGTACATACATACACAAAGCCACACGCACACACACACACATACATACCAAGTATACACACCCTTGTGACTGTCTACTCTCGAATAACAAACGTAAATATTTGAGCAGTCGCTTCGGTGAGACGATAGATCGTCAAAGAAGACTGCCAACGAATATCCACACCTTCAATTAGAACCTTCAAAGGGCGAAGAGGGTTGGGCTAAAAGGGGAGGGGAAGAGGAGGATTGAAGGAAAGGTGTTAAGTACAGCACATTCATTTCTTTGGCTCAAGGATGCGTTTGCGTGAGTTCCAGCCCATCAGGATTTAATGTCCATAGAAACATTGATGGAATACGGGGATCCAAAACGTAGGCACTCGTATATTTCACTTTAGATATGTTAACTATTGTGGGTGGACGGCCTTAAAAAGCATTCCGTATTCTGTGTGTTCTCTGAGGTGTAAATGAGGTCTAAAGGTGTAAATTTTACGACTTCCAGGCGGCTTGTTTTTTATGTTGTTGCTTTATTGTTGTCGTTGTTGTTGTTGTTGTTCCGAAAGAGCATTAAGGGACTTTTCACTGCGCTCCGCAGCGAGTCTTAATTCGTTTAACAGCTGCATGTGTGCGTGTGGGTGGTTGTATTTGCTTTTAATTCAACTAAAGGCTTCAATTTGAAAAACTCCAAAACAAAACAAGAAATGAAACGGGGTTTTTATGAACCCGCTCGGTTTTTATTTATTATTAGCTTTTAACCAATGCAAGAAATCCAATAACTCAGATACAACCAACATACGAGTATATATATAATAAAAGATTCTTTTATCCTTTTCTTGTTTTACTCGTAGATAAACACATCTTTTAGATAAATGAAATGAAGTGCAAAGTCCTTGCTTAACCTTGAAGCATTCATCAAAGTGAACCAATCAAGTGCTTCACTTTTTATTGTTCGATAATTAAAAATTAATGAGTTCACTGTCCGCTTCTAAATCCGCTGAATCCGCTTACTGTCTGTCGATATCACGCTTCGACTTCACGTTCGTCGCTTTAGACACGCGCTGGACGCACCCACCAAGCATTTTTATTAACCCCCGAATCATTAATCATCAAATCGATTTGAACGATTTCTGTCTGCTGTCTCTTCTCTTGTTCTTCTCCTTTCTGCTCTATTCCTCTACTCTTCTCAAGTGTTCCCGAGCATATTTAATTTGAGCATTTTTATGGCTTCTCTTCCGACTGTCATGTCATAAAGTCGCCAATTTATCAGTCATTCGATTGTGTTGAGGCAGGATAACTGAAGGCCTCCGACCGCTGGCGAGTTTATCGGCCACACTTGAAAGGCTCGTTCGAAGTCAGGGGCCACGAGTGAGTGTTCTTCCATTAGCTAGAGTGAGTGTTAGACGTGGAGTGTTGTTGTTGCTTCTCGTTCTGGCAGACCATCATGAATCCCTCGAAGCCAAGGAGTCAGTCCATGAAAAGGCAGAGTGTCATGAATGACAGAGCGTTACTAACAAGAGGCAGGTTAGACTTGTGATAAGTCACAAGAGGGGCAGTGAGAGGGAGGAGAGAGAGAAAGAGAGAGAGGGAGAGAGATAGAGTGAGAGAGCGGAGAGTGCTGGAAGTTGAGAGAAACTCGTCAGAAGTTAAAGAAAGTGAAAGTAAAAGTCTTTTAAGTGTTAAATTCTCAAGTAAAGAAATTCTTCAAGAAATCTTAGATGCAATTCTTTAGAACTCCTAATATTCCAATTTTGTATCTAGATGAATGAATCTTGAAGGGAATGAATCTTGGATCTTGAAGCCAAAGAATCAAAAATTTTAAGTAAAAATTTTCTTTAAAAAAAATAAATAAATATCAAGAACAAATACAAAAGAAACAAAGGCGCATATTAAACCTTAATAGAGTCATAAAAGTAACAATTAGTAACGAGGTCCAGAATAAAAAAAGGCATCCTGATCAAGACAAAGGAATTGGATTCGTTTTTGTTCATTTTTGACACAAGCCACGAATTCATTTGAGAGTCAATATTAAGAAATACACAAAATAATAAACCCAGGGGGCAGATGACGCTGCTGTTGTTCTTGTCGCTGCTGGTGTTGATGTCCGGGGTATAAAACGCTAAACAAAATAATCACAAGACAGGCACGAATCATAAACAAGCGGATGAACGGACAGACAGACTGAGAGGCGGACAGATTGAAGGACAGACAGAGCGACGAACAGGGAGTCATATGAAATTAAAGACGAAAGAGAGAATCATACGGAAGGACAGACACACACACGCGGATGGATGCATGCTTCAACGCGTCTGTTAAGAAGCGGGCTTAAAAAACAGCGTATAAAAGAACAAAGAAGGATCATAAAAAGGAACAAGAGGGAAACGACAACAATGAAAAACAAAACCTGGCCTAATTTATCATTAATCGTGCAGATGGTTTTGTCGACTCCTGGCGTCCATGCCTCGAAATTAAGCCGTAGCTGCTGGTTCGCGATGCGCTGCAATCGCTTTGGTTCAACATTTACAGAGCTGACCATGAGGACTTCTGGTGGAATCAAGAAGAAGGCAGGAACCTGGAGAAATCTAAATGCATTGGATTCAGGGGCGAACAACAACAACAACAACAACAGTAACAACGAATAGAAGAGCTACACCCAGAATAACAACAACAATGTTGGGTCAGGTCATGCAGTCAGTTAGTCAAACGTCAGTGAGATCATTTAGCATAGAAACACCAATAAAAGAGCCCAAACAGATAGACAAACAAACGAACAGACAGGCAGCCATACAGACGAACCTCGTCGTCGCAGGTTGATTTTTTGTCTGTGCATCGAGAGTGACACAAAATGTTGCACTGCCGGGTGTTGTGATGACCGAGCTATGGCGACCGATGGCACTAGACGAGATTACGAAGGCCCTCCCGAGGTCCACCAAAGCTCCAGGCCCAGATGGCGTGACAGCGCGGCAGTGGAAAGGTGTTCCTGACCCTGTCAAGTCGCTAATATTGAACGTTCTGATGTTCTGCGGCCAGATGCCTAGGTGTCTGGCAGAAGCAAGAACAACTCTAATACCTAAAAAGAACGGCGCCCTGGAACCTGGAGACTTCAGACCAATAACGGTGGCCTCGGTTATAACGAGGACCTTCAATAAGGTGCTATCGGACCGCCTGGCTCGGTTACTAAGGCTGGACCCACGCCAAAAAGCGTTCGTTCCGGTGGATGGCTGCGCCGAGAACATCTTCGACCTAGACCTAATCCTCAGATTCCACAGACAAACCTTCAAGCCGGTATATATTGCATCATTGGATGTCGCGAAAGCGTTCGATTCCGTGACGCACTCGGCGATTCTCAACACCCTAAGGGGAGTTGGGGCGCCGGGTCCGATGGTGCATTATATATCAAGCCTATACGAAATGAGTACGACGCGCCTGATGGTTAATGGTGAAATGTCCGATCCCATCCACCCCACATGCGGTGTCAAGCAAGGTGACCCTCTGTCACCCATACTGTTCAACATAGTTATGAATGGATTGCTTGACGCGCTGCCGAAAGATGTGGGAGTGAGGATAGGAGAGAGGCGCTTCAGCGCACTAGCGTTTGCAGACGACATCGTCCTGCTGGCCTCCACCAAGGATGGTCTGCAGGCGATGCTCGAGAGCGCCTCCTCTTATCTGGGATCTTGTGGACTAAATATTAATGACAGGAAGTCATTCACTGTTGCCATCAGGAACGCCCCTCACGTGAAGAAGTCGTTTGTGGATAGAGGAGTGACCTTCAGCTGCTCTGGCCGGACTTTGCCGTCCTTAAAGCGAACCGACGAGTGGAAATACTTGGGAATCCCGTTTACCCCCGAAGGTCGTGCATGCGGCGACGAAGAGAGTGAGCTCACCGAAAAACTTAAGAAGCTCACAAAGGCCCCCCTGAAACCGCAACAACGGCTCTTTGCTCTAAGGGTGATTGTGTTACCCGGTCTGTACCACGTACTTACCTTGGGCTTTATCACCCTGAGCAAGCTAAAACGCATAGATGCCGTTGTTAGGAGGGCCGTTCGGGGATGGTTGAACCTGCCTGGAGACGTGGTCAATGCCTATGTACATGCGCCTGTTGGAAGTGGAGGTCTTTCAATCCCCTCCATGAGATGGCTGATGCCTGTTCTCAGGAGGGCGAGGTTGGAGACCTACGCAGCCCAAAACAGCGCTGTACGTACCTAAAAACGGAGCTGCAGCTGACCAAGCGGCGGCTCACCGAGAGGGGTATTGACTACGCAACCAGGAGTATGGTGGAAGGACGGTGGACTAAGTTACTTCACGAATCGGTGGACGATAAAGCCTTGCGGGAGTCATCTAAGGTTGACGGACAACACTCATGGTTGATTGAGGGTAGTCGCCTGCTTACAGGCAGGGACTTCCTCATGACGAACAAGCTCCGTATAAATGCGCTTCCTACTAGGTCACGAACGTCGCGCGGTAGGGTCAAGGATCGACGCTGTAGAGCCGGGTGCGGGGAGGAAGAAACATTGGGCCATGTGTTGCAGAGATGTCATCGCACACATGGGGCTCGAGTGCAGAGGCACAATGCCATTGCAAACTATGTGCAAAGAGCACTCGAGTCCAAATTCGACAATGTCGAAGCGGAGCCACGAATAACAACACAAGTGGGTCTCCGCAAGCCCGATCTCCTCGCCACGAAGGACGGTTCAGCAGTGTTGATAGATGCCCAAATCGTAGGTGACTCTGTGAACTTGAGGGAGGCGCATTTGCGGAAAGTAGCATACTATGAGAACCTTAGAGACCCGATAATGAGCACTAGACAGATACGTGATGTAAAAATTTCGTCAGTCACGTTGAGTTCTCGAGGAGTCTGGTGCAAAGAGTCAGCTAAGTTCCTCCTTGAGGAGAAGATTCGTAGGAAAACTGAACTAAAAGTCATAAGCACCAGAGTCCTCATCGGAGGGTTGCAGGCTTTTCGGGTGTTTAACAAGTGCACAAGTGTGAGTTCTAGGCGGGAACGAAGCGGCATAGGGTAGGATAGAGCGGTCATCTATCAATGCTCCAAGCTTTTTTAAAGGTGCTGCCTGCCGGTTACAGGCATAATACAGGAATGGAGTTTAGTGGGTAGTCCTCACGGGAGTCCCACACTCCACGGCACCGACCAAACACAGCCGTGGGTGCGTAAATGCATTTTTGCCAACCCTGCCCCAAAAAAAAAAAAAATTGCCCGATGCGAGGCAGCACGCTTCTTTTGCCGTGGCTCCACGGAGACGGAGCGTTGCACGCGTTGATGCAGCTGTTGTTAGTGTGGTTGTTTTCCTTTTTTCGTTGTTTCTCCTCTTTTTTTGGGCCATAATATTTTTTAACAGCTTTTACTCTTGTTTTTACTCAACATTGTTTCATTCTTTTATTTTGTTTTTTGGTAACAGCAGCTGCTGTTGCTGTTGCTGCGGAGAAGTGGTGTTTAATTACTGTCAGCAACAACAAAACAGAAAAAGAAACAACAACAAAAATGATAAAAGGGTGGTCTCGGAGCCGGGGGTGATGGTGACAAGTGCCTGAGTGCAAATTAAAAGGGCTTCATTTTTGCTGGTCGAGTTAATTTCTGTGGTCAACAAAAAATAGTAGCCGTGTGTGTGAGAGAGAAAGAGAAAGAGAGAGAGAGAGAGAGAGAGAGAAAGAGACAGAGAAAAATATAGAGAGAGAGAGAGAGAGAAAGAAAGATAGAAATAAAGAACGGATGAAATGAGGAAGAGCCAGGGAAAAAATCACAAAAAGCCCAAGAAGTAGAAGGAATAAACGACATAACAACAAATCAACAGCAGCAACAACAGCAACAACAAGGAAAACAATAATAACAACAACAAAAACTACACCGAAGCTACAACAACATCATCCAACTGTCATAATTCGAGCTGAACTGCATCCAATAATCCATGATGTGGTTGTTACTATTGTTGCTTTTGTTGCTGTTATTACTGGGGTTTGTTGTTGTAGCTTAAAAATGTTTCAACTTGTGTAGGATGGCAGAAGTATCATTAAAATGTTTAACATGCTTAAAACACGAGTTAAACAGCAGCTTCAAAAATAATCAATAACAACAAACCAGATGATAAAACGTCGTCTGTAGCGAAGTAAGAAGAAGAAGAAGATTCTTCGGAAGAAACTTCAGAGACTACCAAATGGTACCCTACAGTTGGCCAGCACTTTAAGAAGACTGATTTAATAGATTTGTAGTGATTTCTGTGTATCTGTGTATCTTTTTGCAACTCAGATGGGCTTCAAAGTTCACCCCACCACTCAACCTCTGAATAACAAATCTTGTGATCCAAGTCCAATAATATTCTCAAAGAAAAGATACCCTAAACCCATGCACAATGTACATAAGGTGATTAAATCGAAATCAATTTAATGTAATCTCAATCAATGTCATTTTAAGCCAATCAAACTCGTTGTTGAAAATCGAATTTGGTGCAAAGGTTTTTAAAGTTGAATTCTAAAGAATACTTAATTTAATTAACTTCAGTTTGAAGGATAGTTGAGAGTATTCACAACAACTACCATCGATTTACAGACATATAAACTAGTAAATATACTAAATTAAGTGAATAACTCTAAACTTTTACGTAACTAAAAACGTTTTTAAGCTTCTAATGGATTTAATTGAAGACAAAGGAAAAGGATTTCAATACTGACTCCTTGAATGACTGACTCCTGATTTACTATTGAATGACCCAGTAAATGAATGGCCTCACTCGATATGAGGCTGATCTAATTACTGTCTCCGAGTGCGTTTAAAGAACACCAACAAATGTTCACAAATCCTTAATTAAACAGATGATTTTTCACTTTGGCTTCTTTTGTTTGTTTCCCCGTTGAGACAACAACAACAACGACATTGTTTCAAAAGAGTTCCATATAATAAACATCTTCAAAGAACCTCCTAAACGAACCTCTTAAAGGAGCCTCTAAAACAAAAATCATGAGCAAGGAAGAAGTTCTTAAAACGAGTTGACCGACAGACCGACAGACAGACGACAAGTAAACAAGTTTAACGTGGTGAATATAACGCTAGTTATGTAATCTGCCGAAGTAGGTACCGACCGGGTCCAGTGGCAATGAAGACACGGTTTTATTGCTTTGTTTATGCCTGAAAATATGATGGATTGGGTGCTGTGAAGCGAGGTCGGAGGTCGCAGATTTCATGCTCATGAAAGAGTTTTCTTATCTTAAGCAACACTTAAAACAAGGATCTGGATCTGGAAGTGGTTCTGGTTTATAGTACCAGCTGATAAGCGGGGTTAAACACTAAAACTATTGTTTATGCTCGATGAATGGCACTCAACACAACAGCAATAAAAGAAATATTAAAAGGAACGACAACAACAATAAGCAACGATAAGAGAACAAGGAGAGAAAAGTTATCATGTAAATAATGTGTTTAAGTGATAAAATTAAAGGATCTTTTATAGGTTGTCCTTCTAGGAATACGATATCATGTCTCTCTACATACGAGTGCGTGTTGATAAGAAAGCAACAACAACAGCAACAAACCAACGTCTAGCTGTATTAAGCGCCATTTAGTAGCACTTCGGACTCTTTTCCGTGTGACATTTTAAGCTACAGATACTAAAAAGATGCCCATCCTCAGTGGATGGATGGGACGCTCGGGATGGGAGAATGGGCTGGTCTACCTGCAGGGTGTACAGTCGAAGCCTGTGCTTTTGTTGAGGTTTTTGGGTTTTAATTCCTTCGTGGACTCAATTTAGACTTAATTTAGGTCAATGAAGAGGTGACCAATACACTAATTTTACTTCTGTTTTTGTTGTTGTGGTTCTACTCTTACCTTCTCTTTGTGATGCCAAAATTGCCAGAGTTTTTTGCATTAACTGGCTGCTGCTAAAAATAGTCGTTGTTGCTGTTGCATTGCTGGCAAAATTAACATTCGAATGGATGAATTATGTTTAATGTTCTGAAAATTTAGAACATTTATATTGCATATAAATTCGATTAAAAATACATCTGCTGCTGTTATTTTAGAAACAAAATATTCTAATTAAAGATTTATTTACAAAGTTTTCTCTCTGTCTCTCACTCGCTCTCTCGTTCTTTTCTTTCTCGGTCTTTTTCTCTTGTTTTTCTCTCTCGTTCTATTCTTTCGCATTTAATTAGAACAGCGAAATAAGCAGATGTTATCAAGACTACTGCTGTTAAAGCAACAACATGTTCTCTGCTCTCTTTTCTCTGGAGAAACTGTTAACTCGTAGCTAACACTTTTCAGTTTTCTCTGTTAAGTTCAGTCGTTTCTCTCTCCAACGGTTTCGAACATTCCGATGTTTGATTCCGTCTCTCTTTCAACAACTAATTCTCTTTGTTGTTTCAAATGTTAATACTAATAACAGAGTTAATTTCTGTACTGTCAACAGTTCTGTAAAGTGATATAAAACAAATACCATGTTTGCAGAACTGATATTATTGCCAAGAGATGGCGCTGAATAAATGTTATGTTAATGTTATGTTATATCTTTTAAAACACTTTAATTGAATTATAATAAAAAAACTAATTAATAAAATAAATAAACTGTTAAAAATAATATAAATTAAAACATTATTTAAAAGTTATTTAAATGTTAAATCTACAAAAATAATAATAAAAAAAATATAATAATTGTTCAAGTTTCAATTGGTTCAGATATAAAGTAACACCGATTTATCCGGATCCGGATATAGTATGTATGTTGTTCATAGTATGTATGTACGTATAATCTAATGTGAATGTATTTATATCACACCTGTTGGAATCTGATGAATTTTTCTAAAGAAATAAATGCACATTTATGTCGATAAGATTCACGTCGAAAAACAGTAAACAGAACTTCAATAAAAGAGAAAACAGAATACAACAGAAAGTAATATATAATTTGGTGTAATAAAATCCTGAACCTCTGCTAAACTGTGAGAGAAGTGAAACTGCTGACTGTTAACATACATGATTATGAAACATTTTCAAAAACTGTTAGGGATAACTGCTGTTGCTTTAATTTTCCTCTCTCTCTCTCTCCCTCCTTTAAAATTATTCTCAGCTCTCTCTCTCAGTACTCTTACTTTCCTGTTTTTCATTTTAATTTACACATCATACCGTTAGAAAAGCGGGACTATCAAACTGATGATTTGTTGTTGCATGTTGTGTTCTTGTTGGCATCAAACTTACACCAACAACAACGGACGATGAAAATGTAAACAACTCCTGTAAAGATTCGTTGCCAGGTTCGTTTTCTCCACAGCGGACTGCAGTGAAATCGTTCGTTCGTTCGGCGGCAGTCACTTTGGACGCGCGTGTTGAGACGGTTGACGGCAGCCAATACGGATGATTTGCAGTTCTTCATTCTTGCCTGTATATGGTATATGTGTGTGTGTGTGAGTGCAAGGAGATATATTAGTTAAAAAATGTATTTTAAAAAAATGCACCTGTTTGTCCATCACCGATGTTAATGATGACGTTTAGTAGTTAATCAAAGAAACGGATTATTTAATCAATGAAAATTACGAAACAAAGTTGAAATTAAATGCTAAAGTGGATTTAAAACGAAACATCAACAAAAAAAATATATAACAGAACAGTGAGTGTTAAAATATAAATATTAAAAAAAATATTTGCCAACAAAATTTAAATAAAATTATTTTCATTCCTTTTAAAACAATACAAATTCGTGTGCCATTTATTTCGAAAGTCAACTCTTTATTGTAGTTCTAAAAATATTAAAAATCAAATCAATTGAAAATACTTTAAAATATAATGAAGTATTTTGCAGATCATTAAAAATCGTCGGCTAAAAAAATTAATTTTAAATTAATTAAGATCTGCTTGCAAATTAAAACAACAACCGAATTCATGCGACATATTTTTTCAAACAAATTTTATCCAGCAATTTTAATAACTTAAATAAAATGTTTGTATATTGAAGTAAACATTTCAGCGCATAATAAATGAATTTTCAAAACACAACTAAGGACAACATATTTAAATTAATAACATTTCGAATGTGTTTACATTTAAAATAATAAACTAAAGAATCGTCATCAGACGAACAACTCAAGTGATCTCACGAAATCTTAAACAAGCTGTAAAAGGATATAAATTGAAACAGAGTTGCATTTCACGTAAGTGTTTCTATCGTATGATTAAACTATGATTTTTTGTATTATTAACAAAGCTAAGGGATGTGAAATCCTTGAACTCAGACACGACGAGTGTTTTCTCGAGTGTGCAGGCTGACGACCCTCGGAATGACTTCGGAAATCTGTACGTGTTCGCTTTTTGCTTTTGTTGTTATTATCTTCTTTTGTTCTTTTTGTTTGTTTTATTAATTTAAATGTGGAGCTCTTTTCTTTCCAATTTCAAAGGACGAATTTTGTCAAAAAGCATTCCAGAATTTGAAATGCAACATGATGATACATCACGATGATGTACTCAGTGAAAACTGTGTTCAGTCTGATCTGATGCGATGATTATTCTAGGAAATCTACAAGATAGTCAACAAAGTGTTTAAGAATCTAGAAAAAAGAAACAACAAATTTTTGTAATCTTAAATAATACGGAGAACTATAAATAGATCATACATGGAATAGAATAATGAACAACATCATAGTAATGCTGTTGTTGTTGTTATATTTTTCATAATACAGTCAGTGGTAAAAAAGTACAGTACAAAAGAATGTGAGAGAAAAATCTAAAAAAAAAATCACTCAAGATGTCTCAAGAATTTTCTTCTTAAAAATGTCACTACACCAATCATGGATCTGTTTGTCTTTTTGTCTTTATACTGATATTCTATTTATGTACAGATACATGTAACTGGTTTAAAAACATGTGTTTCAGTACCGTCTACTTAGATATTTAATTTTACACGAACCACACAATCCTAAATGTTTTAAAAATTTAATATATTTCGAGCTGCACTCAGTGCTGTATGGTCAGTTATGTGGCAATGTAGCAATATTAATGAACTAATTGAATTTCTTTTATAATTAATTATTAATATTTGTAATATTTGTAAATATTATTATCCATACATACTAATATATGGATGTATTTTTTATCTACTCTCAATAAATTACATGCGATATTATAATGTCCGATGTTTTCTCTCTCTCCCTCAGAAATTGAGATACTCCTAGTCGATGTACTAATAACACATGTTTTAACATTAAGTCAAAAAAAACTTAATTACTTTTTCTGTAATAACATTAATTATTCTGCTGAATACGTAAGATAAGTAAGTAATAAGAAGTAAAGAAATTAAGTTTCTCTTCAACTCATAGAATTCGATAAAATCTTGTTTTGTGTTGTATAAGGAAAAGTTTTCCGAAAGAAAAACACAAAATTGTTTCACAAATATTACAACAAAAGCCAAAGCAAAAAAAGAACCCAAAAACCTTGAAAGTGTGCTTCGCAGTTTCCAAGAAAAGAAATAAAATAAAATAAATTGTTCGGGTTCAATTGGACTCGGTCAAAAATGAATTCTGCTTTGAATTTGTAATAAGAAAAACCAGTTTTGGTATTTTAATGGGAAGCGAAAGAAAGACATCAAGATTTTTGTCCAAAATATAAAGAACCGTATTACAAGAGAAGATTTTTATTTATATCGTATAGTATACGATATATACAGTATATATAGTATATATATAGTATATATAAATATATATAGTATATAGTCTTTGCTTCAGTGAATGCAAGATGAAAGAATGAAGTGATTCATTCTGATGCCGAAAATAATAATAAGTAAAATAATAAAAAGTACGCGAGTGAAACACTCAACAGAGGAACGAGGAACATCCATCAATCTGACTGTCTGTCTGTTTGTCTGTCTGCTCAACTGTCAGCTCTTTAAGCACCCACAAAGTGGCTGAAAAGTGATTTCCAATAAATATAAAAACCGAATGTTTTTCGTTTTCTCCCCGCTCATTCTCCATCCCTGTTCATCGTCCCTGTTTTTGTCCCTGTCCTTGTCTTTTCCATGTTCCATCTGTAAAAAAATTCTTTACTTTTCTGTGGCTTTCCACTCCAATATTTTATCTTAAATAAGTTCCAGATATTTTTTCATTTTTCCTCTTTTCTTCGTTTCTTTAAATTCAAAATGAAACATTTGAGAAAAGCGGAAAAAATCTAAACAACTTAAAAAATTAGAAGGTTAGACTTAAAAAAACCACATACAAAAAACCACCGGAAACATGAAGAAGACGAAGAAACACAGGAACAAAACAGAATTCGTGAGAAAAAAGATTTCCAATCAGTACAAGAAAAACAGCAATTGCAACAACAACAAAAAAAAACAATTTGTCCAATTTAACCACAACACAAACAAATTGATGCACCTCAACATCTTCGTTTTTTGGATTTCATTATCTTCTTTCGCCTCTTCTGTTTCTCCTTCGCCTTCTCTTGTTCTTCTTCTTCTTCCTATATTCTTGTTGTTGTGTGTCTTGTTGTTGTGATTGCATACGTACATAACTTAGACAGAGAGACGACCAACAACAGACATTCGTGTCATTTATGCGTATCTGTCAGCTTCATGGAAGCATAAAATTGCAGCTCGCGTGGCTTCTAAGCGTGTTACTCTTCATGGATTTTTTGTTCATCCCCTTCAATTCGGTGAAGAGGCTGAAAGGGGGGCGGGGATGAGGAAAATACGAAAAATATTGTGTAAAATCAATTATTCAACACCAATGAAACGCCTCCAAAATAAGACGAAAATTAAGAATCCCAAATAAAAGACATTACAATTTTGTTGTTAATGAAAATTTCAAAAATTATTATACAACAAATTCTAAACTTTATTTTTGGGGTGCTTCATATAAAAAAAAATTCAGCACACTCAATGAGTTGGAGTATGTACTCAAAATAATACATATATAAGTAGAATGGTGTGTGTGTAGGTGTGTTCATTTGTTCATGGTTGTTATTACGTATTTTATTCGGGTTTGAGTTCAATTCTATGTTTTAGTTTGTTTCTGATGCTTATTTTGATAAATCACTTAACACGAAACTATTTGTTCAAAGTGACAGAATGACAGCACAAAAGCACAACAATTTAAGGATCCACTCATCAGCAAATTCAATAATAACACACACACGCAGATGTACGAATATCGATGGTCTTGCAAACTCACAGATAGACACATGGTTCATTCATGCTTTATGAACAACATACAATACATAAACACAAACAGTTTTTTATACTCATTGACAGTGTGCCAAACGTTGTGATAATGAATTTAATTTGCAATTATTTCATTTCATTATCCTAACTACTTGTCACACTCTTTTCTCTCTCTACTCCTCAACCACCAGCCCCTTACCATCACTTCCCTGGTCCCCATCAACGGGGATGCCGCGATTACTGTTTCTCCTTCTTTTCTGCTTCTTACTCTATACGAATGGTTGTCCGATGGACAGTACCGTAATATACCATTGTTGCTGCTGTTGTTGTTATTCGCAGATCATTCATCAATTTCGGTGGCACTCCAACTGACTCTCTATAATTTTAATTCTGGAGCTTAAGCGTTACATGTGGTTATTATATTGTATAAAATGTTATGACTCACTTGAGTTTTCTTTTCTTTTTACGGATTGTTTTTTTAGGTCGCAGCATCTGAGTAAATATTTTGATGGTGTTTTTCTTCTCCTTTATTGACGCTTCGATGGTTAAAGCAATAAATGTTTTGATTGTTTTTGATCCAATAATATTAAAAAGAACAAGAACAACAAAAAAACCATCTTCAACATTCATCTCTCAACCATAAATTAATTGATTTGTCTTTGACTTTGTTTTTTCTTTTTAATTTATAGCGTCATTTTAGAGGTAAACTTAATAAACACAAGTGACTGAGTGGGTGAAAGTATTGGGTCGGTTTGGGGAGGGGGAGAGAAAGATAGGGAGAATACAAACGAGAGTGAGAGTGAAAACTATTCATTTAAATTAAATACTAAATTCTAAATGAGAATGAAAACAATCATCGCTCAAATTTTGCACTAGAACGGAAACTGAAGAGTGTTTTAAAGTTGATGTTTGAGTTGATGTTTGAGTTGATGTTTGAGTTGATGTTTGAGTTGACGTTTGAATTGATGGTTGAGTCGATGTTTGAGTTGAGTTTTGAGTTTATGTTTGATGAAGTGGTACTGGCGCCAAAGTAACCTAATTTCAATTGACGGAAGTAACTAACTGAGTTCTGTTCAATTAAACACTTCAATGTTTCAATCAATTCTCTCAAGAGCAGTAACAGGAGCGGAAATTATGCAGTACTTGCAGTTGTTGTTGTTATTGTTGTTGTTTGCAATTAAAATTTTTCTTTCTTTTTTATTGCTTTAATTTTTATTTTTATAAAGTACAATAGTATGTCTATTATACGAGTATGATAGAAATTACGCAAGTTAGCCGTCACTCAGTTTGATGATGAATGATTCAGGTCAACATTTTAAACGGCAGCAACTCTAGTGATAAATGCATCCAGATGTATCCACCCATTGGGGAAAACTGCGAAAAGTTTCAATGGGTTTTATAGTGTCTTCGAAACTGCGGGTCTGTCTGGGTGCTGAAGAAAACGTATGGAGATATCTGAGTGCAATTTGATACACTCACGATAATTAGTATTATTCTATAATTAGTATTAATATGATGCCGAATATGGGCGTGGTCCTCCCATATTTTTATAAAAAATGTCCAAGTATAGATTATCATCTAGGATCAATATTAATACCCATCGAAAGATAGGTGTGGTCCGCCCACTTTTCGCTTTTGAGCTTCGGCCACTCTTCGGCACTCTTTCTGGTTCTGCTTAAAACTTTTGACCTATTTCACTATCTTTGTTATTATTCTCGTATTGTCATTGTTATTGTTTGATTTTTGCATTTTGTTTATTTGCATTTTATTTTAATTTTCAATTTCTATGCACTCATCAATCTGCTTTATTATTCAATTTGTTTGCTGATTTGATGTGATTTCATCAGCTAGCAAATCTTTCGACATTAGTTTAGAAACTAATGCAGTCACTTAAACTCTCTTCATTGCATAGAATATTGCTTCATTTAGATTTTCTATTCTTCTAGTCTTTTATTTGAGTTTGTTGTTTGTTTTGTGATCTTGTTCTTCTTCGTCTCTTTTTGTCCCTCTTCTTGTCCCTCATCCATACATTTTTATATGGTCGTCTTTATCGGTCCGAATCGCCTCTGGCTGGGATGCTTTTAGTAATTGTTTTTAATTGATGTCGATTGCATTTCTTATTTAAATAATTTAATTGTAAAGCTGAGTTCATTATAGTCGCATTTCAATTAAATCACAATTGATGTATTATTTATTAAATTCTGTTTTTTGCTTCAATGCTTTTGTTTTGATGCTTTGAGCTAGAAATAATAATTATTAGCTAATAATAGCTAATAATTATTTTGAAATGTTTGTCGACGGAATGAATTCATAATTAAATGATACTTTACACTGAATGAAATAATTAATTTTATGTTTATTTGGTTGAATAGTTAAATTAAAGGTCATAATAAATAATGACTACATTTAAAATGGATGTTTACAACGTGTTTTACAAACACATTTCAGATATCGGTTTGCTAGATAGATGTATATTCAGTTAATATACATATTCAACACCAATAATTTTGCCTCAAGATATTTCTATTCTCTTATCATATATTTATTTGAACTCTTCGTTAAAAAGTTCAAAGCTTGACCTGAACCAACTGAAGACTATCAACAGCCTGGTGAGGGTTGTTCTATGAGCTTCTGTTCTCAATGTAGTTGTTGCTGTTGTTGTTGTTCTTTCCCGACTTGTTATTGTATTTCATCTTACGTTTGTTGTTGTAGTTGTTATGGTTTCTTAGTATTTAGACTCTATTTGTAAGGATTCTTTGGTCGTTGATTTTGCTTTAGTGCTTCACAATTTCTATTCTTATGTTTTGTTTAGTTGTATAAATTAATTTGTATGCTTAGTTTTATCGTTTCTATAGCTTCTTTAAGGTTTAAAATCTGAATATAATTTAATCGTGGACTATTGAGTACTTTAAAGTAGTGTGTGTAGAAGAAAATCTTATCGTAGTTTTAGTAAGTGGATTAGATTCTATCCATGTTAAGTCTCTGTTGCGTGTCAAGTGATTAAAGTGATTTACAAATGTTTTTTGTTTCAATTCAATTTCTGCTCCGTTCTATTCTACTGAAATCTGTTTTCATTTCTTTTATTGTCTTTCAATCTTTATATACATATTCTACTATATGTACATATATCCTCTATTTCATTATTCCTTTCACTTTTTTTCTATACTAAACTCATAAATTACAAAAAACACATAACGTAACTTGTCCCAAAGTTCAAAAAAATCAAACACCCCAGACAATGTGTCGCTTTTACGGATGAACACTTTTACGGGTGTGAGAGATCGGTGATTCGGAGATGGATGCACCCTTTTTAAATGACTTTTTTAAACACTCGCTTGTGCTCAGTTTAGATGAGAGCTTGATATGGATTTGTAATGGCCACCACCTCACCGATTAACATAAATCCAGAGACTTCTGTACATTATACAATTACTACAATCATACTAACAAGCCCCTGAATTAAGGGTTCTGTAAACATGTGTTTCCGGTGTACAACAACTTCGGTGTTTTATACTTTATTGAAAGTTATACATGTTGCGCTTTAAGTGTTCCTTTATGTTCGAACAAATTAACTCTGATTTAGAGACACAGTCGAATAGACAAAAATAGAAGTACTGAAGCTTTTGGTTAGTTTAGGGTTGTGGTTATGGGTGTCGGTTATTTTAGGGTTATGGTTATGGGTGTGGTTTAGTTTGGGGATCATTTGGGATCACTTTTAAGTGTTGTGCATAATATTTCACATACATATGTTCATATCAATAGAATACGAACACAAATATTTTATTTACTAACAGATAAAATTTCAATGTTTATTTAAATTTTGTGTACAATTTTTAAATGCTTTCTTTCTTCTTTTTTTCAGGTTGAATGATTGACAAGACTAAACTTTGATTGTTGTTGATGCTAAACATATAAACTTCTGATAAAGCATTTCAAAAGTGTTTCCAAGTTGCATTGGCAGGTTTTCTTTTTGTGTCTTTCAATTAAGTGAACTTTCAAATTCGAACTAAATTATTGATTTTGTAAAGCGGAACTTTAGAACAATCTTGATACAAAATGACACATCTACTGGGATATATATTGATATACTTCATCTTTTTAAAAGGTAAGTTAAAGTAAAGCTTCTGTTTTAAATTCGTTAATGATTATCATAATGATATCGAGGATAATATAATGAAGAAGTAAAGATAAAATAATGAAGAAATGAATAATAATGAACCGAGTTTAAATCTAAGAATGTGGTTATATATTTCGAACTACATTTCTGTTAGACGAGAATGTACATATGTTTCAACCTTGATCATTTGATGATAAATATATATTTAACCCAGTGTTTTTTTTTCCTGACTGAATGAGTTCCAGTCTGCTTTTTACTTAAACTGTTTGCGAATTATGTCAGAGAGTCGATCCTGACACTATCCAGTTCCTCACTTACATCACTTCAGTGCTTCACAAACTGTTCTTAAGTACCTGACGTAATACATTCTGTCACTTTCACACTTGAAATAATTGCCCGAGCTCTGGTTCAAATCCCATTCGAACTTATTACATTATTATGTAATAGATTCTTTTCGCTTTATACAAGGAATAGAAGAAGTTCGTATTTCTGCGGAAAGGAAACTTTTGCGTCATCAAAAGTCATGGAACGGATGACATCGTGGATGAAATAATTAGAAACATTAAAGTAATAAAAACGGATGTCGATTGTTCACTAAAATTAAATGTGAAGTGGGCAACATTGATATCCTTCCCTCCTCCACTTTATCCCCGTTCCCTCTTCATTATCCAACACATTCGAACTCACCTCTCACTGAAATCAAACCTCAATAAAAACCAAACGAAGGACAATAACAAAACCACTCTAATAATAAACACCTTTTAACATTTATTTGACCCGTGCTAATGTTAGTTTTTATACTGGTTTATGTTGGTGTCATTCTTCTTGTGGTTATCGTTTATTATTTCTTTTTTGTTGTTAATACAATTTCTTGTATAATTTATACTCGTGTTATTTCGCCTTCGCTTTTATGAAATTTAATCGGTCACGGAAAAAATCGTTTAGTGTAATTAATCAAAAAAAAAAGGAAAACTTAACAAAATAAAATGTGGCTACGCTGGAGAATTGACGCTATATAAATTTCATTGTTGAATGATTTAGGGACACAAAAGTCATGTGAAATAATATCTAGTTTTTCATTAAATGCACTTTATAATGGGCAACACTGGCAGTTAGAGTTTCTACCGCAGTGAATTTTAAGTATTCAAGACTGACGTTTGTTATGTCATAACATTTGATTTCTAGATTGAGAGAGAGAACGAGAGAGCGATAGGAAGAGAAAGAAACAGAGAGGCAGGGAGATAGAATGAGTGAGATAGTGAGTGAAATAGAGAGAGAGAGAGAGAGAGAGAGAGAGAGAGAGAGAGAGAGAGAACACTGACAGTTAAGGTTCCTCCCGTAGTGACTTAAGTCTTCAAAACTTTTAAATGACGTTTCTTACGTCATCACATTTGATTTAAACAGTGAAAGAGAGACAGTAAGAGAGTGTATGTGGCTTTTCTCTCATTTCTCTACTACAACTGTCATTTTCTCTTTTTACTCAATTATCTAGAGTTGCCAATGGGCTTAATTATCGTCTCTGCCAGTGTTGCTTCTTCAGTGTCTTTTGCAATTGAAATGAATTAACTTTGTGCGAAAGACTGCCGTCGCATTGAATTCAGTTCAATTGAAGTGCATGTGAAGAAGCACGCGATAAATAAGTGTGTGTGTGTGTGTGTGTGTGTGTGTGATTGTGCCCATGGGTGCGTTTGTGTCCATGTGTGCTGCTCTTTGTTTTAATTAATAAAATGATTTAGCGCCGTCGTTGTTTGTTGTTGTAGCTGGTTTTGTTTTCGCGTGATTCCTCTTCATTTAATTTAGTTTTATTCTTGTTTTTCTTTTTCGTCATCGTAATCTTTTTCTTTTTTTTTGTTCTTGGCATTTATCCAATTTCAAAAAATATTTTAAGGCATGTTTTTAATCAAATGTGAAGTGGTTGGTCGTTTTTGTTGTTGTTGTTGTTGTTTTAATGATCTGAAGATGTTGGAGATTTTTTTTGCAATCTTTTCGTTTCCTTTCATTCACTCAAATGAGTCAAATTTTGAAGCGTTCAAGTTAGATGTCCGATTTAAAGTGATATGATTATTTTTTCGCAAAGGCGTATCTAAGAATTGATTTTTTTAAATAATATTAAATAAAAATGATCAGCAGTTTTTCAGTTTCAACATTTTTCTTTTTTATTCTTTTCACCTTTCAATTGAATTTAGTTTCGATCAGAATAAATTTTGTAACAAATCGCTTGCATAATTTTCTCAGAAGAAGCGCAAAAAGATGAGCTGTACTATGTATATATTTTAGCTTTATGAACCACCCCCGTCATGGACCCACCCTTCCTTGCCGCCCACTGCACACACGTCACTCTCACGTGTAAACGTTTAGCAACACTGCGACTTCATCTTCTGTGACTTCTTTCAGGATCACCCTATGCAGGGCGGATTCGAATAGTGGGCGTGACACAAAATCACTGCAAATAATGGCAAAAATTGCAGTTGTTAGACGCATTCGTTGAGGTGCCCCGAAGGGTGCGGAAAGACTGAAACATGCTAAAGAGTGCCGGAAATTGAAATTCAATGAAATGATTTATATGCAAAAAGAGTGCCGTGTGAGGGTGGGGGCGAAAACGGGTGGGAGGAGGCTAAGGAACTGAAGTTATTCCACTATCAGAGCGACACACAAACGAAAGTTGATGAGCTGCTGTTGACAAGCAATTTTTCATTTGAAGAAACGTTGTTAATCAACATGAAATTACAATTTATGGCGAATGGCTTGAATGGGAGTGGCACGGGCAGAAGGGGGGAGGGCGGGGGAAGAAGAAACCGAATCAAAAGAAAAGAAAAAAGAATCATAGAAGCAAAGGACCCATCACAGCAGTTAAATGTTGGAAAGAGCAAATGCATTCAACTTCTTTCTTCATTTATACTAAATTAACGAGTTCTGAGTATTTTCAGTTACTTTTTTATAATTTTAATGCACTTAAAAATACTTCCCTTTTTAATTGTTTCCGAGTTTCATTGTTTAAAGATTCTTAAAGATTCTTGTTAAAAAAGATTCTTTTGGATTTCATAAATTCTTTGATAGAAATACGAATATCTTCGAAAATATTCAAATAAAATAAACTATAAGTTAAAATTGCAATACTTTCACAATTAAGAGAGAGAAAGAGAGAGAGTGAGGGAGAGACATAAAGAGAGATAGCGAAAACTATTCACTGAAAATTAATTTTTAAACATTGTAAAAACGAAAAGAAAATCAACCAAAAAATAATTTGAAAACGTAATAAAAGTTGGGATATTTTATTCGCACCAGCAATTATACACTCTCACACACATACAGATACACAAACATGCAAACATATGTACATACACACTCAGGCGCACACGAATTATTAGCCGCAAACATGAGCCATGGTAACACGTAATAAATTTATCACTCTGAATGAAAAATAAACGCATTCCGCTGACTTTTTCTGACTTCGGCTAATAAATCCAGAAGGAAGAGAGAAGTAAAGAAAAACTAGTGCACAAGCAGCGGAGATGAGTGCCGATGAGTAGCACCGAGCTGCGGGGCACAAGTGGACTATCAGGAGGATACCAAAAACAACAACAGCTTGGGAAAATATTCAACTTGTGCTCGTATGTATATCTGTGGAAATGTAAAAAGAAAAATATGACTTCAAATCAAAATAAATGAAAGCCCACCAACGGAGAGTTGCGAAAAGTATACCATGAAAATGCTTACAATACTATAATAATGTCTCTATAATAAATTAAAATTAAGAAATAAATTAAATAAAAACCTCTTAGAATAAAACATTTATTAATAATGAATATTATTTAGTATTTAGTATACTAATAAAAAGAATTAAATTGAAATGTTAAAGTAAAGAAGATTGTGCTAAAAATAGTAATGGGATAAAAAATTATTTCGAAGTCGCTGCTGTTGTTGGTGTTTAATTGTTTTGTGTATTGTTGTTGGTTGCTTCTGGTATATAATTTTCCGTGTCAGTTGCCGAAAAATTCAGACGAGGTACAGAGGAGATGAAGACGAAGTGTCTGGCGAAGATGTGAAAAATTCTACCTGGTTGCAAATCACGGTGATGACTTAAATAATGAGTATGCATGCCACCCACATGAGTTTATGGTTATGATTCAGTTAAACCATATAAACGCATTTTCAATAATTTTCTTTTGAAAAATTTATATCAATCAACAAGATATTTTAAGCTCCATAAATTTATAGAAATAATATCGTAACTTAACCATACTTTAGCCTGCACTTAAGGGCACCTTCTCTTTAAGCTAATTTACAATAGTAACTCTCTTTATACACAACTTTTGCATGAAACTCTTCAGTAATAGAGCAGCATGAAGAAAAAAAGAAGAGTGCGAGGGAGTCTTGTTACTTGGTTACAAGACTTGATGGAAAGAACAGATATGGAAGAATCTATAAAAGCGGCTTTTGATTCTTTTTTGTTTTATGTACGAGTAGAAACCTTTACAATAGGCTCAACTCCGGTCATCGGTATTCTACCATTTTTTTGTTGTTGTTTTTTTCTGATCAGCGCTAAAAATAGTATAGCTTACTTAGCGAAAATACGAATTAAAGAGTATTAAAAGTGTAACAGAAAAAGGCAAATAAAAAGGAAAACAAAAACCATGTAAGAAAACCTATTGTTAAAATCGGCTCGAAACCTACAGAAAACAAAAGATCGGGTGAAAGACAAAGCCGCCAACAAAAGATGACCACTAAAATTGAGAGTTTTTGTTTGTCTATCAGTTTCTCTGTAACAACACTTAGAATACAACAATGTAATGGAATGTTTTTATATTGAAGCCTTCCCTTTTCAAAAATTTTTCCTTTTTAAACGTTTCTAAACTAATTTTGAATTATAAGCATGTACATGTTTTTAAGGGGGGAAAATGATAAGCAAACATGAAGAAGCGTGCTTCTAAAAGCTTCTAAAATGTTCAAGGATTTTACAATTGATACGATTTCAATTATAAATTATAATGTAAGTAAGTGTAAACTATTCCACACATCGATGATTTCTAAATTTGAGTTCAATGTAAAGACTTAATAAAGCAAACGTAAATAAATGAATTAAGTTTAAACCTCTCACGACTGGAAAACAATATGGTGAGGATGTCACTGTTTTATATTCGAAAATGGAGCCTCATTCGGTTCCAAGCGTATGCGGTGCATAAATTACTAATTTTACGGTTTACCTGGACAATCGATGCACTAAAATTAACATTTCATTTGATGGTTGTAAGTATATTTTGCTGAACGATTCCATTCGGTCGGTGGTTCGGGTGATGGTTTAATTTATTTATTATTTTCACTATGCGTATGTTTTTGCCATTGCAAGGGGGGGGGGGGAGGGGGGAGGGGGGAGGGGGGGAGGAGGACGGGGTGTTCTATTGATATGCAGTTTATGCAAAAACTGTATGTAAAAAATAAATAAAAATGTATTTTTATTGCAATCGATTGAAAAACAACTGTTTCAGTTGTAAATAACTCTACAATGCTGCATGCATAATGTTTTTATTAAAACAACTACAACTACTTTTGTTGCTGTTGTTGTTGTGGTTGCTGTTATTTCTGTTGTTGTTATTGTAGTCGCTTCAGCTACTACTTTATTGTTATTTCGGTTTCAGTTTCCATTTAAATCTGCAACCATTCGATATGCATTTCATTGGTTTTCCATTATATGTGAGTATATTTTGATCCCGAATTATTTAAAGTTTGAGGTGACTGTGATTTTCATTTGTAAAACATTTAAATTCGAGTGAAATTGAGTTTTAAAATTGTTTCTGAATTCCCAACTCAACTCTTTGTTCTATATATAAATCGATATTTTTCTAGAATATATTCATAAACTGTGTTCAAAATGAATATAAATATTCAGTCAAACACAGTCAACGTTTATAAAGAATGGAGAATTTATTAGCTGTTAAACTGAGGATTTTGGATTTGGTTTCATGACACACATACAATAAATCATAAATAACATTCATGATTTTATTAATAACGATAATTATAATAATAAAACTGGCAACAGAACCATCCCAAGATTAAAAAACAACAACAGACAACATGACTATAAACAGTTTTATGATAACTGTGAGTCTCTGGACGCTTTTACACAAGAGCAGTTTTTTCAGACTTTCTTTGTCAAATCATGCATGTTTAATATTCACACAGATAATAAATAATGTGCAATAATAGAATATAAAATATTTTATGAGCTACCATTTAAAGTTGTTAATGCTGAAAGCATGCAGCCAGCAACATTGTTGCAGCTACATACGAGTATAAGTGCAAGTCAACATGTTGTTGTTGTTATTGCAGATGATTGTGTGTTTTGAGAATGTGCTCAAATGTCATCTGTGTTTAAGCAGCAAAGACCACAAATTAAGTTGTTTTTCGTTTCGTAAATAACAGAAAATAAAAAAAGACGGAGGACGAGCTCATAAAAAATACCCCTTGCAGTCATTCCTTAAAAATATGACGATTTTTATAACCCATTAAGTGTGGAGTTGGGTGTGTGGTGTGTCGAGTTTAGAGCTCTGGAGCATGACAACATGTGCAAAATACCGCAGTAGAGTTTTATGAGCTCCTTAAAGAGCATAAGCTTCAAGAAAAAAGGGATTAAGGAAAGCGTAAATAGATACGAGTATAACTGCATTTTAGTTATGACATGATTGAATTGCCAATTCTTTGACTTCTTTATGATGGCTCAAATTGAATTTTTCTACTGTTACAAACAATGTTGCAACGAAAAAAAGATGACGGAGAGAGAATTACATTTATGTTATCTGCATTTATATAAATTTATAAAAGCGATAAAAAAGGATAGGTTTTTAAACGTAGTCCTGTATTTTCAGTGTTTTGGTCCTTTAAATTCCTGCAGAAATGTTCGAATTTCGTGAACCATCCCGGGGCTTAAGTCCTTGATATACCCTGGGAGCGTCCATCAATCTGGCCTACTCTATGGAATCCAATTAATGTGGCGCGCTTCCCGGAAACAACACAGACTCATTCGATTGCCTTTTAATGGGGAGTCCTTGTAGAGTCCCTCTTCGTCTGTGCGCGAAATAATGTAGAGCCGGCTGTATTTTTGTTGTATTTTGTAGTCAGCTGCATGGCTGGTAGATTGCGTGATGCCAGAAGCAATAGCAACAAAAACAACAGACCAACAACAACAACGGTAGAATGTATGTAATCGCAGCAATAAAACCGAGTACATACCCATGCTCTGTAAATACGAGGAACTCATTCTCACGGCAGCTGCTTTTCGAAGCAGTTTCAGTGACATTTCAATAAAAGAGTAGCACAGGACGATGCCGAAAGGATGGAGCAACAGCTCCATGGACACGAGCACGAGCAGTGGCCATACTCTGCTGTGTCCTCTGCAGCAGGGAGTCGCTTCGCCGCGGTTGTCCGTTACTTTAACTGTATTTTTCGGCGACTTATTTGCATTTCACGACACGTTCTGGCAGCGAGCACAGCATGAATCTTTGGTCACTGTTGGCCCAGGAGGATGCGCCAGGAGGTCCTTTTCGGTTCTTTCGGCGTAGTGTCGAGTTTGTGTTTAAGGGCGTAGGGTGGCAGGGAGGAGGAATGCTTGCTGGAGTAGCAAAATGCTAGCAATGCATTAAATCTCATTTTAAACTGTTCCGCAGCTCTTCGCACAAGCATTGCACACTTCACTCCACTCTACTGTCACTTGTTGTTGTTGTTGCTTTGAATGGTTGTTTTTTTTCCCCGGTTGTTTTTTGGTTTTGTCTTCACTCCGATCATAATTGAATTTTTTTGATTTTTTATTATGTATTTTGAGTTCTGGTTTTTGTTGCGGTTTTCATTTTCGTTTTTGTTTTTCATTTTGTGCATAATTTCATCTCTAGCAACGGGTTAAATTATTCGCTTTTCGCATGAAAGCGCAAAATTAAATTTTTGTCATTATTTTAAAGGACACCGCAATTTGAAGTGGTGATGAGGTGGCGGAGGGAGCGGGGAGCCCGGTGAAGTGGTCGCTGGAGTGATGCACTGAGCTTTCGTATTTTCTAATTATGAAAGCAAAACCGCGGAGTTTATGTGACTGATTAAAAATTTAAATTGTGCAGATAAACAACACTTAAGGCAGCAACTTTTCCGAAGTCCTCTTGGAACAAGTTAAAAGTTTTGACTTTTGACATAATTTGTTAGTGTCACATTTTTTGCTTATTCAGATATTTAGTAAAGTGTGGGCCTTCGGTTGGTTTATTCTTAAAATTACAAACTTAAAAGAAAAAACTTTACAAGGAAGGAACCAATTAATAATCACTTAAAGAAAAGCGCTCACGAAAGTAAATAAATTAATAAATAAATATTTGCAAAGATTACAATCGATGAACTCCGAAGATTATTTCGCATCAGACACTGAAGAGTATTTCTCACATGATTCCGTTATAAATAATTAACTGTGCTGTCAGTGTTGAAAAGAAATGTCAAATGAGGGGCGCGTCTCATGGACATTCATGTTGGCTCCATCACACGATATTAGCACCAATTACAACAGTAAAAACAGCAACAACAAACCATTCCTTTGACACAACGAATTGGAATTTGGAGTGGGTACAGAAGACGATGAACGTAGGGATGTAGGGATTGGGACGTTGCACTCTTGGCGGCCAACATGAATGAAAGCCGCGCGGTGTCGGTGGCTGTCAGTCCGGGACTCAGCAATTCATTTGTGCAGCGCATTCAGACGGGTGGCAACCCTACAATAAAACCAAAAACTCCTTGCAAAAAAAAGCCAACACAAACTAAATTGAAGTTTGCAATAAAAAAACCACAGTTTTTCCCAGTTTAAATTGCTTTGAAAGAAAGCCAACAACCGCTTTGATAGAACCAATTCCACAACCAGTCCACCAGCGTTTGAATGACCCGACACCATTCACCGTGCACAGAACATGTCCACCCTTCATCCCTCCCTCCCTCAAACCCTCTTCCTCTTCAGTAAAAAAAGGTCGGCAAATTATAAGTGGTATCATCTTCATTCAATTTCGAGGAAAATCAAAAGCAGGAGGAAACGAAACAAAAGAGTACAGAACACGCACGTCAAACACTCATAAATTAAGCGTAGATGCCGTTCCTGTCAACCGCAACTTTGCACACTCATCCTTATCCTCATCCTACCCGCGGCCGCAGAAACGCCCACTAAACGACCGCCCTGCCCCACCCCAACAATAAAACTACACCAACTTAACTTCATGTAGAATTGCAAGTTGAGAAAAGACCTACACCCACCCACCCTGGGCAGCTTGGGGAGAGGAGGGACAGCCACTGAAGGACGGAGGATGGAGAATCTACCGTCGCTAGGGGTCGCTCATTGCGCTCCGAAGTGACTTCGATGATTTACGAGTGTTCTTCTGAACAGCAGCAGTATAAAAAACTCCAAAAAGGGACAAACAAATTTTTATTCTATAATTTTTGTCTGTCTCTGTCCCTCTCATGGCCGCCAGTGTTGCCATCGCACGGTTAATCCTAACTAATTTTAATTTAATTTTGTTCAGTTGTTTGTCTATCTCTCTGTCTGCTGTCTCTGTTACTTTTGTGGTTGTCATATCTTCTGTTCAGAATGAGAAGAGTGTTTGTTCCATTGTTGTGTGTATGTTGTTGTTGTTGTCGTTGTTGTTTTTGTTGTCTGTTGTGCGCGATTTTCCATCTTGTTAGCATTCTGTCATGCAAGTTGCTGTCATTTCGCGCTACAACACGTATTCAAGGCTGCGTATGATGGGTCTGAATAATGATGATGATGATGATTGTGTCGGAATCGTGTTTTTGTTGGTGTTGAGATGACGACCGACAGAAATTTGCGATGTTGACGTTTAGTGAGCCAGTGACCACGAGGCATTAGTATTTGACTTTTGATACAATAATCATTATCATTTTCAATTCTCATTCCGTTGCGTCAATAATTCATTGTAGATTATGTGCATTAATTCATATTATTCAGTATTTTTTGACACAACAACATTTATTCTGATGTTCGACTCATGAGTAATGACAGCGAAGACTCAGTATCAAAAGCAATATTTTTTTTTTAATTATTAATCGTATTATTCCTCTAGTTTTGTTACTGCAACTCTTAAGTATTACCGACAGATTGTTCTCTCTACTTAAATACCCTGAGGATCTGCTGCTGAATCAACTATCCGACTATTTGACTTTATTTAATTAACCATTCGGGTTTGAAAACATTAACATAATATTCCCATACTTGGAAGATTAGATTTTTAAGGATTTCCCACTCTATACTCAAATTGCGAGTAATTATCACCCACAAAGGATTCACAGATGCGAGAAGTTGTAAAGTTTTGCAAATTAAGAAAGTGTAAAAGCAATTAACATGTGCGTGTAAAGCGGTAATGAAGACTACGAGTACAACGAAGATTGAGGGCTCATTTGATGCCGGATCAAAGCAGCAGTGGGTCGGTCGGGAGGCTTCAGAATTGTATATTGTATAAATAGCAAATCTTGCAGATGGCGATGGCGTTGTCAGTGATGATGATAATGTGATTGTTGTTCACGTTGTTGTTGTAATTATAGTTGCTGTTGTATTATCCAACTACTAACTGTAGTCAAGAGTTGGACCGAAGCACTCCGAAGCACTCATTTCTTCTTCTTCTTCTAATTCTTCCTGCTTCTACTGCTGCTCTGCCCTCTGCTTTGCTGTACTGCCTCCTCGATCGTTGGGCTGACTGTCCGTGTTGAAAAACAATTTGAAAATGTGGCAACTCTGATATAAAAATCAAACTATTTCGTACTTCGTCTAATTGCTTTGGAACTTTCAGCGACAAGCAGTTGTTTCTGTTGCTTCTTTCAACACTCAATTTTTAGTTGCTAATTTTTGTTGCTGCTGCTGCTGCTGCTGTTGTTGCTTATGTTCCGTGTCATGTTCGATAACTAAGGCTACATTTAAAGACTTCCCTGCGTGTTTCACACACACACGCTCTCACACAAGTACATATACAATACATAAATATGATGTCTAACGTACGCCTATAAAATTAATGTCTCTCGTTTTTCATGCACTGCTTTTCATGGCCTTCTTCTGAGTCGTGTGGATTTTTTAATGACTGCTGCCCTGCCGCTGACGTGTCGCGTCTGCCGCTCGCACAGTCGGTTACTCACTTAGTGACTGTCGTTAATGTTGTGCGAATGTTTGCTCACTGCGTCACTCTGCTCGTTTATAATGAACCATTTATAGTCGAACTCCGCTGAACCGTAGCGCATAAAACTGCGCTTTTACAGTGTCTCCGCACAAAAAACCGTTTTCACTACGGTACTTAGGAGTACTTACTTACTTAGTTCTCCTTCTTCTTCCTGCAGTTTTTTCTTTGGAGGCCTTTTTTTTTGTTTTTTAAGAACCCACAATTTGCTTTTCTCCCCTCCCTCGCCTTGAAAAGTATTCTGGTTCCCCTACATTTTTCAGTGGAGTAAAAATAGCTCGTGTCCGCATTGCTAAGGAATAATGTTATTTTGTAGATGCACTGAAAAATATTTCCAGCAACTGTATAAACTTTAATATTTAAATATATATTTTTTGTTTAATCCACATCCATAAAATGAATTCCGAAAACTTTTTATTCTTCAACTAAAAGTTATAATTTAGTGATCTATTAATTTGTCATTCTTTCATGTGGAACATGATTTAATGATGTATTAATTGCTGCTTTCTTTGTGTGTAGTTTCTCTCAGTGTTGCTTAAATTAGCTGCTAAAAATATTATGTTTTTTTATTTGCGTCTTATGAAAGAGCTGCTTAAAGACTAATTGATTGATGATACGCGATAAAATGTTCCATTGCTTGTGTTTGTGTCGGTTGTTGGTGTTGCTTCGGGTTTTGTTGTTGCTGTTGTCTTGATGTTGCTTCTGCTGTGTTGATGTTGTTGTTGTTGTAGTTACGGCCCATATAAATGCAAAATTATAGCCATAAAAACTGTGCAAAAATTAAGACTTGGGAAAGAGTGCGAGAGAGTAAGAGCGAGCTCACACAGGGCGAAGTATGAAAACGAAGATTAAGAGCAAAAAAGAGAAAAAAAGCAATGGTAATTAAAAACAGATGAGCCAAAAATTTTATGAAAAAGAAGAAAAAGAAGGAAGAAAAAAGTGGAAACAGAAGATAATGAAAAATGTAGACATAAAAATTTAACCATTGAATAGAGGAAGCTTTGCAAGAGAATGATTTAAAGCAACTGAAAGTAGCTTAAGTTTAAATGCAAATAAAAGTTTATATTCAGCGAGATGCACTCCGGCGAATCATGAAGGTCTTTGAAGACGATCAAAAGTTGTCAAATCCCCGCAGATAGACGTAATTTCTGGCAATCGGGGGACAGAAGATTGTGTCTTCTTGCAGCTGTTGATCAGCCTCTTGAGGACCGATAAAAGTCGATTGGATAAAATATCAATTTCGATTTCGTTGCCTTCTTCCCTGACCCGACCATATACTCCATAAACCCCTCATATACTGTCTTCACCGAAAAAAACGTCTAATTGCTTTAATGTGGCTCCCATTTAATATTCGTTATCATAACCGAATGGATATGAATCAACTTATTCCAGGTGACTCGGTTCTACAGTTACAGTAAAAGAGTATCAGAAGAGTGAAAATATTCTGGAACCGAGTTCTTCGAATAAATCGAACAAGACTTTAAAAACAATGTGAAACTAACAAGTAAAAGTTAATGGAGAGAGAAGAAGAATAACGGGCAGGAAAGGAGGGTGGTTATTGGGATATGGGGAAAGTTGATTGATAAAAAAAATTAAAAACACTTTCTTAGTTCTCCTTGAAACTAGAAACTTTAAAGAAGAAAAACGTTTCCTAAAAATTTCAGAAACAAAGCTTTCGGTCTCACAAAAAACAAAAACTTTTCAACATACCCATGCTAAATACGACTCCCTTTCCACCCCTTCTTCTCTTTTTCACAATCCACTTCCACAATCCTTCTGAACGAGTGCGATCCAATTTTACGATTTCACTTCACAAAAGTGAAGCAATTTCGATATTTCGATTATTTAAAGAAACACGGCTGATTGAACTCCTTGCAGTTGGCATCCCTGATATAACTAACATAAAAGAGTTGATGTTGAGGGGGGTGGGAGAGAGGTGTGGTCAAAGGGACTACAGAATACCGAAATCCCTGTAAATGAAAATACAAAAAAGCATTCAAAAATACAAGAAGAGAGGCGATGGTTTGTTGCTTGCCTCTTTGTTTGTTTGTTTGTTGCATACTTTTAGGCTGCATCATCAGTATTCTGGCTGCGTTATCCTTCATATCCTTGATGATGATGATGCTATGGTCGAGTGCGTGCGTGTTGTTACACAGCAAGGATATCGACCGGTTTGGTTAGCATGTCTTCTTTTTCAAAAAGAAAACTTCTAATTATTGCCAATAGAATTGGCCATAGAATTGGCAAAAGTATCGTCAATAAAATTATTAAAGTTAAAGAAGCTTAAACAAGGTTTATCTCTGGTCTACTGGTTTATCTAGCCACTGGTTTATCTATCTATTGGTTTATCTATTATATCTACTGCTTTATCTATCTAATATATTAGTTTGTACCCACTACTTTATTTATGTACTAGTTTCCCTAGCTGAATTGATTATCTACTGGTTTATCTATATACTGCTTTGATTATCTACTGGTTTATCTACCTACTGGTTTACATTCAAATACACTGCACTTCTTCCTATACTCTGCCTTCCTTATTTTAGACGCAGTTTTTCCCATATCTTTTCTTGTTCCACCTTCTTTCTAATGTTGCTTTTTTCCCCATTAACAACCCAGGTTTTTCTCTGTTCGGTAACACGTCTTTCAGAGTCAGTCACTCACTCACTTGTTCTGACACTTGGCCATCGTTCGTGCAACACGTTACTGAATATGAGTGTCTGGTAGCTTCAGCGAGCAGCTGGCACTCGATGCTTCTCGAAAGGATTAAAGTAAAGTCGTGCACTAAGAAGACCATACAAATATTTGTGCGTGTGTCCTTTCATATGCCTCCTTCGTATAAAGAACCAAGAGGGGGGAAACGGTTCGGTGTGTGGAGTGAGAGATGAGGTGTAGAAAAACATTCGAAATGTCCTCTGAAAGTGTTAACAATTCTGGACATTCCTAAACGAGGGAATTTAGTTGGATTTTCTTTGTTCATTCCTTTTGTTCCATTTTATTATTCTCTGCCGAGAAAATCTTTCGTTTTCTTTTTGCTAGTTTTAAAACTTTTTTCGTTGCCTTTTCGGTTCCATTTCCAGTTTCATTATTTTCGCAGTTGGCATATTTGATGTATCGTAGAATAACTTTTAGGAATTAAAGTTTTTGCTTCTGAGAAAAATAGCTTTCATAACTTATAATAACATATTTTCTTATCTCTCATCTCTTTTATTCACATGCGTGTCTACTTGAGCAGCAAACTCCTTGTATTGAAATATGCATGAATTTCTTTCTGAATGTCTTATTATATTACCTCCCCCACCTCTTGTTGTATATCAGATTTATCTGAAAAGTAGTAAAGAAAAGAAGAAGAATACGAAGCAATGTTAAAACATGTATGGCAAGAAATGGAAAGATATACATATGTATGAACGCGAAGGAGAGTATCTACAAGTGTATCTGGTTAGGAGTGTATAACGAGAATATATTGTAGAAAGTTGGTTGTATATGAAAATACGTCTGAACTGAAATGAAAACTTTTCATATAAAAAAGGTGCCCAACAAGCTATCAGAGCAGATAAGCAAGGAGGTAAAATAAACCCTAAACAAATCGGAAACATGAAAAAAACTGAATTGAAATATGAATGGCGAGGACTTCTTTAGAAGTTTGAAAATATTAAAAACGCCCTGTAAACAATTCTATGTTGACAGTAACCAAAACATAAATCATCATTCTGTAAGTCTATCGTAATTCGGAAAGGCTTTTCCATGTCTAGACTTATATAGTAAATCAACATAATCTATGTTATGATAACATTTACAAATTTATACATAACCCTTTAAATATACAAAACTCTACTTTAACCCTTTTTAACTTAAAAGTGGAAAGAAAAAGGAGAATAGATATGTTCGAACAACAAAAAACAGACATTCATTCCATGAACTGAATTGTTTCGATTAAGCAATAAAAATGCTTTTAGCTATACGAGGTATGATTGGTGCATCGTAAGTTGCATCGTGTATGTGTACCCAGTCAACTCCAGGAGACCCGCAACTGAACCCCATAAACTAGGTAAGAATTTGCATATCGTACTTCATCGTCGCATAGATACTTTGATGCCTTTCTCGTCATCCGTCTCCTCCGAATCGTCGACCATTCAAACGTATATCATTTCCATATGAGACCCAAGAAATGTAAATGGGATTTCCATTATGGTGGTGGCGGATGAGGACGAAGGGTGGATTGAATGGGTGAGTGGATTTAAAATTCTCACTTACCCCTCTCTACCTTACCTTTCATCGCCTTCCTTCTCAGATCTGTGTATCTTCACATTTACATACTATACATAACGTATACTGATGATGATGATAAGGATAATGATAACTATGATGATGGTGATAAGGATGTTCATGATAATGATGTTAATGGCCAACAGCACCACTGTGATGATGTCCCACACAGATGTTTAGCTATCTTTCCAGATGGTTTTTGGTTTACCTTTTACACCACGTTGTTGTTTTTTTGTTGTAATTGTTGTTGTTGTAGTTGTAAATTAAATACAAATTGAAAATGCTGAACGACCTTTTATCGAGAGATTACATTGGCAAGGGGATTGATATGCAAATAATTGGGAGTTGTGAGATTTTTGGCCAGACAATTAGCAGCACGATTGGTTCGAATGTGTGTTTGCGAGTAACCTAAACTTTTTGGTTTACCATTAAATAACGGTTTAATTTGAATAAATAATCTAAGCACTCATTTTGAATTTTAACCCACTTTTATGGGTTGTGATTGCCTTCTATATACACAGATATGGCAAGTAGGTAGATACGACATATAACAAATCACCATATTTTGTGAATTGAAAATTAGAACACAAAGTTAGAAAATTGAATAAAAAGAATCTCAACAAATATTCGTAATCTGATAAGCAATTTCCAGTCAATACGATTTGGTAAAATAATATTATTATACCTCAATATATTATACTATATGTATTTAAGTTAGATTTAAATTTCAATTTTTAGCTAAAGTCACCAAAACTGCCGGAGATAAACTTTTATAAAAGCATTTAATTTTGCTTCCGAATAAATTTTTTTTTTATCGGGTATGAAAACAAAATGAGCAATAAAAATACTCGTAGTTTGCCTGACTTTGGAAAAAAGTTGCTCTCCAAAACGCGTATCTAATAAATCAACAACGCGATGGCGGTGACGGTGGCTGCAAACGTTTTGCAATCCATGCAAGAAATCATAAAACAGAAAACGTGGAACGAATTGCTGAGGACCTCTAAAAAATTCATTCAGCCCAACACGTGCAGACTATCGAAAAGTTTTCCGAACTCTTTTCGGAGGGACGCTTAGGAAGGGGCGTTTCATAGTCCGCAGCGAAAGGCGTAACTAGACTCGTCCCCGAATCGCCCTCACATAAATAATAATAATAATAATAAAACCAATAAATAAGGGACTAAATATTCAATTCATAACAGAAACGGGACCTCTGTTGGTCTCTCTCATTCTCTGTAGTGATGCCAGATGGTAAAAAACCTTAGTAAAAATAAAATCCTTGTTTTGTTCTTCTGTGTGAGTCCGACTCCAATTTAACTCACTAAACATCAGCTGCTTCTTATGTCGCAGTGACTCATAATCCATTTGGTTGAGAAGATTTATGATTATGATTTGTATCGAATGCGGATAAGAGACTTACTAACTTTCTAATCGTACTTTCAGGGCTTCAAGTTGTTGAAAATGACTATGAATGTATTGGGTATGAATGTGTTTGTGTGAACATGTCAAAATTTGTACATTAGTTTATAAAGTCATCAACTATGCTCGAAAATTGTGCTTTTCTCAACTAACAGAACGGGTTTCGTAGTTAGCATTGGTTTATGAGTTATAATTCTAGAAACTTAGGTATGAGTTGAAGTTGAGTTTAAATGTTTCTCTGGCGCCGAAAACATTAACATCATCATATCTCCAAATGCTTCGAATTTTTTCACCTAAAATTAATATACATACCTATATTTTTTTATAATAAAAATTTACATATTCGAAAGCAATGTTCTTTAACTCATAAACACATCGTCAATGAATGCATCCAACACGATTCGGTGTTGATCTTCTCTCTCTCTCTCTCTATCTCTCTCGCTCTTTCTTTCTACAGCGATTTTCGTTTACAACGTCGTTCATTTACAGCGTCACATTAAATAAAATTGTTCGCTCATCAAATTAACTCTTTTAAACTTTTGATTAACCATGAAGTATTTTGTTGTCGCTTTTCTATTATTTTCTTGGATTATTTTCTCTTCCTTGCTTTTCGAACGTCAACGGAAGACAAAAATCTAGACATTTTATAGTTGTCAATAAACGTTTGTCTGTCTCAAAGCGCATTAAATTGGAACAAAAAAAAATTAAATGCAAATGACAAGCGTTGGAGAAGCGCATTAAAGATGTTCTAAATGCTTTTTGATGGTCGTAAAAGCATTTCCCAAAAGAACGGTGCAACAGCAGAGCGAGTGAGATAGCAGACAGACGATGGATTTATTTTTAATGCCCTTGTATTAAGTTGTGGTTGCGAGTAAACTGGGTTAAGTAGCAGCGCGTCGGTGTTGCGGGCCAGATTCGATGTAGCGCGTTATGGGTTAAAGTGGTCTGTAGCATCGTGTACTCTGACAGGCGTTTTGCGCGAGTGACAGGGACAGCAGGTTGGTGTGGTCATGCTTGTCAAGAAATGTCAAATTAATTAAAACATAAAAACGTCACTTTTTTTTGTTGGTGGCTGCCGCAGCATCTCCGCCTTGTGAGCTATTAAAGCGGATCATGAAGAGGAAAGACGCTCTTTTGGTTGTTCCTCTCCTTTTAAATATTTTAAGATCGCCCAAAGGAAAAAGACAAAAACTTGAACGTCTTTATTTTAATTGATGTCCATAAATAAGTCAGAAAGATTTAAATCGGTTTTCTTGCTAGAAAAGTAGAATAAAAAGAGAAGAATTTTAATATGTTGATTCAGAGAGACAAAAAAAAGGATTTCAGTTTTTTCAAAAGGGTTACTAACGTCAGCTATCAACAAGCTTTCCAGTTTATTATTTCAACTCATTCCAAATTATTCACATTCAATATTTCACTACAAACATGATTTTTAAAAAAAATACTATAAAAAATGAGATAAAGTATTCCTTTAATAAATGAAGAATTTTCACTTTTGAAGAGTAAGTCTCTTGAAAGATTATAAACAAAGAAAGCTGTTAATTTTAAAAATTAACAGTAAAAAATAAAGAACGACTCTCATTTGAAAACATTTTTTAATAAAAATAAATCAAATAAATTAAACTGAAGTGTCACCCAAGCAAGGAGAGAGAACTCCACCCACGACGACTCACAGAAACACATTTTCACACTCGAGACACATCTGAACATATTTTAACTCATTTAAATTCACAGACAAACTTTTTTTAAGAGCTCATTTATTAAGAGCGTGATTTTTTCTGGTATATAACTATTTTTTTAACAAATCGCCTTCTTTCGACGTATACGTGTATATAGTCTATAGTTGGGAACCTCGTGCAGGAAGAACCTTAAAGACTCCCTTCCTTCCATACCAACCTCCGAACATCCTCTCCCCCGCCCATCTTCTAGTTAAGTTAGCTGCTGGCCAGATGTCCAGTGTTAGCAAAGGCTGGTGGCTGTGGATGGGTGCCCCCACTAACTTGAGTGGGGCGAATTAGTTTAATCGCTCGACGGAATTTTTTAGAGCGATGAGGTTTTTATGATTTTCTTCTATTTTTTGTGGAGTTGATTTTTTTCATTCAAATCTCTAAAGTTTTTTGTGGACTTTTCATTTGATTCTCTTGGTGTTTTTTTCTCGGCAGTGTGATGGGTCGATTTAGTGGGCTAGAAGTGGAGAAGAGCGGAAAGGAGGATTATGAAGGATTTATGTAGAAGTATAAAAAGCATACTTGTCATGTTTGTTGCTGTTGTTGTCGTAGAACGATTTCCCAACTCGTCCTTCTTGACGTTATTCGCTTTGATTTTTATTCGGTTTTTCTTTTTTTAATTTGATTCTATTTCATGGTGGTTCTCACTCTGGTTTAGTGGAAATTTATTAGCGTTTCTCATCAAACAATTTTTTTGTGGTTCCTCAGTTTTGAGGTCGTTTTGTGGTTCTTTTCTCATGGTTTATGTGTTGCATCCGATTTAAGCCAGTGTTTGAATGCTTCATTACTTTCTTATTCGTCGTCATCATCTTTAAAGAATTTTTGAGTATTTTTTTATATTTCCAATGAAAATTTATATAGTATTAATAAATATGTAGCTTATATACTTATTCGTGTGTAAAAATAATAAGAATATTAATAATAATATGATCATATAATAATAATATTATACTGACTTCTTTTAATCTTTTTACAATGTGTTTGATGTGATTTTGTTTAAAGAATTTCGTTTCATAGAGTTTAAAACCATGACTTTAATAACAATTAAAACTATGGGGAAATTAATTTAAATAAAGTGCAAGTGAAGCTTTGTGTATCACTTCAGGGATCAACTAAGCTCAAGCTCATCAAAATCAGAACTTCTTTTTAATTCGAAACCAAGTTTAAATATTGTTTTCTCAATGCATACATAAATCGTCAGATCCCACGTTCCATAGCGTACTTTTTCATTTTGAGTCCTCTTTTCTCTTCTCCTTTATTCTCCACTCATTTTCATTTTTTTTCATTTCGGTAGCAATGACAACAACGACAACTCGTTCATCATGATTTTGTTTTTGCTTCTGGTTTTGCCTCTACTTTTTCATAATCCAGTGAATCCCCAAGTTGAAACTTTATACGTCCCTCATGTCGAATGTCAAATAATTAAAAACTCTAAAACAAAAGTCATAAGTCATCTAATATACACACCAAAAGCACACAACATGGAATGAGTGATATAGGCAGAGAGAGATAGATAGGGAGAGAGAGTGAGATAGGAAGGGGGGAGAGGCATAAAGGCACACGCCCACTTTAAAATAAAACTGTCAGTTTTCATAGTTTTAAAACAGTCTGTCGTTCATCATATGTGTTTTCCGTCCCTGATCTCATCCCTCTATAGACCCAGTTCAACTCTCTCAATCCAACGCTCTCCGCCTCTCTTCTATTCCACTCACATTATTCACAATTTTATTAGATCATAAATGAGCTCCAAGAGATCTCAACGTATGATAAAAAACAGCCGGCGCGACGAGCGGCTTTATTGAGAGCTGCCAACTGAGAAGAAGTACTGAAAAATATAGGAAATTTTTTATAGTTGATAAAAGTACTTCTAAATTCATATTTATAAAGTCTGTGTATCTTTAGATATTCACCTTACGTTCCGTATCTAGCTTTCATTCTTCGTTCCTCTCCCCTTTTCTCTTGGCTTCGCCCCCTTCAGATGTCTTCACTGCTTCTTGTATGTTTACACACTAAATACGAGTGACATGTTACACAGCTTCTATTAATTTTAATTATAATTTTTGTTTTGATTTTTAATGAGTTTTTCATTTTTTCGATAAGGAGTTTTTTCAACTATTCCATTTTTTTTTTGTTTTTGTGATAGTTTTCCAATGATTTTTCATGAATCGATTTTCGAAGTTTTGCCTTTTAATATTTATGATTTTTAAATCTATATTTTTTCCTACTGCATCCATGAAAGTGATAACAACTTGATTAAATTCAGTTACAGTTAGAAGCTGGTTCTTGTTTCATTATGTAGTTCCTTCTATGGTTAATTTTTGGTTTTATTTAAGGAATACTTAAATATATTGATTTTATATATATAGGCATTAAAATATCTACAAATATTTGTAACATTTCTCTTTCGTTATAATTTCAGGTAAGCCGGTCTTATGTACAAACCTTTATAGATCGAGAAAAGTTGGTGAGTTAAAGCACAGAATAAACAGTATACAGAATGCGCATCTCATACAAAAAAAGTTTTGTTCCGTGGTCGCAATATTACGACCACTGTTAACTTAACATTACGTCCGCTGTTAATAATATTACGACCAGCATTTAACAGCCTTTGTTTCTGTAAAGTTCAACTCGTTTGGTGTTTCTAACAGAACCGAGTGAGCTGAGTAACTTTCCCGACGGCAACTTCGTCATCATTCGGTATCATCGTTGCTCAGTCGACTTTTTCCTACAGCATTTCTATTGTACTATAAATATGTACACACATACCCGTACAATACATATGTTTGTACAGTATATGTGTTTACACAAGGAAGATGTAGGAATGTGTTTCGCAGGCATATCAAACTCCTAAAAAATTCTCGACTAGCACTTTTTTTCGTTTTCTAAAACAAAACTACTGTGTAAAAAAAGAAGAAATCATGAGAAAAATGCATAGAATATTGATAATCTATGAATTGTTAAAAAAAATGTTTATAAACGGAATTATATTTTCTTTCTATCTCGTGTTATTTCAAATTCGTAAAAAACATTCGTTTAACCCTATAAAAGGGTTTCCATTAACTTTTTAATGTTACTCGTATAACGTATTCAATGTGTTGATATGCCGACTAAATTAGGTCATCTGCCTATTCAAATTCTTCGACAGCAAACTATTTTCCAAAATTCCTTCCAAAAACCATAAAATGCAAAATTGAAAACAAATCCAGACGGACGGACGGCTGCACATGGTTTGTTATTGTAAGAGAAGCAAAAGAAGACAAATCGCACCGTTCTTCTCATCGCCCGCTGTACACCATAAATGGATCGATTCTTTCTTTCACACTTTACTTGACATACGAGTGCTGCATCGATTATCTCTTCTTACGAATATTCGCTAGCATTGTTAGTGCAAAATAAAAGAAACAAAGTCGATCTTCCGATCCCTTCATACTCATTCGAAAAGATCTTCGAACGAACGTGAACAAGAGAAACAGCACTCTCATATCATGTGTGTTTGTTGGTAGAGTGTGCACTGAACTCGCTCTTTTGATGAAACTTGCCTAACTAATAACAGCAGAGAACTTCGTCGCCCGACAAATTAACAGCGACAAAGCTCTGTTAACCAAATTCTGTTATCCCCCTATTGCTTTCGGCCCGCACCAATAATTCAGATTGCTTCGTTGGGCGACATGCGCATTCTGTATACTGTTTATTCTGTGGTTAAAGCGAACCTTGCAATTATTACTTCAATTTATAGTCGAAATCCATAAAAATAAAATTGATATGCACAAGAACTGTAGATCAAATTAATTAATTCCAGTCAAATGCTGGAGAAATGCTCTAGTCAAAAGAGAAGAGAACAGCAGAAAAGTGCAAAATCATATTTATATTTCTTTTGCTCAGAACTATTATGGGTGCTTGGCAACCCTGTTTGACACAAGTCACCCAAGGAAACTCTATAGTATCAAAGAAACCCGACAGGGAAAGTATTTGAAAAGAGGTGTGGTGGAAAAAAGGGAGAAAATGAAAAAACGACATAAATATTAAGAAAATTGTAGCAGTTCGATTTCTGCCATAGTTACGAGGGGAATCGGTGGTTGTGAGTTGTTTTTGTTGTTCGTAGAAAATTATTTTTTCCACATGAAATTATATTATCGATTTTTTTATAACCTGCTGTCATTTAAGACTGAAAATTAAAAGAAAGGGGTTGGGGGTTAATATAAACTCTGACTCTTGGGGTTTATGCGCTTGACACACTCTGAATAATATGAAAGTCACATAATATATGTAAAACAAACAATAAATGCACCTAGAAATGAATGAATTTCTAATATCTATAAATATGCATGCAATGTGCATTTATCATATGTATACATTTATATAAAAATTGATCTTATATATATTTTGATATTGATTTTGTTCTTCTCTCTTCTTGAGCTTTATTTAGTTTTTCTTGTTATTTTCTAACCAACATATTTTTCCGCATAACTTTCCCATTATCCCTCCACTAGACTAAAAGGGATACTTAGAAACGTGGCTACAACTGGGTCATTGAATATTTTTGAAATGTTTTTAAGTACAGACTGACTACTGATTGTATACCGAATGATTGTATACTCGATGTATACCGAATGTGCACTGAATATATTTTGGGTATTTGTGTCAAATAAACGTATCCAAAAGGTACGCATAAAGATTATTACGTATCTGCATCTGTCGGAGGTGCATTCATTTGAATGGATATGTGATCGTGGATGAGTGTATTTGGGTTTATGTGTCAATCATATGCTAATTGAAAGCATTAACAAGCACTTAATTGATCTCACTCATACTCGTGAAAAAGAGCATAAGGAAAGTACTCATAGAAGCGAGTTTAGAATTCGATTTAAAAGCTTTTAAGCGGGTGCAACCTATTTTCGCTTAAGTAGATGCTACCTAAAGTGGCTTCTGCAACCTTCATATGACTTAACACAGCAGTCTCTAAACTAAGCAGAACTTAAATAAGTAGGCTGATTAAGCTACTAAAAATAAGAACTCTTTCTAAAAACCGAGACTTACTAATTTGCTTTAAAGGCTTTAAATTGAAATTCCATTTTATTGGCATAGTATCGAAAATTTATACATATATACAATATATACATATTTACATTATCTGTCCTTTTCCATAATTCCATATGCATCATGAGTGTGTGGGGTATTTAATAGTACTGATGATTGTTCCTTTTTTGGTTTCAGTTAAACTTGTTTGAACATTTTTATGTTTAATCGAACTTTTTATTAGTTTATTTAAAATTAATTATTTAGTTATGGTTTCATCATTGGTTTTAATTCATTTAACTTTATGAATAGTATTTGTAGATTTTTTTGAAAAAACACACGGTTATTTTTTGTGACTATAGAAAAAAGCGCAGTCAATTTTTTTTTTGTTTTTGAGATAAAATTTATAAAGGTAAACAGTTGAGTTTTTCATGTTGTTTGTATTGTATTTATTTTTTTTCTTTTATTCGCATACACACATACATACATGTAAATAAAATTGGTTAGCGAAGCATGTGGTGTTTGTTCATGTTGTTAATACATATAAAATACAATAATAACAAACATAAAGACGCAGGTTAAATGTTTGTTGTTAGCAAATGGCGGCTAAACCCAAAAAAAGAAAAGTAACTAAATGCTAAAACACACATATATACACATGTATGTGTATCACTCACATACACACATGCATTGCTTGTGTTTCGCGCAAAGTTACCGTTAGTTTCAGTCAGTTTCACGGGCAACTTTTACAACACGAATGTTTCAAATTCGTTATTCGAAGTGCTACTTTTTTGCTCTTACTTTAATTGTTGTTGCTGCTGTTGCTGTTATTGTTATTGCTTTACATTTATTACAGTTTTATTTTTCAATGACAATAAAGAGTTTATTTTTATAACAATTTGTTTATGTTAAGCGATCTTCTAAATATTATATATAAATCTATACGAGTATATGATGAATAATGTAATCTGTGTCTTTTTTAAAGCTTTACACTTTAAAATTCCATACAGTAAATGAATTGAATGAGTGTGAGTTTCTTAACTAAAATGCTGTATTTTCTCTGGTAAATCGTATTACTAGAGAAACAGATGTTTATAATCGGATTCTCCCTCAATTTCTTTTCTTCTGTTATCTTCTTTAAGAAGTGAAAAATGAGAAAGATACGAAATATGAAATAAAACAACACAAAAGCAAGGTGATTAAAAAAGTTACGATAATTCGAATATTTATCGGATATCAATTTAAAATTTAGTGAATGCTTGCAAAATGAACAACAACGATGTCGTTGACATGAAAAAAACAAAAAAAAAAAATTATTGCTTGTCATCGATGCTTTTGTTATTTTCTGTAAAAAAATATATTAATTTGAAGTTCATTAAATATTCACAAAAAATTTTAATAAAATAAGAGATGAAAAAAATTAAATACCTAGAGTTAATAAAAAAAGCACATAATTAAAACAAAATTTGCATTTCCTTCGCTAAAATTTACATTAATTATAAATAAAAACATTTTGTTCATAGTTTGTTTCATATTTCAAACAATCAAAGTACTCTTAAATAATATATTCGATTCACATGAAGCAAACTCTTGACACTTTTAATGCATCCCTTTTAATGCTCAATTTAATTCGTGTAAAGAGCATGATTTTAAAAATAATAAAAATTAATAAAAAGTATCAATAAAATAAATAATTTTATTAAATTTTTTTTAAAAAATTTAATTTTTCACTTTTTGTCTTCTTATTATTTTCCTTAATATTCGTCATCTCTTCATTTTTTTTGCTTTCGTTTTCCTCTCTTTCCTTTTTTTTTCTACTGATTTAATTTAATAAATATACTGAGCTGAGTCAAGTGCTGAAAACCCGCTGTCAACGCGAACCATCAAAAATGTTGTCCATATTTTAACACTTAAGCATCTCTGAACATAAAATCCATTTAATATCCTTAAAGTGTTACTTGAGTGAGTGAGCACAGAAGACATGTGTATTGAAAAAGAAGAAGACGGGTATAGATTTTGTTTTCTTTTTGTGACTCTCTCTCTAAATGCTCTGGCAATGTTTCTGAAATCGGTTGGGTGCTTCGGCACTCACTGAATCATAGATTTACTTGTAGATGTTGCTTTTTGTTCCAAGTTCAAGTATATTTTTAGAGGCAGATCTTTTTGGATTGATACTTTATATATGTTGGAATTCGTCGAAAATAACCACTCTACTTTCGTTACATACTCGTATTTTTGAACAATTCGCACAGTCGATTTATGAAAAAATAGCGACTCATAGAAGAAGATTTTAATTTAGAGTTATGATTAGGGTCCCACAATCAAATATTCGAATAACCAAGTCGTATTATACAGCATAATCTATATATTCGTACCATATAGAATATTGTTACATACCATTACATTGCGATATACCATATCGTATAGCGAATTGAATAGTATTCGTAGTATCAATGGACTAGTTGAAAGATTAAAAAATACTGACACGATATTGATTACAGCCCGACCCAATGTTGACTCTAACCTGACCCGCTATCTGAGATCTGGGTAAAAAATATCTAACTTATATCGAACTCTATTTAAAGCGTTGTCACTCTCATTTCACACATCCTATTTAGATATTTTAATTAAGGGATATTAATTAAATCCTTTCATATTAAATCCTTTGGTATTGAGCATATTGAAGCGGCACGAATACTTTTTATATGGCGCGGGAAAACAAAAAAAGCTTAAAAAGTCAGTAAACCAATAGTTGGGATTAAGAGGTCGACGTAAACTTCGGAGCATGTCAAGTGAAACATACCATATGTACCAGGAACAAACAAAAACCACATACCACTACATGTATGTACATACATATGTATCTAGGGCCATACATATGTATCTACACGCTCATACAGATTACACACATAGATTAAAGCCTCATCTGGGCAAAGGGTTTAATGTAGTATATTCGTGACCGTCGTTACATTAAGCCGACTTACTTAATATTTACAGCATGATTGTATGTTGTTGTAACACTTTAATTCGCCTGCCCCGAAATACGACGACCATGATCCCAACACCGCTTATAGTGGGTGTGTTGGGTTACTTGAGTCTACTACTACTGTGTTTACTGCTTTACACAAGAGTTACCATCAACTGATACGAAAACATATCACGTGTTTGTCGAAACATTACAAATTCCTTTTCGTTATTAATAGCAAATCATCTCGCATGCCTGAGCATCGGTTTTTCCATCCCAGAATGGATTCAATAGCTTTCTTTTTCCTTTTCGTTGTGCAGAATAAGCTTCCTCCTCTTTGAGATGTTACTCGTAAAACCAAAGCATGAAAACCAGTTAAGATAAAAGTACACGATACAATAACTTAATGTACATCATGAAGAAAACGTTTCTTTTTATTGCAATAGAAGAATTTATTAAGGAAATTAAAATTTGGTAGTAATACGGAATGATTTGCTTTCAAGGAAATTACTGTTTTCGGCTTGGACGATAAAATGACCACATCGTATTATACGATATACAATTCTTATGCTCGTGCTCAATGTTTTGAACATTATCGTGTTCTACGAAGCATTTGATTATTATGTTAATTCAAGTACATTAGAGTTATTTTACAATAGTAGCTTGGGTCAACTACAGTCCAGGTCAAAATGTGGTACCGTAATGTGGTAGTCGTGGAAGTCTGATTTATTGCCTCCTAATCATCATCATCATCTACAATTATGCTAATAATTTAGGGACTAATCAGCTTGGCATGTGTGCGGTGTAGGCGGCTTGGCTGCTGGCAGACGGTAGACTAACCGAACTGCGGTGTTCCCGGGTACCTGCAGAGCAATAGTTTGCTGTGTGTCTCTATCGCCGCGTGCCTGGCCAGGTGAATCACAACAGAAGTTCTGAGACGACCGTAAGGTTAATCGGTGGTTGGTTCGTGTGGATTGCTGGTGAGTTGAGCCTTCTGTAGCAGCTGCCGAAGTCAAATAATAATTTCTATTAAGTGTGTGCTATTACACAGCAAAATGTTTCAATCGATAGAGAGGTATTAAACAGATATTTGCTTTTGATATTCTGTATTTTTTAAATCAACTCTTTTCTCTTCTTCTTTGTTCTTTTGGAATAAATTTGGAATTATTTCTAATACTCTCTTTGCTTTTCTTTTTATTTTATATACAATATATTTATCTACTTTTTGATTAGAAAAATAAACATTTTGGTTAGATCTTTAATTAAATTATTACTAATAAAATGTGACTGTAATAAGAGTACGAAAATGATTACAAATGTCACTTATTTAATTATAGTAAATGTTATTTTGTGGTTAGGCGAAATGTAAAAAAAAAATCGTCCTTTTGTTGTTATAATATCATAATTGGAGCATAAATGCCATGGAAAAGTAGAAAATACACACACTCGGGAGCGGGTCCTGCAGGAATTTCATTTGGAAATATAAAACTATTATAAATACAATATTTAACTACCCACGAGTGCAAACAGAGCCTATAATCGACCAACCAACCAAAGACCACCACCTCCCCAACAGTGAACCACTCAGAGCAACTATCCGCTAAATACCCAAGCCACCCATCTCGGGAATCAACCCACTCAACCAAGCAGCTTATATTGGATACACTTGGGTGGGATCGAGAGAGGGGTAGAGGGGTTGATTCATATGCGAACTAATCTCAGTTAATGTGCATGAAAACACATACATAATTGTAGTTGATAACCATAACCATAACAACAACAGTAATAATAATAATAATAATAATAATGTTAAAAGTAACATTGAAAAAGGCGATGATGATGATAAAAACAACAACAACTATACAGCTGAACAACGAGTCCTTGTCCTGTCCTGAACATCAGAATATCTATACAACTCGGACTCAGAACATTCATAAAGCGAGTATTTTTTCGGAAAAGTGTTTTCCGATTTAATGCACTCACTCATAGACATGATAATAAAGAGCATAAAACAAGTAAATAAATACTACTGACAACAGAGTTCAAGCGGGAGTTCACAACAAGAACAACAACAGTAAAATACAATCGTAGACAAACAGAGAACATAAACGTCGAACTGCTATAGACATTGTCTGTGGTTATTCGCATGTGCATGTGTACATATACATCTGTCTATCCAATGCTGTGTATACTTTTAACTACTCTTCGCTGTGTGTGTGTGTTCGATGGAATATTGTTCCAAAGTCTATTAAATTGTCAAAAAACCCAGAAAATGTGGTCTTTGTTCTGAGGAATAGAGTTTGGTAGAGGAAGATATAAAGAGTGAGGGAGAAAGAGAGAATGGAAGGCTGACAGAGTGATATATATTTATTATATACAGTGTACAATACAAAGCAATGAGTTATAAAACCTGAATAACAGAAGCGTGCCTCTGTTCACGTTGTTTATAATGACACATACTCGCAGAAGACGAATGAATTTCCTTAGTGGTTTTATATTCTCGTGAAACCGAGTAACCGATTCTATTTAGATATAAATATAAATATTATTAAAATTAAAATTATAATTAGAGCTTCACCATATCCTGAATAAAGGTTCAATTGAAGATGATCTTCAAACAGATTTCGAATGAGATCAAAGATAAGATCTATACAATCTAAAATATGAATATGCATGATTTGAATTTTATACCTTTTTATCTTTTAAAAGATTTCGGAATGTTAGGAACCAATTTAGTTTCGTTCTTTTAAAATTGAACTAAAATTGAGAAAGTTTTACACTAAATTAGCATAAAGTCTTGAGTACCCGAAAATCCTCTCATCTCATCCTCTCATCTCTAGAACACAGATGATTACATCATGGTTAAAAACTTTTTCCAACCGTAACAAAGCGCAAAGGTAACCATATCAAATGACAAACGAAGGGTCAACTGAAGGACCAAAGGACACGCTGACACACTTCGACTTCGAAGTGTTACCAGTTTGTTTGTCCTTTCGTTTTGTTTGAGAACATCTGGTTTTCACTTTTCAGGAGGTGGTGGTGGGTTGGGTGAATCGAATAACAATGCGGTCATCGCAGACGCGAGGATAACGTACCCTCCAACAAAAACAATAACAACAAAATAACACTTTGAGCCTATTTAATGACAGTTGAAGCCGCCCAAGTTGAGTGAATCTATCTGACATCAAGTATTTTATTATCACTTTTGTTTATTTATTTATACCTCCGACCTATCGTAATGACTAAATTCGGAGATGGTGTTCGATATGAAACGATACGATGTTCAGCAGCGCGGGTGGCTGAGCTTCGGCCACACAATTTGGTCAGAATAATAAAATGTGTAGTGGTAACTGGCAAATGTGGTATCACTCTCTCTCGGGAGGGGCAAGTAGGCGGGTGGAAAGGAATGCCTGGCCCTGGAATCTTTCTGCTGTACTCACACGTTTGAAGCGAGTTCATTGTATCATTGTCATGGTCTATGTACAGAGTTTAATATTAATGCTCTTGAGGGTAACTTAATTAATTAAATGCATTACTTTATTAGAATTTACCAGATGGTCGTGCGATTGTTATTTATTGCAATTACGTGAGTTTCAATAGCATTTCGATGAACAAAAAGAATAGGAGAAGAATGTTTAATTGACAACATTGACTCTAGCATGGTAAAAATTTTGCAGATTGGACTTCATAGATAAAAGATGGTCATAAAGAATCATAGTAAATATTCGTAGCTCTCGTGCTGCATAAATAAAAATAAAGAAGAAGAAAATCAAGTGAAAAAATGTTTGTTAAAATTTAGTTTGGAAAATTTATAAAAGTATTCCGTGTCGTTTTTCAATCTATAAATGAAATTAAAGCACGCTCGCTCTGGTCCACGTTATTGACATTTCGTTTACTCAACTGACAGCTGACAGCAAACCCACACAAGCACACTTCATTACTACGTTTCCATTTGGATGTAATGCATTCTTCTTAATCGCTTTAATGTTCATTAATTAACGCGATCACCGAAGGAGTAACGAGTGTCCGTCAGTGGTTCAGAATGATGGACGTTTCGTAAACTTCAGCAACTTCATGCTTCACTCCAGGCGTTTTTTTATATTTTTCTATGCTTTACTTTATTTTTAATTATTTTATTTTTGTGCGTTTTTCTACCGAAGCAAAACACTTGCAACCAGGGTTCGGAAAGCACGCACCGCGAGCTGCACACCCCGGCACATTCACATCGATTGTGTTATCTCGTTTCACTTGCTCTGCTCTTACGACTGCGCTTCACTTCAATTTCACAACACAATCGACGTGCCAGAGCTAGCTACAGCAACACAGCTCCGTGTTTCGGAGACGAACGCTAGCACGAAACACACCTTCATTATACACCGAGCTCAGCACCTCTCATGTGTTTCACATTTGCTTCTCCGCACCGACAGCGAGAAAGCAGCGCGAAAATTAGCTCTAGCATCGTGCTAGCAAAAAGAGCCGAATTGTGCTACGAAAAGTGCCGGATTGTGCTAGCAAAAAGTGCCGAATTGTGCCAGCAAAAAGAGCCGGATTGTGCTTTCGAAAAGAGCAGAATCGTGCGTGCTAGATGTGCAGCTAGCCAACACATCCAAGGCAAAGTATTGTACGCAGATAAAGGCATTGAATGAGTATTTTTTGTGTTTTGAATGCAATATTGGGTCGAGCTAAGAATTTAGAAAAGTATTTTATATCCTTTCTTTATTTAATTTTTATAGTATGAGTCAATTAGTTATTTTATAGAATATAAGGCTTCGGCAAATTGAATGAAATAACATTATTATGATGCGATCATTATTTCAAATAATTTTTGAAATAACCACTTAAAAATTTGATTTTAAATATTTCAAATGAAATGAAAATACATTTGTGTATGGGGTGATAATTGTTTTCACTGGCTGGGGAAGAACGATTGTTATCAAATTTTCTCGAATTTTGTTTTTCATGAAATACACATGCTTTAATTAATGTCAATTAAATGATGAAAACGTGTGCCATAGATTGCCAGATGATTCTTCTAGTGAGTCGGTCTATGGTATAGTAAGAATATTTTGCATTTAAGCAAATTATGGCTGAGTATTATCAATGTATCTGCCGTACCCTTTGTCGGCGGTAGGTAGGTACATTGCAGTACAAAAACAACAACCGATTCTTTGGCATTTGTGTAAATACCTGTGTTGTTATTGTTGCGTTTGTACGTATTAAGGCATATAAAGGAATTAAAAAAAGGAAGAAACATGCAATCTATTGATGTACAAAAGTATGAAGGAATTAAGAATCTAATTAGTCGCATGCCACTTTCGACATAGTTAACTCCTAAACGGCTGCACCGATTTCGATACGGTTTTCGCCGTTGTGTTGGAAATTTCAATGCGGTGCTACATTAACATAAACATTAATCATAATTCATAAGTTCCTTAAAATATAAAAAAGATTTATTTTAATAAATTTTAGATGTAGTGTAAATGAAATGTTACTTAACTGTAAATGTAAACAGAAAAACCCAACTTATATTTTTTATTAAAATATCTTCATTTATGCATGCGATGAGATGAGATATAAACCTTTTTTACCTGTTGTAAGCACTGCAATAGATTTCTTGGAACATGTTTTCATTTGTTTTTTATGAGTAGGGTTCGAACCGCTTCACATATTCTTCGAAACTCAATCATTGGTTGTAATTACCAGTGCTTAACCCTTTAAGCATACAAAAGTAGGGAGAACATTTTATTGCAGGTCAATAAAAAAGAAAAGGAATATTACGGCGATCTCGGTAACGCATGTCAGATGTCAAGTTGTTAGCGCATATCCAAAAAAGTAATAACAAATGTTAGATTTTCATTGCTTTATTAACGATTATTTTATTTCTTATTATCTACTCCGATATACTATTATAAATTGCAATATGTTAAACCAACATTTTATGTTTCCATTTTCACATTATTAAATATTTCTTTATTAAGTTTAATAAGTAGGAGATTTTGTAAATTCTCCTCATTTAAATTATACCTATTTTTAGTTAAAATAGTGGATAGCGCACTAAAAGAGCGCTCCACAGACACTTGTGTTGCTGGAACAGCAAGAGCTACTTCTATGACGTATTTGACGTCTGATTGCAATGTAAGATTATTTTCCCAGAAATTAAGTACGTTTGCGTTCAGTGGTTGACGTCTGATTTCGCATACTGCTGATATTTTGCTTCTAAAATCTGCGCTGTTCTGCTCAGTTTGCGTTGTGGGCGTAAAGAGCTCTCTCTCTAATTCCATGTAAATGTTGTCTTCATTTTGTGGATTTTGGGTAGTTTGGTTTACATCTACTGTCGCGCATGTGTCTGCAGGATTTATTCGCTGTATAGCCACTGCGAGCTTTTGAATATGTGCCTAAGAAATAAAATTTAAATTAGAGATTTTCAAAACGTTCTAAACATTTTTTAAACATATTCATACTAAGAAGGAAATACTATTGATAAACTCACCAATGCTCTTATTTTGTCATGGCACGATAAAATTGTTGACCCATAAAAGTTGAATCGTGGATCCAAATAAATGGCCGCTAAAAATGCCTCGTTGTCCATTAACGCCGATTTTCGTAGTTGAAGTGATTTCAGTAAATTTTCTGCATACATATTGGGAATCGTTTTTAGTTTGGATTCACATTGGAGTAAATCCCTGAAAAAATCTCCCATAACATACTGCTCCGTTTGTAACTTCTTTGTGCATGTTGCTAAAGGCTCAAAAGCAGATACGAGCATTTCACAGAAAGTCCAATCTATTTCAGATACTTCTGCAGGCATTACCAGAATATTCTTATTTTGAATAAGAAAATGAAACATTTCAAAAGTTGAATTCCACCGGGTAGGAGTATCCATGGGCGGAAGATTAATGGGAACTTCCTCTCTGTTATTGCGCATATATCTCCGAATTGATTTGATAATTTCCCGATGTTTGGAAACTGGAGCTACTAGTGTTTTTAAAACATCATTCACAGCTAGTTGAACAGTGTGAGCAGCGCATCTAACTGGAGTCAACATTTTAATGGATTCTAAGACTTCCATACCATTTTCGGAACCATCATTGTTAAATTCTTCGGGATCATCGACATAATCCAACATTTCCTCTGTTTCAGATATTTGGCAATTTTTTAAAAGCTCACATGCCTTTATCATATTTGCGCCATTATCCGTTGTACATGAATACAGTTGGATAACGCTGATGTTGTACTCTTTTAAGCATTTTATTATTTTTTCCTTAATAAGCGTAGATGTATGTGATTTCTTAAGCTCTATAATGCCTGAAAAATATTACGAAATAACAGAGAATGAAACGGTATTGTTAATAGTGCATTTAATGAAAAGTAAATAAAAAAGCTTTATTAATACAATTACCTAATGTATTAATGTGAAGTTTTCCATTTTTAATGTATTGTACATTAATACCCAGAACGCTTCGGTGTAATCTGGTAGCAATGTCCATCTTTAAGCAAATCATTTTATTTTCCAGTTCCGTTTTTAATGCGTTCTTAACTGCTACGCTGAATTTTTTAATATTGTCCACCAAATTTTTGGAGTTTATTTTAATATCAAAACGTTCTTCAAAAGGCGCTAAAATTTTTTTAAAGTACTCGTTGTCGTCAAAGATTCTGAACGTTGAGTTTTTAATTGCAGCTATTCCCACACAGCACCTTACGAATTCATCCTTTGTTAATGTTGTGTTTAACGGTATCACTTTTGTATTAGGGCAAATATTGTCCTTTTTAATTTGTAGTTCATGCACACTTTTATAATGCCTTTTTATTGTAAAAAACTTGTTTCCAGTAAATTTTTTATTGCATCTTAAACACGTCGATTTGTTTGTATCACTATCGTAAGACGAAAATTTTTCCATTATTACTCTTTCACACGAGCCAATTTGAAATGAATTGAATGATAAAGTGAAATGTCCCTACCCTTTATAGAAGAATATTCGCGGATTTTTAGAGTTACATCTCTATTTTTTGGAGCAGCAGTGAAGGATTCTATGAAAAGTAACATGTGCCTGCATATTTTTATTCTACCTATTTTGAATTTGTCCACAGATTTTTTGTTCAAATATGTATGTCATAAAAAAATCACCGTTTCATTACAAGAATAAACAACTTGACATCTGACATGCGTTACCGAGATCGCCGTAATATTCCTTTTCTTTTTTATTGACCTGCAATAAAATGTTCTCCCTACTTTTGTATGCTTAAAGGGTTAAGCACTGGTAATTACAACCAATGATTGAGTTTCGAAGAATATGTGAAGCGGTTCGAACCCTACTCATAAAAAACAAATGAAAACATGTTCCAAGAAATCTATTGCAGTGCTTACAACAGGTAAAAAAGGTTTATATCTCATCTCATCGCATGCATAAATGAAGATATTTTAATAAAAAATATAAGTTGGGTTTTTCTGTTTACATTTACAGTTAAGTAACATTTCATTTACACTACATCTAAAATTTATTAAAATAAATCTTTTTTATATTTTAAGGAACTTATGAATTATGATTAATGTTTATGTTAATGTAGCACCGCATTGAAATTTCCAACACAACGGCGAAAACCGTATCGAAATCGGTGCAGCCGTTTAGGAGTTAACTATGTCGAAAGTGGCATGCGACTAATTAGATTCTTAATTCCTTCATACTTTTGTACATCAATAGATTGCATGTTTCTTCCTTTTTTTAATTCCTTTATATGCCTTAATACGTACAAACGCAACAATAACAACACAGGTATTTACACAAATGCCAAAGAATCGGTTGTTGTTTTTGTACTGCAATGTACCTACCTACCGCCGACAAAGGGTACGGCAGATACATTGATAATACTCAGCCATAATTTGCTTAAATGCAAAATATTCTTACTATACCATAGACCGACTCACTAGAAGAATCATCTGGCAATCTATGGCACACGTTTTCATCATTTAATTGACATTAATTAAAGCATGTGTATTTCATGAAAAACAAAATTCGAGAAAATTTGATAACAATCGTTCTTCCCCAGCCAGTGAAAACAATTATCACCCCATACACAAATGTATTTTCATTTCATTTGAAATATTTAAAATCAAATTTTTAAGTGGTTATTTCAAAAATTATTTGAAATAATGATCGCATCATAATAATGTTATTTCATTCAATTTGCCGAAGCCTTATATTCTATAAAATAACTAATTGACTCATACTATAAAAATTAAATAAAGAAAGGATATAAAATACTTTTCTAAATTCTTAGCTCGACCCAATATTGCATTCAAAACACAAAAAATACTCATTCAATGCCTTTATCTGCGTACAATACTTTGCCTTGGATGTGTTGGCTAGCTGCACATCTAGCACGCACGATTCTGCTCTTTTCGAAAGCACAATCCGGCTCTTTTTGCTGGCACAATTCGGCACTTTTTGCTAGCACAATCCGGCACTTTTCGTAGCACAATTCGGCTCTTTTTGCTAGCACGATGCTAGAGCTAATTTTCGCGCTGCTTTCTCGCTGTCGGTGCGGAGAAGCAAATGTGAAACACATGAGAGGTGCTGAGCTCGGTGTATAATGAAGGTGTGTTTCGTGCTAGCGTTCGTCTCCGAAACACGGAGCTGTGTTGCTGTAGCTAGCTCTGGCACGGTGTTTTTCTTTGTTTGTGTTTGCACAGTGCTTGTGTTCTAAGCTGAGGGCATCACACGGTGCTAAGCAAAATTGTGTTTGTGTTTTTAAGAGAGCACATTTCCGAACTCTGCTTGCAACGAACAGATAATCGCACAATTTTTAGTTTCTCAGACCGCGATGAAGAAGTGATGTACAACCCGATAGCGTGGTACATGCGACAGACAGACATACAATCACTCAGCTTGTTTTTGTAACAAAAAAAAAGGTTTATGCTGGTGCTGCAAAGCGAAAATCGTGCGCAGGCCGGCTGTCTGTCGGTTTAGCTGCCTGCCACACGCTGTGTTTGTCACTTCAACGAAGATAAAAAACATTTAAGACACTCACAATTTTTTTAGTTACTTCTTCGATTCGTAATGTCCGATGTTGTTGTTGTTGTTATGATGTTCGCTTATCTCAATGGCATGTTTGTAGTATGCTTCGATTGCATGTCTAATTGAAATGACAGAATAAGAACAACAACAACAATGTCTACAACAACAACAAGAACGGTACAGCATCTTCGTATAATTCTGTTGTTGTATTGATGGTTATCTTAAGTGTTGTTGTTGTTGTTGTGTTTTTCTCCGTTGAGTGCGTTTATGTTATACTCTTGTATGTTTTATTATGGTACAATATTTTTTCCCTTCGAGTTTTCCCTTATCAATTGACAGTTAATCTTTCGCTCTTCCACTCTTGATTTCGTTCTTCTTCACATTCTACTCCATCCAACCACCTCCTTCTTCGATTCCTTTTCTATGATCTTTTTTTGATGAATTTAGTTGTGATAGCCTCCTGCCTTATATCTCTCTGTCTCTCTTTTCTATCTCTCGTTCTTTCTAAATGAAAGACTTTCTAATGGGTTGAAAATAATTCCTGGAATTATTTAAGGGCAAATCTATTGAATGTGAGAAAATGTATAGCTATAAAGTTACTTTTGTGGGTAATACTAATTTATTTGTTGCATTCCAATTGTAGAATGAATGTACTATGCGGAATGTAGAATTCCAGGAACTTTCCATTCGCTACTTGCAAACTTCAAACTCAGTAAACTCGGCCAGCATTCGGTGCCAGGCATGTCTGGACTCTTGTACGATTTCCATATCTGGTCTGGTCTTCATTAAATGCGCATAGAATACTTATTAGGAGAATATTAAATCCCTCCCTAGGTCGGTTAGATTCTACGTTTCCCTTTTATTGATAGATCTTTGGGAATTTTCCTGGTGGAGTATAATACTGTGAATATTATAGTTATTATATATGTGGTATACTTATTCATAAATAAAGTTCTTAAGTTACAATGCGGGACATTTGTCGGTCATCATCCAAGTTCCAATATTTTCGAAGATCATCTAATGTCTTTGTAGAAATGACACAATAGACATGTGAAAAATTCGATTTTTTTGAAACCTTTCAATGAAAAACTGCTTTCCTTTTTTATTTTATAAGTTCCAATAAAAGAATGTTAATAAAATTCTGTTTCGTCGAAGGAGTAGGATAGAAAATAAATAGTAGAAATGAAAATAAGAGGGTGAAAAATATGCACAACTTTGGGAAGGGTGCAAGAGCTACGAAATACCAGAAATATGAGTAGCTGTCGAACAGCTGAAATGACGCTTACTCAGCACTCAGCAGCCACTAGGCATTTAAACAGCTGTAAATAAAAATTAGCAAACAGCCGATATTTACCCAAGATATGAGAAAGTATGTTTGATATCAAGATTCCTTCTGCGGGCGAGTTGAATGGGTTTCGTCATGTCATCTCCTGGTTCTCGAATGTTGAGAGAGAGGGCAAAAGGATTGATTTGAATCATATCAGCCTACAAAATTTCACTCTTAACGTGATCAAATAAGGATGATAAGCGAAAAACTTCTCTCTGGCTGTGTGTTTAATCTTTTGGAATATTTTATAGACAGTTTTTATTTATATAATCCCACCATATATCCCACCATAAATATGACCATACATATGTATTAGATAATACCACTTGTAACCACTTGTAAGTAGCACTTTTTTCAGCGTCTAAAATGTACATTGAAATACATTGCAGCCTTTTAGTTTGTCATAAGTTTAATTTGCTTGGTTACCATGATTTAAGTAACCATAAAAATTAACGCTTAACGATGCATCGGCCATCGACTTTGCATTGGCCAACGTCGACCCTTTGAGGGTTCAAAGACTCACATCTCTGTCATAACTTTTCCCCAACTCCAACTTTTCTGGAACTGCAACCTAAAAAAGATTTTTCAATTTTATTACTTTGCTAGTCGAAGTTTCACTTGTCTTGGGTGGTCTTTTGTCTATTTTGGTTTTTTTGTTGGCCTTTTTGTCCACACACTCGTAATTATCGGTAGTTGAGAAAAAAATTGCACGCTTTTCACTCTTAAAACATTCATCTCTGGCTTCTTGTTTTTGCCCGTGTTTCTTTTCGCAATAAACTACTGTTTACGCTGTCAGAAGGTGGCATAAAATTATTGATTCCACCGATTTTTATTTTCTGACCAGCCGACAGAAGTTTTGCTTTAAGGTTGTTAGTGTTAATGGTGATTTATTGACTTTGAAAGAGTTTTAAAAGAGAAAACCATAAGCAATGCAGAAATGCAATGATGACGGGGAAGACAGCGAGTGAGAGGAAGAACGTAAGTGAACATAGTGAACGTGAAATTAATGGGTGATGTGTATTTCTATTTAAACATATGCATCTAATATTGTATATACATATACTCGTATATAAGTAGTAAATGTATATAGCGTAAGTAGTAAATGTATACACTCACTATTATACAATATTACCTAATTTTATTGGACGTCTTAATTATCTAAATCTTATGCTTGATGTAAGAGTTTAATAAGGGGAGTTTTTCTCTATCGCTGGAGTTTATATGGTATCTATTAATGTTCAAAGTATCTATCCAAAATATCTACCCAAAAATAACACCATCATTCCATATATTTACACATTACATATTAATTCTTTAGACATTAATATTTGGAAAAATGGCCAGAATTATATTTGGATGAAGGTACTAAAAAAGCTTTTAGGTATAATATGTTTTTAATAACAGCACAAAGATACACATCCACAGAAAACATCCTCTCATCACATTTATCTGTGAATAATACGGCCATTTTTACTCAAGTATTTTTGTGTACTATATAATGATAGAGAATGTCTTAATTTTATGTTTAATTAAAAACTTTTGTACAACTTTTTGTTTGCCTTTAATTTGCTCGCTTAGTTTTCTGTTTAGATGGGGTTTAACTCTCCCTAACATCCCTCAGTTGGCCGAATACCCCAAAGAAGGTGTGGGTTTTGAAGGGCCTGCAGGTGTACAGTTTCCGCATACATAAATTAGCATAATTGGACAAAACTTGCTGACCAGATCTACAGAGCTACCTTCTATCTAAGAGTGGGGACCACCCACATATTTTCACATGAAAAATTTTCTGCATACTCTGGTGAGCGGTTTTTACTGCAGAGCTCTACGTTTAGTTATTCACCATGGCTTTCATGGAGTAGATCAGAGCCCTCAAGCTAATATTTTTACACAGTTTTACACTTTGAAAAACATAAAAAACATATGTGGAAAAGAATTGAAATGTTTGCATCTACGAGTATAATTTACCACTTTATGGCTCTCTCTGGACTCTCTGTGGAAATGCGCACTTCGTCGTTGACCTCACATAAAAAGTGTACTTTTCGAGCCTAATTAAAACACAAACAAAGGAAACTGATTACTTACTAGCTGTATATGTACTGATTTCCATCCATTCATTCATTTATTTCGTGAAAACAGTGAAAATACATTAAATATTCAAATATTTTATTTTACACTCTTTGGACATCTTTACATGTAATCTTTGTTCAGATATGTATGGGTATATATCTATATGTGTATAGATATGTTTAGCTATGTGCAGAAGTGTGTTTGTGTGTGTAACAATGATAACGTTATGGGGTTAAAAGGAAACGGAAAGCTGACTGCGTTTGACGTTGTTGACAGCTGTTTGGCGCTTCCCCAGAGCGTTCCATTTAACTGTAAATTAAGACATAACCGTTGGCAGCTCGTGCAACGTCAACAACAGCAGTAATAACAATAATAATATCAACGACAACAACAACGACAACAACAAGAATAGAAATAACAAGAGTTAAATTATAGCGTAGAGCATTTTAACGCTCGAGGTGGGGAAAACCTGTCAATGAAAGGTTTTTTAAGCTCCCGCTAGCATAAAATATACCGTTATAACACTATTTATGTATGTATGTATGTGTGTGGGAGTACGTGGTATGAGTCTTTATGTGTGTGATGTTAGCATAGGTGAGTGATTTTTTTATTCTTCGTTTATTAAATATTTTAAATGTCCATTCAAAAAGTTTCGAAGGAAATGCGTCGAAATAAAGGAAAAATTACGAAAATTAATACGAATACGTAAATCGTCAAATCATAATCATTAAACTGCAGAGTAAACTGCTAAAGCTCTTACTTACTTTTAATAATTTTGGATAAAAAAATATTTTTTAAAGGAAAATATTTAATTTAAATAAACAAAACTGTTTGAATGCTTTTGTATCCTCGTAAATTCCTTATTTTGTCTGTTTTCACATCTACATACATAAAACAACATAATAATAACATTAAAAGCATGCCAAAAACAACAACGAAATACAAACAAACAAACTGTTTGATCTTTTTACAGGCAAAATATACAAATATACGGAGTGAATGTACACAGACAGGACCTTTGTTGTAGTTGCTGATCTGGTTGTTGTTTTATTTATTTTGTTTGCTGTCACTGTTTTGTTGATGTTGCTGTTTTTGCCATTTTCACGAGGTGAAATGCTCATGAATGTTGTGTTGAATCATAACGAATTTTTGTGAATATGTTGAATATATTTTTGTTATTCATTTAGAAAATGAACTTCGATCGCTGAACTTTTCTGGTTGAGGATTAACATATAATAATTACTATATTTTACTTCTAAACTTGAGTCCAAAATTAGAACAATACTAGAAAAACTTTAATTTATACCACAAAGGATAGGATAAGTTGTGAATCTGTAGATCACTTCGACTATTTGGTAATCATTTACTACATACGCTATATTTTAAATACTATACATCAACAAGAATGAAACATCACACTTTCAAGTTCAGCGAATACCGGGTTTTGATGTACGAGTACATCATGCAAACTATTTGACTCGCTGCGGGTTTTCTGATTCCGATTCACATCCTTGTTTTTTTACAGAGGACTTCATGAGAGAAATAAGAAAGAGATTATCAAAAGAAGTACAACTAAACAAAAAAAAAACAACTTGCGTTATCCTCGCCGAAAAATTCTTTACATCACGCGTAGGAAGAAAGCGAAGTCGTTTGTCACAAAAAACACGTATCTTTAAGATATTTAGTAACTTCAGGATATTCATAACAACTGAGTGTGGGTATGTGTGCGTGCGTGTGCGTGTATGTGAGTCCCTATTTGTCTCAGTAGATGTTAAAATGGTGCAGTCCTTTTGTAGTCTTTTCTTTTGTTTCATATTTTGTTTTATTTTGTTTATGTTTTTATTATGTTTTTATTACATTTTCGTGTTTTGTTTTTTATGAAGCTCATATATTTTGCATGTTGTACTCGTAGAATATAAACATAACTGCCTCGTCTTCTTCTGAATCTCAAGTATTTGTTATTTTATCCTGCGGTCCTCTCCATCCTTCCTCGATCCACATTCTTCCCTCCACCTTCTACCTTCTTTTTCTTCACTTTTTCTTCTCCACCTCAATCGCACTTTTCATTTCTTTGTCTCAGAAGATACTCGCCCATCTGCATCAGCTGAACTTCTCATGAGAATTGTTTGCAACTTTTTGGTTTATTTTGGCCATGCAGCATTTTATTGTTTTACATCTGAATCCGCGATGGCGACGCTGTTTTTATGTATGCGGGACCCTGTTTTTGTTGAATTAGCGTTAGCTTCTGTTTGTCGTTGTTAGTCGCCACGATGAGGAAGTTGATGAAAGAGTAACTTTTTAACTGCACCAGCAGCAGCAGCAGAAGTGGCAGCAATATAAAAGAGTCGCTCTCCGTAAAACACAAAAGATTCCTTAACCGCCCTCCGCTCCGGTCTGCCCACTCTCAAGGCTGGTGTTTATTACAGAACTTCTTCTGCAGATGCTGGCAAACAATAGTAAGCGGATCTCAGGTTACCGTTTGACTGCTATCTTCTTTTTTACTATTATTTTATTTCGTGATAAAAATAATAATGAAATGCAACAACAAAAAGAAAGAGAGAAAAATATGGGAGAAAGAAAAGAAAAATTGAATTAAATATTAGCTAGGTTTCTTGTTTTTGTTGTTGTTAACACTTTACTAGTACTCGTAGGTCTTCGTTTTTATTTCAGTTCCTCTTTACAGCTTATAAAATTGTCTCCCTTTCCATCCTTCTCTCTCTCTCTGACTCCCTCTCTTTCGAGGTATAAAGTTCGAAAAATGTATCTTTTTTTTCTAATAATAGAAGAAATACTCTACTTGAAAAAATGGTTCTCTTCAATGAAGGATCAACGATTAAAATCCTTTAAAACCATTCAATGAAATCATATTTAAAAGAACAATTTTTCTTATGATGTCACTTGCCAAATGAAATAAAATATTTATTAAGTTCTTTTATGATTTTCGTAAATGTATGCATAAAATATATCTTGCGGCAAAATTTGGCTTCATTTGCTGAGGTGCCAATACATACATAAGTACATAAGATACCTGCTTACGCCCAACTTCAACACCACCTCATTTACCACCTCAAAATCGACCTCTTGCCCTGTCTCTACAATTTCTTTCACGATTTTCACGTAACATGTAAGCACAAAACATATAATTTCACACCCGAATGTTTTTTGTTTATTACATTACATTGTATCAGATAACAACACAGCCGCAAGTCACCCCCAAAAATGTCATCAGTTCCCGGCGAAATTACTGCTCCTTCTTCATGTTTCATCATACACCCTCTCCTCCCCCTCTCATTATCACAGTCATGTCTCAAGCGAATAACTGAGTCCTGCAAACAGCTCAGTCTTTAAGCAAGCGTCTTTATTTTAGCTAGGAGGGCGGTGAGGGGAAGGGGGATTCTTGTGCTTTTCGAACTGGGATCGGGAATTAGGGTCGTTTCGGTCAATAAGGGCGAAGTGCAACGCATAAATTTCACTTGAAATGAGACTCTGTGGAGTTGTCTTTCTGTCTGCCTGTCTGACTGTCAATCGAATTACGTTGTTTTTGCGACATTCTTCTCTCAGTTTCAGTGCTGTACTTTTCTGTTCTTATTTGCTTTTCTTCGGCTTCTGCTAGCTTTTTTCCCATTGAATGGACTTTTTATTTAATTAATTTTTCTGGCATACTAAAAAAGCTGGTCGTCCTTCTGTGCTTCTAAGCTGGGTACCTCTTCAAGTTGTACGATTTTTCTTTTCCACTCTGAACACATTAATAGCTGTTGACTTGTTGTTGTCGTTACTGTGATATTGCTTTGGTTATTGTAGACATTTTTCCTTTCTTTTTTATACCCTACACACGAAGTGAATAGGGTATATTCACTTACTGCTTCCGTTTGTAACGCATTAAAGGAGGCGTGACAGGTATAGAAAAGTATATATATTCTTGATTAGCGTGACCTCCTGAGTCGATATAGCCATGTCCGTCTGTCTGTCTGTCTGTCTGTCTGTCTGTCTGTGGAAATCACGATTACAAGAGAACGAATAGATATATCTTCATCAAACTTTGCACGAATATTGTATATCACTAGAAACTCATCGCTATTGAAAATGGGCAAAATCGGATAATTACCACGCCTACTTTTTATACTGAATATCAATTCATCCATGCTTATAGCTCAATTTCTCAGCTTGTAGAACGAATTTGGGGTTGAAATTTTGTCCAGAAGTCCATTGTCTCTGACCAAAACAGATCACCAAAAATGGGCGTGGTCCGCCCACTAATTAAATAAAACTCGATTACAGGAGAACGAATAGAGATATTTTCATCAAATTTGGCATGAATATTATCTATCATCAGAAACTCATTGATATTGAAAATGGGCAAAATCGGATAATTACCACGCCTACTTTTTATACTGAATATCAATTCATCCATGCTTATAGCTCAATTTCTCAGCTTGTAATATGAATTTGAGGTTGAAATTTTAGTCACAAATCAACTGTCTCTGACCAAAACAGATCACCAAAAATGGGCGTGGTCCGCCCACTAATTAAATAAAACTCGTTTACAGGAGAACGAATAGAGATATTTTCATCAAATTTGGCACGAATATTCTCTGTCGTCACAGGCTATTTGAGATTGAAAAGGAAACAAATTAAACAATTGCCACGCCTAATTTTTAAGTAAACGTGTGTAGGGTATATGAACTTCGGCCAGGCCAAAGTTAACACTCTTTCTGGTTTTACTTTGCATTTCCCTGCGTCTCTCTTTTTCGCTCTCCCTTCCACTCTATCTCCCTGTCTCTCACTAAAAATAAGATCCGTCTTTATTTCGGTTTTTCTGTCAGGATTTCTTTTATAACTTTGTTTCTGGACTGTTTTTCACTCTTACCTGATTTTTTTATCATCATCATCTTCTTTTTCTTCTCATTTTTGTTTTTATTTTCTGTGTATTTTAATCACTGTTCTGTAGTTTTGTCATTTCTTTTGATACATTTCTTTATTTCTCAATTTCGTTGTAGTTTTAATTTTTCTTTTATTTTTTGTTATATTTTTCTTTCTTCTTCATTTATTTGTTTACCGAATAATAAACGTTTCTTTGATTTGAAGTTTTATTGACATTTATCTAAATTTTTACGACTCATTGTTGCTTACTTTCTCTCCCTCTCTCTCCCTCTCTCTCCCCCTCTCTCTCTCTCTCTTTCTCTCTCTCTCTCTCTCTATTTTCTTCCATGGCATCGATCCTAAAATCGTTTCGGGTTGTTTTTTTTTTGTTTTCTCCAGCTTCAGTAAAACATTAATTAAAATTGTTTCTTTCCTCTTTCACTCTCAAAGGGTCATAAAATATCAACAGCACTGAAGAGAGAGTCGTAAATCGTAAATCGGATATTTTAATGAATTTTATTCCGAACGGGACATTAATTATTTCATAGCTTCATTAACCGATTTCTCCTGTCTACTGATTTATTGTCTTCCATATGTATATATACTAAATACTTTATACATTTGGAATTTATAGATTTTTTTCGGCAAAAATTTTTATACATATCAAAAGTTGTAAATCTTTCTTTTTATGTGTTTAATTATTGGACAAATTAATATTGGGAACAAGAACAGATATCGCAATAAAAGAATCATCATGGATATGAGAATATTGTAGAAAATATTCGAAATTTATTAAAGAGGGTGAAAAATATTTGGGGAAAAATGAAAAACAGATAAAATAATATACAGGGTGTAACGCATAAGGCACGCCAAAAAGCTAGGACGGGTAGGTTGGGTCGAGACAAGAAAAAAATCGTATGGGAGGGGGGGTGCATTTTCCCCCGTTTAGGCGGGAGGGGCTATTTTCTAAAAACCCGACTTAATATCGAAAAAAAAATATTAAAAAATAACGGTTAGATCTAGATACCTTTTGCTCACTGATTTTCAAAGCTAAATATCCGCTTCTTCATATCCTTTTTAAATTAGGTTCCTACGTCAAACAGTTTTCGACAAAATTGATGTCGAATTTAAAATTTGGAATACAAATTCTAAAAAAAAAATTTTTGGTTTCAATTATTTTGTTAAATTACGGTATTAAGTATAAATTTTTTTCCGACCATACAATTCTCTAATCAATTCTAGAGGAAGTACTTAAAGCCCGAAGAATCTATGTTTTGCAGTTTCCGAGAAAAGTGAAAATTACGAAGCATACTTTCCTTTTAAATATAAATTTTTTGGCTACTTGTGTTTTATTACTGGTGCAATAATATGGAAAAAAGAAGGAGTTTAGTTCGTAATTCTCACTTTTCTCGCAAACTACAAAACATAGATCCTTCCGGTTTGAAGCATTCTCTCTAGAATTGATTAGAGAATTTTATTGTCGAAAAAATTTGTATACTTAATACCGTAAATTTTAAAAAAAATGGCGATAAAAAACGTTTTTTCGGAATTTTTATTCCAAATTTTAACTTTGGCGTTAATTTGCTCAAAAACTGTTTGACGTAGGAACCTAATTTAAAAAGGATATGAAGAAGCGGATGTTTGGCTTTGAAACTCAGTGAGCAAAAGTTATGTAGATCTAACCGTTATTTTTTAATATTTTTTTTCGATATTAAGTCGGGTTTTTAGAAAATAGCCCCTCCCGCCTAAACGGGGGAAAATGCACCCCCCCCCCCCCTCCCATACGATTTTTTTCTTGTCTCGACCCAACCTACCCGTCCTAGCTTTTTGGCGTACCTTATGCGTTACACCCTGTATATTTAAAATTATATAATGAAATGAAATTTTATTTAATTTAAATCTGCATTTTCTAATCAATACTTTAATATAACTATACCATTTTTTATAATTTTTTTTTTAAATATCCGGATTGCCGTTTTCGCACTTAAATTTTTACCTCCAAAAAAAAAAACACACAACAATGAATGTGTTCAGAAGAAAACGAAACCGATAAACAATTTTGAGATTCGAGATGTTATCGAAAAAACTGATACAAAACACCGCGGTCAAGCAGACAAAAACAGAATCTGACATCAACTACGTGTGTAACCCAACTCTCAGTTGTGTGTGATGCAAAAGAGACCCCAGAAGCAGAGACCCCAAAATTACAACGCAACGTAACTCAAAAGGAAAATGTTTGTATAGTGAATCGAAAATAAATTAAAATAAGTTTGTTGAAATTATGTAACCATCCGTGATTGAATCCACTGTACTGTAAGCGGAAAGTTAAGCATGGACGAAGAAGTGCAATGATGTGGGCAAGCTTTCCTGGTAGTGGGATTTTTCCTATCTATCGAATAGAAGGCGTGGTGGATCGATTTTCACAGACATATCGAATAGGAGGTGCCACTGAAATAGCAATTTCAACACGGTAGCTACCCGAAACATACCGCAAATTATGTTAAGGACTCTTGTAATTCTAAAGAGGTAATGGTGCGTGCTGACCGGCGCAGTCAACCGTTCTAAATCCGATCGGAAACCTATTTTCAATACTAAAACGTTACGTAGGTACTAAGCGCTTAAAAAATAAGAAGGATTTGGTGACTGCAGTAAAGGAAGAAGGGGGAAACATCCCAAACAGCAGCATTACAAAGCTAATTGAGTCAATACATCGAATTTGTTTAGATGTATAAAAAATAATGGCTATTATACTAAATATTAGATTAAGTTGCTTAGGTTTTGCACATGATATTTTTAGTTATCTTTGGTTTTCTTTTCATATTTACCGTTATTGGAGAGAAAATTTGTTGTTGTTTTGGATATATAATAAAGACATATTAAGAAGTAAATAAATGTAACTTTCTTTGTTATAACTTAATGGTTAATAATGTTATGGAATTTTTTTCACTGTCACAGGAAATGTTGCTTGGGTTATGCACAATACTGTACATTATTATTGTAGATTTTTTTAAACGTTTTTGAACTGCGGCCGACCGTTCAATAAAATTTATTGTTGGCTGTCTATCAGATAACAAGGAATTATAACAATAGAAGCTGCAATAAGAATAATATTAGAAGCAACAAGAACAACAACAATAACAACAATAAAAACGACGACAGCTTAACAGTTCCTCTGAACATCGTAAGCTTAATAAAAAAGTAGTCATTCAGTCAGCCAATCACATGGTCAGTCAACCAACCATTCCACAAAGCAACCAACCAACTTTCAACATCTTGTAAAAGTGTGAAAATTTATGAAAATTACAACGACTTTAAAGCCTATATTTTATGAAGAGAAAAGCAAAAAAGAAGAAAAGGAATTGATATCAATGATATGCTGCGAAATACATTTCCCCCCACAACAACAACAACGTCAACTTAGCTATTCGTAAACAAAAGAAAATAATAAAAATGAAAAAAGAAGCCTCGATTCAAGGCTACGCAAAGAATTTTAAAAAAACGTCGACGTCGGATTTCATTAATTTAGAATAAAAACATCTAGAAGAGAAGAAGAGAAGGAAAGTTGAAAACAGTGAGCTCAAAGGTTAAGCACAATATTTCATCAGCGAGTATCAGCTTCTATGCGGCTCAAGCGGACAAATGTTAAGCTTATTATTTAACTCACTCTATTCGTTGGCAACAAGTAATTTTTCAATCAACAACGAATTCTAAAGCAGCATCGGATGCCAAAAGACGAGAGAACCCACATCAACAACAAGCTGTTTAGTATAGCTACTGTACATGGAACATGAACCCTCTTTGAGATAATAAGTCTTTGATGTTGAAATCGGTTCCACGATAAAACTTCTGTTCTTGTTCGTGTTTCTATCATTGTTGTTGTTTTTGTATGCTTTTTACTTTTATTGATTAATAATTTTTTATAATTTATCGACTCATTTTTCAAAGTTTACCTTTTATAACCCCTCTTTTCATTATTATTGTTTTTGCTTTTGCTTCCTTTCCCTCATAAAATTATAAGTTTTATTTTATCTCTTTTATGATTTTTATGAATTATGAATTTTTATCCGCTCAGATACAAACAAATTGTCGTGTTTTTGTTGCGCCTTTTTTGGTTTTTTTCTGTTAGTTTTCGTTTTTGTGATAATAAAATATTTTGTCTCTTCGAAATTAAGTTGCTTTGACTACATCGTTGCTGATAAGTTTGGAGTTGCTATTTTGATTAATATATACGATTTAATCTAATGTCAGCGAAAGACCGATGCGACCGAAAATTGCTGGGGGTCATACTTATTCCGTTATACCGTGTAACATCAACACGAGACGATCGATATGTTAGTGGAGAAACATTTTAAATTTAAATGAGATATCGTATCTTATACTCAATAATGATATATGAATCCAATATCGTATTAACATATATCAGTGCTTAGTTTTCTAAAATTTATTTTCCGTTTTATTTGTTTTTTTAACCCTTTTTTCAATCCACTCTCGTAAGAAACAACAGTTTTTAAATATACGCGTATATTATACAATCTCTCGGTAGATCTCGTAGATGGTTTCATGGTTTGGTTTAACCCAATTTGAATATATTTCTTTGTTTACGATTGTTTCGAATGAAAGTTTTTTATTTATTTCACTTTTTTACCATCAGAAAAGTCTTTCAACACTTAAGATATTATTTCTGAAATCCTTTTTCGTTGAACTATTAAAAATGCGGTAGTCTATAAAAAAAAATTTATATATAAAAGTTATAAATATAAATAAATGTGTAAATTATAGTGTAAGGTTTGTCGAACGTTTTAAGGAATTCTGAATAAGCTGATTGAGCGATAGACATTTTCACCCCTATTTCATGGGGTTTGTCGTGTTCTGGCCCAGTTTTGCTTTCAAAAACTTCCCAGACCGGAAGTTAATTAAAGCTATTAAAAGCATTTTGTATGCACAACACATTTACAAAGTGGTTCTTAGGTCACTATTAACGGTATTTAACAACTGCGTGCATCTCGAATACAATCAATAAATTAATGTCGATTCCGATTTGCGAGGCAGGAAAAACCCAGCAATTAATTTTCTTTATTGTTGTATTTGTATTGATTGTCGTTGTTGTTATTTTGTATTTGCCATTTACTCGTATATGTTTTGGTCGAAGGTGTGGAAAAGTTTCTGTGTTCTTTTATAAACAAACCAACAAACAATAAAAATCAATCAATTCGTAGCCTGTTTTCGCTGGAGCAATTAATGAATATATAGAAACTTATGGAAACCTAAAAATGTCGGCAATAATAGCAAAAGCGCAAACACCGACACCATCACCAAGAAAATTCAGAAAATAACATCAAGGAAATCGTTAACAATAACAACAACAACATCAATAACGTATTAAAACCGAGGTTAACAACTTTATTACGTGTTTAACAGAATGGAAGTTAATGGAAACTTTGCAAGAAGTTAAGAAAAATACACAGAAGAAGAAGAAGAATAAAGGACGTGGAAAAGAATAAGAAAAGGGGATAAAAGTAACGCTGTGGAATAATAATAATAAAAAATCAGAATAACATTAAATATTAAGAATATTTACAGGATTGGAAAAATGTTAAGTCGATTCACTACAATAACTACAAAAACAAATAAAAAAAATAAGAATGTCAAATAAATTAGTAACCAATATGAAAAGTAGCACAAATGAATTAATCTAAAAAGGCGTCCTGAGAAACTATCCCGATGAAATAAAAATTAACTTTCATTCAGATAACTCCATATCATTAATCAGAAATTTAAATGTTTCTTTTAATTTAATTATTATATTTAAATTATCCATAGAATAAAAAAATTAAAAATAATTCCAATAATAATTCAATACTTTAAACCGAATATAGTTGAAATAAATTAAATAAAACCAAAGACAAACAAAAAGACAGAAAAAATAAGATTAAATTGAAGAACACACAGAAAGTTTTCGTTTGCATAAATTCACAGACGCTTAGACAGACATGCATACATACATACACACGTACATACATAAGTACAAACTTACGATAGACTGAGTGTACATGGATGGATGGACAGACATGCACATGAAAACACTCACATCATACAAACATACGTGTATAGCTATCCGCAGTGCTAATAAAACTCTAAGCAATTTTTTATTCTATGACACAGCATCCAAAACAAAGAACGACGCTGTTTCTCTGCTTTTTTTTTTTGCTTCTACTTTTTCGTTTTATTTAAATTTGTTTCGGAATTTCCTTGCATCCTGTCGAATAACTCGATTTTCTGCATGTGTTTCGCTATAAACGATTGTGTCCTTTGGCTATAAATTAGTTCTATCATCGTTTCTTTTATGCTGGGCTCATTCTTTCATTCTTATTTCATTTAGTTTAAAATTCTAATTGTACTGCATGCTACAACAACAAACAACAACAGCAGCAAATTATTTCCCTTTCGTAATGTTTTTTCTGTCCTTCGTTTTGATTCATTGCTGCATTTAAAATATTGTCTCTTTTCTATTCTCTCTCTCCTTTTTTCTGTTTTTGAATTTTTGGGTCGTTGTTTATGATTGCCTTTTATTACTATTTTCATTCCTGAGCTGGTTGGCTGTTAAATTCTTCACGCTCTTTCTGCTCAATTAAAATAGAATGATTGCAGGAAAATGTTGCAAATTGCTTTTGTTGCAACATAAGCTCCTGAAAATATGCTACATTTCTTTCTTTTTTATTTATTCATCTTTATATTTTACTTTGTTAGTCTTCTTCTCTTTCTTTGTCTTCTTTTTTCTTCATGTTTTTATTCTCCATCTTTTTTATTCTATTTGTTATTATTAATTATTATTTTCGTATACAAATTTATAAGGCTTACTTATTTTTACTACAATTCAGTTGAACTAAATGTTATTCAATTGAGTTTGAGTTTAATTGGTTGAATTTCTGGCGCTTTATTAAACTTCAAATTTTTGTATCTTTTCTTTCATTTCTCCGAACAGCTTAAATTAAGCTCATTGAATCCCCTCTATGAATACCATCAGTGAATCGGCTGTTTCTCTTTCAAGCTTAGATTTTGTTCTCCACTCAATTAAGATTTCTAGGCTCACTCAAAAGATTGATAGATGAGTTTATTTGTTTTCACATTTTTTCCCTTACATTATTAATTAAGCTGATTCATGTCAATCTTCATTATTAAGCGCTTAGAAAAGTTGCATTTTTTTCGCTTGAAATGGATTATTATTATTATTATTTTATTTAGCGTTATTAAAGTTTTTTTAAGATTTCAGCAAATTGATTGCATTAATTTTTTTAAAACTACTTTATTTTTAAAACTTTCGTACATTATAGAAAAAAGATAATAAAGCCTAAAAATTAAGAAGTTTGCATTAAAAACATGAAATGAAATGCACTTTTATTATGCATAAAAAATCTAAACGCAAGTTTAAATAATTTTCTTTTCTATTTTCTGTTTTTCATTTACGAAAGTTTTTGAAGTTTTTGAGGTTGTAGATGATGATGATATCTATTTCGCTGAACTTTACAGTGAATTCAGCGTATTTTTCTTTGAAATATACCAGGTTAATCTATTCAATGCTAACAAAAGTGACCTTCATATAAAGTTTTAAGCCTTTTTATCTTTTTCAAGGTTCTGATGAAATTTGAAGAAGATGAAGAAACGGTTTTTATATGAAACAGTATCAAAAAATTATCCTTTAACTCAAACAAATTCTCCAATAAGAAAAGCATACAGGATACCGGAAGTCCTTCAAATTACGTTACCTGAAAGTCAAGAAAGTCACAAGAACTTGGAGGTGAATCTTTCTAGCAGCTTTCTCCTTGATACTTAAATTATGAGAAGAAGTGAGAGTGAGAGAGAGAGAGGGAGATTGAGGAAGAGAGTATTATTAATATTGATTACCTTGAACAAAATTGGGAGCTACGAACACCCAAACTCCTCATCATTCTTCTTCAATAAGAAGATAATCTAAAGAGCCAAATTGAACTCCTTGGAGAATCCGGTTTCAACTTCTTTCCACTTTTATTGAACTCAATTTATCAGCAGCGCACCGCGTTAGCATTAATTTTCACTCGCAGAACATTAAGTTTGTGGGAAGGTGAGTGGGAGTTGTGGGAGGGGTAGGGGAGGTTGTAAGAGAGGGATTGAAAGAGGAAAAAAATCACCCTTTCAAATTGATATACAGGAGATGCTTCCAGCAAATAAGCCAGATGCTGATGCACTAAGTAGCTGGGTGGAGCAGAGTTGCCAACTGGCAAAGATACTGCTTTGCTCCTTAGGTATTTTCTTTGGGAATTCGGTATAACGTTATTGTTGTTGTTGCTGTTGTTGTTCTTGTTGACCCAGTTCAATGTCGTCCTGTCTCGTTCGATCCTGCTTCGTTTGTTTAAACCAATCCGATGTTTTGCTAATGGATGGTGCATGCTTTGGAAAGATGTGGCACTTGCTGTTGTTGTTGTTGTTGTTCTTGCTTTCTTTAGCATTTTAAAAGCTTTTTAACTCTTTCTGAAGTGGAACGTCTAAGAAAATAAACATTGATTGTGTTCTCAGGTTGCATTTGAATGCAATTATTGAGAATTATAGGGCTCAAAAATTTTAATCGTTCCTAAGTTAATGTATCTGCTTCTTCTTCCATCAACGTGGCTCTTTTAAGAATGTTTTTAAACCAAGGTTTTTAGTCCTTAATTAGCTTAAATGGATACAGCTCTTGTTTTCCTTTTACTTTGTAAAATCAATACCAACTTTAAATAATCTGGGCTCATGTTCATGCTTATGATGAAGCTGATGAGCTTGAGACCTGTTCCACAATTCATATGCATGCCTTATAATTTACAAATTAAATAAAATTATTTTCTACCTTCCACTCCAAAGGTGAAGATAAAGTCAGAAATTAAATAATACCTGGCTTTAGGTTTTAACAGCTTTAGCTTTCTAAGTACGCGTAGTATGTATTAATAATTATTAATTAATACATACTCTCTCGCTCTCTCAATTATAATTGAAGAGTAGAAGCATAATTCAAGGATCTGCAGGTCCTTCAGTCTTGACAACAGGCATGGCATAACTTCCAGGAAACTAATGTATATATACATGTGTTGGAAATGTGTAAACATATAAGACACATCAGACTACAAGCAAGCATAATTGAATATTTACTTAGGCAACCTTCGGCAACAGACAAAGTTGACATCGACATCAGACAGCGAACAAGAATGTTGAACTCGCAAAACCTAAACAAAAGACTGAAGACTGAGGATGTATAAATTGAAGACCAAAACATACACTTGGACAGACAACGAGTTGAAGGGACCGACTTGTGATAGGTTAGTTATGAAGCTCTGCAAGCAAAATGTACCAGATTTTAGATCACAGATTCAAATTAACAAATTTATTCATGACAATAAAAGAACCGTATATGTATATTTGATGTCGACAAGATTCGGACAGACATATTTACATATTACATTGGATTACATTGGATGTGCATATGTAATTTAATGTTTCCGTTAAATATGTGATTATAGTATATATAATAACCCAGCAAACACCTCATTGAATTGCATCCTTTAAAATGTAAACAATTTACATACGCTTTTTGTACTTTTATGCATTTTATCTTTGGGTGTAGTGTGTAATTATTAATTAATTAATTAAGCTAATCATTGGAAAAATTTGAAGTGAATAATTCGAAACCTGATTGAAATTTCTAGAATTTATCCTGATGAATTTTACTCCTTGACATAGTATTTCTGTTCACTGGGTAATAATAATAAATAATGGGTAATAATGTTACATGTTTCTCATCTAAAATATTCTAATTTATGCCCTCTTTAGTTGTATTGTATATGTGTATGTGTTTGTATGTGTATATTCTACAGGTTTGGAAATAGAAAATCTAAATTATTCTACATTTTAAGTACTGGTTTTGTTTTCCTTATTTGAGATTTTGTTGTTGCTATTCTCATGGCAATAATGATAAAATCTCAACTCCAATAGAATGAATTTCCGCAAGAGTTCCTAATTAATTTTAATATGTTTTCATTGTTCTTATTTTACTTAATGTTGTTGTTTTTACTCTTGTAATTTCTTATTTAATCCGCTTAAAGACTTTTGTATAGTACATAATTTAGATTAATCAAATAGTACAAAGATTAATATATATGTGCAATGACTCTCTTAAATTAGATCATTTAGACGAAAACCGAAGACAATTTTAATATTAAATATATTTATTCTGTAATTGCAAATTCTCAATTTATTAAAATACTACAATATATTCATTATATTTAAAAATTCAAAAAATTTACTTAAAAATATTTAAATTGAAAGTGCTCATTTTTTAAGAATTTTGTGAAGAATCGTTTCTAACTTTTATTTGTTTTGCCCGTTTTTATTATCCCTGCTCGAGTCCTCAACAGTATTTTATACACTATAAGTCACGTTTAAGGTGCATACTTCAATTAATCTTAACTTTGGTAACATTTGTTAACTTTACTTCAAATGTAAGCCTGTGAAAACTAACAAAAGAAAAGTATATAAATTAACAACGCGTTGGCTGCAAGTTTCAATTCAGAGGGGGACACATGAACTAACTACACTTAAGACACTAGAGAGACACAAAGAGAGAGACAGAGAGCGAAAAAGAGTAACAATAACAACATGAGGGATAAAATACTTAATTTTTTAGTTGTTTGCTAACACGTACAGAAACAAATACCCGAAAATAAAATGCACATCTTCCTCAACTGAATAGAGAGTAACTCAAACGCACTCTGGCATTCAAACAAAAACTTTAACTTTAACCAGAAGCTACTGAAAGAAACACAAAATAACAGAATACAACAGCATTTCGGTGGTTATTTCTGGAGAAAGTTCTCTTCCTCGTTCTTTATCCTTACCTTGTCTTTTGCAAGTCTTTCTCTTTCCCAAATATAAACACTAAACTTGGGAGTTTGCATCGATATCATCATCCCAACAGTTTAGCGGAATCAATCACAGCAGCATGCAGAGCAGAAGAGCTTAGAAGGTACTGAGACTGTTGAAACATACTTGATATATGAGTGTGTTGTATAGAAGTAGGAAGACCTAAGGGACACTTCAGCCACTCTTCTTTTTTCTATAAGAGGTACATAAAAACGGGGACCTATAAGCCTGTGCTATGGTTCGATTTGTGGTTTCCAACAAATCAACAATGATTATTAAATCTGTTGAGTGCTTGCTTGATGTTTTCCACAACTTCTCAGGATATTCTTCTTAATTGAGAATTTCAATAGTCTGTTGATGTGTGGGACGGAAACTCATACGACACATAAAAATGGAACCAATCAAAAACATTGGGTATGCTTAACAAGAATGGTTGCTCATCAGTATACTGAGCAATCTATTTCGATGATTGTGTAAGTATTCAGTTATTCATACCTACAATTCACTCACTGGCACATATCTGCACACAAAATGAACCGAAATTAATGGCAGGCAGGCACTCAATCCTCTCGGTGAATCGGTGAACCTCTGCGTCATTGTGTTTATGTCCACAACGTTGTGTGTTCTCCAAAAATTGTGCTGCATGTCAATAAATTTGACCCGAACAACCATTCTTGTCGAATGAAAGACAGATAGATAGACGCATATATGTTAGTATATCTTAAATCTACTATATGCTCTGTATACTCTGCAGAAGACTCCGAAGAATGGATGCCTACAGGATGGATTTGTATGCTACTTCTTGGGACAAAATTGCAAATTTTATGTTTTTCTTTCTCACAACATCTTATAAATGGCTTTTTTTAAATGCTTTTCATGTGAACATGCCACTTTTTCATATGCTATATAGAGTATGATATTAGAGTATCGTTTCCATTTATATTAGATATACCGTGAGCCTTGAGTTCCTGGTATCTGAATCCAGAATTTCCTGTTTGCATTTGGTTGAGTATTTGAATGTATAGGAATAGATACCAATTATGATTATTTTATCTGTATTCATAAGTGCTTTATAATTATAGAGTGTCTGAAAACTTTATAATTTATTCTATTTTATAAAAAACTAGAGTAACCCTGCCCGCGTTGCTGGACAATACAATAACATACGTTTACGTCTTTGTATTAAAAATTAAATTTTCTAGAAAGAATAGACATTTTCCTGAAAAATAAGTGCAAAATAATATAAATTTTTTAAAGTGAGAACATCTAAAAGGAAAAAATTTATTGCAGAGCTTGGTGGTAAGCGACATTTTTAGTATTGCCATGACCGTGTGAAAATACAGGAAAAACTAAATTTATTCCGCAAACTTGCAACGACTGGCCTTGAGCTTTTTTAATAGTCATTGCAAAAGCCAAACGAACGGGAAACTGTAATCGTTGAAATTGAAATGGCATATCAGTGGAAATCATTGGGATGCGTGGTATTAAAACATCTTCGCATTTGAATTTCCCATTTAAAATTGTTGCTTCAATTACATAATTCATTAATTTTTAAGTTTTAAGATTTTAATTTTAAGTGAAAGATTACAAATCAATAATTAAAAAATGTCAATGCTCGCACTGTAAACTTAAATGACAATCAACAAACACACAGAAATTAAATAAGTCAAGCAGAGCCTTATACCGACAAAATGTAATTCGCATAAGAAAAAAAATAATTTTATATAGGGAAAACACACCATCATAAAAGTGCGCGTATAACGCATATTCGTAGAAATTTTTTCGATGTTTTTTTTTGGTTTTTTATAAACCATCAGTGAAAGTAGACCTTTCCAACGCATGTACTCGTTTGAAAATCGGTTGAGTGGTTCTCGAGTTATAAAATCACGAACATAGGACAACTTATTTTTATACCCTACACACTTAAGGTTGAGGGTATATTCACTTTGTAACGAAATGTGTAACGCATAGAAATAGAGACGATAGGTATAGAAAAGTATATATATTCTTGATCAGCGTGACCTCCTGAGTCGATTTAGCCATGTACGTCCGTCTGTCTATCTGTCTGTCTGTCTGTCTGTCTGTCTGTCTGTTGAAATCACGATCACAGGAGAACCGGTTAAGATATCGTGATGAAATTTTGCATAAACATTGTTTCTTGTGGTGTGCAGGTTCGTATTGAAAATGGGCAAAATCGGTCCACGACCACGCCTATTTTTTATTAAATATGTGATATCAGCGTTCGTTTTTGAGCTATTACAACAAAATTTCATTTCTGGGTACAGAGTAGCATTATCCATTAATATGCCAAATATGGGCGTGATCCGCCCACTTTTAGGTTACACAGGCAAAAGAGGGTTATATTGTTAAATATATAAACTTCCTGAATAAAACTTTAGATAACAACTTGTTTTACAAAAAAACATTATTACATGAAAACTGGGTGCGGTCCGCCCACTTTTACACTACATATACAGTATAGCAGTATGAGAACAAGTTTATTACCACGGAAATAAAGTTTAAATGAACACAATTATATAACAACTAAGCTAGTTATTTTGTTTTGAAAAAGGTAATGACCACGCCTACTATTTATACAGAGTCGTAGCTAGGTTTCATGGAGCCCGGAACGGTTAATCAACTTGCAGCCCCAAAAATTCCTAGAAATCAATAAATCACTACTTGATTTCCACAACTGCCGCCCCCGACATTGTGCCGCCCAGAGGGGACCGCCAGCCCCGCCCCACCCCAGCTTCGGCACTTTTTTCAAAACTTTTAGGTGTAGGGTATCTAAGATTCGGCCAGGCCGAATATAGCTTTCTTACTAGTTATATATATAGATTGTTTCCTTATGTTAAAATTTCGTTCATACGATGATTGAAAGACTTACTTAATCTTAGCTCAAAGCGTCCATTATTAGGAATACCTTATAAACTATTCTACACACAGAAATTGAAACTGATCATCGATAAGCATCTTGTAAATAACGAAATCTTAACGCTTCCTTGTTAACTCTAAATGGCATTCAAAGCCAATTGCTACCAGTTCCTGGAATTGGCTTTCGAGAAAACATTTAAAGATATACCCAAGTGACCATCACCATAACCTGCCCACGTCCGATAGACATCCATTGGCTAAAAATACCTTTTTCTTATGCCTTTGACCCTTACGTCCTTCCAGCCCCCATACACTTTATCCCGACGATTCTATCATTCCCATTCTCACTCTCTCTCTCTCTCTCTGCAGTAACATCCTATCGCTTTATCCTTTGGCCACTAATCTAACCTGCTTCTCGCTTTGTTCTTTCTTTCCTTCTTGCAGATTGCACTCTCGGCGTCCGCCTGGTCGAGGTTCGAATACCGAACTACGTGATTAAAGGTTCGGCAGCTCAGCTGGAATGCTTATACGATCTGGACGGGGAGGCGCTGTACTCGGTGAAGTGGTACAAGGATGGCAACGAGTTCTACAGATACGTTCCCCGAGACATGCCGCCGGCGCAAACATTCCTGCTGCCAGGTGTTTCGGTCGATGTGAGTACCAAAAGTAAACCGCATAAATTTTAAGTGAGCCGGGTCCGATTCCTCGGTTAAAAAGTTCCTCCGCTCTTATCAGTAATCTATTTTGGGCGCTAGTTTCGAGCGGGAGCGAAAGTCAAAAAGCATTTATTATGCGCACGTACCGCAGAAGGGTTGGTTGGCTCCTGAAGGAAGCACCTTCGCTTTGGCCAAGTTGAGTGTAATAAATTGCACTCGCTGCTCTTTTTGCCAGTTTCGCCTATTCATTTACCAGCCATAGAGCCATTTTTTGTTAGCAACAAATTTTGATGGTCTGTTTGATGGCAGCGTAATAAAAAGAAAGAAAAAAAACGCAGCGCAACGCAACGCAACGGAACACAATGGATATTGTTTAAGGTAATCGATTTCACCGGGACCGCATAAACTCAACTGGCTACAGAACAGTAGTTAAGTAGTTTTTCCCATATCTCTTCTGGCTTAAAATAGTTGTTAACTTTTGCCGAGGCAACAGCAATAAAGAAGTTAAAAATTCCGGAAGAAACTGCCAAAAGTTACAAGCTTTTGTAGGTAGGTTTCGGAGGTCGGAGGCATTAGAATAATCGTATACTGTTCGAGGCAGATATAAACAGGCAGGTTCATAAACAGATATTCTTTAGTATACAAACGCTTTAGATAAAAGGGAAATAAGCATTTTAAATGTATTCCGTGGAGTAAACGTATATTTTCACAGCGTTTATCAGAAATATAAAACCGAAAAATCATACTTCAACTTGGCCGAAGCTGAAATACGACGACCTTAGAGCACATCCTCTTAACCTCTGATAAAAGATTATTTAACCTTTAGAAAGACATGTTCAAGTGACGCACCAGGTCCTTGGTGACCATTTATGGATGATAGTACAGTAATGAAGAATAGATGACGTACTTTACTATACCGGCCACACCTTCTTCTGTGCATTACAAATGGAAGAGAAACTTATACTTAAAAATTAAAGGAAAAATAAATAAATACATAAAGAAAATATATAAAATGTCATGCAACGATACTAAAATAACATCAATAATAATAGTAAAATTAATAATAATGATAATTACGGAGGAAACTTTCTACAACTGCTGTTTCTTCGTCTTTTTCGCTTATTAACAACAGCAAAATAGTTGTATTGAATTCGTTGATTTGATGAGATTGATTTTCTTAATTCTTTTTCTTTTTTGTAGCTACACAACTCGAGCGATGCCATCGTAACACTGCGCAGCGTCAATCTACAAACTGCGGGACGCTTCCGGTGTGAGGTTTCCGGCGAGGCGCCATCGTTTCAAACTGTCACCGAACACGGCGATATGATTGTTGTGTGTAAGTATTTCGCTAAAGTTGGTCATAACAACATCCGCTTCTATTTTGCAAATCATTTCATAAGAAAGTTCTTAAAAGAACTCTTCTTCTTCGACGCTTTCTTCTTCTTTTTCTTCTTGAGGACTTGAAATCATTCCATTTCGATTTCTTCATTTTTTGTTGAGATAGAAAAAGTTTCTTTTTTATTATTGAAAATTTTTTTATTAGTTTGCTTTTCAACAGTTTTTAAGCTTAATATTAAGAAAAGTTTTTATTATTAAGTCGACAATCTTTCCAACATTATTTCTTTGTTGGCGGCTGCTTCTAAGTTCTTTTGCGATAATATTGTGAAAGTCTTCGCCCGATTTGGCTCCCTCGGACTATTATCTCTTCCCAAACCTCAAAAGATGGCTCATCAATAAAAAATTCAGCTCACGCAAGGAAATCATCGACGCCACGGAAGACTATTTTGCAGACCTTCCGGAAAATTACTTTTCGCACTGAAATTTGGCATGTCTGCCTAAATATGAACGGACTTCAAGGCACCATAATCTTTTTTTGCAGTAGCAGCGCATTCTGACGGTCAAGGAGGTTACTTTTTACCCCACCTAGTAGCAAAATATATCAAGTATTTCCGATTAATAAACTTGATCGAAGAGACAAAGCAATTTAAATGTGATAATTTAAGAAATGAAGGTTCGATTGTGGAGAGCCTATAATAACTCCCTTCATTTAAATTGATTTTGAATTGAAATTTCCTGAATGTCTGTTGAATGTTCGAGAAATGTATCGTGGATTTTTAATGGAGAATACGGTATTTTTAAAATCTCATTTAAAATGCCATTGATTTGTGAGAGATTTTTATTCACTGTTCGAGTTTCTCTCAATTTTAAGCATGTCAATGACACTGTACATAATAGATTCTAGATTCTTCATTATTTCCGAAATGGAAAACAAAATACTGACTTTCCTTTGCATTTTTCCATGTTTCAGTTGAAAACCAAGCTGAGCGAAATCGAGCAATCTTTTGGCGAACGCGAAATGAAAATCATGTCCGATAATTTGCGGCAGCAATATGAACGGCAGCTCGGCAACATTCGCCAGCTGCGACAACTCTACGAGGAGCGACAACGCATCGCCACAGCCGAGCAGGAGAATCTTCAGCGTTTGGTAGCGTTAAAAAAGGACGAGTTGGGTGCTGAACAGGACCGGTGAGTGAAGAAGAGGTGTTGAAGCGTTGAGTGTTTGTGCAGTTGAAAGTGCTTGTTGTCTGTTTCAATACAGAAACGGTTAAAAGTTGTGTTGAAAATTTCACTGCATACTTTAAGGATTTCTGTGCGAATGGTTTTCCTTGCAAGTTCCCAAAAAATTATGAAGTTTTTCCCCTTTTTATCAAACGGATTCAAAAGTTTTTCGTTTTTCAACAGAAATTTTATTGAAACATTTTTAGTTTTAAATCACAATGAAAATACTTTTAGAGAATTCGGAATAAAGTTTGGAAAAAATGGAGGGAAAAAACTTTGGGATAGAGTTAAAAAAGCATTCTCATCTGTTGTTTGAGCTGAACGAGAGAATATCAAACAATCTGTTGTCATCGTTGTTGTTGTTGATAATGTTTGTATATAATTCAGGGTTTTTTGCTTTTGTAAATACTTCTGAAGCTTACACAAGAAACATCAGCTTTCAGTATTGTTTTGTTTTAGAATAAAGCATTTGGCAGTACTTTTTTCTTATTTTTTTTGCTATTCAAAATTTTAACAACTACGAGTAAAACTTTTCCCCCACAAACACATGGAAAAGAATAACAAAAAACGCAGTACTAACAATTAAAATAACGAAAATTACTTTTGCAAATTCATGCAAATTTAAAATAAAAACATGCTAAAAACTCCAAATGTTGCCAACATTTAATTTTCGTTTTTTTGCGCCATTGTTGTTGTTGTTGTATGTGTTACTTTTTACTTAAGCTTTTGATGATAAACAGGAGAAAAGTTAAAAATGTTGCTGTTGCTCAACTTATCGTCAACATGTGCAGCAGCTTCAAGAATGACAGCAAAATTGTGAGTCGTTTTTTTAGTGAAGTTTTTGAGTTCTGTTTTTATTTCGTGTTAAGCTGATTTTATTTTTTTCTTGTTGCTTTTACAGTTATTTGTATGAGCATTTTTCATGGGATTATTTTTTACGAAAATTTCACTGAAACGTTTTAATTCCAAAAACAAATTTTTATCATTTTTTACGCCTTTTTTACAATTGAATACTTTTTTAAATATAATATGTATCCATGTAAGGTGAATAAACAAATAAGTCATACATTTTTTATTATTCATTCAGCTTGGCTACACGCAGTATCATTTGATACGGTATCACTCAGTTCGTGGGAGAGAGAGACGGGGAAGAAAGGGAAAATTCTACACACAAGTATCAAGTGTAGAGAATTTTTGATACCCAAATTTACCCTGCTTCTCTCGGTATCATTTACGCACACAAGTAAGCAGTTGTCAAGAGCAACCAAACAGTCGGCCATAATAAATTCGAACGGTTGCAAATGAAGTTGAAAAAATTCTCTTTTTCGGAGAAATTTCATTTATTTGTCCCATTTGCCTTATTTTAATATCAAGTCACGAAAAGTTCAAAAACAATTAAAAAGAAAAGGGGAAAAGATTAAGCGCTTCTCGAAGTAACCAATGTTGTTGTTGTTTCTGGCGTACATTACAATTAGAAAAACATTAATTAATGGAAAAAAAGTACTAAAAATCTAAAATTTTATTTTTCATATCATAGTGGTATCTCGTAAAGTTTAACAGATACAGGCCTGGAATTTAGAAACATTAAAGGGCTATAATTCGGGAACTAGACGAGAGCAATACAAATTATTGTTGTTAGGGTCAGCGCCAGAAACAACAACAACATTGGTTAGGTCGAGAAGCGCCTGATTTAAGCCGAAAATGCAAACGTTTTAAGTAAAAAAATAGACATAATTAAATAAACATATTTCGTCCATCCTTAAATAGCAGCTATAATAGTATGTGCCGGGCCTTAGAGTTCTTAAAAACTCTTGAGTGTTTCCACGAACACTGCGATTCTTCCTCCACTTCTTTACCCAATACGATCGATTCCTTTGCGAATCTTCATCGACTACAACATAGCATGCAGCAGCTGTTGCCATCGCCGCAACACAAGCCATTTGAGATTCCTCCATTATTATTTTTAAATAAATTAACTATTTTAAAAAAATTTCACAACACAACGATTTCCACTGAACAAGAAAACCAAAGTGAAGCAGGTAATTTCCATTGAACTAAAATTTAAACATGGGATTTTTAGAAATCCTATTTTTCCTTTACGCATTAATCATAATATAATAATTATGGCAACTACGGACAACATTTTGATATTCAGTAAATTTCACACATACATTGACATAACATGTTTATGGATTTTGAAACTAAATTTGATACCACAATGTCTAGCCATCGCTGGTATCATCATACCAGTAGTGATACCGTATCAAATGATACTGCGTCTAGCCAAGCTGATTCAGTATCATTTAAATAAATATTGTATCATCAAACAGAAAATCGAAATTAAAAATATAATTTAATAAATTTTTAAAAAGTTCAAGTAGATTTGCAATATTCAAGCTTCGAGGACTAACATCTAACTAACGGGATTATATTAAGATCAACCATCAACAGAGAGGCTTTATTGTCCTGTGACTCTTCTTTCTTTGTGTTGCTCATAAATTGTAGAAGATTGTCTCTGAACTTTTAATTATGATTCCTTTTAACATACCTTGAAATATCATTCTTTTTTTTATTAAAATTTCCTTCTTCCTTGTTTTCTCTGTTCTGAAAATAAGTCCAAAATATTGCTCTGAGTTTTTAACTCCGATAACTCTTTCGGTAGTTGAATCTGCTGATTCTGCTTTGCATTTTTTTATGTTAAGGATGCGTTTATACCTCGTCTAGACTGCTGCCGCTGCTACCCGTTGTTTTCAGCTTATTTTTTGTTGTTTTGAAAAATCTAACGTTCCATGAAACACATAAAAATTTAGCATTTTTAATAAGTTATCATACTCATGTTCTCTGGCAAAGTTTGTGCTTGAATATAGTTCGGTTGTTGAATTTTTAATGAACCGCCAGCAGCAGATGAAGCTTTTAAAAAAATGGGTACTGAGTTCTTTTTACAACTTCTTTTTATGAAAAGGTTATTAAAAAAAAAAAAAGGAAAATATAGCATTATTTAGCATGCTCCTGTATAGCATTAAATTGTTTTAATTGACTTTCTAATTCAGAGTAAAGTTCAACAATTATTCAGAAATTATTCAAAAGTTTCAAACATCTGCTAGAGAAATGTTTATGTTGGTATGTGGGATAGAATTAATATATTTTTTCATTTTCATTTTGTAACTATAAATGACTAAGTACCGTTACACTCGTTTAACCCTTCTGTCCATAACCATTTTAAAACCTTTCTATCCACGGACTAGGTCTGGCTGGACCTACATACGTTTTGTATGAAAATAACCGGAAAGGAGCTAAATAATTTACATTTTTTGATGGTTTTAAAATTATTAGCAGGTCTTTTCTTTATTTTCTTACGTTTTTTATTATTTTACATCAATATTGTTATAAATATATGAAATTATTCATTAAAACAGTTACTACATTTAAATATCTTGGTGCTACGCTGGAAGCAAACAGCATATCCGCAAGCATGGCAGGAAAATTGGATTTTCCTTTTTAATTTTATCCTTCGATCTATCCAACATAAGCCAATCCTGAATCCCGCAGTTTCTCCACGCCGTCAAAACTTGTGAAGAAGTTGTCGGCTACGACCGTCCTACCTCTAGCTCTGTACTTCGAAGTAAGTTCCAGCAGCACTTTTCGCCCAAGTTAATAGATCTCTGCTGCTGGTCTTCTTTGCCTTCTTCGAATCACCGTCCCACCACATTTTGATACACATTTCGCCGCCTTCGAAGGAATATATTATGTGAATATTGTCTTTCATCTACATGTGAATAGTTGTTCATCTACGATTATAACATCCTCCGTTGTATACGCAGTTTCTAGGTGATGATTCAGCATTGTCCATAAGTCCCTAATGGGCGCTGCTTTAACAGATTTATTGCGCTCTGCGCGAGTCCTTTGGTCATCAAACCTTATGAATCGATTTATAAACCAAAATCGACCTATTGACATTGTTGATCTAAATACAGGATCCCTGTTTGTTTTCCACAATTCTCGTGCATGCTGCATGTTTGCATGATTCAGACCTGCTGCTAGAAAAACACCAAAATAGGCATACAAATCATCTTGTGTGATAAGCTTCCAGGATTTCGTCTCAAGCGGATTGCTTTCGTTGAATTTTGCAGTTATCGTCTGCGCCTTTCTATTTGTATGTCGCATGATTATATCCACCATATCTTCAGAAATGACCGTTTTGAAGATCCTGAGATGATTACGAGCTATTCCACGTCTTCCGCTGCCACCGGCTCTTCGAATGATGTTATGAGCTCTTAGACGACCTATTGCTGGTGGTTGCTTATACCATTTGGTTCCATCGCGGGCCAAATAATACTCGTCTGATAGTTCGTCACTCATATCTTGAATAACTCGATCATTTTCAGCATGCAGCTCTTCCAGAACATCGTCGTCATCGCTATCATCAATTTCGCTGATTCCTACAACTAACAATTCTGCATCGCCATCGGACATGTCTTCTTCAGGAATATAATCGTCATCGTCGTCCTCACTAAAATCTTCCAAGTCAGAAGTCTCTGGTACTTCCTCCACAAGACTTCCAAGATACTCCTCTCTTTCCTCTTCATTCATTCGCCGCCAGTTGAATGCTTGAAGATCTTCAGCCATTATAACAAGTAATTATATATTGCTTCTAACACTTTCAAAATACTTTTATGCAATGAAAATAAGGATCTTTTCATCTTCATTTATTTAGCCTTTTGAACTGAAAAGCTAACTACCTAGAGTGTCAAAAAACTCCATAAAAAATATTCTGTATAATTATAAAAAATTTCAGGTGCCCTAATGAGCGCCATAAAACAATTAGGGAGCAATTCCAGGTACTAAATGCCTAGGTGAAAATCCGTAAAAAATACGTTTTTTATTATGGTGCAATAAAAATAAACTAATTATCAGTGGGAGGAACCTAATTATTACAAAAAATATTGTTTCCAATGAATTATAAAAACGTTTTCACATATGATATGTGGGAAAATCCCGCTAGGTCCAGCCAGACCTAGTCCGTTAATGCTAGGGGTTGTTATAGAAAAAACGCCTTTTCTCGCTAAAAACTTTTTTCTGAATTTTTTTTTCCGCACATAATCATAATAAAAACGTACAGAAACAAAGTCAGAAAGTTTCATCAACCGTGCTTTGAGATTAATATTAAAAAAGCCTTCTTGAAAATGCAAAAGGTCTGGCCAGACCTAGTTATGGACAGAAGGGTTAATTCTATTACGATTGAAGAATCTTATCAATCAACAACGCCAAAAAATCAAGTTTTGATTAAGCTCCGATATTCGACGTTTTTTAATTTTTATTTATCTTTAAAATTTGACAATTCTATCAACTTTGTTTCCCTTTGTAATGCACTTTTGTTTCATATTCCTTTTTCTATGAGTGCCATTTGATTATCATCTCTCTCTTTCTCTCCCTCTCCCTGTCCCTCTGTTTCCGTTCAAATTTATTATCACAGCACAAAGAACTTTGAAGAACGCAATCAGGCGCTGATGAAGGAAGTTGAAACGGCAAACAAAGAGTTGGCAACACTGCGTGAGGAATGCAACGAGCACAAATTCGAGAAAAAGGCACTCAAGGAAGAAATGGAAGCCGTGAATACAGTAAGAATTTGATATAAAACACGCAGAGAAGCAATCGAAAGCTCAGACACACACACACACACATACACATGCACACACAGAAAATACACATGAAATAGTTGTGTGAATGTGAGTGCCTTCGATTTAGTGTTCTTGCGTCTGTTGTAAGAGCTGAAAACGCAAACGTGTCATATTTTAAAACAATTCAAGCATCATTTAGTAAATTAAACTGTTTTTTTGGTTTCCTTTAATCAGTCTGAAGTTCAGATACACAGGGTGAGTTACTGGTAATTGTCTTAAAGGTAAACTCAACATTATCTTGAATATCGAAGTCATGAAAAGTTTTTTCTCTTAAGCGAGACAACGATTAGGATTTCAATAAATTTGCTTATTAAGTATAATTTTCTTTTTGATTTGATAGAAAACTTGGATGGAAATCAGTTCATGAAGAGATGTCAGTTTAAAATTTTTCTGATTGTAGTTTAGAATGTTTTTGTAAGGAGTTCAGGGATGCTTGAAAGCTGCAACACCCTGTATAATCGTTTTATTTACACTCCATCTGATAAACCTCAAAAATGTGTGCACTTAATTACTTTAAATCGTCTGGTGCGCATTTCTGAGTTGATTTGTTTGCAGAGAATTCGCACATAAGCACAATGACACTCCTACACACAAATACACGCAAAAAGACACACACCAGCATTCACATAACTATATCGCCACCCATTCAGTGACTCAATGAATGTTCTTTATTCTTTCTTCCTTCATTTCTCCCTCACTTCCTCCCTTAATTATATTCGTTTCTTCTTTCTGTCCTTTCGACTTTTTTAATTTCTCGTGTTTCATTCGATTTTCACTTTTCACAGCTCTTCAGCCAGATGGTGATGGGTTTCAATGGCAAGAATAATTTGGATATCGATCGTCTGGCAACAATGCTCGAGGAGAACCGAACGCTGTTGAACGACATGGCAACGAAGGAGGCAAGTTGCAGTGATGGTGCCACGCTACCGAAATTGTTATTCGAATTAGTTGAGCAGGCAGCCGTTGGCAGCAGAGTCAGCAGTCGCAGTGTGACGCCGGAGTCGGTGGTGGGCCAGAAGGCGGGTGAGGAGGACGAAGAGAATAAAGATGAGCATGAAGATGGAGCAGTAGTTGATGCAGTCGCAGAAATTGATGCAGAGGATGCAGCCATCAAGGATGAAGAATCGACTGAAACCGCTGCAAACATTAAAGTTGAGCAGTTGAGTGATGGGCTGCAAGCCGTGCAGAACGTGGAAGAAGAACAAGAAGAGGAAGACGACGAAGAAGAAGTAGCAGTCAATGAGGCGGATGCAATCAGCAGCGGTGGAAATGACAACAACAACCATGACAATAATAGCAACAGCAGTAGCCAAAAACCTCACCATCATCATCAACAACATCATCGTAAAAATGCTGCCAACAAGAAGAAAGTCACTTCACCCTCCGCAGCCTCCACATCCACGCCCATCAACTCTTCCACCATCCTTAAATTTCACGAACCAAACATTTTTGGCCAAGTTGCTTCAACGCAAGAAATCATCGGCAACTTGCCGAAAGTTTGGAAAGTTCTAATGGAGCTTTTAAGTCACCACAAAATCGAGCAGGTGCAGTTCGAGGAGAACGGCGCGAGCGAGGATTGCTACAAATCGGTAGAGACACCGAATGGACCCAAGGCGGAGCTGAGTGTAAGCAAGACTTACATTAAACTCAAGGTGAGAAAAGTGAAAAGAAACAATTTTAGGGACGAGCGGGGTGGCAGGGTGTCAGATAGGTCGGGTGAAGGCCGGATGATGGTTAGTGGTTAGGTAGGCATGCTCCTGAAAGGAGACTAAGTTTCACCAAAAGAATGTACAATAAATTATCGGTTGACGCTCATTACTAGTGACATGTGTAGTACGAAGGTATTTCGGAATGTGTAACAAGTGGATGTCATGTATGTAAAATGAATGAAGGGCGGGGGGGTGGGGGGGGAGGGATTTAAATGTGGTGGCAGGAAACACATTTAGTCTATAGAAGGAACACACAAGAAGCAAGTATTTGACAAGGCCGCACAAGTGTTGATGAGTTCAGATTGAAACCATGATGATCTTTACGTCGACCATGTTAGTCTATGATTTAATAATCCTTATTTTTCTCTTCTTCTCTCTTCACTTTATTCTCTTCCTCGCCACTCTTCTTGCTGCTTTTGATTATGATTAACCGCATTTTGATCGTCCTTTGATGTTCTCCACAAAAAGGACCTAATTTTGGAGAAGAAGTCGTTAGTCAAGGAAACCAATCGTCTGAAAACTTTGAACTGCCATCTCGACTACCGTCTGAACGAGCAGGAGAAGCGCCTTAGCGCCGTTAGTCTGGAGCTGACGAAAACATGGCATCTCGTTGGCAAAATGCAGCGCCAACATCGGCAGCTGCATACCCAGGAGCAGATTCTGCGCTATCAGCTGCAGCAGAAACGTCGCTTGTTGAGCGAGCTGAAGGACGAACTGGAGTACTGCAGGCGAAAGTGGGCGGCGGCGCGCGCCAAGAACGACGAAAGCCAGGAGCAGTGCAACGATTTGCGTCGTGAATTTGCTAAACGAAAGCTCGAAGATGCAAATAATTCGGCCGAGAGTGGCTACAGCGATTCAGGACCGGCTTCGGATGAGGAGGGCGGACGCTCTGCGGTTCCTGCAGAGGAGGCTGCATGCTCGCGCAGCGAACTGCGCCAAATGTTCGAACACAGTCGTAAAATAAAACGCATGCAGAGTACGTCGCCGGGACGGGCCGCATATGACCTTCAGATGGCAGAAGTGGTGTTGCGTTGGAACAGCGCACCGCCGACATGCGGCTGGCGTGCGGATAGCGAAGAGGATGACGACGGCAGCAACAACGACAGTGACGATGACAACTGTGACGACGATGAGAGGGGAGAAATCGCCGCAGATGATGGCGGTGGATCACAGGGCGCGATACCCAAGCAAGGAATTCGTTCTTCACGCAGCAAGCAACGCGTACGAACGGAAGTTGATGGCGAAACTTCGGCCGCAGTTCAGGAAGCTGCTGGCACAAGCACTGGTGCATCGGTCTCTGCCGCGCCGAGAGGTGATCATGTTGTGCGCATTCAGCGGCTTGAAGAGCAGTGCAAGTCGCTTATCCAACAGGTGTTGGAAACTTCGGACAGTCGCGAACGCCTCGAGGTGCAGCTGTGTCGCTTCCAGGATGCCATCGCGCCCGTGCAGTACGCCATGCCGCTGGATGAGCTAATTTCGAAGAAGCGTCTGGAAAGAATGACGCGTGCCAGCTCGGCACCTGCCAGTCCTGCCGGCACCCTGACGCCCCGTGAGGAGGAGTACACTCGAAACGCCCCGAGAGACTGGGACGCTTGGAGGAGGAGAGTCGCCAGCTGATCTCGCGCATCAAACGCACCTCAGATCGGGGACAATATCTGCGATGTTCATTGGAACGCCTGCACAGAACATGCAATCGAGGGGGCGACAGCAGCAGCGCTGCTATCAGTCGTGAGAGTAGCTTCGACAGTAACACAGAGGAGGAGGCCGCACCTCCACATCAGGCTGAGAGACAGAATGTTCAGAAGAAGATCAGCAGCACAGAGAGTCCTCTAACCGAGACAGAGGAAGCTTACACGACGCGCCGAGCAGATCGTCTGAAACGACTTGAAACCGAAAGCAAACAACTGCTCACACAGCTCGGCCAGAACAAGGAACGCGGTACCATGTTGAGCAATCAACTGGATGTGCTGCATCAGCAGCATGGCGATGAAGATGCTGAGGATTTCGCGAGCACCCACACAACGGCAAGTGCGACATCACCCACTGTTGAGAAGCGCATAGAGAACATCGAGCGTATGTCGTCGAATCGGGCCGAACGTTTGCGCATACTGGAGGAAGAGGGAAAGCTACTGATCTCGCGGCTCTCCAGCACCTCCGAGCGCGGCACACTTATGATCAATCGCATTGCCGAACGCGAACAAAGCCGCGCGGCACGTCAACATGAGACTGCAGCCAAGGAAGCGGCGGCATCTGGAGAAGCCGAAAGGCCATTCACAAACAATGGCTCAACGTCAGCGGATGAGGAGGCATCGGCTGTGGCAGTAACAGTTGCAGCGGCTGATCCTTTGCTGCCCACTCTGAAGAATGTCGCTTGCTCGAGTATCGTCAGCGAAGAGCTGGCCGAGTGTGTTACTGTCACAACGACAACTAGTCAAATCGCACACAATATTGAAATACAGGGTGCAGTGCCTAAGTCTAAACCGCTCGCTCAATTAAGTGTTTTTGCCAATGTCAGCAAATCCAAGTCCAGGCCAGCGACTTCATCACCTTCATCAGGAGACACTGAATCGTTGGAGGAAATGGTGAAACGGTTACAAAGTATACCGTTTCCGGTAGCTGAATCGGAGCAGAGGCAACAAAGGACTCTCAAAGAACAGGAAGAAGAACAGGTAGAAGCACACCGCGATCAAGAGAGAGAAGAACAGCCAACAGAAGAAGATCAAACAGGAGAAAAGACAGAAGAACAGCCAACAGAAGAAGATCAAACAGGAGAAAAGTCAGAAGAACATATAGAAGAACAACCAGAAGAACAGATAGAAGAGCAACAAGAAGAACATATAGAAGAACAACCAGAGGAACATATAGAAGAGCAACAAGAAGAACATATAGAAGAACAACCAGAGGAACATATAGAAGAACAGCCAGAAGAACAACCAGAAGAACAGACAAGAGAGCAATCAGCTGAAGTGGCTGGGCTTCCAGGTGAGGAACTGAAGGAAAGCCATGAGACGTGATCATGTTGAAGTGAAGTAAAAAGAAGGCTCGTGCTCCATTTTAGCGAAATTTCAACAGCAACAAAAATGTGAACAATTTAATATATTCATATATTAAATTTAATATATTCATGAATTCTACGAGTATATAGAACCGTATTTAATGCGCATTATACATGTTTTTATAGGAATCACAATCAGGTATAAAATATTTACCATTTTATTATAAAAAAAGGTTCTTTTATGTAAGTTAATCAACTGGTTTTTATTAAGTCTATTATTGTACTTAGAAAAGAATTTTTCTGCTATATTGAGTAATAAAGTTTCTCGATTTAAAAATTTAATCTTATGTTTGATTCAGTTATTAATGATATCTAAATATGAATTATTTGATGGTAAGTGTTAAATATAACATTCTTCGAACTATTTATGTTTATTCAATGTTTATTTATAGTAAATATAAGTTATATATATTTAAGATATAAGATACTGGCGACTTCTTTCGTTCGATATTTGATAACAGAAAAGTTAGCTCCATCACGAAGGACGCGTATTAAAAAAGTTCTACGAAAAGGATAATGAAAAGTTGGCTCATTTATGAATTCATGAGCAGATCGTATATCGTCGAAAGAATCGCGATGCCAGCGAATGTTCGGGTGTGTTTCTTTGTACATGTATGTAGTATAATATATGTACAATACATACATACTATACAAAATGTGTGCGTTATGGCATTCCTTTTGTTTTCGTGTGTGTGCCGAGTGAGTTCAAGCAAAGTTTTATTTCTGCGTAAATTTATGTATGTGGCTTTCTTCAAGCGACTGATTAATATTTAGATATCGTTAGTGTAAAAAAAGACCATCGCAAAAAAGAAAACCAGAAGAGTAGCAATTTAAGTTGTAGAAGACACACAAGATGCAGCAGAGGACTCTGATATCATGATGAATATAACAGCCATCGCAGCAGAAACACGGCAAGAAATATAGAAAGCTTGTTTAAATAAAAGAAAATAGAAGAAGCAAAGCATGAACCGGAAACACGCAAACTCAAACACAACCGAGGCTGTGGCATAATTTAACTATTAATAAAAATCTTGTAGTTGAGGAGAAATGTTGAAAATGTCGAGGAAACTTTGAAGAATTCGCGTAAATCGTTAAGAAAGACTTTTCTTTGTTTTGGGTTTCTTTTGCGTATAAAGATGCAGATTTATGCAGTTCAAATGAGATGTCTGTCGTCTGCAGTGTGGGTGGAGCAGGGGTGCGGACCATGGGTGGTGATGAAGGGGTAGAATTAAACAATCATAAAATTTAAATGGCGAAAAAGGTGGCTACGATGAAATTACTTTTTGGCAGCGGTGTTGGAGTAAAATGAGAGTAAAAATTAGTAAAGAAACAATATTTCATAAAATCCAACGAAATTCTTGTAAAGTTGTTTAGTAAAGTAAGAGAAAAAGGTCGGAAATTTCTTGTTAAAATAGTTGGAGAAAAGCTAGTAGCTAAAAAAAAAGCACAAGAATTACAGATCCACAGAAAGGCCGACACATACACAAACACAGACACAGAGCCAGTCACAGATACAGCAATCAACTCAGCTACGGATAAAGTAAAAACTACAATATATAAATTATGCTAAATTAATATAATATAATATAATATAATATAATATAAAGATATCTTGTTCATTAAAAATGTACCAACAAAGAGAATAAAGATCCTGGAAAAGTTGAGAAATATTATGTAAGTATAAAGCGATCTCCTGAGCCTCTCTCCAGACTGAACGCCCATAAAAGGACGAAATACTGAATGACTGACTGTAGATTGCTGGTCTCGCTCTCTCTCTCTCATTCTTTAATTCGGTAACTTTGCAGAATAAACTAACAAACATATCAAAGAAAGTGAACAGCAGCAAAACAAAAAAGAAACACATTACACACAAAAGTAATGAAGAGAACGCAGCAAAGCAAAGAAAATTAAGTTACTGTTGCTTGGGGAAAAAAACTAAAGGCGGCTCTGGAACGGATTACGTGACACACTCCGACATACACACATTCACACTTCCTTTTCAATCCGACCCTCTCTCTTTCTCTCTCTCACTTTCACTCAGTTGGTCGTTTTCTCGTTCATTATCGTAAATGTTGTCGCAATTTAATTGAATTTGCTCACTTTTACTTGAGCTTCGCTGGTGTCACGCACGAATCCTTGGTTACCCATTTAATGCGGCCTTCGGTTTGCTCTGTTGCTTTCTCTCTCTCTCTCTCTCTCACTCAGTTCCTCCTTATTTTTCTTTCTTCTGCTTTCTCGCTCTTTATACTTTCTGTATTCATTCACTCACTGCTACCGAAGAATTTTATAATTATTTTTAATCTTAAGGACTGTTTTTTCTCCTCGTAATGTTTTTCCTCCTCCACGATACATGATTATCACCACGGATCGGGGGGGAGGGGGATATTACAGGTTTGTTGCCGTAAGGAGAAAAATAAATAAATTACAATAAAATGTTTTCTTTTATAGTTTTGTATGAGCGAGTGAATAATCGTAAATGTCACAAGAGTTTGATTAAAGGTGTGTGTGTGTTGAATTCTGTGTATATACACGTCTACGAGTGTATTCGTTGTGTGTGTATTTATTTTTGTGTTACTGTTTCTGTTACTTGTTACCCTTCAAAAGCCACGTCGCTCTTGCATTTAATGAAAGACGAGAGTCCTGAAAAAATGCTCTTCAAAATGTTTTTATAGAAAAAAAAAATGTATTGAAAACTGTGCTAGAAAAAAGACCAAGCAAACCTGAAGCTGCAATTAAAATTCTTTTGACAAGAAACACAAAAAGGAGCTCAAATTTTAAGAAGGTCATGTTTATATGTATGTAGGTAAGGTCAGGTTTTTCACTCTTAGAAGAAAAGAATTCAATAGTCTTAAATTATAAACTTTAACTTAGATATTGCATTCAATTTTATTATTCAACAGTTTCTCTACTATTTACTGTAAAAACAATCTTTAAATTCAGAAAATAAGAATAGAATCGAGAAAAAGAGATTCGCTGAAGAGAAAAACTTTTCCACTTAAATTTCATTTAAATTTGGGTTTTTTTTCATTGCACACGACTTGCTTTCAATCGTTGTTGTTGCTGTTATAGAGAGAGTCTCTGCAGTTGTTTTTTCGGCAGTGTTCCATAGAAGTTGGCAACACTTAGACAGAGGACACAGTCACAAGTATACACACACACACACATACATGTATATATTATTATATATATATACTACGTTCGCTGTTACATTCTTTTAGTTTTCAGGTTTTAAAAAACCAAAAAATATGCCACTCGTTCTACAAAAACAATGCCGTAGGCTTTGTGTTAAGTTACTCGTTGAAAGTACTCGTATAAGAATTTCACTTAAGTAACGGAACAATAACAACAACATAACGGCTGAAAAGCGTTAAGGCAATATAAAAAGCATAAAAAAAGAAGAGGATAACAAAAAGGGCAACAAAAGCTAAGAAGAAAAACAACGCGAGAAATAAAAACAAAATCAAAATCAGAAAATCAAAGGTTTGAAATCGTTCTAACATTTTTGCACAATTTTACTGTTATAAATTTTAAATATTATATTAAAAGCATTAAAAAAAATCTCTATTAGGACAGCGTCTGTTGTTTATTTAGCGATTGTTCAAGCTATTGTTTTTGTTTATTTTTAATGTAGCTAACGAAAGAAACGCTAAAACAAAGCTACAACATCAACTGCAAGATAATAACAACAACAACAACAGAAAAAACATTTAATTTATGTGGGATTCGGATTCGTCACGGGTGGCAACTCTTCCCTCCTCATTCGTTTCTTAAAACGTCATTCTCTTCTTCCTTTCTCGTTGTCATTGGTTAACTAAAAAACTGAGAGTTGTGCGTAAGTAGTTGCCACGAACGGACACTGAGTCCAACGGCTTTCGCTTTAATTTAATAAATAAACACTGATTTTGTTAATTTAATAAAGAAACACAGATTCTATTAAAATAATAAAGAACTACAGATTTTGGGGGCTCAACCGAAATTGTGAGCATTATCTCATACTTTGCAGTACCGCAAAGCGAAATTTCAAGTGGAAGACGAAATTGTGAGCACTATCTCATATTTTGCAATACCGCAAAGCAAAATTTCAAGTGGAAGCCGAAATTGTGAGCATTATCTCATATTTTGCAGTACGGCAAAGCGAAATTTCAAGTGGAAGCCGAAATTGTGAGCATTATCTCACATTTTGCAAACGATTAAGTGGCGGCTCAAGCACAACAACAACCAGCTGGAATTCCAAGGAATCCCGTTAACGTTAATCGTCCGTTAAGACGTGCGTGTGTTAATCGATTCAAAAGCGAACGAAGAACAACGAATACACAAGGAGTGCGTGTAGTTGACGTTTTAAAGTAAACACGACAAAACTGCAAAGAAGAAGGCGTGTGTGGATTTGTCGCCGAGTGAGCAGAAATTAGAGGAGAAAACGACAGTCAACTGTAAGCAGTACATACAGAAGAACTAGTACGAGGCGGTTACTACAGAGGGTAGCTGGAAGCTGTTCGAAAATCTGGAGAATTTGATAGCAATAGAAGCCAACAAGGGCTGTGAAGATATCAGTAAGAACAATCTTAAGAGAGGAAAGTAAGACACATCGAAATAGGCAAAAATAGAAATAAGAAAACAATTTGAGGTAAACGTAAAATAACATTACTTTTTGTGTTTGTTTGAGTTTTGTGCTCTATCAATTGCTTTAAACAAAGTTTAGAAGAATTAAGAATTTTTGTACACATTCGAAAACTAAGTTGGTCATATAACCCTTAGATAAGTATTCGTAAGTTTAATTTTTGTAACTTTTGAGACGCAAAAAACCAAGAGTTGGTCATACAATCCTTAGATAAGTATTCGTAAGTTTAAATTTTGTAACAAAGCAAAGCGATGGAACAGCGGGCGATGGAACATTTTGTAACAAAGCAGCGGGCGTTATGAAACTAAAGGTCGAAGAATTGAAAGTGAAACTCAGAGAAGCACAACTTCCTTGCAATGGTAGAAAAATAGAGTTGCAACAAAGACTCCTTTTGCATCTAAATTTGATAGAGGACGATGATGAGGAGGAGGATGACGAGAGGGGGGAGGAGATGTCAACGTATGATGACGCATTAGCCACAGACTCCCAAGGGAAGTGTGTCTTCACATTGAAGGATGTTGAAGAGAGCTTCACCAGTTTTTCAGGTGGCGAGACAGAAGACATAAAGAAATGGTTCCAAAATTTTGAGGAGAACGCTGTTATATTTAATTGGAACAATATACAGAAATATGTTTATGGTAAACAATTGCTCAAGGGAGCTCCAAAATTGTTTATCCGTAGCCAAACTGGCATAAAAGATTGGAACTCATTTAAAAGTTCACTATTAAACGAGTTTAGGAAAAATGTCTCGGATGCTGAGGTGCATCACCTTTTAGGGAATCGCCATCATAGAGCTGGAGAAACCTTAAGGGAATATCTGTATAGCTTACAAGAGATAGGTAGCGCTATAACTTTAGATGAGCAGAGCTTGATTACCTATTTCATAAACGGCATCGGTGACAGTCGCGCAAATAAAGCTACGCTTTACCAAGCGACATCAATTGTTCATTTAAACGCACTCATTCCGATTTACGAACGGGTTCGGGGCTCTGTTACATTAGGTCGTAGTGTTGAGAAAAAATATCGCAAAAACAGTGATGACTCAAGGAAATCGGGCACAGTCGAACGCAGGTGTTACAAATGTGGGGAAGCCAACCATTTAGCTAGGGACTGTCCGAGCAGAGACATCAAATGTTTCAAATGTGGTGGGCCGGGCCATCGTTCACGCGATTGTTTAGTAAAAAACGAAAAGTCCGCACCAACAACAAGAACAGCTCCAGACATAAACAGCATTGAAGATACTGCCGAACCAATAAATAGGAAAAAATGCAAAGTCCTGAAAATAAACGGTGTACCCATGGTCGCACTTATTGACAACGGTAGCGACGTATGTCTGTTGCGTGAAGATATTCTGCTTAAAGTAGGAATTTCAGACGTAAAGGCTGAATCTAAGGAATTGCACGGTGTGGGAGGGAAATACATTTACACGTTAGGTAGTGTGTCTGCAGAAATCTGCGCCGACAATTTCAATTTAGTTAACACATTCCATGTAACCAGATTCGACGATATTCATTATTCTGTTGTTATTGGCAACAATATCCTTGACCTTATTGACATCCAGCTATCGAAAAACGGCTCGAAATTCTTGAAAATTACGGACGAAAATATCAACGAGAAAGCGGTTGTTGAGACAAAAGACGAAACTAAGACAGAGTTTGAAAGTTTTTGCTTAATCGTAGATGAACATTGTCGTGCAGATATATCTGAAATAAAGACATCTCATCTTACAGAAAATGTTCGAGACAAGATTAGAGACTTGGTTGATAGTTATGAACCAAAACGCCCCAAAAGCTACCCAGTGGATATGAAAATCATTCTTAGTGACGATGTCCCCGTTTACGAACGAGCAAGACGTATTTCGTACGAGGATCAGTTGTTTGTAGATCAAGAGATTAAAAAGTTGTTGGCAGAGGGAGTTATAAAGCCGAGTTCTTCTGAATATGCCACACCAATTGTGGTTACCCCAAAGAAAGATGGTAGCAAGCGTCTTTGCTGCGATTACCGCAAGTTGAATAAGAAAATAATAAAAGATCATTTTCCCATGCCGCTGATGGAAGATGTGCTAGATAGGTTACAGAAAGGAAACGTTTTCACCACCCTTGATCTGGCAAATGGTTTTTTTCACGTCCCTGTTAATGAGGATTCGAGAAAGTACACGGCTTTCATTACTCACAGAGGTCATTACGAGTTTTGTTTCATGCCCTTCGGCATATGCAATTCACCAGCCGTTTTTGGAAGATACATTCAAGCTATATTCCAGAAATTAATCGAAGATGGCATAATAGTCGTCTATGTTGATGACATCGTCATTCCGTCTGCTGATAGTGCTGAAGGTTTAGAAAAACTAAAACTGGTGTTGAGTGTCGCGGCTGAAAACGGTGTAAAGATAAAGTTCTCCAAATCTCAATTTCTCGAAAAGAAAATTAGCTTCTTAGGCTATATTGTAGAGGAACATACTATACAGCCGTCGAAGGAGAAGGTTTCGGCTGTCGAGCGATTCCCTATGCCAACAACTCAAAAGGCGGTTCAGAGGTTTATCGGTTTAACGTCGTATTTTCGGAGGTTTATTAAAGGCTATGCTCTGCTAGCCAGACCACTTACAAATTTGGTACGCGATTCCGTCAAATTTAGATTCAAAGAAGAAGAACTTGCATCATTTCACCAATTGAAATCTGCTCTTATCAGTGCACCGGTATTAAAGTTATATGACCCTTTGGCAGTTACCGAAGTGCATACGGACGCCAGCATGCAGGGATATGGGGGTGTTCTACTTCAGAGAGACCCGGACGATATGCAACTTCATCCGATTCAATATTTTAGTAGAAAAACCACCCCAGCAGAAGAAAAATACCATTCGTATGAATTAGAAGCCCTAGCAGTGATAGCAGCTTTGAAAAAATGGAGAGTGTATTTGATAGGGAAACATTTTACTATTGTTACTGATTGTAGTGCGTTCACCAAAACACTCGAGAAGAAGGAAGTGCCCCTACGAGTATCACGGTGGGCCATGTACTTGCAAGACTTCGACTACCAGATAGAACACCGTCAAAGCATACGTATGAAACATGTCGATGCTCTCAGTAGGGTCCACTGCTTACTTATTGAGGACACTTTCAAATATAAGTTGAAGAATGCACAGGAATGTGACGCCTGGATTAAAGCCATAAAGAAAATTATAGAAAAGGATGACTACGAGGAATATTTTCTCAAAGGTGAAATCTTGCACAAGGATAAGAACAAACAGTTAATCGTAATTCCGAGTAAAATGGAAGATGAAATTATAGCGATCGCCCACAGACAAGGACATTTTTCCTCTAAAAAGACTCAGGAGATTGTCGAAAGGGAATACTACATTCCAAACTTGAGTTCCAAGGTAGGGAAAATTGTGCAGAGTTGTGTTGAGTGCATACTAATCTCAGCCAAAGCCGGTAAGAAAGAAGGCCTGCTCAATACTATCGATAAGGAAGATCGCCCGTTGTTGACGTATCATTTAGACCACGTAGGGCCTTTGGAGGCTACAAAAAAGAAATACAACCATATTCTGGTGATCGTAGATGCCTTTTCGAAATTTGTATGGCTCTACCCGACTAAGACCACAAATGCAGAAGCCGTCGTTGAGGTGCTGCAGAGGCAATCGTCAGTGTTTGGCGATCCAGAACGAATTGTAACTGATCGCGGAACCGCATTTACTGCAATTGTGTTTGAAGAATATTGCCGGGATAATAATATTCAGCATCTGCTGATTACCACGGGTGTGCCAAGAGGTAACGGGCAAGTTGAGAGAGTTCACAAAATTGTAATCCCACTCTTGTCAAAGCTGTGTCAGGAGCAACCAGGACTCTGGTATAAACATGTGAGTCAAGTCCAGCAGCTAATCAATAATACCCCTCCACGTAGTACTAGGTTCTCTCCGTTTCGTATTCTCACTGGGCTAGAGATGAAAACCCCAAGGCAAACCGAATTGAGAAAACTCTTAGATGAGGAATTAGTTAGTGAGATAGATTCTGATAGGGTTGAAGTACGAGAAAAGGCAAAACAAAACATCAGTCGTATCCAGGAAGAAAATAGGAAAGCGTATGATTCCAAAAGGAAAGTAGAAGTCGTTTACAGGGTTGGGGACTTGGTGGCGATCAAACGAACTCAGTACGGTGTAGGATTAAAACTAAGACCTAAATTCTTTGGACCATACAGAGTTACGGCAGCGTTAAGTCACGGAAGATATAAAGTAACTAAGTTAGGTGACCACGAGGGACCGAAAAATGCCCTCACTGTTGCTGAGTACATGAAACGTTGGAGTGTACCCCTGAAATAGGAGTGTTCGAGGCGAACACAAAATCAGGATAGCCGAGAATGTGGGATTCGGATTCGTCACGGGTGGCAACTCTTCCCTCCTCATTCGTTTCTTAAAACGTCATTCTCTTCTTCCTTTCTCGTTGTCATTGGTTAACTAAAAAACTGAGAGTTGTGCGTAAGTAGTTGCCACGAACGGACACTGAGTCCAACGGCTTTCGCTTTAATTTAATAAATAAACACTGATTTTGTTAATTTAATAAAGAAACACAGATTCTATTAAAATAATAAAGAACTACATTTATTTAATGTATATTATTTAATTTACTTTTTTACTGTTACTTTGCTACTTTTACCCTTCATAATTTGATAGTCATTTTGCTACTCTTTTGGTACAATTTTATCTACTATTTTGCTGTTACACTTTTACTAATTTGCTGCTATTTCACTATTGTTATGCTATTATTTGTACTATTTGAACTTCTATTTTAGTGCATTAGTTTTCCACTAGTTGCGTGTCCTTTTTCTGTGTGTTTTCTTTTAGCTTTGTTACTAGTCTATCACATTTTTATACCCTCCACCATAGGTCCATACTTTCTCTTTCATCTCTATCTTTTCTGTCCCTTCTGTCGCTATGTCTATCTCTCTCCGTTTCTCTCTCTCTCTCTCCCTTTCTCCTTAACATTCTCTACTTTCAAAACTTTATAATGCATTTTTGCTTTATTTTCCACTCGGAACTTCACACCTTCTCCTTTCTATACTTCGTTGTTTAATAATGTGAGGCGCTGGTGCTCTTTGCTGTATTCGTTGTTGTTGTTTCGTTGTTGTTGTTGTTACTATTATCCATTTCTTACTATTAATAGTTAATGTAATGCTTTTACTACGAGTGTCGAGTGGCTATTTTTTCTTTTCTATACTAAATAATGCAATGGCAACCCTACTTCACGGTGCTCTGCTTTATTTTACTGGATTTAAATAAGAGACCAATTTAAATCATGACATTTCTTTGTAGTTTTCTGTATAATCCATTTGTTTTGTATTTTACTCTTTTTCTTTTAATATAATAAAAAATTAAATAATAATAATAAGGGTTAATTTTTAAATGTAAAAGCATTACTTTATAAGGGTAATCAATCAAAAAGAAAGAATTGAAGTAAATAATTCGGAGTTTTTACTGACTTCGAAGCCGAAGCATTTCATTCAAGTTTTCCGAGAAATAGCAAGAAAAAAAAACCTATCAGTCTCAGAGTCGGCCAGGCAGAAAGACAGACAGACAGACTCTCAGGACTCTGTAGAGAAAGCAGCTTGAAAATAAGAGTCTACAACTTGACAACGCTCTACGATTTCCTCGTAATAATAGAATTCTGTGCAATTTAATAAATTATTACAATCGAAAAGAAGATGAACGAAGCAGAAGGAAAACGTCGAAAATTGTACAGACCTATGATAAAAATTGTGAAAAGAATTAAATAAGGGAAGGGAAGGAGGAGGTGAAGAAGGAACAGAAGGAGGAATAAAATACAAACGATTATAAAAAAAAGAACTTATTTTGAACCAATCTTTGAAATTGAAATTGAAACTTAATTCTTCGTTATTTTTGTGGCTGAAGCACTGAAGAAGCAGCACAGTATCGGACGGAACACTATCGATATCGATTGGAGCAGAAAAAGTGTCAAAAATATAGCAAATAAAAAGTACTTGTAGCACAAGTAGTTTATATCAAAGTACAATAACAACAGCTCTGTATCGACCGTGATCTAGAAAAGATTGCGGCTTTTTGATGATTAGGGAACTAAGAAGCCTACTCCAACGATTTACGACCGACGCACAGTGGCCGGTTTTTCAACTTAGCGGCCAAAAGTCATTTTTTTCAATGTCACCGATTTCAAAATGGGTTAGGTCATATGAAAGTAGAAACCTGAGAACCTAGGGAGCCAAAAAATTACAGCTTTATCTTGATTATTTCATTAGTAACTATGCAATAAAAGACAGCACTTTTTATTTTCAACTAAAATAAACACATTTTTTCAACTTTTCACAGATTTAGATATCCATATCTCTGTCAATATTTCAGATATTAAGTTCCGGTTTTTTTTATTAAATTCTTGGATATATTCGTTGTCAAATGTTGTTACAATTGAGTAAAACTGTGGTATAGTTATTACGTAACAAGAATTCTAGAAATGTTCCAAATTTGGTTAAATTTTGTCGTATTTTGGAGCAGGACTTTTGCGCTCCAGAATGCTCCAAAACAAATTTTACACCATTGTAAAGCTGGAAGTTTCCTCTAAAAGCCCATACCAATTTTTTTTGCATCGGTTTGCCCCACCGGGCGCTAGAGCCCATTATATGAGTCAAAGTCACACACTGCAAACGTTTTTAACATGTTTTCCGTTATTTTTTTTTTTGCTAGTGTTATACTTTTCTTCCAAATTATATGTATATTTGCACTAATTAGGTTTTTTTAATTATCATGTAATTAGCTCTTATTACATATGTACTGTAAAAGTACCTGTCCTAATATATTTTACCTGTAAAATGGAAAATTTAGGCACATAAAAATTTCTCATAAATGGGTAACAGGTAAGTATTACATGTGCATAGGTAAAAAATCCGTGACGGAAAGAGTATTTAAAGAGTTGCGATTTTCTTGGCAAAAACATGGCTAAGTTCACATATAAAAATTTGGCAGATATTTACTTCTTACGAAAAGACGACGAAGATGTTATTTCGCATATTCTAAGTGATCCTTTTTTTGACTCATGCGATCAAGAAGAGACATATAAAAAGAAAATATCTAACTTTTTATCGCATTTAAAAAAACGTTACACAGATGTGAATCGAAATAAGGAAAAACTGTACCAACGCAACACAGAATGGATGAAAACTGAGCTCGTTTTTGAAGAAGAAACCATGACTGATAATGGCAGCGAAAGAAAGGGTAGACCAATTAATTACGCGATTCAAAATAATAATAGAAGTTATAGCATGCAGCAGGATGATTGATGCCAAAAAATTTGGTGAATATGCAAAGAAAACCGCAGAAATTTACAACGAAAAATATCCCTGGAGGAATATGCCATCAACAATTCATAAAATTCTTTATCATGGAGAGCAAATTATTGAAAATAGTCTACTTCCACTTGGTGATCTTTCTGAAGAAGCACAAGAAAAAAGAAACAAGGATTACAGATTCTTTCGTGAGCACAACACAAGGAAAATTTCAAGATATTGTACCAATGAGGATCTGCTGCAGTTTTGCTGTGCACATCGGATCCATATATTTCAAATATCCGCCAAAAATGGAAATCTAGCTCAATCGAGTTAGATAGTGATGCACAAAATTTAGTACTAGATGAGCGGAATTCTATCAATGAATGTTTTGAAAAAATTGTTTAATTTTCATTAGTTCCTTACTTATTACCTTATTTTTATTAATCTATGTTATTAGTATGTTCGTTATTGATAATAAAAAGTCTTTAATCATTAAATAAAAAGAAACGTATTATTTTTATAATCTCTTTTTTAGGCTTTTAAGAAAATTTTAATAGGTACCCTGATTGAAACTCTCATATCTCTGGTTTTTATCGATCGATTTTTATGATTTTAGTCTCACATTAAAGCTTAAGATTAGAAGAATCCAACAAAAAAAACCGGAATAAAAAATTCCAAGAGAGTCAAAAGATATGGATTTTTGACCGCTAAGTTAAAAAACCGGCCACTGTGCGACGTCCCTCTTTTATATGATTATTAAAAATGGAAGGAGGCGGAGATGCTTCAAGGATTAAAGCCAACATCTTAATTTTTGAGGCTGTGCAGCGTTTTTATGTCACCAATAAAATATGCTATAAAAGAGAGACCATAAAGCAAACCAACCCATCATCAAGGAAGATAGATAAATTCTGGATAATTTTGGAAAAATGATAATTTGTGTTTCGTGTGCTTTGAATACTCTTCTTTCATAGAGAGATCGGGAGAGAGCAAATGAGATAGAGACACTTTTATTGAGTAATTTAAGTGTCCACATTGTGAGGGTTCAACGACTTGTTTAGATGATCCGTAGATGTAGAAACCCGTTGCTGTTCATGTGTGTGTGCATGTTGCGGAATCGTAAGGATATTTTATTTGTTCAGATGTTTAATTTATCTTAATCATAATCTGAAGAAGGAAGAAATATTTCTTGAAGTTATCATTTATTTTATTATACAATGTATTTTTATAGTCTATATTATTATTATTATTTATTTGGATTGTATTTTAATGGGTTAATATATGGTTCTTTTATCTAATAAATATTTTATGTTTTTCCTTTAATGATAGTGACTTTGAATTGAATATTCAGTTGAATTTGTTACTGCTTTACATTTGTTTTTGTCAAAGCATGTTGACAAGTTCAACGACGTTTTTGGCATTAAATACTTTGGCATATTTTTAGCGTATAAAACATTCGACGTTACATGTTTAAATTGAACGCATTCAGCTGAATTCATTCAACCCAAACATCAATAACAACAACAGCAGCAATGATTGTGTTTTTGTGTATATCGTGTATTCGAGACTCTTTCGTGTGTGTGTGTGTGTCGCGTAAATTTAATTAGTTTTGGCTTCAAGCGATCAGGTTTTTAGCTCTCGTAATAAATGAATGTTGCTCATACGTCGTGTGGTAGCGAGAACGCATTAAATTGTCGTCGTCACTGTTGAGCTATTGAGTTTCATTAGATTTTGCTTTGCCACATTTCAATGCAAATGTTATTGAATTTTTTATACTTCTATCATTCTTGGTTTTTCCATGTCTTCATAATTTTCGTCCTTCGCTTTTCTTCCTTCTTCATTCTTCCCACATAAATTTTACAATTCTTTGCTTTGGATTGGTATTTAATTCGACGCTTATCTTTGAAGTGCAGCATTCAAATATTTTCCAATATTTTCCACTCTATTGTGCTCACCAGCAGAACGTCCATCGTTTCGATGACTTCATAGTTAACACTTCGGTGCACAGAAATGACCTGAAACGCTTTCGTTGCCATTTTCCATAATAATAAAAGCCAAAAAGCCAATAATCGGGAGATGAATCTCCATTTTTGCAATTTCATCTGTTTTCTTCGTCTGTCGGATATGATTTGCCAGCGACAACCGAAAACTAGGTCATCGAACAGACATCGCAGTGGGTATCTTTTCTATATTCTTTAATAACTACTCCCAGCTAGAAAGCAGAATTTTCAATTTAATTCGACGTTTGAAAATTATTCATGAAATTCGTTACTTGAATTTAATGAATTTTAACCTCAGAATATTTTCGTTTTTATTAAAAGTTTCCTAAAAATACCTGCACCTTCTTTTGATTTGTTGTAATTTGAGTTCGTTTTGATTTGTAGTTGTAATCAAAAAGTTCCACCAACGAATTGCAACAAACTGGAATGGAAAGAAAATAATAATAAAGTGTTTCTATAAATGATGAAAAGAAGGAAGAAATTGCGACAATATTATTATTATTTTTGTTGTTGTTTTTGTAACAACTTGCAAAATGTTGCAACGGAGGAAGCAAAACTAAAATTAATTCATTTAATCCACGGCAGCTGATTGACTGCCAACAGAGCGACAACAACAAGAACAACTACCAATAAACTTTAATAAAAAGGAACGTTAATCACACAAAAAGGAGGAACAAAGGACACACAGAGGATGCTGTGTGGCCAGAGTGAAACAGAGTAGCAGTGAAATCCTCTTCAGCGACACGAAGATTTGCATTTCCTTTATGATGAATTTCGGCTCAATTCATCTTCGTTGGTGTTGGTGTTGTTGCTGTTGTAGTTTTCGTTGTTGTTGTCATTCTTCTGATTGTTGTTATTACTGCATTCTATTATTGTTAGTGTTATATTGCTGCTGCCTGTGGCTTTGACCTGCTTCCATCCTCTTTCCACCTCTTTTTTCGGGTCCTCTAGGTGTCACTCTCTTTATTTCACTCTCTGTCCGTTCCACTCTCTCTTCCCTTCGCACTTCTCTATCGTCGGTCTTTTGTTTTAATCATGTTTTTTGCGCATCGCCGTAAACAACATAAAATGAGTGGCTGTCAAGGATCTCGCTCGCAGCTCTCTGAATGACCCGGGGAAGGGTGCCTCATGCGAAAAGGGATCAAGTGGAGTCGGAGAGAAGAGTTGCGTTGTGATGAGTTTCTCCCGGGTCGCTGCTCTGCTCTGTCGCATTAATAAAACCTGCTGTGCGACATCTGATGGCGGTCTAAAGAAATATGTAGATGATAGAAGAAATGATATCTTAATGAAATACTTCCATCTCACGCGGCGACAGACATCGCAATGTGAAAGGTTAAAATGTATGCGATTATCTTAACAACAATAAACAATTTTCATAAATTATCTACATGAATTGAGAAATTTACATGCACAATTATAGTGATAAATCAATTTATTAAAAATAAACTTAAGAAGAACTAAACTATACTCCGATAAACTAGTAGATTGTAAAAAATGTAATATTCGTATGCATCATTTCACCTCAGTCCATTTCATCTCATTCCGTTCCATTCCACCTCATTCCATCTCATCTTTTCTCAAAATTTCGATGATACTTTTTTAATATTTATACCCTCACGTTAATTAATCTCGCTTTCCTTCTCCATCTTCTTATTCCTAGTATTGTAGAGTACTTACTCCATATTTCTTGCATCATCTGTAGTTTATAGACCAATTAAAAGGCTTGCCAACTCATTTCTCTTCATGTAACTCATGCAAAACATGTGCTCAGTCACGTTTCTTCATTTCATTTCGCTTTTGTTCTTCGAACAGCTGAACTCTGAATACAAAATCTGAACGAGAATCTTAGGCTGATGTCACAATACGCATCTTGAGGCCGGCACCATTCCGCCTGACTGGTTGCTTCGTAGCAAGTGATATGTGTCGAGTGTGTCCGGCCTCAAAAGGCTTAGTCTGACATCGGCCATACAGAATCGTCAGTAGAGGAAACTATCGTCTGCATGAGCAAGAGGATCCATTCTCTCTATATCCCTCTAACACTCTCTCTCTCTCTCGTTTACTATCAAATATTTTGAATATTTTGTGAGAGACGCATTTTGTGAAAGTTTTTGATTATGCGAAGCCACATAATAAATGGAGTTATAAATATCACGGGGAAAGGGGACAAAACAAAGAGACATTTGTGGTAATTGACAGAGAGAGAGAGAGAGAAGGAGACGAAGCGAGAAAGAAATATCACATGCTGTTGAGAGATATTGTAGTATTAGATCCAAGGTTACTGTTTTTATGGTTCATATTTGAAGATGTTTTTACAAAATCTTTATTCAAGATATAAAAATAATACAATTTTGACGATTGTAGAAATGTTTAGATGAGTAACAACAACACAAGAACTAATACAATGAACTTAAACTTTTCTAAAGTTTCCAAATAGTTTTCGTCTGCAACAAGTTTATAGCCATTATTACTGCTGTTGTTGTTGTTGTGGTATTCACTGCATCTGTTGCATTAGTTATTGTTGTTGTTATTGTAATTGATATATGTATACTCCAGGTCAATATACCATCGATCATGCTGCATATGGAACTAATGGACCCATTAATTTGTACTCTGTGGTGGTTTTGCTTCACTTTGCTGAACTGAAACAATAAATATTCTTTCCTTGTTCCATCCTGCCTTCCTTTTTCTCTCTTTCCACTTCTATATTAATATATATACATACGTTTGAGTGACAACATTATTGTATATTTTTGGTATGTGTGGGTGTGTTTGACTTGAAGTGTAGAGTACTCGTTCGTACTTGCTCTGTGTTGTCTTTGTTGTTGTTTTCTGTAGGTGTTTCCTCTCTATTCCCCTTCTCCTCCTATCTTTCACAAGCATCCCACCTCTCACCATCCCCTAAACGACCCCTTTCTTCCATCCATCTTCTTTTTTTAGCACTTGTTTCAAGCTTTGACGACTTTTGATTGAATAATGTGAACATTTAATATATCATTATATGCCATTTAATAAATTCAATTGCCATTCAATTGAGAATTGAAGTGCTAATAATGAAAGGAACAGTTTCGGGTATTTAGAATTTTATCGCATCCGAAAAGCATGCAGAGGAACTCGGAGACATTCAATGCTTTCACATGCAAATTTCGTTTTATATGCAAATTTATAATTTTCACGATACGTTTTTTACACATTATATTTAGCTTTTCTTTTCCGGGAGATGATTAATCTATATGCAAGAAATTTTGTGTGATTAACTTTGACAGAAGTAGAAGAAGATTTTAAAAGCTAGCAATTTTGAAGTTATTTCAAATGTGTTTCTATATCGTTATTTTGAAGCAATGAGCGATAGTATTATTAAATTATTTGGTATACTTTTTAGATATACAATTTGAGAAAATAAAGAGTACGATTGAAATGGAAATGATGATGATGAGGATGAGTTGAGAGTAATTCGATGAGATGAGAAAATGATGCTCTTGGGCCGAGGCAGGGGGTGGTTACATCCTCCTTTTTGAGATTTTATAGGGATTTCTTTTTATTTTTGTTTACTGAAGAACATTAATTTTCTACAAATCTTTCTTGTCTTTACTTTTTCAAAGATGTTATTTTTTTCGATTGTACATGGAGTAGAATTAATTAACCATTTCTACTGATTTTTGCTGTATTTTATTGAATAGTATATTTTATGTACTATAAATATATATTTCTTTTAATAAAATCTTCTTCAAACTTCCATCGCACAATATTTTAAATGCTTCCATGCGGAAACTTCTGCTCATGATAAATAATAATGAATAAGCTATAAATTAGATGCAAACTTTATTTCCAACACATGCACCGGAAATAACGAGCTTCAGTTCTGCTTCACAGTGTTGCATTTAAAGTACTTAATTTATCTCATGGTACCAAAACAAAGTTTGAAGAACGAATAAAGTTGTCAAAAGTTTGGCCACCGAGTGACGATTATTTATTATTATTTAAAACAATAACAAAACTAATAACAACAATAATAATAATAATAATAATGGTAATAATAATAATAATAATAATAATATTACTAATAATATTATTATAATAATAATAACAATTACTATAATAAAGAGAAAGAAGATCATCATAATCATAACTAAAATCACAAGCAGAATATAACAATCTCAAAAAATTCTACAAATTAGTTATTGAGGCTAATTTTAGTCTTATTTTAAACAACTCACTTGAAAATTCATCGTCAGCCAGGGTCCTGGATGTGTGGCACCTCTCCAATCCCCTCACCCCCTTTTTTTTCAAAATCAATTTATTTTAATGATATACCAGATTCGTTGGATGACTTTTGGTTTCTGTGATGATAGGATTTCGATTCCAGGATTTTATTTATTTTAAACTTTTTTTACCATCTACGTTTTTGTTTGAAATCGTGCCCACCGCTTCTCTGTTGGACTTTCGTTACATCTGCCGTTAATTTAATTTGCTTGCTTTATTTACTCTAGGATCAAGCCACGGAACTTCCGCAAATAATGCGGCGACTGCAACTCAGTAGTTGGCCGCATCTGCACTTAAAAGGCGAGTCTCGTTTTTATGCAGCTTCCAGCCGTGGTCCTTTTTGCTGCTGCGACGCTTCGGAATGCCCCCGAGGAGTTACTTAACTTTATTTATCCGTTCACATCACTCAGAGAAGCACAAAATATCCCAAAAAAAGATACCCGAAAACCAACAGCGACTGCCGGAGATATACGCATACGATACACTATATCAAGTGGGATTACAGTCGGTCGTCTGTCCGCCTGTTCTTCCGTCTTCTTCTCTCCGCTGTCTTTTTCACCAGACAACCGGCCGACCAACCGACCTGCCGTCAAATTGACTGACTCACCGTTCACTCGCATGAAATAAAGATCAACATTAAACGCAGCCCCAAAAGTAAAAGAATTCTGGCAGTTTTCAGGATTACTTTCCTCCTCGCATCTGTTTATTTAGCCCATCCGTTCATCTGGGCATCTCGCTCGCACAGTTTTGAGGCCATTTTATGCATTTATCTATTTATTCAACCGTTCATCCGTTTATCTGGTGGTCGAAAAATGAATTTAATTTTTTCTCTAGATTCTTCTTGTTGCGGCGGCTCTGTTTGCCATCAAATGAAGCAACAAAATTAAGTGAACCCGCAGGCAGCCAGTGTTGCCGTACTACAGCAATGTGTGTGTATTGGGTGCAGTGTTACCGGGAGCGGAATGAGGGCCACTGCCGAATTTAAAGAGATGTTACATTAACCTCCAAGAGATGTTGATTTATCATCATTTCATTTATTTAGATACAATAATAATCAAAGATTATCAACTCAAGGAGATGTTTCTAGTAAACTGGTCTCTAGTCTGTTGTCCCTTGTCCCATAGTCCCTAGTACCCGTGTATCGCATCACCTACTCCGCTCCTGAATTATGTTGTTCTCATGGCAACAGGGTTGAACTCGCCATTGAATGGTATTTAAAATGCATCGGCGTTCGTTTAGTGCTGCCACGTTTTTGGATTTTCATGCTAGAATGTCAAAGATTTGCATGAATTTATATGTATTTAAAATGCATCAGTTGCATCTGTTAAAATGGCTGCGGCGTTGGCACAGTCGCATACTTCACACAAATGGAGGAGCCATAAAAAGTTATATCCTTCGAAGTGGGATAAATTATTAAAATAAAATTTTATCCTATCCACTTCGTATGTGTACAAAAATGAAGTGCAAAATGTATCAGATTTTCACAAAACACTCATCGTCGCCTTTTAAAGCTCTTTATTTTTTATTTGCTCGTAGTTTTCGCTTTTCAAATCTCTGTCCCACTGGAAAAATAGTACAAACTACAGTTTCAAATGTTGCTAGATATTCATAGCGGTGCTTCCAGGCGGTACCACCCTCATAAAATTCGACACATCCGCAGCGCGTTCGGGTCCAAACCGACACCGCGGCTTCTGTTCGACTGAGTACCTGGATGGGCCACGCCGACTGGCCATCCGAATGTGGGATGGTGAATAACTGAGTGAGTGAATGAATGCCTGGCTGAATGAATGAGTGAGCAAGCGAATGAGTGCCGGTGCTGGTGGTGCATGCATAAAATATGAGTACAGCTGAGGTTTGTGCATCGAATGATGAACTTTCTACATGATAGTCAGGGAAAAAGAGATGAGCGAGCAGAGAGATAGAGAGTGGGAGAGACAAATTGGGCAATAGGGAGTGAGAGGGAGAGAGTGAGCTAGTGGGAGCATAGAATTTTAAAGACTCAAAGTGTAGTGTTTTTTTTAAGTTTTTAAATAAACATAATTTATTTGTTAATTTTTTAAATATTCACAATAGATATTAATATCATAATTATTTTAATTACAATTTTGTAGAAAGGCAGCAAAGTATTTCTTGAACGGTTTGTTTACGGTGAATGATGAAGGCTTAAAATAAAAGATTTTAAATAGAAAACGAACTTTTTTAATCATATTATAATATTTGTAGTAATTTTAAAGCAGTTTTTCGGAACTGGAATTATTCCCAGAGCAAAACGATGACGACGGCGACGTGACGTTGCAAATTCATTACGTTAACAAAGCTTTCGTGTTGAAATTCAATTCCAATGCAAACCACTACCGATGAACAACCAAACAAACAAACAGCCAAACTTCTACATAAATATGCATGCATGCATGACATGCAAACAGAGAAATACAGATGCACTTTTGCGATATTGAAAGAGCTTTCAGTGTTGTGCGGATGTCGGCAATCAAAGCAACACTGAGATGATAGCTATAAAGAGTAAAAAACAACAACAAAGCAAACAGACACGCATTCACACATAGATACATACATTCACATCCCTGCAGCAAAATCCACTAGTACAGAACTATCCATTTCACTAGTTTCTGCGGGTCACTACTAGTTCGTCTGTAATCTACTTTACGTGGCGAGAACTGGCGAATTTTCAATGGAGATGTCATTGGAGGTAGCAATTAACCACTTCTGCATTACCTATGCACTAGTTCCTGAACTAGTTAAATTTAAACTAGTGAAACTCATTCCTTTTTGAACCATTGGAGTAACTAGTACCCTCCCGAACTAGGGCATATATTTGTTTAATACATTATATTGTATAAATTTATTTAAATCTAAAAAATTTGCTGTTAGTTTAACATTTCACAATTTTTATTATATTTTAGTATACATACAGATATTCATTATATGTATACAAATAGATAGAAAGATAGATAATTAGTACCTATGATGACATCGTACAGGTTCTTGAAATCCTTTAAACGCTTCTTGCCATGCGTTCCATTCAGGTTATAATTTAAGGCAATTTCATAGTCGAAAACATATTTTAGATTTATGCAGATATTAGCATTTAACACAGATTTCATCTTGTTGATCTAATTAATATAATATTTTTTCTTATAATTAATTATTATAAATATTTTCACGTTGTTTTACTTACTTTTTTCCAATGAGTTCGAATGAAGTTGGCTTTCAAAATTATGCACCACTTTGTACTTCAATTTCGCAGCAAACACTGAACACATGAAATAAAACAAAACTCGTTTCGAGGAAGCTTTAAAAATACCGCAATTTTAAAGGGAACATTACAACGATTTTCGTCGTCGTTGATAATGAAATTGGTGAGCTTCTGCATTCCCTTTGCACTAGTTCGGCGACAACTACGTTTTCTCTAGTGGCGAACTACTTATTATTGCGAACTAGTTTGCATTTTTTCTGCAGGGATACTAAATGCAAAAATGCACTCTCATCACTGCAACTGAACAGCGGCGAAGCAGTAGAGTCAGTAACAATAACTGTAACAGTAACAATAGTATGAACAACAACAATAAACACAACAACAGCAGTAACAACAACAACAGTAACAACAACAAGAGTAACAACAAAAACTGCAGTAACAACAAAAACAACAACACTGACACAAGATAACAAATGTGCAGCTCCAGATATCAACATGCAAACTACGTTCTCTGTAACATTTACAACCGAGTGTGGAGTAAAACAATAACAACAACCACAACATTTTGATGTTCTTTCCGTTTCTAGTTTCGATCACTTTACAACAATAAAAACAACAACAACAGCAACACATGAAGAGTATTCAATACAAAAATAAATAAAATTCCTACCATTTGAGGAAAACTTTGTGAAAATACGAAATAACAGAAGCTTCCTCAAAAAAAAAATCTGTTTGCTTTTTCGGGTTGATGGTTTTTTGATTTTGTTGCTGTTGGGTTTTCATTTTATAATCCTTAAAAGGCTTTGTTACTTTGTTATTTCAGTTCTGGACTTCGAACGCTTTGTGACTTTAAAATGTGGTGGCGCTTTTGTTGTATCATATCACAAACATTCTACTGGGATCGGCATAAAAATGCACCCAACGACAACAGAAGCCAGTTGTCATGCCCACCTCTGATACTCATATCGAAGCTCCTACATCAAGCGTTTCGAAATGTTGAAGCATCCTTTTTCATTTATTTTTGTTGTTGTTTACATTTCTTTGAGTTAACCTCGTTGACTATTAAATTGCATGGATCAGTTTTTTTGTTGTCCATTTTTTTTTGTCCATTTTTGTTTTTCTTTTGTATACACTTTAATACACGTGTGTGTGTGAGTGGGTGTTTATGTTAGTGTGTATTTGCCTTTATTTGTGTTTTTGTTTGAGTGTCACCATCGTTGTTGCATCTCGAATTCCTTTTTGTTTGTTATAGGTTACGTTTGTTTGAACTGACGCGCTTGTACTTTAAGAGGCGTGGCAGGTGGAGTGAAATTCATACGAATGGTGAATATTGATCATTCGAACTCTTTTTTAACCATGAGTTATGACATGAGAAAGGGGACTACAGTCCCCTTTAATCCCTTCAGCTAGTCGAAAGCATGTTTGAAGACTCTTGATTATTTCAGAGACGCGGAAATAATGAAGTGATTTCTTGAAAATAGTGCTCACTATGAATGCGCTAAACAATATGAATAAAATTTTACGACATACTTAAAATGTGACTTCGATTTTGGTGTTGTACCCGTGAAGGGGTCACTTTGCCCGCCCCCAACTCGACCGATTCTCTTCAATTTATTTATTTTACTCACAAACCCGGTGTGAATTATGAATGCGAACGGCAGAGTAAATCATTTCATACGCGTTGAAGCGACGCCTCAGAGTATGCAATGTTATTTGGTCTTGCATGTTGAAACTGATTTGGAATGGATTTGTTTTTATTTACGACTAATGTTAGGGGAACCAATATTCAAGGGTCGAATGTGAGAGGGATGAACGTTGCATGGACGAATGTTAGGGGTACGAAGTTGTGAAGGATGAATGTTAGGGGAGGATTGTTGGAATTATGAATCTTGGAGGGACGTACGAAATGACGTAAAAATGCATGAGTTCACTCAAAATATGTTTTCTCTTTAAAAAAAAAAAATCAAATTTCCTTCTGAAATTCATCAGTTCACAGCAAGGACTTAGTTTTAATTGGAATTAATTGAATCAATTCAATTAGAAAATCAAACAGATGCATCAACAGCATCAGCAGTTTCTGAAACATTCAGACGATCACCTGAGAGAGACAGCACAGAAGTGCCAACACGTTGCCATGTTGCTTGCCATCAGGGACTCCTGTACCCGTAATCCGGTTACTTTGTAAGAAGAAGAAGCAGAAGAACAAGAGTTGGTATGAGATACAGTGATGCTGCAGCATGGCGAAAGCGGCGGTGAAATAAAAATTCATTGATTTGCTGCTGTTAGAAACTCCACATCGACTTATGGAAGTGTAACATGAAGTCTAAAACATAAGGTTGGGATTTTGTGGGGTTTGGGGCGAAGGGGAATAAAGTAGTATGTAAGCATGTGAGACATACATGACACTTGAGCAATGCATGGATGAAGGATGCTGAATTTCATTGCGGGCGCTTGATTGTAAATTTAATTTTTCCCCAAATTAATCGGAATTCTCACAGAATGATGCCGAAAGTATATTTTGAAGAGGGTGGATCACATGACTGATGATAAGTGTTTAAGTGTTTATTTCCTTAATTCATTAAATTGTTGCTGTATCAGATCATCAGAAGATCATAAAGACAAAGACGATTTTAGTATTGATTAAATAAATACATATATAATATTTATGTATATAAAGCTTGTTCCTTGATCTACAATATCGTTGAATAAGATACAGAAAACGAATTGTATGTTTTAACGAATGAGTACTAAAGAAATCTTTATTCAACCTGAAGTTTTAAGAGAAGTGAATCATAATAAAAATAAGAAGGAACAGTAGAAGTAAAGATTTAAGAGTCAAAGAGCACTCGATGATTAAAGTTACCTGGATTAACGATAGCAAATGCTTCGCATAACGTTGCACAAGTTGAAGTCTCAACCCAGCAAACAACATTACACAGAAAAAAAGAAAAATTCTTATTTTTCTTATGTGTTTCTATACATTCTTGTAAAGAATGTGTTCTCTCATAAGGAACACATAATCTTTAAGAGAATATTATCATAATGAGAACACAAATAATCATCATTTAATATTCCACGAAATTTCAATTTCCTTAAAAACACAAGAAATTTCCGCAAAACTTTCATATTTTGTATAAATAATAAAAGCGTAAGTAAACCCAATAGTATTCACATTTAAAACTCAGTGAAAACAAATTCTGTATAAACAAAAACTTCATTCAGAGTGGAAATTTTGTGATTTTTGTTTTCTGGGAATTTTCAAGGAATCATGATGGCGTCTTCTTCCGCCCTTCCTCCCCCCTTCCTCTTCCTTTCTTCTTCCGCACACAGACAATCAAAATTAATTGAGTTTGTTTAATGGACTTCGGCGCTTTCGAAGTTCACTTTCGCCGTCGACCATCCCGACTTCGCCCAGCCAAAGTGACTGCAACATTACTACTTCCATCCTTCAAAATGCTCTCAATAAAACAAGGAACGCTCTTAAAAATTGCTCTGCTCCTGCCTTGCTTCGGCGATGATGATCGTTGAAGGCTGCTGCTCTCAGTGGTACGCATTAAGCGTGAAATGATCCTGGCTTTTAGACTTTTAGTGTTGCCAACCGTCGCATGGATGGACATGAACAGTGGACGTGGAATTAAAAATAGTTTTTTGCTACATTTTAGATAGAAAAAACGTACGTTTTTATTATCAACGTGAGCGCGGACGGCAATCGACGGAGTTGAAGAAGCACACGTTTGAGTCGCTTGAGCGTGGCTCATTTGAGTTGCTCATAGCTCATGTGATCGCGGCAGAGGAGGAGGAGGGTGCTAGAGTTAGCAAAAAAAAAAGATAATAAAACTAGTTCATAATAAAAGTAGAGAAAACAATAGAGAAATAAAAATAGAGGAAATAATTTACGGAAAAACCTTTACTTTGTTTTACTGTAGTTGAATTGCGAAGATTCTTAATGGATTTTTTCAAAGTACTATAAGAGTGATGAGAAAAGTTCCTGGAAGAGAGGAGAAGGAAAGAAATAGCTGAAGCAAGACCAACACAAGAGAGACAGAAACATATAAAGAATGGAAGAGGGAGAGGAGGAGAAAAGGAAGAAGTAAAGGGTGTCAGAAGAAATGAGTCAAAAGTGGAAAGTGAAATGCTTTTAAGATGCTCATTTACTCAATTATAAGTATTTCTGTGTGTATTACTTGTTTGTGTTTGTGTATATGTGAGTGTGTGTGTATGTGCGTGTATATCACAATGTCAGTTATTCGTTTATAGCTCTGTTGCTGAAAGTTCATTCAATTTAATCCAAACGCAACCATATCCACAATAACACACATATACATTTATATATATACACACAAAACATACACATCTGCTTCTAAATACTCAACAGAGTCGTCTTACATTCAATTAATTAGTTCTTTATTTTTCGAAGATTTCTAGAAGTCCTTTTACTAAACTTTTATTTTTGCTGTTAATCATTCCTGGCAGCTGAAAGTAGAAGAATAACTAATAGGAAAACCACCAACAACTTTATTTTTAAAAACATTGAAGCAGAGAGGAGAGGAAGGACGAAAAGGAAGGAATGTGCATGAAGCTTAATTTCTCATAAATGAATTTCTTAATTTCTCGTAGCACCAATATTAGCTCCTCCGCAAAAAGTGGGCGTCATCCGGCTATTTTTGCATTATCTATGTTCATAATAACATAGAATGAACTGAATTCTGGAGTGAAAAAGGAATAGAGTTTCTTAGAAAAACAGAAAAAACACTTTTCCCAGTTGTTTATTTAGCAATAAATACATATGATTGGGTTATCCGATAATTCGAACAGAATCGCTCTTTAAATATTCGAGGTACTGCAACAAATGTGCAAAAAATGCCCCAAATTTCTCAGCAACAACAACTCCATCAACATATCAATATCCAAACAACCGATACACTCAGTGGTCACATTGTATAAATGTATGTGTTTTTGTGGAGGTTGTGCTGGAAAAAAATAAGCCCTTAATTGATGACATCCAGGCTGTAAATAAGCAACAGCGACTTTTAATCTCGCGAGTGACAGGATTGTTTCACTTTTTGATTGGACGAAACAATCAACTGGAGTGAGTAGAAGTGTCGAGCTTTTTGTGAAATTGATGAGCGGAACGGAATTCCTTCAGGATTTCGACGGCTTTTTATTGGAGATTTGAGTTTCGTGACTGACGAAATCCTCGCTCGTCATGCATGCATGACCAAAAATGTCACCGAATTTCTTCCGGTTGCAACATCAAATTCAACATAATTCAGTGGATCAACTTTTGGACACTGTTCAAGGATATGAGATGCACTGTCACACATCAGCTCACAAACACACACACACATCGCCTTGCATGAAATAATTAGAGAAACTCCAAAACAGCTGCACTCGAAGCTCGTCAGTGGTTGCTTCTCTCGTGTCACACGCGTTACTCACGTCATTGATGATGGCGTCTGACAGGGTAGCAGAGGACGATGATGACGCCGACAACGGCTTCTGCGTTGTTGTTGTAGTGCTCTTGTGTTATGTGGCGCTCAAAACCACTGGCACATCATTAACGACATCAGCGGCTTAGGAAAATATGAAGGGTTCAGAGAATAGAGAAGTATGTATGAATATGTATGTGCATGGCTACTCATGTGTGTATGTATGTATGGGTGTATATGTGTTTGTCTGTGGGTGCATGGAAGGAGGTTGATATGAAGTGGAATAATGACAGAATCGCCGGCATCAGCCTCACGTCGAAAACATACTCAGAAGACTTTTTTCTTGGTTTGTTACTTTTTTTTATGTTTCCTGTTGAGTACCTTTTATTTAAGTAGCTTTTTTTCAGCCACTTAGAGGCAGGTCACCTTGTTTTCCATGTTTTTCTTAAACATTTTTTGCAACCCAGAATGTTGCCAATGTTAGTTGTTATCATTAGTGTTTCATTTTTTAAACACATAAAAACTCACATGAATGGTTAATAGTTGAGATGCACTAGAATGAAGACATAACAATAACAACAACAACAAGAATAACAACAACAACAACATTTTTCATCAACAAGAAAAAATTCACCACGGTTTATTGAAATGTTTTCATCATCATCGTCAGGAATAACAACAGAGTTGATGTTATTATTGTTGTTGCTTTTGTTGTTTTATCCAGTCTACTTTTAGACTGGAATATCCTGGATGATGTCGTTACGTTACGTTGTTATTGCTGTTGCTTGAACTACTGGGACTCTTGTTGCAGTACACTGTACTAGGTTGCTGCATTTGTTGTTCTTCTTCTTGATCTTGTTTTTATTTCAAACCAGCGAAAGTAATCGAACTGAAAAATATCATTGCCTCAAATGGATTATCTCTGCATTTCTCTGCAATTTCTTTATGCATTTCTTTTAGGGAATGATTATTTATTGTAACATTGCTTTAGTTGGCTTTAGTTTGCCTCAGAAAATCATACAAAAAAGGACAAAAAATGCACAAGTGAAAAGCATCAAAAGCTGAGGAGAACACTGACATTTTTTACAGCCTTGACTGACATTCATCAGAAGAGGAGAAGAGAAAAAAGAGGAGAAAAGAAGAGCAAGAAAAAAGTGGGGATTTCTGTGTCTGTGTCGATATCGATACAAGATATGATATTCAGAAAAATGTGTTGCATTTTCCGCCTTCCTTCCATGAAATGTGTTCATGTGTTTCCACAAGCTGACACATGACGCAAAATCTACAGTTGACTAAAACGAAATGGGGGTCACTTTCATAAAAAATTGCTATCTAAAAAATCTAAAACTTAAGCTAGTTAAGTTATTAAATAGCATTAGTTATTATTATTATTATTTTTGTATCAACATTATTATCATTGTGACTATAAATTAAATTAAATTAAATAATAAATATTAGAAAAAGTTATCTATTACGATATATTAAAAATAATTACATATGCTTTCATAAACCTATTTTTTTTTTGTTATTATTGAGTTTTCGAATGGATTTTGAAAGGATTACAATTTTCCCATCAACACTTTTTGTCCTGTGTTATTATTGCTGTTGTTATTCGGTTCATATCAAAAGAAAGGTTGTTATTGTTGTTCTTTTGTTCTTCTTCTTGTTGTTGTTGTCATTGTTGCTTTTGGTTTGGATTGAGTAACCAAAGAACCATATCCGTTTCCGCTGTCCATCTGACGGTTCTTCGTCATTCGAACATGGAGTAAGTTGAATCTGAATTCGTTTTCCAATATTTTACTTTATTTTAACCATATATCTTTTTCATAAACTCTTTTCATATACTTTTTGGGTATATTTTTTCGTATTTCTTCTGTTTTTATTTACATCGAATGAGATCCGTGCGTTTTAATGTCAAAGGAAGTTCGTCATTTGTGGCCAAAAGGAAACCTTAATTAAAACTTGTGTGCAGAAGCTGACTTGTTTGCGTATATGTGTATGTGTGTGTCTGTATGTGTGTGTCGGTATCGGTGTATGTTTACCTGAGTTGGTATGAGAAAATTAATGAATTTTTACTTGAAGAAAAAATATAAAATTGAAAATCCACTAAATTATTTAGTAAATTTAATTTATAAAAAATTGAAATTTGAAAAATTGTCAAAGGTTATTTCGGGAAGTTGCAAGGGGGTCCTTTTAACCAAGTATAAATTTGGTATATTTGCCACTGGAGAAATCGTGGTGAATTGGTCGCTGTACAGTACTTTTTGCTCGAACAACACATATGTACATACAGTGAAAGAAAAAAGAGTATTCAACATTTTGTGAAGATCCTTTCTAATGGCAATCAGAAGGTTTCTCATAAGAATATCGCTTTAAAAGCTATGCTCTCAAAATGAAATGGGAGAAACCCGTCATATAATCTATCCTATCAATTTTTTTACATTTGAAGTTAATAATAATAACACTTTCCTGTTTGAAGTTCATTGAAAAATAATCAAACAATCCAATAGAATAGAATTTTATGACAAAAAATGCCGTACATCTCATATGTAATACTTTTAGTGTTACTTTAAAGAGTAACGACTACCAAAGACGTACCTATTCTCTGTGGTATGTGTGTATGTATGTGTATATGTGTGTGCGCATATGTGTGTGTGTGTGTATTTCAATTGGTGCGTTAGAAACCTGATTGGATTCATGCGGTTTCGATGGCGACTTCAGTTGAGTGAAATGCTTATATTGACAGAAACCAACATACACCCTCACTCAGGCACGGATACACCACAACCCACAGTTTCCTGCAACACACGTTCTCACATACACACATCTTTCTACCTTCCCCGGTGGACTTTGAGGCACTCGAAACATAATTTTGTGAGTCTGTTGCTTTGAATGCTCGTTCGTAGAAACGAAAAATGCTCGAATACTCGTACCAACAAAAAGTTCTTGAAAATATTCAAACCCTTTAGAATTTTTCAGAGCTATATATGAGACGTGATTAGCGGTGATCACTCCTAGGGATTACAAAACAAAGACAATAGGTAAGGTCAATAGTCAATATTGTATGAATTATTAGATACTTTATAATATAAATTTAAAGTGAATCTACTATATTATAACATGTTCTCTATAAAACTAAACAACAAAACCAACCTTACAAAATCACTCTGAGTATCTGTCACAAGGAGTTATTAAAAAGTGTGTAGGTTCGTGTATTTAAGCTTCGTCCAGACCAAAGTTAGTTCTTTATATCTATTTATATTTCTATTGTTATTATTATGTTCTCTATTCAATTTGTCTCTATTCAATTCGCAACAATCCAACAACAAAAACTCTTCGAAATAATCTACTTTGAAATAATTGCAAAGCTACGTGACTGTGAGTCCCCTTTGGACACTCCTGTCAACAGTCCGAGGCACCATAGAGCCACAGTTAAGTACTCCATAAAAAAACAGGTCTCATTGTGAAGCTCCAGGAAGTCACGAAACATTTCTGGAATGAAATGCAGTTGATAAGGTGGTGCAGATGGTGGAAGTGGTTTAACTCGAGTGGAGTCCGTCATCACTATGAACACCATCTGTTTTTGTCCAAGATTGTTTAGATTGAGGATTCGGAAATTGTGCGTACTTTTATTGAGCGGTAATTTCAATAGATTTTTGGATAAATGTGCAATATTAATATAGAAGTATTAACGTATCGAGAAGTATGGATGATCAGAAGAACAGACCAGAAAATGAGAACGGAGTATTCGACTAGAGAATCAGATCGAACAGGAGTTCGAATTACGTATACTTTTAGTTAGCGTTATGCTTGAAATTTGCTCTTTTCCTGTTCTATCGGAGCCCACTAAATGTCTATTCATTGTTTAAGGACCAAAAACCATTCAGACACAAAATCAATTGAATCGTTTGAGTGATGATAAATTTGCTGATGTTGTGTTGCTTAATGGACATAAACCAAGCGCGGCTCATGGTATACGAGTAGATGCTGAGTCTTACCTCCAGGACTTCACTGCAAAATATGAGAAGAACTGCAATGGGATGGGCGAGTGGGAGGGATGGTCGGGGCAGTGAAGGTTTCGGTTAGAATTTCTGACTGAAACTGAACTGAAAATAAATTTTGAGCATAATGAGTTTTTCTGGTCAAATTTTGTACTGGTCAAAATCCTGTTTTATTTGTTGTTATTAATACTCAATATTGTGTTGCACAATAAGAAAGGGAAGTCAGAAGGAAGGAAAGAAGGAAAGAAGGAAGGAAGGGAGGAAGAAAGGAAGGAAGGAAGGAAGGAAGGAAGGCCCACGTTCAGGCTGGGTTTGTTTAAGAAAACTTTGATGAGAACTTTGAGTCTATTTTAAAGAGAGAGCAAGAAAGCATATTTTCTCTATGAAAGTATATGAATTCATGGTTCTGTTGTCCGATTTTATGTACATTCTCCTAACTTTTAATCGTAAAATATTCCCTCAACAAAGCTATATTTTTTCCAATCAATTTCAGCAGTTTGTTTAGCTTTCTCTCTCTTTATTGTTCTCTATTGTAGTCCTCTCTGTCCTGTCTGTCCTTCTGTTCTTTTTTCATTTATAAATTTAACTGTTGACTTTTCTCCTTCCTTCCCTCTCTTCTTTTATTTTCCCCACACAACCAATTTATCACCAGAGAATTTTTAATTCTCGCCCTTTTTTTATTTTAACCAGTCAAAGTTTTTTGCTGTCCGGTTCTCTGCTGTCAACTAATCTTTATTTATTTAATTTAGATTTACACAGTCAGATGGTTTGTTTATGCATCCGTGTGTGTGAGTGAGCATGTATGTATGTACGTATGTGCAAATATTGTGCGTCTTCGTATGTATGTGTATGTGTATTTGTGTGTATGTTAGTGTTGTTATGAGCGCACTGAATTTCCTGGTGGATTTCTAAAAGGAATCTGTCGGAAAAGCAATAAATTTTCACTCGAGCATGAACGGGAAATTAAATTTTTAAAAATTCATGTTATAGTAGTAGTGTAGAGAATATATACACACACACACACGCATATATAGGCGTTCACTTACTTATTCACTTACACGATAGTAGAAAATTAATTAAATGTCAATTAATCGTTGTAAAATTGGTCGGTTGGCGGTTGAAAGAATTCTAATTGATTCTCTCGTGAGCATTAATTAAAAGTGAACACAGGGTGCCTTAGAAATCTTTATACTTTATACTTAAAGTGGATATAATTCATCATAATATTAATCACAAATAATAAATCGTAGTTAAGCTTTGAAATACCGCAATCAAGTTCTTTGTATTACCAGAAGCGAGTCCTTTAACATCATAATAAAGCTCATAGTTATTCATAACATTATACATAATTTATTGATTCATAAACATAGAATTGTTATGGATTTCTTCAGTTCGACTTCAAAAGTTCCATCTTTATTATTATTTCACCCGACCCGGGTTAATGTCAATCGATTTTTAATGAAGCAATACATATTCTGGTCCACCGCAAAGCAAACTTAAGCTTGTCCAATACATCCGACGACACAACTTTTGCATCAATGCAATGCCAGCGAAGGCATGTCAGATGGAGCGAAAAGCATAGCCTATCATTAGGCTTAACCGCCAATTAAGCGAGGACTCGATTTAGAAGTAATTAGAATCAACGAAATGCGCTCGTGCGTGCCTATCGAATTAATCATTGAAATCAATTTCGATGTCAAACGATGACCACGACGATACGATGATGATAGCCGAAGAAGAAGAAGAAGATGTCTGTTCGTCAAACGGTCAGCACATCAAACAGAAGGTGTAAACAATTTGCATTTAAATTGCAATTAAAATCGCCGATACAGGACATTTTAATCAATCAATTCAGAACGAAAGTAGAAGACATGATAAAGAAAGCAGAATTGTTGTAAATTTTTGTCTACAAAAAATAGTTCTTATTTTATAATCAGATACTATTATTATAGTTATTATTATGCTCTTAAACCTATATTATTATACTCGTATTATAAACCTATATTTACTCAACGATTATGAATGAAGTGAATAAATTTTAATCCTTGTTGAAGAACAAACTGAGTAACTTTTTTTTATGCTATAATTTGGCCATCGTATTTTGCAAGACAAACTTTGTTCAAATTTTGCCTTAAGTTGTCTGGAACAAAGTTTTAATCATCGAATCACCTCTGCCACAGTGCAGTGCATATCAAACTGTTAGTCTAAATAGTTTTTAGTTACCTTCAACGACGACGGTTAGTCGACGGTTCGTAAAACGACCAAAGCTTCAGATTAGCAACATTAAGAAGCCGTATCAATGACCGGCGTCGAACTTCGCCTTATGGCCAAAAGTACGCCTTCACTCAGGATAAGTATTTAGTAACGAGCTTTCAATTTTCTTCCGATAGTCTTCAAGACATCACTTTATTAGGCTAAAAGTTTCATAATTTCTTTAGTGAAGTTTGGGTTAATTTAATTTAAACAAAATAACCAAGAAACAAAAATATTTTTCCAAATTTCATGTTTCTGTGTTTAGAAATTTAATATCTATCGAAATATTAAATTTTTCATGAGTAGAAGCAATCAAATGAAATGAGAAAGCAATTTTCTCCAAAGAATTAAAATTAAGTTTATATTTTATTGTAATTAATATTTGTATTGTATAAAACTTACAACTCGAATATTTCTGCTTCATTCGAGTGACAGACGACTTGTATTAAAATCATTTTCACTTAATACATTAATCACTTAATAATAAGTCTATTTTATTACGCATTTTATTTTAATTTTATTATACAATCATTACTACAGCCGATGTTAATGCATGTATTCAATTTGATTTTCCACACGCACTTATTATCTGTTTATTAACCATTATCTGTTTATTAACCATTATCGCTTTCATGCATATTAACGAAATGGAAAAATCGAGTTAATCGTATTTGTAATAATGATTACACGGGAAAAAATGCTATTACGAGTTGCGATTATTATTATTATTTATTATTATTAAATGATTATTTTTCTTATTATTAATTTTTAACTGTTAATTATTTTAAGTTTAATAAAACTTCTCTTTTTAATTGTCGAGAACTTTTTTTGTCGAGTGTACACACTGATCATTGTTTTTAAAACATTGTAATTTAATGATGATATCGTTATTAAAGAGGTCTATAATTATGACCAAAAACTGCAACCAGATACAACGACAATACTGCAAATCGGCAGATAAGTTTAAATATTGAAGAAAAGAAATTATAATAAAAGAAATAAAAATGCACAACAATTACAACAACAACAACATTCTCCATTCCATGTTATCGAGAATCAAGAAAAATATGCTAACAGTATGAAAACGGTAATAAAAATATAATGAAAAAATGAATTAAATGAGCAGAACGTAAAATCTTTGTAAAGAGATAAGTAAGTTGTATATTTTGCGAAAAAAAGCTGGGATCAGTATAAAGCCTTAATTGCAGAATACTACTCTTAAAAATTCATTAACCCATTACTTACCATTGTCCTATATATATGACACCATATTTGGTTAATTTTTTCTTGTGATATAACGTAAATATAATACTATTTTATACATATATTATATCATATTTTACATCAATTCTCTTGCGTATAGAATTTTTTAAAAAATTTTTTTATCAATAAGTAATATTTAATAAATGTCTTAAAGAAATTATGTTTTCTATAAACTTTTATTGTCTTGTGGTATTGTATATATTTTACTATAATTAATAACAAATTTTACAAATTTTGTTTACAAGAGGTATAAAATATTATAAAGTAATGAAAGACTATGATTTCCTAATAATCTAAAAGTTTGAATGGATTGTACGTGTTTTTAAAAAGTGCTGTCCTATAAATATGACAATGGGTAGATGAGATAGTTCTGGTGGCGATATTGGTGCATATTAGAGATGAGCGTTCCAGTGATTTTTTGAGAACGGTGACAGCAGTGACTGCTACATTTCTGTCACCGTGATTTTTACCAGTGACTTTAAGTCACCGTGATTTTGATATAAGTAACCGATATCAGAAATTTTAACGTTTTAATTTCGAATATCGACATTTTTAAAACAAATAATGACTATGAAATAAATTTTTCTGTATAATAATAATAATAACAATACTAATAATAATAATAATACATATATTATAATATTGTATATAATAAGAACTTGTTTGGACAATACAAAATAATAATTTTGTTACTCAGGTTTTTTCTTTTGTATCATCATTTTCATATTATTATTTAATTTTTCCAATAATGTTCGAACAATTATAATAATTAATATGTATGGGGAAATAAAAATAAGTCACAAGCAAATGTTTAATAGCAAATTATTTAGAACAGAATGTTAAATGTACATACAGGCAAACCTACGTTGTTATACAATACCTGAAAAAATACGTGAAAATCATATAGCTATTTTACAGCCACGGAAACCAGCCACTGACAGGAACGAATCGTTTCACTGTCACTGTTAAAAAAATTATTCTGTTCAAAGTAACATTTACAAAATCACGGGTATCGAAATGTCGCTCAACTCTACAGAAACCCAACCCTGGGTTTTTGTACAATTCAACGAAACAATATGTTATTCCGAATTCACGGCACGGAAACAAACCAGTGAAAGGAACGAATATATAAATAAATATCGTGGAACGAAGGCTGTCACTGTCACTGGTAAAAATAATATTCGGTCACTCCAGTGACCAGTGACTTTTAAATCACGGTGACAAAATCACCGGTACGGAAATATCGCTCATCTCTAGTGCATATGGAATAATGCATGCTTGTTCAAGTCTGCTACGAGAATCAACTAAGGGAATCAAATCTTTGCGTGCGCAAAGAAGTTTTCATTGGCGTAAGTGTCACCCTACATATTCCAAATACATAAATGAATCCAATTCCTATAAACATAATTTGGAGGGAAATACAACCTATTAGGCGGCCAATCGGCTTTACAGACTTTTGAAGATGTTCTCTCCATTGATATTTTGGAGTTTATCATGAAGGATACGTTATATTACGCAACAAATTCAAGAAATTATTGAACTTTTGATTTAAATGAAAGTGAGCTAAAAGTATTCAATGGAATATTAATTTTCTCCTCATATCATCCGCATATCCAAACCATCTTCGGGAACCTCTGCAAATCTTTTAAATCCTACAAGCTATGACAATAAGAGTCATTATATGGTGAAAAGACAGAAGCAAAGGGAGAAAACTGCAAAAAGAAACCCATTACTTTATGTGCCAAATGTGACAAAACATTGTGCACTGATTGTTTTGTGCCTTATCACACGGAGTAAGCATTGCATACACGCATTCGAAATGTAATTACAATATTTATTCTGAAATAAAATGTATCCAGTAAAAAATGTGTCGTCTTATTTTATTACCTCGAACTCCCATCGTCCTATTTATAGGACAGCTTTAAAAACTAAATTCTGAATGAAAATATTTTTTTTTCTCCAAGACTCTTAATTTCAGTTGCATTTAAGAACAGAGTTTTGAATATCACTGCAGAATTCACAAAATTGGACTGCTTGGGATTTAATGGGTTAATCAACCATCATGTAAACACTGATATAGTTCAAAATGAACTCATTAATTTGAAGTGTATAGTAGCCATGGCGATATCTGAAAAAATAAAACAAAAGAGTATAATAATAATGCTCCTGAAGAGTAAGAAAAGAGTTGGGGTACTAGGGATTGTATAGGCATGTAATGTAGTATATACAGTTGTAGTGTTGTGTATGTTTTAGTTAGGGTTGGTGTCTGAAAGTGGGTGTACGTGTGTGTAGTTTGAGGTCCTTGCAACTATTTGTTTGTTTTAAAAATACTGCCCACAGCAACGTATGCATACATTCGAGTACATACTTAATTTGGCCTGATGACTGCATTTTAGCCATTTATAGTGGATAATGATAATTCCATAATAATAATAATAATAATAGTGCTATTATACACAATAATGTTTGGCTTATTGAATGCTTGGTCGTTGTTACTGTTGTGGTTTTTATCATTATTCTTGTTTTTGCAATTGTTGTTTAGTGTAGCCAATAAATAAGGGTTTTTAAATTATTTATTAATCTGCATATTGGAATTAATCTCAATTATGTTTGTGTTTTGTTTCACTTTCATCCTCCTTCTCTTTAATTCTCTGTGGAACTAATCTGTGCAATAATTTCGATAATAAACCATTTCATATGAAGAGGATTTATCTGCAGTCTCATTGAGTTTACCACGCGAACCATCGATTAGAGGTTTTTGATTTAATTTACTACAGTTTATCGTAGGATGGCACTTTTTCAGTACTCTACTTTATGAATTCAACATTATTTTGCGCATTTCCATATGATTCGTTGTGGTTATTCTAACATTTATCAATTTAAAAAACATATTTTGAGTGATATACATACGAGTATATATGAAAGATATCCTTCACCTTCTCAGTGTTTTCTATGTTAGACGCATAACTTTTCAGTTAACCCGCGAATATGTATAAACTTTAGACTCTAAAGCATTTCATATAGACAAGCAAATAAATGAGTTCTTCAATCTCAAGCTGCTGATTAAGAGAAACTTAATTGGATGAAAAGGAATCACGTTAAGTAGCTGGCTATCGTCTTCTACTCTCTTCTTCACTTTTTTCGCTTTTCTCTTAACCATAACCATCACAGAAATTGTCTATCCGTCTTTGTCATTCCTGCCCTCCTTTCTTGCTTTTCATATTCGTCTTTTTTGCTTTTGATATTCTCATGTCCTTCATCAGTCCTTTCCAGAATGTCCTTTGCTACGTATGTTCTCACTACTTTCCTTCTCTCTCCGTTCCCCGTCTCCCTGTAGAACTTCAGTTAGTCTTTTCATTTTCTCATTCTGCTTGTATCGTCGTTACTTAGTTCAGCTTAGTTTAGTTCGTGCGTGTTACTTAATTCAATGACATCTAGAATTTTATTCTTAGTTCACATGCATTCACTGAGCGAAAGGAAAAGATTCAGGGAGGAAGAGAGAGAGAAGAGCAGAGAATAGAAAGAGTATGGAAAAGGAGGGACAGAAGGACTTTTGTTCAACAGGATACTTTAAGCTTCTTGTTTCTTGTTGTCACACTTGTTGTCACCGTTGTTGTTGGTGTATCCATTGTTTAACACTCACAAATGAAGCAGCAGTAATGAGATTATTTAATGACAAAAAAAGGAATATAATAACGGATCTTAACTGATCTGACTGACTCTTGTGTTTTTGTTGTTATCTCTCTCATGCAGAACACTCGCATTCTGGATTTATTTTTGTTGTTTATAGAATTCAAAAAGGATTTATTTAGTGTCTGTATGAGAGAGACAGAGAGAGGGAGCACCAAACTGTGTCATTTGTTCTCACCTCAAAGGCCTGCTCTCTCCAATAATATTGACAACAGTGACTTGATAACGAATCTTCAAACAATCGTTAATATTTTGATCTATATTAAAAGAGAAAAGATTTATTTTATATTTAAAAAAGTGGGTTTTCAGATGAAAGATGAAATCTAAAAGATGAGGTACAATACGCATGAGTGCAAAGCTTCCTTTAAGATTAACCTATGAATATTTTTGATCTTTTTATCTTATATATAATACATTATGTACGCATGTAACATATGCTGTTTATTTGGATGTATATGTGTCATGTACCCGTGTGGTACTCTACTGTGTCACAATGTTTACAATTGCATCAACAACATTTTGCCCACATTGTGACATCATGATGTCACAGGATGTGTTTTCTTATATTCTTATATTTTTAGTTCCTTTTTAGGACTCATACGAATTTTATTTACTTTCTGTTGTTGTTATTGCTATTGTTGTTTTCTGTGATCTCATTGTTTCTCTCTCTCTCTCTTTCTCTTTTGCTCTCTTTTGCCTCTGCACTTATATGAGTATGCAAAAGAAAGCAAAACTTTTACATCAGCTACGACTGAGAACAATAAGAATGACAACAACAAAAGTAACAAAAGCAACAATCATCAACAACAACAACAACGATAACAACAACAATAGAAATAAGTAAAACACTCCCAACGTCAACAACAATAAATAACCATCAACATGCTGAAGTGCAAAGTAATGTTACGATGTCTCTTTCTTGATTCCATGCTGCATGGTTGCTCTTTCCTACTCTGCTCCACTCTCGCCGTCGCTCTCATAAAATCCGTGACTTTACTGTCACTGATAAACTCTCGTTCGTCCGTCCACGGAGAGAACACACACTGAGATGGAGATGGAAGATGCACCGGCAGAGACGACGACGACGACGACGACGACAGCCTGCTGTGCAATGAAATTGTGAAGATTTACATCTCTTACTTAATTACCTCCAAGCATCGCATGCGAACTTTTGCCACTCTCGTCACACAGCTTTCATGTTTTTTACTGCACTGTGACGTCGTCCAGAATTCGGCTCAATGCATTTCTTGAGAGAAAAAAAAAAACAAGCAGAAGAAGAAGAATAATGAGAAGAACCACTCTAAAAAGTTATGCTTTTGTTGAAATAAATTAATGCTGCATATTTTAGGTTCCACCATTTCACAGTTCTCTGGTTTTATGATTTTTCACTTTACACTCTTTGAAGTTCTCAAAGTTCTGATCGAGCTCTAAAGTTTCGAAGTTCTAAAGTTCGGAAATTAAGTTTTAAGTTAAGTTTTAACATTTTTCCATTTTCAGGTAATTAAAAATATAAAATTTTGAAGTAATGCAAAGAGTTTTTTTTCTATTGGACTTTGAAAATACTTTCAAGTGTTTTTCTTTTGTGTTGTTTCGCTGCTTTCATTTACTCACCATTTGATAAAATTGCAAAATTTTCACTTCCACTCGAAAATTTCAACATTTATCTTGTTGGCTCTCCGAAACTTACAAGATTAGCTCGAGTTTGCCAAAGTAATTTCATTAACGGCCAAAAAGTAGCTAACTTCTAATGCCGTTGTTGCTGTTGATGTTGTTGTTGCTGCTGTTGTTGGTGTTGCTGCTGCTGTTGTTGATGCCGATTGTTGATGCCACTCCTCAAGCAGCTACTTCTAGTTTTCATCAGCAGGAATACTCCAGGAAGTAAAACTTTTCGGTAAGAATTCACTTGAAATGCAACACGCGGTGCAGGAAATCAAACACCGTACCGCACCAAAATAGCAATCAAGCACGTAAGTTGAAGTCTACAGTGAACCCCAGCTAAGAATGGAAGGACTAATAAATAAAACAGAAAAAACATTCAGCTTGAAGAAATCATTACTTAGATTATATAAATTTTTCCTTAAGAGATTATTTATTTACATGTACATATGTTTATGGGTTTTTTTCTTTTCTTTTCGTTTCTTTTCTTTTCCTTCTTTTCTCTTTCCTCCTTTCTTTTCTTTTCTTTTCTTTTATTTTACTTTCTTTTCTTATCTTTTCTTTTCTTTTCTTTTTTTTCTTTCCTATTCTTTTTTTCTTTTCTTTTTTTCTTTTCTTTTCTTTTCTTTTCTTTTCTTTTCTTTTCTTTTCTTTTCTTTTCTTTTCTTTTCTTTTCTTTTCTTTTTTTTCTTTCCTTTTCTTTTCTTTTCTTTTCTTTTCGTTTCTTTTCTTTTATTTTCTTTTCTTTTCTCCTCTTTTCTTTTCTTTTCTTTTCGTTTCTCTTCTTTCCGTTCCATTTCATTTCATTTGATTGGGTTCTATATTCTGTTTTGCTTTTCTATGTTATTTTTTGTTGTTTTGTTATTTGTTAACATTTCCTAACATCTCCATAAATCATTCGCCAACGTAAACTACACGGATCAATGAAATTTTATTGCTTTCAATAATTTCAACACCAGATTTTGAAATTGTTTTGGTTTCGTTTCATTGGTTTCACTTCTTGTTTCTATCTATAACGAAGAATTTCTAAATGGCAATAAAATGTTACAGTGACTAGAGTTGTTGTTGGTTTTGTTGTTTTCCTGAAGATACTTTGCAGGATAACAGTTCAGCCAGGTTGAGACTCGTTGCTGAGTTGAGTTGTGTTCGAAATGTTAGCTTAACCCAGTCAGTTGGCCAGTAAAAACAGATTCGGTCAGTGAATAAGAGTATAGGTGAATATATGCACGTGTGTGTGTACGTATGTATGAAAGTGGGTGTATGCATGTCTGTGGATTTGTGTTTGTCTGTAGTTTCTTTCAGTGTATGTGTGTTTTCCGTAGGTTAGCAATATTTATTGTATAGAAATAGCTTAAAATCACATGCTTTTGTATTAAAATCACTTTTGGGCAGGTTAAATTTTATGGAAAATCTTCTCTTGTTTTCGTTTTTGTGTGTAGATTTTATTGTATTCTTATGCAAACACCTTCACAAGAAAATCTTATGCAAAAAGCTACACAAGAAAACATGTTAAGCTAAAAAATTCTTCTTCTTCGTATGAATTTTTGTATGTTTTGAGTTGTGGTTGTTATTCTTTGTATTTTTGTAATTCGTAGTAGGAAACTCTAATTAATTAGAAGCAATATATTAGCAAATATGTATATTTTACCAATATTTTTAGTGATCAAAATTAAGTTAATTTAAAATGTTGGCATAAACTGAAACTACTATTCAGTTTATATTAAAAACTCTTATTATATTCTCTTTTTACTTATTCTCAAAATAGTACTCATCTAAGAGAAGAGAGAGGGGGGTATTTTTGGGAAGTTTGGGAAGGAAAAGTTTTGATGATCCGTGAGGTTGAGTTTTGAATTAAGTGAAGTTCAAAGACGTTTTTAGTACTGTTACGTTATTAAAACCTTAAGATTAATGTTAATCCATTTCAAGAGTTTTGACTTTATAGCAGATAAAAGTACCCCTTGTGTGGAACTCTACACTATCGACTATCAGCACGGTTGAGTTTCTTTTTTAATTGAAGAGTTTAACACAACAAAGTTGTTCATACGTCGTGGTGAACTTTTTAAAAGATATTCTTTTCTACCTTTTTACAGCTTTTCATAAAAATCAGCTGAAGCCCAAGGATGAAGTTAAAAATTTCCTAAAAAAGATAAGTTAAGACAAGGTGAAAATACTGTAATAATAATATTAACAACGACAACAACAATAGAATTGTTTATTTTATTTTCATTTCACACTTGAAAAATCGGTTTTATTTTAACTTTTTGTTTTACAGTGGTTTTTAAGTTTCTTCGTAGTGTTTGTTGTTATTTTGTATTTGTTTATTACTATTATTCAAAGAGATGATCATGAATAGACATATTTTAAGAACACACTCCTTCTAAAAGAAGTTATCTGCTTCGATGCCTCTATAAATGATTACATTAAATAATTGAACTTCTGGTTGGTTGGTTGACGTCCTTCCATCAATTAAATTTAATTAAAACATTCCATTATTCATTCAAAAAAATTCAAATTAAAGAGTATGAGCGTTTATTAGTAGTTCTTGTTGCTTACTTTGTATATCAAAGTATTTAATAAATACTAACTAACTTTCTTAATAATTTGGACATATTTTCAAAGTACATAGTTCGAATTTACTTATGAAGTAAATCGTTTATTATATGAGTTCGGTTGTTCGATTGAGTGCAACATTGCGTGTTATGGAATTAAACTAATTATATTATTCATTTGTCAATAGTATGTGATCATTATAATTTCTTTATAACGTGAATAAATTCCTAAAGCTGCTTAGAAATTTTTTCAATTAAAATTATTTAAATAATTAAAATAAATTAATTTAATGAATTTATGGAAAATAAAGTCTTACTTAAATGTTTACTACGTGAGCACTTTTAATATGATAATCTTTATGTCAATTTTGTTTCCATTATTTTTGTTAGTTATCACGTAATTTGTACTCTTTTTAACCTCACTTTGTACCCTTTTTAACCTCACTTTTTGTGTTTTTTAACCGAGTGCAACAATGCGTTGGACATTCGAGTGACATCTGCAAGTAACTTCATGTCTTCCATGCAGTCATAATAAAGAGCATAATTTTATAATTACTTCCTTCAGCGTTCGTAGAACGTAAAAAGGATTTGCTTGCATCTGGGAAATCGTTTTTTTTAATGGAAGACAAACAGATGCGAGTTAATGTAAGATTGGTGTTCGTTTTAAAAGCTTTGCTTTCATTCTCACTGAAATCACTTTGAATGAAGGCTTTACTATGAACATGAAATCGAATAAAATGCATCATTCGCAGAGAAGCTGAGATACAGAAATCCATGAAAGTACTCAAACAGATATATGTACCTACAGACACATATACACACACACACGCAAATGCATTATATACTATGTATACACGCATATAATTCTGAATCTTTTGAATGTCTGTTTGTAATTCTTTCGATATTCAATAACGATGCGATGTCATGATTTTATTTTTACTACGAAATCTCCAGGGTTGTTTATTTTACGAATTTCATTGGTAGTGAGTAAGAGAGGAGGGGCAGGAGGAGGGCGAGTTGGAGTGCGATGGTGGCAGCGTTTTCACTGAAAAGCAGTATACGAAAAACCATTAAAATAAGCTAGTGAAAAATGTATAGTATTCAAAATCTTTAAAGAGAAGATAAAAACAAGGATATATTAACAAAAGTAATGTTGTGATAAAGAAGTGACAACAGCAAAGTGATAAAAAAGTAACACAGCAACTAATTGTTGCAAGTGATAAAAAAGGAACAATAAAATAAGAGTACATAAAAAAGTGAAGGAAGAACATAATGACAACATTATTATGACAATGATGAAGAATCTAAAACGTTAATAAAAACTTTTAGCTGTTTAACATTGTTAAAATATGTACAAGAAAAGATTTGATCTTAAGATTTGTGAATATTTTACACTAAAACCGTAAAAAACTAGTATTTTGTGAGTTGAGTGGAAAAAGAAATCCGAAATCTGTTAAACATATTAACTTGCATTTAATATGTTTTGGACTTCATTTTTGTTGGCAAAAAGGTACTCTTTTTAAATAACCTGTAAAATGGCAACCCTGAGCGGTACAATCGCGTTGCAAGTCGAAGTTGGCACTTGTACTTGATTCTTACATTGTTTTATTTTACGTATTGTATTTTATTTTAAGGTATTTTATTTTTTTATTTTATTTTATGTATTTTTCAACTACAAACTGTTGCATTTTCTGCTGTTTTCTTTTGTAAGAATGGGTAACAAAAGAAAGTGTTTTTTATTTAAAATTTCAATGAAAAATTATAACTTTTCAAAACTTATTTTAACAAATTATAGTACAATAATTTTTAGTAGCTACCTGTGAGAATTGCTTAATATTAGATGATACTCAAAGATGCTTTCCGCACACAACTCAGCTTAAAAGCTTTCTACATTTCATGTTAACTGAAGAGTTAACTTTTGAACTTTATGCGCAGCAGCATTAAGAAACATCGTAAGCAAATCTTATGGCATCCGCCATTTGAACAGATTTTTTCTGGTTGTTTTTTTCGCTGTTGGTTTTATTGTGACACCTAATTAAGTGTTACTAAAAGTTTATTTAAAGCTTTTAAGCCAAAAAGTTTGCTTGCGGCCCGCGCTTGAATTCAAAGTGAATGAAAAAAAGTGCATAAACTATCCCCCCCCTCCCGTGTTGCCCTTCTTCACCGACAAGCTGCCATCTCTTAATGCAAAAACTTTGACAATAAATTTTGTTATTGCGATTGTTGTTGCTGTCGTTCTTGGTTTCATTATTATTGTTGTTGTTGTTGTTGGCCTCAACAGCTCTCACTATTTACTGTTGCTGTGGCTTAGTAAAGAGTTGATAGAGGTTGGTTTTGGGTTTTTTTTTGTTTGTTTTGTTTATGGTTTTCTTTTTGTTTTTGGTTTTTTTGTATGCGGTTTTGGTTGCATTTTTTTTTTTTGTTTACAGTGTCGCAACCCTGCTTCTGTTTAGCTAAGTTTTGACATACATTTTGCACAAAAAATTAAAGTTATGAGGCTGAAATTGTGTCTCATGAAGGATAAAGTTTTGCCAAATATCGAAATAAAGGACAAAATAGAGGACAATAAAATACAATAAAATAAAAAAGAAATACGATTTTCTTAATAGATTTGCCACAAAATAGCAAAGAAAATACAAAATAAATATAAATCTACAAACAAATATTGAATACATACGTCTATGTTTAAGGTTAGTAAATCGGATCATTGACTTTCTTAGATTCATTAACCGTTTGTGAATATTTGTGAATATTGTATATATTTAATCTATTGATAATCAATATATACGAATAGCCTCATCTATGATCTCAAAATGTGGGCCATTTAAATCCTGTCCTCAGTTTGTGAATAGTTTAGGAATGTGTTACATTCTAATGGCACGCATTAAGAAATGCAGTTTATGACAACTTGAATTTAATCCGGTTAATCAACAACGAGGATATCAATCCAGGATGTTCACCATTTGGACTTTATTAAGAAGAAAGACATATTAATACATCATAATTGCTTGACGTTTGATATCTCGTAAAATTCAGACATGCATGCATTATTCACACACACAGTAACGCACACACTCTCTCTTCAATAGAGAGCCCAACACGCACAGATTTCCAAACATCAGCTAACGTAATTCAATTACGAGATGACTAAAGGAAATTGAAATGCCGTACGAATGTTGGTACCTCCGCATATTGTAAATATATTGGATTGTATCGGATCCTGTTTCACTTCAATGAATATTATTAGAGGGATAAATTCTTCGAACTTGATGAATTTACTACGGATTCCAGCGGCGGCGGCAGCTGGTGGTGGTGTGGATCCCAATGATTAATTATTTTCTACTTAATTCGGTTTCAATCTCCGGCTTACAACATGACTTACTTAATGCTTGAGTACAACATGTTGTTGATATGAGTTTGAGTGGCATTCAGTGAAGTTAGTCAACAGTTAGTCATCATCGCATATGAGTGCTGTTGTCGAGCACGAAAGGAAACACTTTAAGATGAGATGCGGAAGTTAGAATTCCCAAAGAGAATCGGTTTACTAAAAGAAGAACACGAGGAAGAAGAAGATGAAGAAAATGAAAAAGAAAAAGAAGAACAAAATATAGAAGAGTAAGAAGAAGTGAAGTTTATGTGTGGCGTATTCAATCAATGAAGTTGGATTATTTTGGTCATGTTTAGAAGAACGACAATGGCGGAGTAGAAGAAGAAAAACGAGAGGATGAAGAAGAAGGAGAAGAAAAAGAAGAAGTGGTGGACGAAGAAGAAAACGAAGGAGTAGAAGAAGATGGAAAAAATGGATTACTGAGGAAGTTTAGTAAGATTATAAGCATTGCTTTGTCTTAATTTATGTTCTAGTTTATAGTATAGAGTTTTTATTTAATTTTACAAAACCACACCTTTTAGTTCGTGGCTCAAAACAGTCAAAAACAATCGGGTTAAATAGATTATGGAAGATGAACAATTTAATTCTGCTCACTTTCTGTTGAAAAATTTCGTATTCAGTCTTTGTGCTGCTCGAAATAATTTGTACTCAACATTAATAAAAATTGCACTTCTGCAGAGAAGTTCTCCCGCCCCCCTGTTCTGCTCTGCTCTCCGCCTCTGTTGCTCTGGCCATCGCTCTTTCGTGTGTTGTATGACCTGCATTAGCAATTGGCTTGGGGTTAACCGCCTCCTTCCTGGACTCTCCTTCCTGCTCTTCAGATGGCTCAGGATGCGGCTCAAAGCACAGCCAGATCCAGCTGCCAGGACCTCCATCACATTATATTTTCTGTTTTAGATAGAAACAAATAGAAAATGAAACGGGAAATAATATAAAACAAAACAGCATATACAAATGCAAGGACACTTCCTTGTTGGAAGTGTGCTCGTGACGATGGAGGTGGTGGTGCTGTTGATGGAAGTGGTGATGGTGGCGGTGGTGGTGGTGGTGGTGGTGGTGGTGGTGGCTGAGCTGCTCCTACGTGGCTCATTATTTTAGCAGTTGTATCCTTCAAGTGCCCTGTCCTGTCCCCTTCTATTCTGTTTTGTTTCGTCCTTTTTTCCTTCTTCTCTTCTGCTCGATTGTGTTTCGTTTTGTCATGTTCTCTGTGGTTTTGTGATGTCTCGCGGTACTTCGATGGCCGCTGGAGGTGCTCCGTATCCTGCGGTATCCTTTTGCTATTCTCACATTAATGTAATCAAGCGAACGTGCTTCGTATTATTTTTTTTTATTATCAACCAATAAATACTACACTGAATTACTTAGAAGAAGATGAAGAAATGCGAAAAACCGGGGGTGGGAAGGGAGGGGAGGCATTCTTAAGGACTCACAATTTGGAGAAGAGAACGCGAAGTAGAATTGAAAAGCACTTCAAACCTAGCAGAGTGTGTGTCGCATTTTTCATTCTATTCCTCCCTCTCTGTCCCTCTCCTCCTTGTTTTAACTCTTGTGGTGTTGCGGGGGGGCGGGAGAGGATGAGGTTGGGTAAGAAGACAGCGAAATGATTCAGCAGGACAACACGTCGAATTGATGGTGATGCTGCTAGATACAAAGAAAGCACTTAAGAATGACATTGAATTAGTTACTGTTGCGGTCGCTAATGTCGCTTTTGTTCTTGTACTTGTAACGGGTGACTCGTCACTCGTAACTCTTAACTTGTATTTTTCCAAGGAAACAATAAAATTTGTTGCTCGTGTTGCTGGAGTTATTTTAGGTATGGTTTCCAGAAGACCTTCGATGTGCTCAAGAGACTGACTCGTACTATTTATTCTGCTCTGAAGAACGAGTATAATTTTTTTGTTTTCTGTCCTTACTTATATTTTGCCACCCGGTAGAGTAAAATAAGGTTAGAAAGGTTGCCAGATCTGAAAATACCACTCTGGGTATCTGCAACCATTGTTGTTATTTGATTTCATACATCCATATCTATATTGCACGTTTTTCGAATTTGTAACCTATTACAAAAGCCTTTTAAAATTCCATACCCTACCTACCCTTACCTAAAATACCCTTTCACCTTCGAGTGTAGGGTGTTAAATTGGAAAAGCAACCCGAAAGGCGAACAGAAGGCCCAACAACAAAAACCGCCGTTCGAACAAATAGCAAGAAATCTAAATCATGAATATAAATGAATGCCTTCAAGTGTCGAAGTATCGAAAAATGAATCCAATCCATTTCCGGTGCTAAATAAAATGTAAATATTATTATTAGAATTTCTTTTATGCGGGACCATGAATTTTTTTTAATGCTGATAGCCTCGCAATCGGTGAATCGCTGAACCCTGCAGAGAGTTCCTACGCATGAAACCGTTAAGTGGCCTCGCGCCTTGATAAGTCTTAAATTTGAACCGAAATTTGTAGCGTTCCATTTGGCCCCGTCGGCTGTTTGTAAATGTTTCATCTTCAGTGGTTCTTCTCTCTCCCTCTCTTCGTGTGTAGCTCAATCGTTCCACTCAATTTGCTGCTATTTGTTTGCTTATTGTAAGCCTCTTTTCAGTTTTGTGGGTCTTCTTCTTTCTGCTGCTTCTTCCATGTACATTTTTATGTTAAGTGATTTATATTTATTTATTTTCGAATATCCTTTTGTAGTGATAATTTATATTTTTACCGATATTCATACACGTTGTTGCTTTTGTGTTGTGTTGTTGATATGAAAGAGCATTTTTCTCGAATACTGCTTTCTATGATTTGTATCCCAAAATCATTTAATCTTTCTTTTCTTTCTAATCGAAATTTTGGGTCAAAATGATTCGAAGTGATTCGAGGTGATTTTTTGAATTTATTCAAGTTTATTCAAGTTTGTTGGTTTAAAGTTTTTCCCTTAGTTTTTTAGTTCTTTCTTTTATAATATTTTAAGTTATGATTATTTTATTATCGGTCCGAATTGAAGCTGAAAAAAGTTTGGAACCCTTTCAGAATTACAATAAATTTTAATATAAATTTAAAAGGCATTTAATGGAGTTTTTCTGCTTTGTTTCTTCTTCTTCTTTTCTTCTTTTTGTGTTTGTTTCTTATTTGTTAATTTATTTTACACAATTATTTGTGTATTTAATATTCTTTAATATATTCTTCGCTTCTGTGGTTTCGCTTAATGAAACCTCATAAAATTTCTCAATTAACCTTCTTTATTACCTTAAATTATTTCTGTATTTTTTCACATTCAAGTAGTGTATATTATACAAGCGTATGTGTATGTGTATGTGTATGTGTGTGCTTTAATATTAGTGTTTGGCTTTGTTGTTTGTTTAATTTTTGCTTTTTTTTTTTCCTTTAATTATTTTTGTTGTGAAATATTAAGCAAAAAATGCATCAACCAGAGTTTTCAACTATTCAAATTTATGCGCATCAGCATAAGAGCAAAACGATATCCGTCTCTTTCACTCACACACTCCCTCTCATATACTGTCTCTTGCTTTTATATTAGCTACGTAGCTATTTTTATTATGTTCACTTGCTACAAATACAATTTTACATCACTTCAGGATCTTTTTTTTACCAGATGTCGCAGTTTTTGTATGCACCGTTTTTTGCTTTTTAACATTTTTACTACCCGTGAGGTCAACAGGCGGGAACAACAAAAACAAGTGCTCGTTATTATTTAATTGCTGTTGTTGTTGTTATTATTATTATTTTTATTGTTGTATGCTCCGTGTATATTATGCACAAAATTTAATTACAATTTAATCACGAAAATCAAACAAATTGCAACGGTTGCGGAACTAAATAATAACAGTGAATATGTTGTTGTTATTGTGGTGTTAAGCTTTAAATTGTTTTTAGTTTGTTCTATTTTTTATCTGTAAAATATACGTATTATTATATACACATGTACTATACATATTACCTTCAAATTCCAGTTTTTCAATGTATATTGTATATTAACTATTTGTTATATTGATTTTATTTAATTTTCTTTGATTTATTGTAAGATTTTTTTATTTTATTTAATCTAAATAATTTTTTATTTTATTTGATTTTATGTGATTTTATTTAATTTTATGTGATTTAGTCTTTATTTTATTGGAGTTTGTGTGATTTTTGAAGCTTTTATTTAATTTTGTTTGTTTTAATTAGATTTTATTTGATGTTGCTTGATTTTATTTAATTTTATTCGATTTAATTTGATATTATTTGATTTTATTTAATTGGCTTTGATTTTATTTGAACTTATTGAATTTTATTTGATTTTATTCGATTATATTTGACTTTATTTGATTTGATTTCATTTTCTTTTATGTTATTTTATTTTGTGTACGAACTTTTTTAACTTCGAGGAATTATTTATCAAAGCTGTTCAATAAACTTGTTTCAATAGGCGTGGTTGTGGGTGTCGATATGAGTCTCAGTGTGTGTGGTGGTGTCTCTGTTTTAAATATTGTATATCATCGTTAAGCAGCTCAACAACAACAAAAACGTAACAAAAGTAAAAATAAATTTTATTCCATCTGATGGCATGAATAAAAACCACGGCATCCAGCACATCGTGCACTTTTACGGATAAAGTTCAATTACAATACAACACACATTCATATTCTCTCATATATGGACACTGTCATACACACACACACATACACCCACATACACTGAGTAGCTGCGTTAAGCCGGTCGTAGCGTGACAAAGTGTTGTTAACTTTTTGCTTAATGTTATTGTTATCGTTACTGTTCCCGGTGTTGTTGTTGTTGTTGTTGTTATTGTTGATGTTATAGTTTTTCTTAAAAAATAATAAAAACAACAACAATAAAAGTAGCCATCAACAAAAATTGTTGTTAAATAAGAGCAGAACTCATCTATCATCGCATCCTTACGGCACCAATTATGGCCGGAGCTTAATGTGTGTATGCGTGAGTGCGTCTGTGTATGTGTGAGTGTATGCGTGGGTGTGTGTGTGAATATTTGGATTTATGTATATTTTATGATTGTGTGTATGTTTATCCTTGTCAGTTTTTTTAAGGTTTTTTCTGTTTTCAGTTCCTATGTAAGTGCAGCTATAAAACAACTTTAGGCTTTCGTTGTTGTTGTGAAGTTGTTGCTACTCATTTTGGTTTTCTCTTTTATTTTAAAATAAAATAAAACTTTTATCGACAATATCATGTACAAATATTAATCACTTTTGAAAGAGTAAAAAAATTAACATTTTATATTTTTATGGTATACTTTTTATTATTGCATACTTTTAGGCAATAGTTTAATAGTAAAAAATTGTACTTTCATGAAATAAAATCGTAACTTTACTCAAATGAAAGTCCGTTTAAATATACACGTAATTCTATACAAATCTTGCCTCAAGAGTAGAGGATAAAAGTATAGACCATTATAGTCTCTATGGTATGATCTTCTAAGTGAAAAAATAAAACTTTTGGAATTTTACTATGAACACCTCATCTGAGATGAATGCACGATTATGTATATAAAAAGAGAGCGATAAAAAGTAATCACATCTCGTGTGTAAGTAAGAAAGAGAAAGAAATCCTGGTCACAGGCAGACAAAACTTTTGGAACAGCTTTTTGGAAGTTTCTAGTGGATTTCCTCACAGCGATGCTATGAAATCTTATGTGAAGAAAAGTTTTATTACATAATATTTTATTTGTTCATTCATTGTTCATGGGTTTTTTTTATTCTATTCTATTTATTCTCAATTTTCTTCTTAATATTATCTCCAACATTCTTATCCTCAAAGTTCTCAATATTATTGATTCTACTACCAAAATCTATAAAATAAAACATTGCAATGTAGTTATTCATTTTATATCTGTTTTCATTAGATTTTTACCATAATTTCATTTACATTTATTTAGTTTTTAATAATTCAAGTATTTCTTAATTCCATTTTCATTTAAATTTCACATTTTTGTTATTTATTTTTATCCTTAGTGCTTTATTTTACTTTTGATATTTCTTTTTTTGAATTTCAAAGCATTTAAATTATATTTTCATTTCATTTAACGTAACTTTTTCACTCAATTCTTCATTTTAATTAATTTTCTATTTAATTGCTTTTTTTTGGTAATTATTATGTTGAATGATTTTGTTCCTCAATTAAAGATGTTATTTTTACCTTGGAATTCCTTGGCTTTTGTTCATACTTGAATCTATTAAATTCATGTTCTCCGAACACAGAAGTAAATGCTTTTGAATTTCAGTTTCCTTTCGTTTTTGTCCTCCTCTCCTACCCCTGCCACCCCTACTCGCCTCATTATTCAAGGAGCTGTTACTTTAAACGACCCTCAATCGCGATCCTTTAGTCAACGACTGACGGTAACCGGCGACCATTCGTCCAGTCCATGGCAAGGACCAGGTACTCGATGCCCTGCAGTGAATGCATTACTTCAATTTACAAGTAAGCAGCTAAAAATAGAGGAATCAGAATATTAAGGACACTAATTGAGATCGAGAACGATGATGAGGAGAGCGCAGATGGAAGAAGCTGCAGCATCTAAAAGCGCTTTTCTTGTACTGGCAGCTGTTGTTGTTGCGTAAGAGGGTCGAGCAACTTTTAAATAAAATAAAACAAAGCATCTCAAATGCAACGAGGCGCTGCTGGGCAAGGAAAGGAACAGAGCTGAAACGATTGCAGCGCCATGATTACAAGCAATCGGAAGTGAAGCGAAGCTGTTGAAAAATTGCAGGAAATAATATCGTATATAAAATAAAAACGCACATAAATATTTCCTTTCAGCTCTTGGAAAAAAAGGCTATCGGCGAAAAACTGGACGAGAAAAGAAAAGAAGAGAAGGGAGGCGTCGAGATTGGAAGACGGGGAGTGGTCAGGAGAGGAGCGGAGTGGAGAGGAGAGAAGAGGAGTGGAGAGAAGAGAAGAGGAGTGGAGAGAAGAGAAGCAACCAAAACGAGTTGTTTAAATGTACGAATTAATTGCTTAAACCAATTTTTTTTATACCCGCGGAGGTAACTTGAAAGCTCTTTAGACAGGATGCTGCTCCCACCGACTTTGTACCTGTTGTTGTCCTTTTTTGTAGTTCAAAGAGCATTTAATGGTGTGTTGCCTTCAAAGTGCGTTGAGTGCTGCCCGAGGAGTTGATCAAAAGCTTTGAGCCTTGTGGCAACAATTGACAGATCATGTTTCTCAATAAACTCGCATAAATATTTTGCCACTCCCACTTAACATGGCGAACAACTTTCAGCTGAGAGCTTAATTGACGAAAGATCTTGTGTCAAAACAGCAGCAATCACCGAAAGCGTAAACTTTGACCTTTTGTGGCCATAAACTGTGATTTTCTTGGTTTCTTCGGGAGGTAGTCGATCTTTTGACTTCGAGAAAGGGCCATTTATAGGTCAATGCTTGTTATTTAATAGCTTTATTCTGGACAATTGAACCGGCCTTCTTCCTGGTTTCCTTCAAAAGGCCATCTGTAGATACCTATAATAAAATCTTCTTGATACAGATTCATACGTCATTCTCAATTAAGGCGGGCAACCAATTACTACAACAAGAGTACCAGATGTCATGCAGCGTTACTAATCCACTTGTCCGATGTTACGCAGTGGTTATGAGAGCAACCAAGTTTGTCAGGTGAATGAGGGAAGTGAGGGAGGAGAGGAGGGAGATGGTAAGGACTGTTAAATCAGTCGTTGTTGTGCTCAAAATCTGTGCGCCAGGAGATTTTGACAGATGATTGCTCGTTTGTGTTCACTCGCATATCGTTAGTCTTAATACTCGAAAATACGTATACAGGTAAGCTTAAGTTCAGGTGTGTGTGTGTGTATGTGTGTGTGTGCCTGCATCTGTGTCTGCATCTGTGTCTTGTCATGTGTCGTATCTGTATTGCTAAAGGCAACGAATAGCATAGGATAACAAAATATCTTGACTTTGAGCTCAAAGTGTTTTAATTAATGAATGCGTCACTTTGTGAACATTTGTACCAGTATTTGTATCAATGTGCTGCTGTTAATGTTTATGGATGTGCGTGTGTATGTGTGAATAGATGCGTGTGTATTATTATGAGACCATTTTGAGTATGTGTTGGTTAATTCTAATGAATGCAAGTCTTGGCTAATCAGCCAACCTGATTTCCTTCTCATCATTCGTTGTGATGCTGTTACGACGTTTCACTTCCGATTTTGTGGTTCATGGCGATACCATATTGGACATATGTATACGACTTCATGGCATCAAAGCAAATTCTCGCTTTTGATAACCTGAGATGATGCTGATGTCAATTTTATGTGGGTTGAGAGCTTAAAAGAGGCCTGGAAACGACTTGATTTCGTTTATGGGATATGAAACTACGATATCTCGAATCCTCTCTGAGAGACCAATAAAAGGAAGACCAAAGATCGAATTCTGAGGAAAGCAAAAGATGAAAAAGAAAAGAAAATAAAACATGCACACCTTTTGTGAAATTTACAACTTTTTAGGTTAGTTTATCGTTAACTCTCACGAAAGCAATAAAAAACCTCAGAGTTGCGAAAGTAAAAAATAAGGGTTGCCAAATCCAACAGAAAACCGCTTTAAAAACAAAAACCGCCGGCGGTTGGCTGATTTCTTTACTGAGGTAGCTTTGAATAGAAGTTTTTTTGTGTATTTCGTAGTTGGCAAAAAAATAAACCTACGCAATCAAAATATTCACGTATTTGATTTGAAAGCATCGTATAGCATGGATGGGGAGGGAGTAAATACCAAAAAATAAATAAAATCGCCGAATCTAACCTGCATGGCATTATTTTGTGTATTGTTGTTGTTATTTTCTATAAAATACTCTCCTGTACATCGTATTGTTTCATTGTCATTTCATGCTCATCGCCGTTTTACTTGCAAAAAGAGTAAAAACAAACCAACAACAATAACAACAACAGCGCATGGACGATACTCGTCGAGTTTCGAGCTTCGAATTTTACATGTTTTGTGAATTTATTTGGTTTCACTAAACACGAGGCAGTGAAGTCGGCGGTACTCGTAACTCACTACAGACTGCGATTTGATTACCTTTCTGTGTTAACGGTTTTGTTTTGAGTGGTTTGCGGTCTGTTGTCAGTGTTTGGAATGGTCTTGAGGGTCGTCGGTCAGCCGGGGTCGCTATGGCAGAAATAATATGAAAATCCGTTTAACACGGGTACATTTGTTGCAGGCTTGTCACTGTTAAAAAGGCAATAAAAAGCTGTCATCCGATTACATTTTATTGAAAATGGGACCTGTTCTGAAGCGTGACTTTTTTGGTAACTGTTTTAATTTAAATTTAAATGGATGTTGTCAATAATTTAGGAAAAAACATCAAACAGAAAAAGAGAGAGAGAGAGAGAGGGAGGGAAAGGGGGAGAGAGAGAGAGAGGGGGAGACAGAAATGAAGATTAGAAGTGTTGAACCTGAAACAAGCTCATCTGCGGTCATCGGCTTTCGGTTTGGATACCTTATATAATCATATAAATGATACTTGTGATCATCAAACAATGATATATGTATGTGTATAGTATTTACATGTGCATTGTATACATAAATATAGAAAAAAGTGCTATTGTTGTTGTTGTTGTTGAAAAATGATATTTAAATGAGTGCAACAAATAAGAAAAAAATGTAAAACAAACTCCAAAAATAAACAAGCAAATAAACTATCATATCTATCATGATGGCAAAGATACGCACACTAAATGAGGTTTCAGTTTACGATTGTGCTTGAATTAATATTCATTTATTTGCATATTAAAAACCCTTTAAATGTTTACAGTGAAAAATTGATTTAATAACGATTATTATTGGATTTCGTTTAACCACGAATACAGTTCGTTTCAGTCGTAATAATTTACTATTAAGTAATCAACCGCAATCGAATGAAACAATTTTTAAAGATTAAAATAATCCCAGGTTTTAATGGATGTGATATATGTATGTACATATGTACTTATAATGCAGTTCACCCAAACACTTTAGGGGAAATATTTGCAAAAACAAAAACTACAAACTGATGTATTGTATATAATAATTAATTACAATTTCTTGTTAGTTTTTAGGTTAATATTAAATGAAATTATTCTTTTAAAATACTAACAATAATTTCAGTTATATGACTATGTGTGTGTGTGTGTGTGTGTGTAGGAACGAGTGACACCAGCACACAATCGCAGTTGATCGCTTCAGGGAATGCGCTACGTTGTGACATGTCAGAATAACGTGTCAACAGTGCCAATATATAGTGTATATGTATATAAATATGAATGCAAGGATTGCATTAATTACTCCACCAACAACAACAACAACAATAACAGCGATTACCATACAACAACAACGATTACACAAACAAACGTACGCGGATTTAAATAATGCCCAAAATTCACCGTCATGCTTCATGGCTGTGAGCATGTATGACAGGTTTTACGCGCTTAAGTTGTTGACAGGATTGAATTCAACAAATTCATCAATTATAATTATAAATGTTTTGGTAAGTTTATCACGATGCATACAAATACAAATAAACAAATACACACAGCCGCAGGATTACTCTTATATACACGGACACAGTTACATTTACACAGTTACACTTACAGTCACATTTACAGCAGTTACACCTACATTCATCATTTACAATTACATTTGAACTAACATTTCATATTTCAGGTTAAAATTTGTGTGCATTTACAGATGCATTGGACCCTCATTTACGAGTGTATCGCATATCAGATCACAATCATGTGAGTAAATAAGCAATTTTCACACTCACAAAAAGCACTCAGACTCTGTTGGCAGCATCAACAACCAGGATCGATGTCCAGGTCCTGGTTCAATTAACTGCAACACTTTCTGAATGCAACCGCAACAGCAACTGGAACAACAGCAACAACAACAACAGCAACAACAACAACAATAATAACAACAATAAAAAGTCAGTAAACTCCGTGGTTCCTGTGATATTAATGAACATTTGTGAAAATATATTAATCAGTCTTTTTGATGAATTACAAGAATTTTTATGGAAAAAAATCTGGGGTTTTTATTTCGCATATTTGTATATATAACAAAGCGTGATTTAACAACAAAGCGTGATTAATTAATATATTATAGTATAATATACTATGGTAATCTATAGAGATATATACCAGTATATATGAATCATCATTCTCTATCTATCTATGAATATATTTGTCCCTTTATCTCTCTATTTATGTCTCTTCCCTTTATCTCTCTCTACATTTTTATTTTTACTGCATTTCTATCGATTTTATTATAATTTCTACAAATTTTAGTTTTTTTTCAGTGTACTTCTATTTGCGAGCAGCAATAAAAATAAAATGCTTTGTTTAGTTGAAGCACGATTTGATGTGATTCGATTCGATTCGTTTTGGCTTTTGAATATTTTGGAAATTATTATTATGTTAGCTTCATTATTTTGCAAATGTTTATTACACTCTAATCTCTGCGGCTATCGAATGGCAACCGATTGGAAACCATGTTGTTTGATCGAATTTGCATACGAATTCCAATTTGCAAATTAAAACCGATTGGCAACAAAAATCCTCCACCATGAAATTAGCATTAGGACAAAATAATAAAACGCCAGCACAAAATGTAGTCAAATATTGTGTAAATCCATTCTAATAATATTATTGTTAATTCGATGTGCGGAGTTATATATACAGTATATACTCAGTCATTCGAACTAATGTATAAAAGAGATTAGAGACTAAAAACTTAATTATTTGGGGATTTTAAAAGATGTGGATACAGCGGATACGTTTTAAGACATCTCTAATGAACAGAAGTCCATCTAAGAACTTCTTTATTAAGTTTTTACCAGAAATAGAAGCATATTTATGTATGTATGTACTGTATAATGTCTCTAATATACATATGTACACTATATTTTATACATGTCAATACATTATAGAAGTCAAGTCTGAGTAGTCAGGATTTCTCAAGAGATTTAAGTACTAACCGACAGAGAAGGAAAACTATTCGAGATGACTTTCACCAGAATTCGAGTTGACTTTCACCAGAATCCGAGTTGACTTCACATCTACGCTCGTAACACTTCACTTGAATATTTGATTTATTATTATTATTACAGTCATTAAGATGCATTAACTAATGTTGAAGTGACATCATAGTGTGTCTCCTTCGTTTCATTACAGTTTTGTGCATAATAAAGCATTCAATGAGTACTATAGAGTCAATTCACGAGTGTCCACTGTATTTGAGGTAAACAAATGGTAAATATATTTGTATTAAAATCTGAAATATTAAAATTAATGTCTGTCGAAATAATTATGATCACAAATTTTGGTTTTATTATAAATGGTTTACGAAACAATTGGTACCCTCTGCTTTATTGACCTATTCGGCAATACACCCAATCCACCTCCTCCTCCTCCTTCCCCAGGTAACAAGGATCTACATACACCTACGTTATGCAGGTACTCGTATGAATGCAGACGTCACTTTATAGGCTTTGTGTGACTATGAAAACGATTTGCATTTAAATTAGTTTTTAGCGTATGGTTGTAGATAACATTTAGGCGATTTAGAACGAATAAATAAACTGACTAAAGTTCTATGCATGTACAAGGATGTGTGCCTGTATGTGGGTGTGTTTCATATTGATGTTATTGGTTGCTTGTATAGGTTATGTTGGTTCATTCAATGCTGAAATCCACCTTGCAAATCATACGCTTAACATCGACATACATACACAAGAGTTTCGAATTTCATTCGCGAAACGATGTCGCTTGATTAACTTCACTAATAAAGCTTCACAGTGTGTTTAGCACTTAATTAGTTCCACAGAGAAAATAGAGATATATGCCAATATACAGTTCAGCACATATTTAATATCAGTTGAGTAGGTTTTTGCATAAACAAGTTTTGGAAATTTGAAAAATACGAAGGGTTTTTTGTGTTATATAATTATATATTATATATTATATTATAGATTATATATGACAATCTCAGTCATTCTAAACTTAGTCTGCAGATCGACCTTTCCGGTTGAGTGAAATTATTTGACACATTTGACACATGTCGATTACCATCCAAAAGAATCACTAATCCCGTGGCAACAACAAGATAATCCTTAATTGATTTCTCGCAGTTCACCGAATTTCAAGTTAAAAAAATCTGTAAAATAAAAATCAATTTGAAAAGTTGGTCTCGAGGGTTAGATGCTTTTCGTTTTTATTCCTCCTTCTCATTGTTTTCTGAAAAGAGAATAGCATTAATTTTTTGTCCAACCGTCATAGAACTAGAGAGATCCAAAGAAAGTACGCTATCTTCGGCATGAGGGACTCTCAAGTTCGTACATATCGTGATTTGTATGGCATATGGAAAAGTGGGTGGAATACACCTATATTCGGATGAGTGTACATATAATACTAATCCTAGATGTAAAGATCATTCTACGTAAATCACTGCCAAAGAAAATCTACACACGAACATCTTTTACAAGGTATAAGATATTATATAAAAGTGCCCAAACAGATAGAACATCTGTTATAAATGGACAAACTTAATATACTTAATAATACTTTTTCACCTTCGGGTGTAGGGTATAAAAATGGAAGGTTATTTAGTGAAATGGAAAATTAAAATCGGCAGCACTAGATAACCGGATGAAAAAGGGCTAAAAGAAATGAAATTGTTAGGAAACCTTTTCCAGAAAACTTTTCTGTGAAGCTGCTTTGAATTCGAAGTTGTTTTACAGAACAGAAAGAAAGGTTCAACAGAAAGGGTCTGAAAAGAAAAGAGATCAACACCCATTTAATAATACATTAAATAAAACTGTCAACCGCAGTTGAAAGTCATAAACAATACGTTATAACATTAAATAAAAGGATGGGATGGGACGGGTTGGAGGGTGTGAGTCTGAGTTGGCGAGAATTCAAATCACCGCAACAAAATTAATGCCGTGATTTATTAGATGCGGCATCGTTGCATGGGTCATGTTTACATTCAAATAATTTATGTCGAAACAAACAAAAGCGCACCGCCGATTTAAGGCTTCATTTGCTCACTTTTGTTGTCCCACTTTTCGGGGGTACACGTTGGGTGAGTGGAATGGGGGGGAGGTTTCAGGTGGCTCCTATCACGCAGAAATCGCTTTAATCATTAAATGCCAATTTAGCATCGCAGTAGATTACATCTTTATACATACATTTATGAAAGAAAATATTGTATAAGATTCTCGGGATTAATTGAAATATTATTTTTGTTTTCTTGAAAATTCATCTTGATTTGGAGTTGGATTTGGATTTGGATTCTATACAGAGTTTATGATTCATACTTCAAACTTCACCTTTTGAAATGGTTCTCTGTTGCTTATGTTGCAAACTACAAGAGCCAGTTTTGCATCTGCGCTCTGAAGACTGGATCTACTTTGTTGCCTCATTCGTTCCCTGAAAATTAAGAGAATTTGCAGAAAGAGAGAGATAAAATAGAAACTCTTCCAGTTCCAGAAAAGAGAGCTCCAAAGATGAGTTCCTGGAGCAGCTAAATATTGGCTGTAAATAAATTCTAAAGCTAAAGGAATCTAATACATAATATAATCTTTATGAAGTTATAATTAGAATTCAATAAGTTTATAAAATTGTAGAAATTTAAAAATCTTGAACTATATTTTGTTCAAAGAATGCAAATATCATATGTAATTGAATAAATGTGAAAAAATACTATCAATAATAATAAAAAATTATTTAAATTATACTATTAATTGAAAAAATTACAGAACAGAAGTTAAAAAGTTGATGTTATTTATATTGATTGATACTTAATGATACATATTGATACTGATTGATTGAAATACTTGTGCTTGATTTCCATTAAATAACTTAAAATATCGAAAATTTGCTTTCCTGTGAAATTAAACTAAAAGTTTCTTCGGTAGAATAAAATATATCATAAATAGGAAACAACAAAGTGGATATTATAAGTAATTTCATTATTATTATACTATTTTCATAGAAGAGAATTAATAATAAAAGCAATATAAACGCATATACTGTGTTAGTTTGAATGAATGATAGTTTAAATGGATGATAGTTTGAATGGATGATAGTCTGGATGTCAGTAAATCATTTGGTAAATCTGACAACTAAAAAAAATCGTTATCATTGCTTCGAACCCGCTTCAGTTAAAAAGTTGATCATCATAATATTTGCAAATCTATGTAAATTCCTGGTAAAATATTTTCTCTTCTCCTCTTCCACTCATACTCACACTCTTCCTCCTTGAGACCAGAGAAAACCTCATAAATTCCATCTGTTAAAATTCTACAAATGCAGACGTTTTGCATGTGGCAACAATAAATCGTTTAATTTGATAAAAATCTCTGCTGGTGAAGATGATGTTGCTACTGTTTTTGCTTTTGCTGTTGTTGTTGCTTCTTGAACTTGAATAGATTCAGTACTTCAGTGTAAAAATGCGCAGATTGGATGTTCGAAGCAGTCGAAGGTGAGGAAGGTGAGGTTCCATGCGACGAGACGGACAGAAACCCGTCAGACGAATGAAGGAGGAGGCTGAAGAGAGAGATAGCGAGAGAGTGTAGGAAGGAAAGAGGGAGATAGAATGAGAGCCGAACAGGACATATATACGTGCAGCCGACACGGGTAAAGTAAATGAAAAATAGCTGCTGTGCTGTGATATCGATGGTGAGATATCGACAGAAGAATATCTGAATATCGGAAATAAATAAAAGACAGCGAAAATATTTTTATTATTGTAATTTATGCTGGCAGCAGAGTTCAAACAAAAGAATGCGCAGATGATATAAAATACACTTAAAATAAAAAATCTTTGATTTATGTGAAGAGATGAAAAATTAGATGATATCGTTATTCAAATAAAAATACAGGGCACAGTACAGGGCACGATTAAAAGCTGGTGTTGTCACTTTTGTTGTTATAATATTAAAGATATTAAAATAAAAACGTTTGTTTGTTGAATATTAATGGAAATCTTCAAATAAAAGCTTTTAAAATAAATATAGAAAAATATGTTGGAATAAAAATAATTTAAAAAGAACATGTGACTTCAAAAAGTCATCTGAATAAAAGTGTACAACACCCTGTAAATGTGTCGATGATTGCTGTGAGAGCAACAAATATTTAAGATGATAGCAGAGTTTAGTAGAGAAAAACGTATTTTTATTTTGAGTAGAGTTAAAATAAATATCTTAGAAGTGGCAATAGTTTAAAGCAGCAACAACAACAATAAAATATGTAACAATATGTTGGAGTGAATGCCATTTTTCTTTCATTAGCTACACTTTCTGACAGCAATTGAATGAGATCAACAGCGAGCAAGAGAAGAGCGAAGAAAAGAGAGAACAACAACAAGCAAAGCAAATATGACAATAAAATGTTATAAAATATTCACACACGTACACACACACACACACACACTCATGAACACATAATTTCACATTCATTCACAGCAGACATTCCGCATGGTTGTCTACTAAATGGACTGCATGCTGGGGCTCGTATTTATTACTTAATAAAATGTGGCCCCGGGGTAAAAAGAAATACTAACTAAGAAAGTGCACTACTGTGCAAGAGGTTGTTATTATCATTGTTGTTGTTGTTGCTGTTGCTCCTTCATTTCGTTTAATTTCATGTTCTTTTATTTTAAACCATTCTCAATGTAGGTTGAGGTGACAGTGTGTGTGCATTTGTGTGTGTGTGTATAACTGAAAATTGAAAAAATATTCCACTATCTTCACGTACCTTTTATAAAGTAAGTTGTGAGTAAGTAGCGAACTGTATTGTATTTGTTATTGCTAAGGAGGAAGTTCAGACATCGCAGAGAGTACATAGTTGGCAACTGAACAACCGGAAGAAAGGTGCTTGGATACACTCTTCATTTATGTAACTAACTATCAATGAGCTCAGCATGAAGTTGACTTGTGTACCTACTTATGCGCTATGAAATATTAAGGTAATATTTGTAAATAAAGGAAAAAAACGGAACTGATGGAAGGATATTAAAAGGGTGTCTTTTCGTTGTTGTTCTTTCATTTAAAATTGTCCAAAATCAAGTTGGCGAAGTTGCCTTTTAAGGAACTGTACAAAATCTATACAAAAACTTAGAGTTTTTCAGTGCTTCGTTACGTAATGCAATCTACTGCTTCATAAACTGCATTCCAGTGCTTGTCACGCAGAATTTCAACTGATGTACATATATTGTATTTTAGTGCTTTTGGAATAATGCCTTATTAAATTATTAAGTAATTAAAATTACTTAAGAACGGCAGCTTCTGGTTATTATAAATCTTATTAAAGACTGGACTGAGCAGATAGCATTCACACTAAAACTATTTATATCGGTATTAAATCCATTTTTCACACCAAAATAATGTTCGCGGTTAATCTACAATACTAATTTGTTAGACCAAATTTACTATGCAAATCCCTCCGGCACTCTCTCTCCCTCTCTCTCCGTCTCTCATTATCTCTCTCTCTCTCTCTCTCGCTCCTTCTCTCTCTTCCACTGTAACGCCAATGCTACACTCAAAGAAAAAATATGGTTCTCATAATCATAATTTTAGAGAACAATACTATGGTTGGATTTGATGGTTAATTCAAATATGTAACATTTTTAGATCCACAATAATTATAGTTGCGAAAGAAATAATTTTGGGTAACACAACAAAAATTCATGGTGGATGGAACAAAATTATATTTATTGGTATTATTTTTATATTGCAGCAAATATGTTGTATGTTTCCCACAAAAATCTTTTGATGGAGGCAATTAGAACCATGATTATATAAATCGAAAATTTTGTTATTCGCAATCATTGTTTTGTTGCAGCAAACATAAGTTGTTTTACCTGTAAAAATAGTACATTATAGTGGTAATTTCAAGTATAATTGAATGGAATGTACCCTCATCTTGTAGATAAGCAAGGCATTTTAACATAGATCCCTCCAATTTTTCGAACACCAGCCCAAAGGATTGTTCACTTCAAAACCATCGAAATATATGAAAAGGGGCAAGTATAATATGTCCACTGAATCCCCAAATTCCTTAACTTTTTCCTGAAAGCATTGTGACTGTATAAAAATAAAAATATAATCTTTACTTTTTTAAACATTAAAGCATTCATATATGTACATATATAAATAACAGTGGTACTTACCCAATTGCCAAAACTAGAAAATTAATATTGTTTAGCACTTTTAAGATTTATTTAATATAACTTTTATTAATAACTTTTAATTCGTCTGCACTGAATGAAGGTAGTACTACAAATGTCGAAAAGAACCAAAAGAGCACATGTAATGGATAGATTTCACCACATCATGATCCCAGAAAACATGCTATGGTTAGATTTAATCATACTATTTTTCTAGTAATCATACATCTTTTTGGGTACGAGCACATGTTTAGATTTGTTTTGACTATTTGTTATGCAAATATCATGAATCCACTTTTTATGATTGGAATAAACATGCCATATAGTGGTGGTATTCATAATATGATTCATATGAATATATCAATAATTACTACAAACATTTACTTGCAAATATAATGAGAGTAACCATAAAATGGTTGCTGCAAACTTGCATCAACCATGTTTTTTCTATCAGTGTATGTTTATATTATACTGGTCTAAATTTGGTATTCATAGTGAGGACTTAATGCCAATTAACGAGCACATAAAGCTTACTACTCCCCCGCCTAAAATCCACTACTATATATTATAATAATATAATCTGTATATTTGAACAATGGGTTGGAGAAGGACGGTCAGAAGAGAAGACGGCGAATGACCGGTTTAAATTATAGGGTGCGAAAATCTTACGTATTCTGTGAAAATAGGGACAACAGCAATAATAATGGTGTGAATATTCTATGAGTTTATGTCTATGTTTGAATAAAAAAGATTGCACATCTTTATATTATTATATTTATCTTTATGTATTTTATACTATAATAGTTTTAAGTGTAATTGTAACAAACTTGAAGATAATTAGATTTTCATTTGAAAAGAAACACAGGAAACATCTTGAATATTCTATACATAGAGATACAGATGCATATACATATATAGACACACAGTTACAGATGCACAGATGCAGCCAGAGATACATACAGATAGAGATTCAATCAATAGTGTGTAGAAGAGAAGGAGGTGATATTCTTCGTAAGAGTGGAGATGTTTATACGAAGGAGTTTAGAAGAAATTTTGGAAGACACACTTACGCACACACACGCACGCACACATATATGTATACTATACTGCATCCATAGCTCTATGATTTCAATGAAACTGTGTGTGAGATCGTACGTAGAACTTTCACTCTTAGACCAAAAACATGACAACATGATACGAGTACGTAGCAATTATGAAAAAACAATCTACAAAAAAGAAAACAAAAGAAGCAAAAACCGAAAGCGGATCCGGAAAAATCTTGTTAGCAAAAGAAACATCTTGTTAGAAAACTATAAATGAAGCGCAAACTAGAAATGAAATTTTTGTTGAATAAAGAAAAACCAGAAAGAGTCCTGTTTTCGGCCTGCCTGAAGCCTGGATACCTTACATCCTCATACTATGTATGGCTTATGAAAAAATGGGAGGACTACACTCATCTCTGAATGAGACTATAGCGTTAATATTAGATATAAAGATGAGTTAATCCTTTTTAACTTATTGCCAGAATATGAAATCTACAGGAAAATTTTCTATATGGCGTTATATTAATCTAAAAGAAGGCGGATCAAACCTATTCTTGGAAGATTGGATTTAAAATTTAGTCTTCATAGTGTACTCCGATCCGTTCAATGAAACTCCATTTTAGGATTTATAAGGCAAAAGTAGGATGCAAATGTTTCCATGTTTGGCTGTATGATGCAAATTGATTGGGGGCATCATCGGTAGGCGTCATTACTGTGGCACGTTATGGAACACAAGCATGTCACCGAATGTTGTTTTGGGTTGTGTTGTGAATATATACCCCATTCTTCTGTGGCCCTTCCTGCCTGCCTCCCTGTGTTCATTTCTATCATATTCTATATACATCCTGTAATGCATAGAGTAACAAGGAAGCAACATTGAGCACTGAATATGATCCGAAATGTTCTTCACTTTATACTCTTCTCTTCTCTTCACTTCTCGTTTCTTCTTTTTATCTGGTGGGACTCGTGTCCTGTCATAATGTAATTTATCATTGCAAACGTTTTGATGTCATGATGTCATGATGCTAAATTTCAAGTTAAAATGATATCAAGACCTGTACCTGAAAATGAGAGATGTACCACCAACAGAAGGATCGTCGATCCAAAGACGACGAGAGCTGATGGGGTACCAGGCATCCGTGCAAAGAGCAAAAGTAACTATTTATTATTATAATTTATTATGACGTACTCTATTAAATAGAAGAAAAAAAGAAATACCGAACAAAAAGCCCCAGAACACCATTTGGACTTGACAGATGAAAAATAGATGAAAATCTGACATGATAGAGAACATTTAAAGACTAAGAAAATGGTTAGGTTACGGTTTAAGGATAAAAAACAAGAGAAAGACTTGCAAACTTAACTCAAACTTAAAGAGTTTAGACATTGAAAAGTTACATAACGACTTTAAAAAGGTTTATATTATTATAAAATATATAGAAAATCATTTCAAATAATTTACATTTTTATTTTCTTATCCTTGCATTTATTGTCCTCGCATTAATATACGAAAAGATTAAGAAACTACAATCGAGGGACTTTAGGTTAGCCAACGGAGATCATTTAGAACCTACCCTCTCTGGTGTAGGGTATAAGAAATTGATTACAAAGATTCCGAATTCCAGTACCTTTGTGTTTTAGTCCACAAAAAGATTTTGTAAATTTAACTACTGTAAAAGCTTATTAGTTTATCATTTGGTCTAATTTATTCAGTTTTTTACCCTCAACTTTGTTTTCTATATTTTCTCTTTGAATTCCTTTTTGGATGAATTTCAAAGTCGAAAGCGTTTTAAATTCTATCAAACACATGTTGCTAGGAGAACCCGGAAAAGTGTTAGGGAAAATTCGAGTTTTTTTCGTGTAAAAGGTGAGCAACTTAATGCGTTTTCAATGAGTCTAAAGGGAAAAAAAATTATTAAGAAAACTCGGAGAAAATTAGGAAGAAGTTTCTTTCTCTTCACGAAATATATATACTAGGGGGGAGGGGGGGGGGGAGGACTCCATTAAATATTGCTTAAGATTTCTTCCTCAAGATCTGACAATTTTATCTTCTTTGCCAGGATAACGACAGACACAGCGGCAGACTTTTTCCAACTCGTCCTGGCTGTGAAACGTGTCTTCGCTGGAAAGCCCGTATTAAAGCTCTCTAGATTAATCCAAATTTTCACGTCCAACGCGTGGCCACTTTTCGAGAAAAACTTCTTCTCCTTCTTTGGGAAGTGTTTCTGCAAAGTGTGCCAAAGAAAAAAATAAAAACACACCAACACAAAACAACTCAACTCTATTCAACTCAACTGAACTGAACTCAACTTGCTTCAAAGTCATAAGGATTTGTTTTTGTATTTCCAACTAAAAACCATTCTAGGACAAATTCAAAAAGTACCGCATAAAAACGCCGTGGAAGCAGGACATAATAACGAAAGTTCATGGCTATGAAACTCGCTGCTGCGTCGTCTTACATCACAACTCCTTCTGAAGCTGAGAAAAAAAGGATACATAAGGATCTACAGCGACGTGCGTAGGAACTCGTGAAATAAAGCTCACGTCTTGGATATTCAGCGCGTTTTTATTTAAAATTCTAATTTAATTTCCTCGAAATACCCGAAGGAAATGCAGATGTAAATTGTGGAGTATGACAGAGTAGAATAAAGTAGAGTAGAGTAGAAAGTGTTGCTCAAGTTGATGGAAGTTTTTCTTTGGAATGACCTCCTAAACGAGGTGAAGGTAGAACATAAATCGTGACGTGGTAGGTTTTTGCTGCTTGCCATTTAAACTCATGCAGTATTTATTGCATGAATTTCGGCGTACTGAGTTTTAAAAGCAAATTAAAAAATTTCTTCGGAAACTTTTATAATTTGGCTAGTTGCAGATTTTAAATCAGATTTTAACATCTGCTCTGTAACTATATTAAAGGACATCTGTATCGCGCTTAATGTCAGAGTCTTTAAAAAGAGTGCCACTAATTTGATTTTTCGTCGTCTAAACTGCATTTGAGATTTCAGTAACTGCATCTCCTATACAGGGACAATATATAGTAGTATTCTTCCTTTTTTTCTTTCGGTTTTTTCTTTACTTTTTGTGGTTAATTATTTTTGCGTAGCGTTTTTCTCTTGCTTTCTGCTCATGTTAAATGCAGCAGTAAAATACAAAATTCAATTATAACGTTCTCTCCTGTCGTGTCCTGTCCTGTCCTGTCATCCTTCTGCCTCCCCCTTCTCCCCTTCCTTGGGCAGAATGGTGCCACGTCGACTGACAGTAGCAACACGAAAGGGAATAATAAAATTTTATCGCTCCGATTTGTCTTCGTCCGCAAATTTTCCTGTATTGCGGTAACTTTATGACGTCATAAATTGCGGTTACAAGTTGAAGTTTTCCTCTCTTATTTTTCTAATCGATTGGGTCGATTGGGTGTGTGACACTTCGTTGTTAAGATTTCGTTTGACTTCTTTTGTTTTACTATGTAATGAATTAAATAATTAAATTTGTATTAATTTCACTTTTATATTTTTTTATTAGTATTTATTTGTAAATTCTTAAGAAGAATTTAAATCTCCTAAAAGTTTTCTTTAACTTTGATCTTCTCTCAGCTTTGGTGTTCAGTGTAATTTATTGCTTTCCTCCTTCGAGTTGATTAAATTTTGGCTATAATAAATTGCTGGAAATAACTGAAAGAGTAGACTCAAAAATAACTGAAAGAGTAGACTAAATTAACAGTAGTTGAGAAAAGTCCACTAATCAGTTGCTGTAAATGTTGAAGTTGAATCTTGAGTTGTGTACAGATAATAGAAATAAGGAATTATAGAGAAATGCGGAGAAAGACAGGGAAAGTAGTTTAATTTTAATTTAAAAATTATTTTCTAATTTATAGTACAATATATTATCTTATTTCACAATAGTAATTGTTTGTTTGATTGTTCTTAGATTTTTTAAGGGGATTCAAGACAATTATAAAATATATATTTCGTATTTTATAAATATTAAAAATTAGAGAGAATTTTATTTTATTTACATATCATAATTATTTATCATTATTAAATAACAAAGTTCAGAAAAACTTCACATTAACTAAATGAAGGGAATTGAAATGTTGACTTTATAGTGTTTCGTGTTTTAATTAAAAGTTTTTAACAACATTTATTATAATTTTTGCCCAGTTCAAACGCCAGCTCAAATTATTTCAAAGCTTTTGTGTTTTATGGTTTTTGTATAGTTTTAGTAGTCAAGAGAAGGTATTTTTACAGAATATTTTAGAAACACCTTTACAAGCATCAACACACACTCATACATGCATATACATACACAGACACGCACACACACACAGACACTGAAGTATAAAATACACATTTATAGGAATATAAAATCCAAAGCAGCAGAATGAAAGGAACTTTAAATGAATTGCTAATCATTAGAGAAGTTGTAAAGGAAGCGAATAATTTCTCGAGGAATTCTAATGAATTGTAAGGATTCTTAAGGAATTGAAGAACAAGAATACCGAAAGGAAAGTACAATAAAAATTATCGTCATTACTCTGGGGAAAACCCCGATTCTGGAATGATGTGTTTTATAATAAAAGACAATTGTATCCAAATTTAATTATATGTTGTTTAGAATAGAGTTATGACTCGATCTAAAATAGCTGTAATCACTCTGAAATGGATGAAAACTTAATCATCTTGTTTTGACTGTTCTTTTGGTGTATTTTTAATGCAACACTTGGACCAACAACACTCTAGACAACCAACCAAGCAATTGAGGTGACCCGAAAAAAGCCCACAATATTTCATTCTTTGTTTTTTACTGGTTCTAAAAGATTTTTATTCAAGTTTGTTTCTATTTTCAAGGTATCTCTGTTGGTCGTGAGGTGAAGTGATGTACTCAGAACGGGTGGAGGGTACAACCGCATCTGCATGAAGTGGTAGTCGAAATTGTAGTTCATCGAGTTGGCTGGTAGTCTGGTCATTGAAAATGGTGTTGGTTTTAAAAGATGAAAGTTTCTCCTCTGTAGGAAGGTTACCAGTAAGTAGTACATCCATCCATTCAACCAACCAGGAAGCAGTGAGAAGCAATGAAGCGGTAACTAAAAAGTACCGCTGCTGGAGGTCGTTCAATGAGCTGAAAATATTAAAGAAATATATAGAAAATACACTGAAAAAAATTTTGAAAACCATTGCTGAGTTGTAAGCATTAAAAAAAGCCAAACTACTTCATATAAACTTTGTACATGTTTGGGGATGGAAAAATTGTCCACAGAAGAGGTACCGTCATTTAATGGACTCATTTTCTGGTTTCCTGATTTATTGAAGTCATAATTGTATTAGTGCAAAGACTAAAATATATTCAGTGTACCCGAAGTCTGCCTGGGTGTCTGTCCGTCCCGTTGTGGAATAACTGCACTATTGTATCGTTACCGGAAGAAGCTACTTTAGAAAGACACCGACCTCCGCATCTACAGTGGAATTAATCAGAAGGTTTCCTTAAAAATTTACTTACTTAATATAGATTTATAATTGGTATAGTAGTGTCATGTTGTGCTAGAATATTTAACTCTTGTTTGGTGGGTGAAAAAAAAAACTCATTTTGACTCCATCGTTTATTCCTTCCACGATGTAGCATAATTTTCAAGGCACGACTAAAGCTCATTCAGTGAGGTTTGATTACGTTGCGCCGATGCTGCTCGGGCGTGTTGTCTCCATGCAGAAGCATAACAGTAAAAGAACAACTACAGAACTAGCCAACAACGACAACGACAGCAACAATAACAATAACAACAACAACAACAATAATAACCAGCTGAACAATTCCACTTGACTGCTCAACTTTATTAAGTTTTCATCGTTGACATTTCTATTGCAAGGTTTCGCCATCTTGGGACGATCTGATGAAGTTACTTAGAGACTGAAATATTGTTCCACCCTCCCCTCTCTCTCTATCCTAACACTTGCTGGAACAACAACAACAGCTATAAGTTTGTAGTTGTAGTTGCAAAGTGCATATATTTTTTGTTGTTGTTTTGCTGTGCAGTGCACAGTGACAGTGAGCACAGTCAAAGGTACAACAATAACAAAAACAATGTCAACAGAGAAAAACCAACAACAACAACAGCAACAACAAAAACAAGTCAAATCGCACCCAAGCGTGAGGCTGCAGGCGACCAATTTCTCGGTTTCTCTGTTTTTTCTTCTATTTGCTTGTTGCCAGTCAATTTCAACAGATGCAACAACAACAACAACAGCGACAACATTAACAACAATGGCTACAACAGCATTGACAAACATAATAAAGTCAAATATAATTTTTATTTTATTATTTTCACTTTTATTTATTTATTTTCTTTTATTTATTGTTGTTGGCTTTGTTGCATCCAAAGACTTCTCACTTTTCTTATATTTACTATTCCTTTCATAGTTTTGCTTTGTAGATTTGCCACTTTTATTAAATTTTAGATTTGTCCGGATTTCAATTTTGGTCTTGATATGATGACGCGTATGTCTTGTTCTTCTTTTATGTTTTTTCTTATTATATTTATATAAAAGTTCTTACGGTAGCCTTTTTAGAAGTTGCGAAGTTATGCGTGTTTATTGTTTTGCTATCTTTCAGATCGAAATGCGAGAAAACCAGACATCGTACAACAAACTGTGTTCGTTGTTGTTGTTGTTATTGTTTGTGGTTCAACAGATGCAGACGTGCGTTAATAACATCGTAACAGGACGGCAAAAAGGACGAGCGGCTCATTATTTTGTAATTTAATGCAAATTACTGAGCATTAAATAAATGTGTACAAATATACACACAAACACATACACAGATGTATGTATGGATGTAGCATACACACACACACACACAACGAAGCACATTAATGCTGACTTTAGTAGTTTTGTATCTCGTGGTTACAAGGTTGCAGTGAATTAATTATAATGAAACATATTACGTGGCAAAAGAACTAAAACAACATGAACCACAACAACAACAACAACACCAAAAGCACCGAGAAAATTTCACAAAAACGTACAAGAAATCGCGTATCATAAAATATACACATGTTCGTATGTAAGTTTGAGGAAAAGTTCACATAAAAGATCGGATCAAGATAACATGGTGGATTAAAATAGCTTAATGACAACCTTAACGAGGTAATTAGTATCGTACTTAGTATTTAGAGCTACTCTAAACTGTGTAATTAATGTTGGTTAGTATTACGGTTGGCTTTGATTTCTCTCTTGTTTTTTTGATTGTTGGAAATTTCATTGGACTATAAAAATTCAGTGATTTTAATAATGAAAAAGCAACAAGTTCAAAATCCATGAATACCAGAACAACAACAAAAATCGACCAACAAAGAACCTTAAAAGCAGCCAAAGTTATAATACGAGTATAAAGTAAGAAGTATAGTAGTAGTATATCACTTTTGGACCACTACCATAAAACCACATGCATACTTACATATATACATATACTACAAACACTCATACGATTCATATCCGTTCAAACATATTGCTAAAAAGCCACCATCACTTGTAGTCCTGCTGCTTTTTGTATTGATTCCTTTCTGGTTTGCTTCTGCTTCTTCGTTCGTCCGTTTATCCTTTTAATCGAGTGCCAAATGTGAAACCTAGAAACCAAATGTGGTCATTTCCTTCTCAATGAGAAATTTTCTTTCCTTCTCAATGAAATCCTGAGAAATGGAAAACTTTAAGCGAAAACCGAACAAACGATACTCCTACATTCTAAAATTTATGTGTGTGTATAGCAAACAAACAAAAAAAAAGAAAAAGAAAGAGAAAGAAGGAAGAAACCGCAAAGATTGATCGACTATAAAAGGTTCGCTTTGAAGTTTAAGTACTGGAAACGAAAGTGCTCAAGTTTTTTGGTCAAAAGCTATTGTAATCATCGTCATCCTCATACTCGTAAATTAAACATCGAGAACGATGTGTGTACGATATATTCTAATCGGAAATACACAATTAGAGAGCAATTGATCTGCATATTTACACATGCAGAAGATGGACAAACTAAAATGTACCAAGATAAATGTACCCATTATTAGAAACAACACATAGAAATAACCTATAATACCTATTTAACCTATTATATAACTCATCTAAAAGAAAAGGAACAAAAAATTATAAAGATTATGATGATTATGAAAGATCATTTATAATGATATTGAAATAAATAACTGATAATGGATGAATTAATGATTGAATTGAATATTATTACAAGAGGAAATAATGGTCTGGGTAACTTTTTAATAATTTCTGAGTACCACAGCTCTAGTGGGTAGCTCACGTTGAATGTATTGCTCGAAATTGTTGCTTTTTCGTAGCGCTGCTTGTCGCAAACGGTGGCGCCACACCACCAAAGCGAGTATCGCAGCAAGTATCAATATGGTACTCAGCACGACCCCGTGTAAGTGTATTTTTGTGAAATATATTGTTGATTCAAGCTAAATGCATCGTCCAAATAAAAGGGGCACCAAAGGGGATTCCCAAAAGACACACACAAACACCGAACAGTGGCAATCAAAACAGATTCCTGCAGTGATCAACAACAAACAAGCTGGTCCGAGCTCTCAGCCAAGGATAAAAATGCATGAAATGGACGCAATATAGTGTTTGGGTTTTAACATATTTGTATAAAATATATACGTATGTGTGTATATATATCCATACATATACAGAGATATACACATACACAAGCACCCACGAGGACAAATACAAGGACTTTGTATTTGCATGAAAGGGCATGCATTAATCGCTACATGGAACAGATTTGCACTTCAGTATGTGTGTGTGTATGAGTGAGTGGTTTGCGTTGGTGTATGTGTATGAGTGTGAGTGAGTGGTTTGGGTTGGTGTGTGCCTGTGCCTGTGTGTGTGGGCGAGTGCATCTGAAAGCCACAGTAACGCAAATAAATAAGTGAGAACAAAGTCCAGAAGTCAAAAATAAATAAATATATTCCTTTTCCGCCATTTTGCATATTGGCGAAGGAAGCAGAAGATGTAGAAAAAGAAGAAGCAGTCTTTGCAAGTTGAAATTACATTTTAAAAATTTATGCACTTGACTTGGTTTAAGTTCTGGCGAAGGACACTCAAATGGAATAAAAGTGTTAAAAGAGCTTCAACACACAAACATGAAAACACACACACACGCATACTACATATATATGTACATATGCCAAATATCTGTCCATGGATTAAAATGTGTTTATATAGATAACTATACGTTTGCTTAATATACTATACGTATATACACATGTGCATATGTATAAGATATCTTTTATTTTATTTTCGTTGGTTCTTCATTTCTTCTTTTTAAACTTTGGTGTAAACAAAATCAATTTCACGGATTCGATATTTAATGATACTTGAAATGATAACGATATCGAAATGAATTCTTAATATTTTTAATTTCTTGATAGTTGTTATTTATTCCGCTTCACAGAAGCGCTTAAGTATAAGTTTAAAAGGATTTACAAGGCGATTTGCGATGGAAATTCTTGAAGTTTTCAATGAAGTAGAAAGCGATGCACGTAGAAGTAATAAAGTAGAAGTAAATGCAATAATTATTCCCATGAGAGTTCAGCATTTAATTTAAAGGTATTCAGTGATCGGAATTTAACAGATATTCCAGATATAAGAGCAGAGGTGGTGGCAAGGAAAGAGGGCGAAGCCAACTAGGCTTATATTAAGGAAGCGTGCTTTAAAGTGAAAACTGTTTAAATCCTCTGAATACTTAAAATGACTGAAAACACTTAAAAGAGACTTCAAAAGAAAACCATTTTTTGCCAAATAAAAAAGTATAGACAAGTAAATAAATAAAAAAAATGTCTCTGAAGAAAATCTTTTGTATGAATTAATAACACCCAAAACAAAAAACAAAGAAAAATTAAATTTTCACCACTTTTAATGTTGCATACTTTTCTGCAGCTGATGTTGTTGTCGATCTCATCAGAGACCAATGAACTCTTTCGCAAAGAAACACAAATGAGTAAAAAAGAATGGAGTTGAATTTGAACAAAAGAATCCAGCGACGACATGCAACGAAAACACACGCGAACCAAACAAAGGCACGTGTATAAACAAAAGACACCCAGTGGCAGCAGCGCTTATACTTTGTGTTAATCACTCCTCGATCTCCACACGTAGATGGCGCTGCAAAAGCGATGGCGATGTCAAAGCAACAAACAACAAATATCAAACAATAAACAAAAGCTAGTGTAGAAATGAATACGAAAAGAATGAAGAGAGAGAAAGAGAGGGAGAGGGAGAGAGAGAGAGAGAGAGAGAGAGAGAGAAAGTCTTAAGGCGTTATGTCAATACAAAGAAACAACTACAACAACACAACACAATACACAAAACAAATGTATGTAGGCACCATTTTCTGCAACTTTTCTTTGTTGTTGTATGTTCCTAAGTTTTTGACATTTGTTGTGATGTAACTATGATGTATAGAGCAATCCCTCTGCCCCTTTTTCCCCTCTTCCATCATAATGTTTCCATCTATAACAAAAAAGGTCAAGTGCTAGCCGAGGGTCTTCAATTATTTTGATTAAAGAAAGAGAGGTACTTTAATTAACTTACAATGACGCATCAGCAGGTCGTTGATATCAAAGCTGTAGTGATTATTGTTGTGGTTGCTTTTGTTGGTCTTGTTATCGTTTTTCTCAAACTTGATTGTTAGCTTCTTCTTGGTGTAAATCATATTAACACTTCGTTATCCTTATTCTGGTATTATGACAAGGACATGAAATCTTTTCTTTATGATACTTAAACAGGAACCAAATTTTTTTCAATAGAAGTTCATTTAATATTTCATTTAACATTAAGTCTCATCTATCTCACTCTTTACTAAACTCTTGTAACTAAAACTCTTTACCATGAAGCTTTGTTGTTGCAGATGATGACGATGACCACATCTGCAGTGACTATAAAATTATAAGCGTAATTTAACAGTTAACACAACATCGATGTCTCCAATTGCATCGTTGCTCGTTTGTGTAATTAAAAGTCGAGCTTCAGGTGGGCGGCTCTGACATCCAGGGCACGCACCCGGGGCATCCGCCCAGCTCAGCAGACACGTCTTAATTGTCCATCTCTAGCATGCAGTCGTTGGCCTCTTGGCGCCATTTGTGTGCGTGTGATGCTTAATTTTAATTAAAAAAATTTTAATTAAAAAATGTATTGTTTATATGTAGATCCAGGTAATCTGTCTAAATCTAATATAATCTAAATTATATGTACTACATAATGTATTTTTGAGTATTGAGTTTTTGTGTTTATTCTTGTGTTCCTGCTTGTTATTAAATCTTTGTTTTAACTTTGGAAATACATCGCAACCGCAATCATTGGAATACTCGTAAATTAAGCATTTATATCAAGCATTCACTAAATATCAAGCACTTATTATATATCATGCATCTATTTGACGCAATTCATTCGTATTATTGAATGATAGAGCGCAGATCAGAGTACGAAATGAATTGTTGTAAATTGATTTACGATGTGATATAAATTCAAACAACGACTTGTATGTTGCGTTGGTCACTTTAAAGCGATACTTATTCCTTTTTTTTCTGACACTCATGAAATTTTTCATAGTGATGAAAAATGATCATTTAAAAAGTTGTCACTGAGTGTTAAGATGTGTTAAGAAACGAACGAACAGACTCTTCGTGTGTAGAGGGTGAGTGTGAATACTCGAATCGAGTGTGAAAAGTGGAGTTGACAGTTCAAATGACAATGAAAAGTGTGTTGAGCCTGTAGTTGTAATCAAGAGTGAAAAAGAAAGCTTATAAAAATGGGCGCATCAGGAAAGAAGCAAATTTATAGGATATCATAATTTATCCCAGAAGAATTATGTTGTGAAATAAGTAAGAATATCAGAATATTTAGTTATTATTAATATTATTATTATTATGATATATATTAGCAGTGAAAAACAATGCTGAATGTTAAGTGTTTCAAGCATTTGTTGCCATACGTAAAGGGATAAGTTTGTCCTATAATTCGAAGATTAATTGAACATTCACAATAATAAAAAATACTTTTTAAGAGAAATAAATTTTTCCAATATTTGAGGTTATCTGTCAATTAAGAGTAACAACCGCGATCCCGATATTTTAATAAACATTTTCAATACCATTCGACAGCTTCTACATACCGTTGACATTCGACATTCGGCATTCGGTATTCGTGACGAGGGCGGCTTTTTTCGTCACGTCTGCTTTTTTATATACATATGTACGAGTACGTATGTTTATTTTTTTTATACATTGCATGTTAAACCACCGCCAGGGTTGTTTTCCGTGTGAATTGTTTTTTTTTCTCAATGGTTTTTTCGCTTTTCTTGAGTCATTTAAATGTCACTGAACTACGAGTAAGTGACTAATTCGTCCCTTTTGCAACCGAATGCGTATCGCGAAAAGAATTTTTAAATAATTTTGTTTTTGTTGGTTGATCCATTGTAGTGGACTCTGAATTATTTGATTCATTATTATGGATGTTTTATGGCTGAGTCATTGACGTCTCTTTCAGAGAGGGGTTGAATTAATTGAGGGTTTTTTCTTTTTATTACTGTTGTTGTTGTAATTTTTGTTATTGTTATAACCATTATACTGTTTGCAAATCATTCAATGGCTAGCCACTTATTTAAGTTTAATTTTCTTTGTAAACCTTTTGCGGTAAAAAGGGGTAAATATTCAATGAACATTTTTTCTTGACTTCATTTCAGTGGAGTCATTTTTATGCTTGCCACTTCAGTTTCCTTTCGTTTTGCCGCTCCTCTCCAGCTTAAGCACTCGGCTCTTCTGTCTTCAGCTCTGCGTATCCGTCATCAAGATGTTTTTCTTAGCCGCGAGCTGTTTTCCTTACCGCAAAAACAACTGAAAGCGCAAAAGAGTCTTGATTTTGCCATCTTTACTTCCGCCCTCCTTCCTCACTCACTTCCCCGATTCCTCCTCCTTTCCTTCCTCTCTGCCTTCCTTTCTCTATTCCTCTACTCCTTCCTCGCTTCCTTCATGTAGTTCTGCATTTTATTCTGCATTCCTGTCGTCCGTCATTCCTTTCGGAGTGTTTCCTTAGCTAACTAAATGCTTCCTTTGCCATGGAAAATAATAGAGTTGTACTCGGTCTGGATCCCTTTTTTCTGTATTTCTTTTTTTTCTTCTTCTCAATTGTCACTCAAGTGGTTCATTTGTCTACACTAATATTTTATGGTGGATTACTAAATGTAAACGGTTCGTTTACTTACTAACTACGTAGTTATTCCTTAAAGTTTTTAAACTTGTCTTTTTTATGGTTGTTTAATTTTTAAAGTTCTTTTAAGTAATAATATTTTAATGGTTTTGATTACGAAATCTGCATCTCGAACATGAGTTCTACTCGTTTTTCTTGGAAATCAGGTTCAGTTACATGACAGCTGTTAAAGTCCAATAAGCAACATAAGCAGAGCTGGCAGAATCTGACAGAATAAATATTTTCAGAAAGAAGCGAAACGAGTTGTGATCCAGGTTGTTAGACGGGCGGGTGGGGAGGTTGGAGGGGAGCTTAAACATGACTACGATGTCAACACCTTGCTACAGTTTAAAAGGGCAACAACAACAACAACGGTAACAATAACAACAACAAGCTACAACATCGCCTGTAACATCGTCACATCTGCATAAAGCGTTGCCACCACGTTGATTCGCTTTAATGGGAATCGATTCTTTTGAGATCACACAGCATGAATCCTTGTCCCTGTGTATGTAGAGTGTAGCGAAACTAACGATTTGAGGAGTAAGAGAAGCATGCAGCTGAGGGGGGTATCCTCGCAGGACAACAGAATCGTTCTAGAATCGTCCGTGTTTCGCTTTTTAGTGAGCACAGAGTAGGAGGAACGCGGGTGACGCACGTTTGACATTCTGCATGACTTGCATACTCTGAAACGGACTCTTGTGTCCCTGAAAATGAGTTTCGATTTGAAAGCACAGATGTTGCACCGAGAATTTCACTTTTCAGAAATCACAATTCTTGTCATTTCTTGTCTCCTCTTTCTCCCTATCCTGCTTCTTCTTCTTTTCCATACTATATGCCAGTGATGCGTCCTTCAGCATGCTCTGTCCAAAGCTGATGTTTGAATGTCAGCCTGGTTAAATCATCGCTTTAGCTTTGCTTGCTTTCGGATGCGAACTTCTTGGATAAAGCATGTAAATTGATTTAAGATAATTTTCGTAGATTTTCAATTAATTGGAAACTCAGAAAAGGAAACATTGAAATAATATCGGAATACAAAATTTTCAGAATTTAAAAAATTCTGACAAAATAAAACCCAAACAAAGACTTCCGAGTTGATGATACTTGATACGATCTCTGGATCCGAGTAAGTAACTTCTTGGTTAAGTACATTTATAATCTCCACTATTTATAATCTCCCCTCAATCTCTTGGGGAAATTTGTCAAAATTTCTTCTGCGTTTTCTTCGACTTGTTGTTGTTTATGCTCTCTAAATCACTACCACTGAAATCACGTAAGAAAGTCTTATAACACGAGGTCATTCGGCATCGCTTTTTGTGTTAAATGATTTTTTCTAAAATTTTTATCGTCAGCTGAGATTGAAATCAGTGTCGAAGTCATGGGAATGCGCCTTTACAAGAAATAGCGAGCTACTTTAACGAGTCAATCACGCTTCCAATCAAGCCAAACCATCGCCACGGAAGGTTTAGTTTGAACTTGAAATAGTTTAGTTTGAAAAAATCGAACACTGAGGAATACTCTCTGAGTACCAGCAGCCTCCGAGACGGTTTGAGTCGCTATTGCAGTCTAATGCAAGACTTCACGTAATTCGTTCTGGTCTACGATGAGAGGTCTGCGTTTTTTTCCACTCAGAATATGGTACTTTGGGTTTTTCAGACATTGTGCTCTGTAATACGCTTGAAATAAGAAGTTTTAAAATAGAGTTTCAAACCGGATTTTTAAGTATTCTAAAATAGTAATTTGGACGTGTATCTACTTCAGAGAAAATCGTACCTCAGTTCCTTTAAAGTGACCTTGGAAAGACATAAGAAACACTTTAATCAGCTAGATGACTTCGGGAAGGTTGATTATTATGCCAAAGAAAAGTATTTCGTAAGCTATTTGAAATTTAAGACCAGGTGAGTAATTCTGAGCAATTGTTTCTCGAACTGAAAGGCATACAAAATGATTCCTTTGAAAGGAAACCTTAACAACAGTTGATCCGGAGCAACTGCATCAACTGCAGTCCAGCCACTTGACGCACGAGAGGTTGGTTCTGCTTGTTTGGTGGTTTTCGGTAATCATTTCCGCTGCGGGAGGAACACTTTTTTGTCGTTGTGCAACTCTTGTTGACATACATACTTAAATGATTTCCTTTTTCATACTTTAAAAGACTTTTTTAAGACTTTTGTTTCGAGGTGTGTTTAATTTGTGTTCAACACTTTAATGATGCATCCTCCGCCTCCTCCTCCTCCTCCTCTTCCAAATGCTGCAGTGTAATTTAATATTTACAACAAAAGCAACAACAAAAAATAACAAAAAAAAAAACCACTACAATTACAGAAATAAATATAAAAACAGCAACAACATCGTTTAGTGCAAAATTATGCAGCAAGCATTCAGCAAGGCAGCATTCTGTTGCATTGTTGTTCTTTTCTGTATGATGCTTAATTTATTGTTGTTGTCATTTTTTGTCGGGGCTTTTTTCTTGACCAAGGAAATGAAACCAACATTTAAAAAGACGCTGTTTTTTAATGAAGTCAGGCGTTTTTGCATTTTTTATGAGTCTCTTTGTTGTTGTTGTTGGTGATGGTGGTGGTGGCAGTAATTAAGCTCAGCTCCTTCAGAGCAGCAGCTGCTGCAGCGTATCCGTTTGCAAGAAAGAACAAAAAAATTTGTGAAGAAAAAATAAAGGATTGAAAAAAGCACAAGAGAGAGAGAGAGATAGGGAGACAGAGAGAGAGAGAGAAAAAGAAACACCTTCGTGCAACAAGAAGTTTTGGATCGACCGCGTTTCCGTGCTCTCAGCGTCCGAGGACATTCCAGAAGCAGGAACAAATACAACCACATTCAGAACTGCAGATTCCCGTCCCCTTCCCCTTCCTCTCTCTACTCTTAACCCCATGGGATGACGATAATACTAAAGAAGGTAGCAGAACTGAAATAGTACAAAAATTAAGCCAACCTGTGCGGCTGCTGGTTCCATTGTCCCTTGATCACTCTGCCCATTCAACCATTCATCCTTTCCTCTGTCATTCATATCATTCCCTCTCTCCTCGCTGTCCCCGTTCCGCCACGTTTATTGCCTGGTGTCGTTTTGCTAAATGATCGTCCTCCTCGCCTCCCCTCTTTTGGTTTATTTATTTTTTGGCATGCTCTAAAAATTGCCTGCCTTATTTGTTGCACACTCCACTCACTCCGGTCGTGATGCCTTCTCTCCCGACTGGCTTTCGTATGTCGATGATGCGGATTCTATAAAAATGCGAATCTTGTGACTTGTATCCGAATGGCGCCCTGGCACGTTCCTGTGCCGCCCGCTGCGGTTGGTCACCACAGAGCAGCAGCGCAGATGAGAAGTCAACAGCACGATTAATGATAAATTGGGTCAGGTTTTTTATGCCTCTTTTCGAAGCTCTCCTCCATCTTGAGTTCCATCCATTCGTGCCCCCATCTCGCCCTTTCGTTCAGTTCAGTCATTTAACTGCTCCATCTTAACTGCTCTCAGGTCCCAGAACTGGTTCCTTCCTTCTACTTCTCTCCCTTTACTCAAACAATTCAATATTTCATTTGTAAATTTCGGGTTTTCAAACGATGTAGAAACCACGTGTTAAAGGATCTTTTTTTATTGTAAAATTTTTATTTTTATAACCTTTTTCAGGTTGTCACAATTACTGTTTTAATGACTGTATTAATGGTTAGCACGCGTCACTGTTGTGTTGATTTTGGACGTGATGGACTACTAACTCGGCTAGTGGTGATTTGATTGTAAAATTGGTTAAGTGGGTGAATTTATTGACGCCTTTTATAGAGTAAGAAATGGAAAGAGAGATCAAGAGCTAAAGGGTCAGGATTCATACGTTTCTAATATATTTCTGAAAAACTCGGAAGAAGGATAAATAATTAATCAGAGTCAAAGTCTACAACAACAACTTCTACACTGTTATTAGTCTAAAAACTGTACCTAAATATTATAAAAGACCTTTTCTCCAATCAGGAATAAATTTTAAACAGATTACGGCAAAGATCTCTGAAATACAATGAGAGCAAAATATACTAAACAAAATTTTGAGAAAACTTTTAGTAAAGAAGTTGAAGCAAAATTCGAAGCTTATGAAATCCACACGTGGTTGACCTATTTTCCGATATGTTGATAAAGGTTCCAGGCACCAAATATACCCAAATCAACCACATGTCGTGTTATTCTTGTAGTCACAACAGATAGCATCTTGAAATTAGATTCTAGTAACAAAGGAAAATCGCCTTCTTTGACTGCAAAGTGGTACCGTTACATAACACAACACATACTCGTATAACACGATACACGATGTCACTTAAATATTCATAAACATTCTTGTTCTCATTTTGAGTTATTTTGGAAATGTTGGGCCAGCGGATGGGTTGACGGATGCTTGAATGGTTTTCTGAAGGTTCATGCGATACAATTACAACAAGGATTCGATATTGTATTACAACCAGACACAATATGCTGAGGATTTCTGTTTATACAAACATTTGAGTTCGAAGCCACGGCGAGTTCAGTTGAGACACACAATGAGATTCGTATCTGTTGTGGTTCTACTCGAATATCTACGGAGAGAGCACACAGTATTGTTTTGTATACAGTATTGTTTTATATTGATAGATGATGAGTGCGAATAGAATGTGGTACCGAGAAGCAACAGAATAAAATATGTTTCTCAATATGTTCATGCTATCGTAATCATTTTATCAAAACGTTGTCTCATTTCATACAGTAAAATAAAAAATAACAATGATAAGAAAAATAAAATAAATAAAATAATGATTAAAGTAAAATAAAATTGTGATAGATTAATAAAAAATATTTTTATAAAAATTATAATATATGTATGCAAAAACATTACATTATGTTAATTTCTTGTAACAAGTTAACTTGTAATATGTTTACAGATAATAATTGCTGTTAATTAACAGTGCATGCATCTTTTTGAAGATACAAAGGCTCATATGTTACATTGAGTTCTCTTTTCTTCTCTTCTTTAGTGTTCCTGTTATTTAACATGAATGCAAACAAGAGTCGCGAGAGTATTTTTTCACGAAGAGAATTTGTTCCTTGTACTCTTTATTATTAACATAGAAATTGCTTTGTTTACATCTCTGTTTTCTCTCTGTTAACTGCAACTGAATCTTCTCACAGAATGTAAAAATTAATTCTGTTAGCCACTCATCCACACCTTTGCCAGCATATGAAATGATGTACACAGTATAGTTTATTGTTTTTGCTATTAACCATATAATTTAGTTCGTATGTCGAATGAAATATAAAGAAAAATTGAAACTTTAAAATCAAACTAAAATCAAAGTCTCTTGTAAAGATATTCGACTGGAAGCACTCCAATCTGTTGGATGAAATGCAGGAATTTTATTTAATAAATCAGAAGCAGGCAAATTTTTAATTTCAACATCGAAAAAAAATGATAACATTAACGAAAACAAGTTGTCAATTTATGTATCTATTTTCAGGAGATGTTAACATGTATTAATATCTGTATAGATGCAGGATAGATTAAAATTTTTAAGAATCTATGGGTTTAATTCAAATATCGTATCATAATCAAATCCTCTTCAAATCGAAGTAATCCAAAGAATGAAAGCGAATTCATATCTTAATCTGAAAGTGTATTAATTTGTTTTTCTTAATTTGAAGACTTTAAAGATGCACGCACACACACACAATAGAGAAATAGAAAATCTCGTTCTAAGCAGAGCAACAATAAAGTGGACGATGGTGAAGAACATTTATTTCATCGGTGAGAATGAACACGCCGCCGAGCGAAATCTAAAAGCAAAACAAACAAAGATGCGTTAAATTAGTCTGAAAAGAAAGTGAAAATTTATTGTAAGAAAAACACTTAAACACACACACAAACACAAATATTTGCCCACACCAAAAATTATATCCAATAAATCCATAACTAAATCATTGTTGTTTTTTTGTTGTTGTTGCTGTTGTATGAATGAACTTCGATTAGAGGCCAACACTGAGTATCTGTCAGACGAACCGAACGAATGCTTTACGGATAGCGTCGCATTATTAAGAGCTTCTGTTGATTGATTTTTATGCGGCGTGCCTCAATTTGTTGAAAATTCAGAAAAAATCACAAACTGGAGGGTGAATTAATATACAGATATATTATAGATATCTAGATATCTGCATCTAAAACTAGTTCATAGAAACACAAACAATCTCCATCGCAGAGATTAAAATTTTCTGCTAATGAAAAGCACAAATTTTGAATGCTGAAGATGATGGGTATGTTGAGCATAATGATTATGATGAATATGATGATTATAATGCTGCCTATGATGATTATAATGCTGCTTATGGTGATTATAATGTTGCCTATGGTGATTATAATCTGGCTTATGACTTTTATAATCTTGCCTATGATGTCTCCCATGATGATAACGATGTTGGTGATGGGAATCGAGAACATAAATTAAATTAATCGCTGCTGTTACACTTGAGTGAGTGTCAAGTGTTCGAACAACAACAACAACAAGAACAACAACACGGAATCAACATCAGCTCACATCTAATCATGTTTTTGTAGTCGGCATACTTAATAAATTGCTCATGTGCTTGAATGAGAAAGTGAACGAGGGGAATACAGAGACGGGGGGGGGGGGGGGGGGAGGGTAGGGAAAGAGTGGAGTGTGTGTTCGTGCACGCGGAATGATGTAAAATTAAATTTATTGATTTTCTGCTGATAAAAACCGGGGAACGCGTTCATATCCGAAAAAGTTGTTCTGCTGAAGAGACGACGTTGGGGACGGAGACGGGAAGGGAGGAAGGGAGGGAGGGATGATTGAGCAATGCGATGAAGAGAAATTATGGCATGTAGCGGAAATTTTCAACACCTACTTTTATAAATCGCTGTGAGAAACATGCTCGTGGCTCAGGTGTGACTCAGGAGTTCTTACATATATCGTATATTTCAAATCATTCAAAAATCGTAGTGTTGCTTCACATAGAGTTCAAAAATGAGGGATTTAAAGAGGGCTTAAGGGAGAAGAAAAAAACTCAAAGGGATTACAATCGATGCCCAGAAAATAATAGTTTCAAATAATCACCAAGATATTAAAGAAACAAGCAAAAAAGAAAGCAAAACAAATCAGGAAGACAACCTGTTTAATTAAACGAAGTGAAAACATGGAAATCTGTTGAAGATTGAAATAAATATAAAAGTCATAGTAAAAGTGTTCATAATTTTTTGCGAGAAAAGAGTTGATTGTAGCTGGAAGTCAGATGCAAGTGGATTTGGCGCCAACTCAAAATCGTTTCAATAATTGTGATCGCTAGAGTGACGTTTGAAGAGAGGGGAGGAGTGGCGAGAAGGAGAGGAGAGCAGAGGCGGGGAGATCGATGAACTTCAAGCAATCAGAAGAACAACTACAACAATAAAAATTACTTTGTTTCTGTTCTGTTTGTAATAAAATTATTGTTTTTTTATTGTTGCTTTAAGTTCATTAAAGTGTTATTTTGCTATTCCACCGAAGGATAGAAACCTCGCAACCGTGCTTCGTGCTTGTCAATCATTTTCAATGAGCGAAATTCCACGAGGTCAGCGTTAAAAGGCTTTTAGTGAAGCACTCTACCCAGGTACCCAGTGGAAAAAAGATACTGAAGTGAATGGAGTGAGTTTAGAGTAGAAGAGATGAGGTAAAAAATGTGGACACACTCGTGATTATCATGTGACAGATGCTCGTTCTAAAAGAAAATGCTTCCAGAAGAAGTTATATTTCAACTCAGTTCACTGAATTTTAAATACATGATTTAGTAAAACCGAAATATCTACAGATTTAAAAAGGTTTCTTGGTATTTTAATCCTCTTTTCTTTGGGGCTTCAATTTAGCTGATTCCTCATATAAAATATAATTAAAAGCTATCCTTTGATCCGTTATCCACAACAGCGCACATGAAGAAATAATTGATGTAAAAAAATTAGACTTAAATTTAACCCTTCAGCGACCCGATCCGGGAAAAGATGAGTTCAAACAAAATATTTTTAATCCTCTACGCCAACAAATGACACGCGACACAACACGACACGACGTGGAGATTGCAACAAAAACATGGAGCAGAGGAGGAAAAATCGACAAGCGACAAATCGTTGTCTATGCGTACAGCAAAATCTAATTAATAGATTGACATACAGAGCAGCTGCCGCCATGATGAAGGACCTCGAGAGAGTCCTGCAGCACTTCAGGGTGGTTGGGAGGAAAGAAGAGTTCCATCGACTGACGGACCAAACAACCAACTGATGGACCAACCAACCCACTGATGGACCAACCACCCCACTGATGGTCCAACCAACCCACTGATGGACCAACCAACCCATTGATGGACCAAACAACCGACTGATGGACCAACCAACCCACTGATGGACCAACTACCCCAATGATGGCCCATCCAATCGACTGTTGGACCGACCGACGACCGGGTTGTCACTGTAGTGTTTGTGTTTGTGGAGAACATATGCAAGCAACATGCAGTGTAGCGCAACATCAGACTAGATGAATAGTTTGAAAAATATAGGGCAAAATAACGGATAAAACAGTTTCATTTTTGTTCTTTACTCTTCATTTCACTATCTGGCATCCACACGCTCCGTGAAAGTTTGGAAAATCCTTTTATCATCAGCACAGTTGAGTTGTGTAGAGAATGACAGGAATCAGGCGTCAGAGTGTTGAAATGGCACAGCGGAGTGCTTCAGAAACAGGGACCTCATTCTTTTTTGTTGAATATTATATTTTGACGTTTTAAAATATTGATTTTTAATGTGACTTTAGCGATGAAAGATTGCTACGATTTTTGAGTAGCTTTTTATAGTGTTTTTGATAATGCTGATGATGATGATGTTTACATTTAATTGAAGTTCAGAGGTCACAACGTAGGATAGCTTGGGCCAGACCAAAGTTACGAGTAGCATTTCTTGTGGTTTTTCACTATAAAATTCTATAAAATCTCATAACTTTTGTTAAAGTTGAAGGTTCTTGCGATTTATATTCGAATTATTATAGAAATTTACAGGGGGGAAAAACCATAACAACAACTTTTAAACTTCTTTCTTACTGAAAACCTAAAATTTATCCACAAGCAACAGTGAAAGATTGTTACAAATACAACAACAAGTAGAACCGTGGACTAACAACAACAGGAGTTTAAACAATAACAACCTCGAAATTATTTCTTAAACCTCGAAAGTTGCTGATTTTGAAACTTTGTGCAAACACAAAATAAAAATAAAAAACTTTCAACCCTTGAAAAGCTCAATAAAATGGTTAAAATGTTTTCCATTTTCCATTTTATTTTAATTCTCCTTATTTTTACGAAAACAATTAAAAAATTTACAGAGAAACTAAGCAACCGAATATTTTTCAGAACTTGTTGTTAGCAGTGTTGTTGTTGCTGGTGCTGTTGTTGTTGTTATTATAGCTGACTTTGTTGTTTCCTTACTTTTATTGTAGTTTTTATTTTATGCAAGTATTTTCTTCAATAGGTTGCTCGGACTCTAAGACAGAGGCGTCACCTTTTATTACGCGCTCTTTGAGGGGGTTAATTTACTATAATAAAAAGAAATTGTAAAAATAAGAGAGCGTAAAATAAAAAATTTATCAAACTAAACCAAAATAACTTAAAATAATTTAAAGTAAATAAAATCAATGCAATTTTTTTAAACCTAAACAATGAAGAATTTGTTTTTAAATTGTCTTAAGTTTCGTTCATCATTGCTTTCATTTTCTCTCAGGAAATGATAGGGGGCATATTCCCCCAAAAAAACAAAGCCCCCTCTCGAGCGCATCTGTACGGTGTTACAGTCTTCTCTCGATTTCTACTTGACCGTAAAGTTTTATTTTTATGGCTATTTTTATGACTTCTTAAGTTGGCTGTAAATGAATTCTGAGGGTTGTGGTTGTGTGTGAGCTTTTGCTTGTGTTTGATGTGTGCGTGTGAGTGTGTGTTTCTGTGTATGTGTTTGTGGACTGCTCCTAATCACGTGTTTAATCGGGGTGGTTTTCATCGTTTTTTCACAGCTGACGCTGTTTAAATGAACACTTCAACGAAAATACAAACGTATTTCTTATTTTATTTCATTTCCATTTATTTTTATTCTCTTGTCTTCTTTTCTTGTGATTAGATTTCTTATTCCTTTTTCTTCTTCTTCTTCTTCTTCTTCTTCTTCCGTTCTGTTATTCTGGGTCAATTGAATTGCCAACGATTCACTGCAACTGTCAACAAAAGATTTCCTCATAACAAACAAATCTGTCAAGTTTTTTCTTCCTTCCTTCTTTTTTTTTTCTTTCAACTTTTTATCTGAATACTTTTCTTAAATTTTTTCATTATTTTCCTTTCTTTTTCTTTTTCTTTCCTTTCGATGTTCGTATTTTCGAGTCGTCTTTCAACTTGATTTCCTGTGTCATTTTTTCGTGTAATTTTTTCTCGCCATAACTTTTATTGTTTCGGAAATAGAAGTGCTTTGGGAGAAATTAAGAACAACAACAATAACAACATGAAGCATATGGGAAAAAGTCAGCGAGCCACCGAAAAAGTGTGCCACTTTAATTTCTTTGGAATTGGAGCCGCGGGTGGCCATCAAACTTTTACTTTTCAAATGTTTTTTGTTTTTGTTTCTTCTTTTTTGGTTTTTCCCCCGGTTTTTGTCTAGTTGGCAGAGTTGTTGTTGTGCATAAACTTGGCACAGACCGAGAAATCTGTCAAAAACTTTACGCTTGCGAAGTTCTTGCAGAATGCATAAAAAACTTTTTCCCATTTCTTGTTTGGTAACTCTTGAAGGTTACCCGATCCGAAGCGGTTTCGTTGTTCGCTTGTAGCATGTTTCAATGGCGTTTTGTTGCTGTTTCATCCTTTAGATTCAGTTTCTAGATTTTTGTCATAAATTTTATACTCACTGAGGCATAATTTTGTTCTTGTTGTTGTTGGTTATCGCGAAAACTGATTTTTCCTAGTCTAATAAATTTAATTTTTCTCAAAACAAGCCAACATTGCGTGAATCACGTTCAAATCAAAATAAATACATACAAAAAAAACTAACCTGAACGAATAACTTGGCCTTCGTCTGTGTGACGTAATAGCTTTGCAATTGAACGCAGCTACAAATAATGTGAGATGTCAGATGGCAACGCTAAACATATCAAATATCCTCGTTTTACCGCCAGCGAAAAGAAGAACAACAACGCAACACGGCAGCAAGTCAACAACAAGTCAGTGATACTAAAATTTCTAATTTATATTTCTTTTATTTGTGTGTGCAATTTTATGCGGCAAAGCTGTCAGCCAAAGCGAAATGAAAATATGGCAACGCCGCCGCCATCGCCATCCACCGACTGGGAAGTGTGAGCAGTGTAGACGCGCGACCGGTCGCTGGTTTACTGGTCCCACCCATTCGACACTCGAGCGAGAAAAACGCGCTGCTCTTAGATTACATTTTATTTGGGTGTCAAGCGCTGGCAGCACTGGCAGCTGCAGTGGCACTCATCCACGCCGCCGTTGCATCTAAATTTGAATTTAAATGGCTGACAATGGCGTCTAGTTCGGTGCATTCCGCCTGACATTCAATTCGCTGTCATTAATTTCCACGCTCCATTGTCATTTAATTGCACTCCGTCGTCTCGCCTTTTTTACAGTTAGTCAGCGCGAGTTAGGCTCTTAGCCAGTTTAGAGATATGTAGGTAGTAAATGATGTTGCACTTTAAATAATGTTGATGTCTTTAATTTTTTTCACTTATTATTATTATTATTATGATGTCTTTTATTTCCATTAATCTATTCTTTCTCAATTAATTTTTTATGTCATTATCATTTGCCATTATTATCATTATCATTCTTGCATGTAGCACAATCATTTCTCCATTCTGATTGTATTCGCTATCGTGTTAATGCTTTTTAAGCTTCAGGTGTTGATGTTAATCTTTGCAACTGTCAACGTGTGACTTTGCTGCCAGAGTTGCTTTTGCTGGTGCTGGTGGTGATCTTGGGCTTATCTGCTGCTGCAGCAGCGAACACGAAGCAGAATAAATGATAAGCTGTGTATAAAAGTAAAAACAGAGTAGTTATAAAAATATTACCTGGTAGAATTATAAAGAAACGAAAACCTACAGAAAGCAAACAATTTTTACTCAATTCTTATCCGCAGGAGAAGGAAATTGAAAAGAAAAGAGAAAAGAAATTGAATCCAATTGAAAAGATAACGTTTCAAGTAGCACATCTCCTTATACAACCTGGATAACCTGCATTTAAAATTTGCCACAACTTTTCAGAGTATTTTGCTATAATTTTTGGAAATCCATCAAGGAATGTTGGAGCTTGACTACTGTCCCACCTGTTTTATGGGTCCACTAGCTCAGAAGCCCCATATTCCAACTCATTTTCATTTCATTAAAAAAATCTTAGTAAGTTATAATGTTAAAGTTAGTTTAGGTTAGGTTTATAGAGTCCTATGTTGGGCAGGAAGATCGTCCTCTCATTGAGATTGCTTTCACATATTAGTGGGTACATAAAAAGCCATATAACTACATCAGGCTATAACTAAAGCAGCAAAAACTAAAAACTATGTGTCACTGTCAACTATAATTTATTCAGTTCATTTCGAAAAAATTTAATTGAAATCACCAGGCTGAAGCTCCAACTCACCAGCACCCTTCATCGCATCGCAAAAAAGCTTGAAATATCAGCTGCATTTAAATTTTATAGAAATACTATAAACACATGGAAAAGGATTATAAAACCAGAAGAATCTTTCACTTGGCCGGAGCTAAAATACTCTACATCCCTCACCATGACCTCTGGTAAACTCCTGCAATTTACCTTTAGAAGAACCTTCGTCGTCCCTAACCACTGATTTCTTTCTTGACTTCGTAAATTCATTCTAATTAGTCTCCTCTATCGTAACCTCCACAGGCAGCTGAACGGATGGACAGGACAGGCAGGGGAATTGACACAGGAGGGGGCCCTGATTAATAGTATATACTATATATGTAGCTGCTGCTATGATTCCTTCTATTCTTTACAAATGGAAGGACGAACTTAATGTACCCTCTCACCTTCTGGTAGCGTAGAAAAAAACTATGTTTAAATCAGAGTCCAGAAATTAAAATCTGTGGAAAAAGAAGCCTTTCAGAATAGGATTCTTCACACACTTATACACACATTCACACACATAAACATAAATATGTACATCCATATGGACAAGAATATCTACATACATAAGTATATACTTTCATACATAAACACATATTCAAGCACATGCTAGAGAATTATTATGGACCTGGGTATCACGTAATAAATTTTCCATTTAAATGGATTTCACTCACTCAAGTGTGTGTATTTTCATTTTTCCTTTATTAGGCACCTTAAAAAAAGGTGTTTTTATAAAAGCTCAGGTACTCCATTCAACTTTATAAGGGTCTTTCATTTATTTAATTATTATATTTAATTTAAAAGATGAACAGATTACTTTACTAGTATTTTTAACTTAAGTTTAAGAATTGAATTATTGCAAGTACCAATATATTCTTATGTAGTTTTAATAATTTTTTATGGTAGAAGCTTCAGCACCATTTTCGGTAGTTTAATTATGCATTTCCTGACCCTCTGTTGAGACTTTCTGCGTATTTTTTAGTCGGAAAAATCGTAGTCATGGACGCATATAGGAGTTAGGAGTTCAAGAATAGGACTCGCCAGAAATAAGAGTACATACATATAAGGCGATATGAAAAGCACTCTGCATTCCCTTGCTATACGTGAATTTAATTTTCTTAATGAGCTTAATAAGGGTTCCGTCTCTCTCCATCCTCGATATTCCGTATTCCTTCTCCCTCGTTGACCTATTTTAAACATTCTTCTCCTTCCTCTTCGTCACCTTTTTCGCCTTATTCAGAAATTTAAATTCGGTCCGGAACCGAACACACATACTACGAGTACATCCAGCGGTATACGGGTAAATATACCAGTAAAAATTGTTTTCTTTTTACTGCTTTTTCACTTATTTTTTATTTCTATAGTTAATGCTGCTTGTTGTTGTTGTTCTTATTTTCACATGTTTCAACGTACGCGAAAAACATTTTGCTATTATACAATAACTAAAGTTTAATTTATCTTTTGTTGTTTTCTCATTTTTATTATTGTTACGTCTCTTTTTCTTGCTGTTTTTGCTGTTGTTAGTGTTGTTATATTTTCCTCCCTGCACGGTTGCATTTCGCCAATTTGTTGCCTTGTTACTTGCTTGTTTGCTTAACCAAAAGTTAATGTTTTCGGTCGGTTGGCGGTTGGGGAGGGCGACGGGTGAAGAGTTTTTTTGCTCCAAGATTGCTGCCTCGGATTCAGCAGTGTTTGCTGAAACAACAACAACAACGACGACGTTGTAAGTTGTTTATTTATTTATGTGATACCAAAATAAATATTTCTTTAAACACTGAGCTACAAAAAAATGTTGAGCTATAATAAATAAAAACTTTATTCAAGTTTATTTAAAGCTGATGGTTGTTCTTGGTGCGTATATCGCACGTTATCATAATGTATGTGTTCAAGTCTTTGATTCAAACTTTAATCAATGAATTTAAACAACATCATTAAATTCTTCATTCAAATCTTCAATCATTTCCTAGAACGGTTTAAAATGGGATTTAAAGCTTTCTCTAGCAATTAAGACAGCGTCGCAGGAAGAGGAGTAAAATAACGATAAAAATATCAATAATAACAACAACAACAAGTCCCAACCAACAACTCTTCCAACAACCAGGCAAAACTTCAACTGCAAGAATTGAGATGAATTCTGTTTGCGGACGTTTTCTGGTCAGAAACAGAAGGCTATTTTTTTAAAAAACTGCGTCAATGATTCCATAGAAAAATGCGAAGGATAAAATGTATAAAAAATATAAAAATAATGGACATCAGTGGCACCTCTGAGCAGCAACAGCAGCAGCGTCAGCGGAGGACAAAGCAAAATATTTCAGTTCCAGTCTCAGCCTCAGCTGGTGGTGCTGGTGGTGGTGGTGGTCACTTTCATGTACACCCCACATCGACCCACGTAACAATGAATGTTCGAAATCCGTTACTGTAACGGCAACTATTAAAATGGGTTTTGTATAAAAATTTATACATTCTTGTTGTAAATTTCATTGTTGCTTCTGTTGTCCTTGTTGTTGCTGTTGTTGTTTCGTTCTCATTGTCCTTTTCGTTGTTATTGTGCCTCTTCTTCTTCTTATTTTTGCTGTTGTTGTTGTCAAGCTATCCAGCTGATAAACAGCACTATATTTCGTACCGCCTCCTGACAAGCACACAACTCCAAGGAAACGCCATTAAATTGTAATCGAATTGAAGTCTCCGTTGTTTCCATGGTCGTTGCATCTTTGCGTATATATGTACATATGTATGTATGTATGTTGGTGTGTGTGTGTGTGTGTGTGTGTATGTTTGGTAAACTTGTATGTGTGCTTGTATGGATCTGTGTCCATCCTCATTCGTTTGCTGTTCGATCCATTTGATTGCGTGTCTCCTGTCGAGCTGCGTGCCGGCTACAAGTTGGCCCAAATAATTGGATTCCTTATAAAAGGCCAGGATTAATGACATCCGCCGCGGGGAGGAGGGCGAGGTTCATTGTAAGGCAATGAAAAATTATGCAGTCGTTTACAGATTTCAAGCAACCGGTGATCAGTTAAATTGTTATAAAACATCGATCTTTGGATATCGTATATCTTTGAATGAAATAGCTTCGTATATTGATTTCTCTACAAAAGTATTGCATGCTATTTCAAGGCGTCTTACAATGATGTAAATAATTAAGCGTATTATAGTCTCCCCACATGGACCATTTTTAACTTCCGAAATGCCCCGAAACATGCTCGCTTAATTATCACAAAAAGCGAAACTACTTCGTGCTTAATGCGTGCTCGTCCATTACGAAATCTGTACAACGGGTAATTAACGGCTTTTGTAAAAAAAAAACAAACTATGAATTATAATGGCTTCGTAGAGCGACCACGAAAGAGCGGCAGCGTTGCATAAAACAGAAATCTTTACGCGAATGATTGCAAAATACAAAATTATAGTCGTATATGAGTTGTGCTGAGATTCTTCTTCTTCTTTTTCGACTACTTTTTGTTGTTGTTGGTGTCGAGTGAAAACAATTGCATTGATCGGTATGTGCAGCGGCGGGGGGATTACGAAGCAGCGAAGTATGACTCTTGTTAACGAGGGGTCAGTTTATTCAACCTCCTTGCTTCTCTCTCTCTCTCTCTCTCGCTTTCTCCCTCTCGTTTTCTCCCTCTTGTATTTGCAAAGTACATATCATGAAGTGTACTTTTATGATGACCATTTGATTTCTGTTGCTTTAGCTCGGGTCTCTCAGACCTCAATGCCAAGCAACATTTTTGCAACAAATAGTTTTTAATGGTTGAGTTGCAACAGTTTCTCGCGCCTCCACGTCATGTTTTCAATTAACACCAAAGAAACGCAAGCGTTGCCAACTCTTTGAAGTGGTTCTTCTTATTATTACATTCACATGTTGCATCAAGCAATTAATAGACACTTTACTGTAGCTGCTGGCGTTGAACTGAGCGCCTGTATTTTTCTTTAATATCTATAATAATAACATAATTTGTTGAAAATTGCGAAAATGTGCTGTGATCATATTTGTTTTCATATGGTATTAATTAACCTCAGCTATAGTTTATTTTAAAATCCAAAGTCAAGTATTTTGGTACATAAATTATAGGAATATTACGAATATTTAGGACTTTAGTATATATTAATATTATATTGGGTATATGTTAGAAGTACTAAGATAGATAAAATTAAATATTTTCTAGAGTGTTTCTACTTGTATTTAGTTCACAGTAATAATTACATTGAATGCTCTTGAGTACAACGACCTCCTGTCAATGACATTGAAATATAATCTTTTTTCTTCATTTTCGCTTTTATTAAGTCTCTTCTTGCTGCCCGAACTTCGTTTAAACTTAATATTTGTTCATAATCGTCGGATATTCTTTTCAGACTTTGGTTCCCTGCTTTTGATAATCTGAAGTATGTAGGTAGAGCTCTACAAAGTTACTGGTTTCAAACATCCGCCCTTACAAGGAAAAGGAAGATAGAAATCTCGGAGAAGAAATAACACCAAAAAGAAAAAGTTATCAGTTTTTAAAAGACGTTTTAAGAGAAAAAAATGGGTGCTACATTTGGTCTGGGCGAAGCTCAAATATCCTAAACCCCAAGATTTGTATGGCGAATATAAAAGTGGGCGGTCCACACCTATTTTCGGATGAGTATATAATACTGATGTAGGCTATGTAGATGTAAAAATATACAATTATTGGGCCTAAAGCTCTGGCAAAGAAGTTCAGGAAGGACAGGCAAATCTGTTATAAGGTCTGCTATCTGTATAAAAGTGGGCTGATCACGCCCATTCTCGGCCAAATTGCAATCTTGGATTGTAAATCTCCTCCTATTCGTTGTATTATTATATACACTTTCACCTTCTGGTGTAGGGTATAAAAAGCAAAGCGAGCAAAAGCGAGAACACATCCTGGCAACAGTTTTTATCTTGGCAACTAACACAGGATAAAGAGGGCAAAGAAACTCAGCAAAGAATTTCCTCTGACTACTTGTTGGATGGCTGTGTTTTACGATATCTCTACTCTGTGATTTTGCTTCTTCTGCTCCTCCCCCAAAAAAATTTACACTCAACTCTTCTCTTCTCTTCTTTTCTGTCTTCTCTAAACTTCAAAGTCATTCTATAGTGGAAGGTTGTTGCATGAAAAATGGCAAAAAATACTCGTGATGCTGGCTGCAACCAGTTGAAGATATTCTGGAAATCAAGTTTGTATCCTTGTCTGAAGTTGGTTTACAAAAAATACAACGAGGATAAAAATATCCCGAGACGAGCGAAAAAGGGCACTTGATGAAATGGGTACTCGACGGTTTCCTTCTGTATTAACGGTGATTGTTTGCTTGCAGCATATTTTTGGAGAATTACAGAGTGGTTATCCTTGATATCCTTTATAGATACTTCACGAATGTTTTGTGTGTGTTGTTGTATCTTAGTGAAAAAGGACGAAACGAAGTGAAAACAAATCAAACTAAAATCGAAGGCAATCGAGCATTAAAGAAATTCCAATACTTACAGGATTACATGAAGCCAGACGTGGAGATGGAGAGAGACATATGGACGTATGGACGAAAGTGTTGCCAGATTATAGAAGCATCTAAAACTAATTTCGATGAATTGGATTATACACGAGTATCTAAGAGTATCTACGTGTATGCAGGAGTATGTATGAGCATCATAATATTAAAGGAAAAAAGGATATAAATTCATTAAACTAACAGATCGACCTTATGAACTTTCTAGATTGATTAAATAAGATTGAACATATTTTTTAATTTATTTTAAATGAGTTGGGCAGTAAAAGTGAGACTGTTGAGTGCCTTAAGTAGAAATTAGAAGGTGTTGAGGATATCGTTGACCTTTAGGAAGTATCGAAAATATTTGGACACTCTGTATAGATAGACTCTGTAAAACTTTAGAAAGATTCAACTTTATAAAAGTTTTTGTTGAGAAGACATTTGATTAACTTTCGAACTTGCTATAAGTTCCCAGTTTAGTTCGGATAGCTTTCTAGAGCATAGAGTTATTTTCAGTTAAGTATTTTGCAATTTTTATATTTTTGTTTCATATATTATTTGACAGATAATATCATTTTTAAATTTAAACGATTTTGAAAGTCCTATATTGTAGTTTTAAAAATAAATATTTAGTTTAATCACAGATGAGAAACTTTGAATACACCTTAATAGCTCGAATGTATGTATGTATGAATATATGTAAGATACTAGAAGTACTCTTACATGTTAGAGAGTATATCGTCGTGTTCTGTTCCATTGACATGATTTAGTGATGTCAATCGAAAGTAAGCACTAGTATCCACGGGTATCTATCGATCTGAAATCATTGTTGTAATGACGTGACATTTCATTTTAATACCCTCTGGATTTGCTTTTTGCCATGTTTCTCAATTCGCTTTTAGCCATCTAACACCAAGCATCGTATTATCACTGCTCAATGGTTCGAGGAGGTTCGGTCTTCGGCGTCAGTGACGGTCAATCATTTCGACATGTGTGCATCAGTCGAAGCAATCGTCCTCAGCTTTTACTACATATGTATATACGTATATACATACATACGTACATACATGTTTACGTAACACCAGTCAGAAGGTGGTTTTCGATGCACTCAAAAGGATTAAATTAAAGTTGAATTCTGAATGGGAGATTGGAAATGTGTATGTGTGTGTATATGTGGATGTAGATGTGTATGGATGATGGAATCAGGCATCAGAAAACAACTTCGTATGTACATGTATGTATGTGTGTATATCGTGCATGCATGAACGACGAATGTGCCAAATTGTGTGAATATTGAATGGCAAAAAAAGGCGTAAAAACATTCGTACAGCAAAACAAGTTGGTCCTGATGCTAAAGGAAACATTTTCATCTTGACTGAATCTTCTTATCTACGAGTAAAATAACCATTACGATCTTTTATTTTTTATTTCATCCTTGAACAAATACTGGGAGTAAATACTTTGAGAGGTAGATTTGATTTGAGTGATAGTAAAAATATAGCAATAAAATCACGAGTTAATCATAATATTGATTTCGAATCAATACAATCACTCGAAACTATACAACAATTTATCAAAATAACCAACCCCAACAATTTAATTGTTAAACATTACTACTCAACTCTGTACATAAATCTAGATTAAAAATCTATTAACGCAACTAAGTAACAAAAAAAAACAAACAAAAGCAAAAGACAGGCTTGCGTCTGTCGGTAGGAATGAACAAAATCCATTCGGTTCGCAATGAATACAAACTCTGAATGGAGCATATAACACGTCCCTCAGGTCGAATGTCAAATGATTAAAAGTATGTAGAGACAGTTATAAGTCATCATCTGACATGGCGCACCCCCCACCCACAACCGCCCTTCCTTCCACGTTACTTTTTCTTCTTCTGTTTTTCTATTTAACACAAATAAATATTTTTCTGGCTTGAACTCTGGTTCCAGAGTTGCCAGAGCCTTTTTCGTTTTAAATACCACGTTATGAATGGCAGCCATGTTTTTGCGTGTTTTAGTTTTCAATTACAACAACCAGAAGTGAAGTGAAATATTTGAAAAATTGTTATTTATTCGTTGTTGGATGCTGTTGTTTGTGGAGAGTCGCGAAATTTCAGATTTGTGATTTGAATTCCCTGAATGAATGAATTTTAGTTTCATTACAGTCCTTGTTGTTGTTTGTGCCGTTATTGATTGTTGTTGTAGGCTGTATCTTTTATGGGCTTTTTTGTTTTTAGCCGCAACATCAAAGCTGTGGATCCTTTTTTGTCTGTTTTTGTTTTAATCTTTTAGCCAATAAAAAATTATTAAATTTTTGTTTTCAATTATTTTTCAATATTCCCTGAAATGTTTTACAAACAATGTATTGTTTTGAAAATTTTGTGCGCTGTAAATTTTTTACTCTGCAAATGAAATTCGCGAATTTTTCTGTAATTAAATATTGTTTCAATAATTTTTTTACTGTTATTTTATTATAGTTGCTGATATGATATACTGTTTTTTTAGTGGCTGTATAGCTCTTCAATTTATTCGACTCGATCTGTAAATGAGTGGGTTTTGGGGATTAAAACCAGTTCTGCGAAGCTTTTTTAAGAACCAAGTCTAGAATTTTAATATATTCCAATTGCAATTTACGAGTAATACATTCTATTTGGTATACAAATGAAAGGGTTTTCTAGGACATAACCATAACCTAAGAAACTCTTCTAAAAAAACCTCTATAATGATGAACAGTAGTAACCTTTCAGTTATCTTTTTTCCTTTTGCATATATTTTTGAAAACTTTATTTAAAAAATAATTCTATGCTTTTTTATATAGTTATATAGCCTTATAGTTTTTTTAAAATAGCTTTTAAAATATGTAACTTTTACTGGTGTTTCATCGTTGCTTATGTTTTATTGTTGTGTATTTTCAGTTACAAATATTTTTTTAGTTACAAATATTTTTTTAGTTACAAATATTAGTGTAACTCGTATTGCTTCGAGTGTACAAAACAGAAAAATAAAGAAAAACAAGAAATGAATGTTGTTGTTTGAATTATTATTGAAAATTGATAAAAAAAAGAAAATAGAGAGAAACAAATAAATTCGCATGCATTCGTGACAAGTGAAAAAAGTGTGAAAACTGATATGCGCAAAAAATATTACGAAATTTTATGAAACAAGATAAATATAATAAATGGAATGATGAGAGTAATGAAAGCAATAAGTGTAGATGCATGTAAAAAAGAGGAGAAAAAGTTAAACATTGCCGAGGGCATAGTCTCGTATTTAACCCTTTGAAGACAATTGTTGCTTATAAGCAACTTTTAAATCAACGGCTCTAAAACTTTAAATTGGGAGTCTCTGATTTATAACGGTAAATTGCATACAAAGATCGATCTTTTTTTAGTAAAATAACACAAGAATAAATGTTCTAGTTCTTTTGGTTCTTTCATTTTGTTAAGTTATTCAATGCAACTTAAGTAAGAAACAACACGTACGAAAAAGCTGCCGCGGAAAATAATTTTTTTAAAATATATAGATAACAGTTACAAAACTAAAATTGACACTATGTCTCAATATAAAGGTAAGTTATTTTATTTATGAATTTATTTGGAGCAAAGGTGTTGACTTTAGTGAAATAGAATTTTTTTAATCCAAAGTTGCTTATAAGCAACTTTGGTCCATGGTGGTCATACAAAATTTAAATATAAAAAATAAAATTTAAATATAAATATGAAAAAATATATATAAATATATATATAAAGTCTGCTGGTTCGACAATAAAAGTGTCCAGCTTTTTTCCACACATATGTGTGATAAGCCAATGGGATCCTGCAAGCGTTGGAGTAGCAAAGACAAAAAAATTTTCAGTGTTCCACGACCAGCTATAGTTGAAGATTCCAATCGGCATATGGGGGGATTTGATTTGTGCAATATGCTCTTGGATTTATATAGAATTAACCACAAGTCAAAGCAGTGGTATATGCGTATTGTATATTGGCGTATTGGAGCAGCTGTGGTAAACGCTTGGCTTTTATATCGAAAACATTTGAAGGCTTCTAATGATTTCTGCAAACCAATGAAGCTTATATACTTCCAAATGGAAATAGCGCATTCACTACTAAGTTCTATTCCTCTCACCACCAACATAAAACGCGGCCGTCCTGCTCTACAGTTTGTGGAAACACCACCAACTCCGCAATCGCCGATTTCCGGCGGAAAACCGGAACACCGCTTTCCAAATGCCAAAAATGTGGAGTTCACTCGTGCTCCAATACAAATAAAAATTGTTTCCTGTCATACCATACATAAGAAATAAGATTTCGTAAAAAATGTATAAAATAAAAAACAAACTTTACTCATTTATGTGTTCCCATTATTTACCACCATGGACAATTCTTGCTTATAAGCAACATTTCACAGGACCTCCCAAGAAGGACGTAGGGCTTTGAAATTTTATAAATAGCTTGCTTAGGGGTAAAAAATGATGGCCGGCAACACTGCGAATTTTTGACACCACAGGCTTAAAAGGTGTCACCAAAGGGTTAAATAATTTATTTGCTTCAATCAGTAATATTTTGATTCGATTTAAAGATTGGGAATACAGAAGCTTAAATCTGATAACATAAAATCGCGGAAAGATCGCAATAAAAATCGGAAAGTGGTTTACATTTTGAGGATTATATACTAAAATATTGATGTTAGATGTAGAGAAATTACGTTTTTCTGCGCAACTCACTATAAAGGAGAGGAGGATTTTGAAAACCTTTTAAACCTGTTTTAAAGGCAAAGAACTCTAGCAACTCTTTTAGAAGCATTTTTATGTGTTTAAGCATTAAGCTCTCAGCTACTGGAAAGTACAACATACAATGAAGTGTCGGCGGGGAGGATGCTGGGTGGTGGTGGGGGGTACTAAGTCTACAATAATTATTTGATTAACATTAACGTTAAAGTGTACCTTAATTGCATATGGGTTAAAAGAAAAGCTAAAGCTTTTGTTCTTTCAACTGGATCAGAAACACAGTCCAGTAGAACCACACAAAGCCATCCAAGCACACTAAACAGAAGTTAAATGCTCTCATTGTGGAGCAGAAATAACAATCACCAGGCTCTGCATTTCTCCCTACCTGCCTCCCCACCCCTCAAAATGCGGTCATTAGGGGCGCGCCAGTTTGATTTATATGAGAGCGATTGCATATCAGTTAAATTGCATGAAAGCACAAGTGTAATAATTAGTAAACCACACTCATGGAAAAAATGTTGTTCTGTTATTCGGAAAAGTATTTCTATTTCCTGAGAGTATGTTTATAAAATTTTTAAGTATTCTGATTTTAAATTTAAAGGTGAAAATTGTAGTTTAAAATAACTTTGATTTTTGTTTAAGTTCAATTCAAATCCAATTCAACTTCAATTCGAATTCAATTCAAATTCAATTCAAATTCAATTCAAATTCGATTCAAATACAATTCAAATTCAATTCAAATTAAATTCAAATTCAATTCAAATTCAATTCGACTTCAATTCAAATTCAATTCAAATATAATTCAAAAGGTTAATAAAAAAATAATGATTCCTCTGTCCCGAAATTTAATGAAGTTGTCTCAGTTTCTAAGTGACGACTATCTGACACTGACTCCTAGCCACCCAAACACACAAACAAGTATGTTCAAATAATTTTTTCTTATTTTATGAAGATGTACGATGCATCGTGTGAATCGTAAAAATGTCACTAATTGACGCATCCTCCGTAGACACACGAAGAAATGACAGCGTTAGCGAAATCTGACAAGTTGACTTACCGCACACATGATGTCTGTTCGTATCACAGCCGACTGCATGTCTTACTTAAGAATTTTTATGACATACGAAAAAACATACTCGCAAACAAGAAAGAAAAAACGTTTTTCTTTTTATATAAACGTTTTCATATGCGTTTCGATCAAAACTCAGCAGATGTACAGACAGCTACTCGTAGAACGGTAGACAAACAGGCGAGCGAGACAGATAAACGGACAGACAGACATCATGCATGTTTAAGTGTAAACTGTGAACGGTTGCTGTAGTTTTCTTGTTGTTGTTGTTGTTGTTCTTATTTTGTACAATCATCTGGATGGCGTGCATCAAATATTTTAAAGAAATATCGTGACGACAGAAGAGAAAAAATAACTTCTTATTTTGACATCAATTGAATTAAAGATGATTATATGTATATTAATTATTTACATTTTAAAATTTCAGAAAATAAATGTTTAATATCCAAACATTTTCTACATCCATACTGTTTTTAAATAATGCCATTTTGTGTTGGTTTTTTGGAGGTTTTATTTTCCTTTTGTACTTTTTTATTATATTTTTATTTTGATATGAATTCACTGTGATAATAAAAAGAAGTACTTAAAATACAAGTACATACTACAAAATAGCACAATAAAAAGTTATTCTATGAACAAGAAATGAAGATCGTAATCTGTTTTACATTCGGATATAAAGGACAAAACGAAATAAATACACAAAATTTCCCTACATTTTGAACTTTCTTGTTGAGCTTTAGCGATATCACATCACAAATAATCGTAAAAAACTGTTTTTAATATTTATTTAATACTCGTACAATAATAAAGCCGTGAAAAAAATAAGAGTTTATATTACGGCAACACTGGCAATTGACTAACGGAACTCAACCGTTTTCAGACATACATGCAGGTATACAATAGATTCCATTTCCATTCTTATAAGCTGTAGATACAGTTAGAGTTTCAAATTAATTCAACCCAATTACTGCCCATTAATTTTTCGCTTTAATAAGCAGTTTGTGTTGAAGTTCTCTCCCATGCTTTCATTCCTTCATTCCAGTTTCCCTTTTTACTCGTTTAAAGATTGCAGCTTTTAAATTAAATAATAGATGAAACTGTATACTTATGTATAATAAAGAGCAAAGAAGTGGTTGTGTTTTTGGGTGAGACATATAGCAAGGACATGCTAAAGCGCATTATATCACCTAAATCACATGCACACATACATACATACCAACTCTATACACCTACCCACCCATCATATCTTTAAATCTACAAGAGAAAAGGACGAATGACTGCAACAGGAGAAACAAATGGCAATAATGTCCATTAAGTTACAGAAATAGGTTTATTTTTATACATAATTTTTTAGGGAAGAAAATAGTATCACAATTAATTACTTAACATTTAACAGGACATTAAAGCTCAGATAAATCAAACCATTCGGTTTGGATTTCTTGTATACGAAAAATTGGGTAAGTAAGGAAAGGATAACATTAGAGTAGGCCTTCAGAGACTTCTTTTGAAATGAGACTTCTTCAGATATGAGAAATTTTCTGGAATGACCGTTCCTTTGAGATGACGCTATTTTTGAGATGAAACTTCTTCTGGGGTGAGGCTTAATTTTAAAACTGATCTAACAATTCTTTAATCTAGAATAGGATTTGAAAGTTTACTTTCGATAGTTTTCGGGAGTCTCTTTAAGAATAATAGTTAATGATTATGTTAAGGAGAAACAAACACAAAGAAAGCTTTAAAATGCGTATTTCAATATTCTTTTTCAATCTGGTAAAAATGTATTCTTTGTGTGTGTTTTTTTCCATACCCTCTATGAAACATCAAAACAATATTTTACTTAGGTTTATCAGCTCATCGGGGAATAAACATTCATTACGAAAGTGATATCCAGGCGATAAATTGAAACACATCCAGATTGATTCACATACAGATTGTTTACCTGCATCAGACTCACTTTTGCTCATGTATCGTAATATGAGTACACAAACAACACAGAAACGAACAACAATCATCGAACATCGAGTACTACAATCGACAGGTTGGATTTCGTAGATACACAGAGAAGTTTTTTGTTATTGTTGTTCGTGTTGTTGTTGTAGTTGATGTTGTTTCCATCATGCATTCGTTTATGGGACCATGTTTGTAAAACCTTCTTGTTAGAGCTTACATTTGGTCTTGGGAAAGGGATGATAAGAGAAGAGAAGAGAAGTGAAGAGAAGTCTTTGTATTTAGATTCAAATTATGTATTGCATTTTGTTATTCAAATAAATGCCATTTTCAAGCCAAAAAATCCGCATTATTAATTCCTACTCCTAATAGGATGCATATGAAAGCAAGTTAGTGGGTATGTATATAGTATTCGCTGCTAAATTAGAGTAACCGTTCCGTGAGGAGAAAGAGAAAAACCGATGAAGTTGAAAGAACGAATAAAGAAGTTCGGAATGAGTTCATAAGGATGAGTGCTAAAATCTTATAACGAAATCTGAAATTAAATTAAGCATTTCAGATTGAAGATTAAAGTTCTTATCATCCTTATTACAAAGTAGCAAACGAGGGAGGGGGAAGGTGGCAAAGAGATGAAGAGAGAGATATACATATATGGAGAGAAAGAATTAATAATTTAGGTACGAATATTATCGAGATAAACTTTAATATTTTAATATAAAATCCGAAGTAAGTTCCGCTTTTGAAAGGAATTATTTATTTTTAATTTTATTTGTAAAAGAAATCAAATATTTTTGTTAAAAGGCTGTCATAATTAAACGATTTTACGCTTCCATGATTAGCTCTGAATTGCTTTAAGTAAAGCGAGAAAGAACTTGATTGCTAAAACGAAATAAAATCTCTAAATACTCTTAGAAATAAAAAAGTATAAAGGAAATCTTTAATCGTTTGAAAATATGAAAGTTATTCTAATGGAATAAAAATCTTTCACGGTCACTTACGGTTTTTAATTAAAACTAATTTAAGTGGATCTCAAAAGATATTGTAAATAAAATAAGCAGCTTTTCTGTATAGAAAATGTAAAAAAAAAAAAATCAAAACCATTCTACCAGGAAAAAGAGTTGAAATGTTAAACTTAATATGTAAATCATATTAAAATGAATGAATGAATGAATTAAAATGAAATACTATTTTTAAGCAAGTAATGCATTTTTAATGTACTTATTTATTTAAGTATAGTTTTTTAAATATCCATTCTCACCATTATCAGCTATACTATTATAATTGAAGCGTTTACCATTCTGCCGCAATTCATTTCGCCACAGAATTTCATCGTTTTACCTTTCAAGAGTAGAAAAACCAACCATCAACCTGACAACAAGCTGTTAACCTGACAACACTCATCATCTCGACCACATGCAAACATGGGAACCTCCTCCTCTTTCTCACCTCCATAGTATCCCCCCTTTATCACTTCTTCTTCCTTTCCTTTTTATCCACCCACACATTATGTTACATTTGCATTTACTTCATTCATTGAACTGGTTGAATGTAATGGAAGGTCAGATGTCGCGTCAGTCGACGCGACGCACCCTTTATGTAGGGTGTTTTTTTTCTAATGAATTTCCTTGCTGATATTTATATCCGCCCCCATTTTTTCGAACTTTCCCCCGAAGCTCAGTTTACATTTTTATATCTGTGTATGCATCTGTATTTCTTGGGTACGCTTAATGATACCTTATAAAAGAACGCATTGAAGGGGGGTGGGAGGGAGGGAGTATTGTAATTGCGGAAAAAGTTGGGGTTGCTGTATAGCAATTTTGTTCTGTGGGCTCGAATCCACATTACTGTTAAAAAGGTGAAACAGAGGGAGAGGATAGAATTCTTAGAGTTCAGCTGAATCATTGTCTGGTCATCCGCAATTCGCTGTCTTCAGGGCGTGCTCCTCATCCAGACGGTTTTCTTGTTTGGCTTCCAGACTAATGTTCGGACAAATTTTTCTGAATTTTTTGTTCTTCTTGGTGTTTTTTATTCGTAATTTTGTGGTTCTTAGACGACAGTTTTAGTTAATTAATTTTGCTGCTAGCATGTTGAAAAAAATCTACTGCAAAGATTACTATTTGAGGTTTACTACGATTGCGAATTTAACTTCGTTGCTGGGAGCTACTAATATTTTTTCTTAGGTTTTTTCTAAGGTTTCGACTAATTTTAATGTTTATTTTTCTTATAAAGGAAAATTCTGTGGCATTTATGCTCGGATATCGATTTCAATAGAAGGTTAAAACCATTTTCTCCAATATGAACATTGAAGGAAAATTTAAAATATGCAGGATGAACACACAATGAAACGAATATAAATGAATTGATATGGTAGCCAGACAATTTATGGTTATCTGAAGCCTAAAAACTCAAGAGCATTTGACTAGAAAACCTTTTCACAAAAGAATGAATCGAATAAAGCAACCGCAGGAACTGAAATTTTAACCGATACTATCATCATCTGCTGCTGTTGTCGTAGCTGCTGCTGGTGCATTTTATCGTCGTTTCTCAACTGCTGGAAATCCCGCTCCTTGGCACAGCAAACGCCCTCATCCATCTACTCTTCTTCTTTTTCTTTCTCATCCTTATACAATTGTTGTCTCAGTTAGGAAAGAATAATTTTTCATTTAAAAACAACAACAACAAGAAAATGAACCAGCAACCACCGAGACACACTCAACAAGCCAGAATCCAAGCGAGACTTCAGGCTGGTGACTCACAATCCGAGTCACTCTCCATGCTACTATTTTTCGGTTTTTGGATCTCCATCGCTGGGACGACCGTTGGCGAAACTCGTTGACTTCGTTGTTCATTGCTCTTTGTTGTTACTGCCTGGCTTTTCGATTATTAATTGCTTTCAATTCATCGCTTGACTTCCTATTGTTGACCTCGGGTTGTGACCTAATCGGATGCAGATGCAGCTACAATTCGGAATCTACTCCTCGAACAATTCTTCGAATATGATTTATTTAATTCTTAGAGGAAAAACAACCATTGTCGCTTTTATAAAATAGCTAAATATAGATCACAATTAAATAAAAACCTATAAAGAGGAAAAAGAAGAAAACTAAAATAGCAAACATTTTTCAAAAGGTCTTTCCAAGTCCAAGTTCACCCAGATCCGGAAATTTTCTGCAGTGACTCATTCATTTAAAGCCTACTTTCGGTGATTTTCCGGGCATTATTTTTGTTCCTCATCTTCATCCTTCCCCTTGCGACTCATTTGGCGAATAAAACGGAGAGAAGCTTGTTTAATTGCGGTCGTTTTTTATTCGGCCACAAGTTGTAACCGGCTTCCCCCCGCCCCCTTTAGCAATCGTTGGCTATCTTGACATTTAGAAGTATTTGGGGATTTCCTGCTATGTTCTTTGTACTTGTAATTGTTTGCTTTGTACTATGTTGTATTTGTGTTGTTTGTTCTTATAGTTGCTTTTCTGTTACCATCATATGATAGTATATCCTGAGGCTAGGAGCATTTATGCAAAGATAACAATAAAAAGATTCGCCTACACATGAGTAACAAAGAAAAAAAAAAGAAATCAATTCGTAGATTAAGGGCAAAGGACAAATGATTGGTATTGTTGTTGTTAGAGAAAAGTCTATAATTTGTAAGAAATAAGAAAGCTAAAATTGATAAGTGAAAGAAAATTAATTTATTTTCGGCCACTCAAAAATTAAACTTTTACTCTTTATAACGTACATCCGAATGTAAGACGGTATACAATATTAAGAAAGCCCAGATTTAAGATTTATTCTATGAAATATGAGGACGTATGTACATATGTATTAAATTTGAATTAACTTTAATTAAGTATTATATTATCTTAGTTTTGGTAATTTTGCCCAGTTTAATATTATATTTAATCTGTTTATCTTGTTTAAATATAATTTAAGTTTTAGAGTTTGTTGTATTTGTTTTAATGGTTTCTTTACTTTTGAGTAAAGTTCTTTTTTGACTATATTTTTAGTTAACAATTAAAATGTGGATTTGAAACAGGAGATCCAGAATTTTGTTCACTTAATTCTTTTTTATTTTGCTCTTCTGCTTTCTTTCATCTATGTTATCCGATGTGTGCTATGTTTATGTATGTTATGTTGTTGTTATACAATATATTTTGGTGTTTGCAAACTTTGCAGCAAATGCACTTAATAGCATTTTCAATAACGTTTCCTTTCAACGTGTACCGAGTACAAATACTTACCTAATCCGACATAATCACCAGAGAAGAACAAACAAAGCAAAAGTATGAGTATTCGGAGTAACGAAACCCAAGAACAAATACAAGCAACAAGAACAAGAAGAGAACAAAATGTTTAAATGGGGTATTTAACAAACACGAATGGGGTGAAATTATAGTGAAATTAAAAGTGGAGAGGGTGGGCTGAGGTACACATACACAGCATAAAGAAAATAATTTATAGCTAAAAGCCATGCTTGTGCAGAAGAACAAATATAGAACATACATACGTACGTATAGATTATACCCTTATATACATTTATATACTACATATAAAGCACAGACATTTTGTTGTGTTCTTGCTGTATGTTTATCTCAACCTCGGAGAGATAGAAAGGAGGTTGCGATGCGATGGAAATGTTACACAAACAGCTTCCTCTTTAATTTTGGTGCTTGGAAGCCGTAAAGTCTGCAAAACGTTATTCTTTTTGGACTACAACAATTTTTTAAATGTTTAACTTTTGAATATGCATCAAAGGAATGTTTGCACTTTGAATTCTACGAGCTCGTATCTGCCTGTCTATCTGTCTGAGATAATTTGTATATATATATATTTATGTATGTATGAGTGTGCGTTCCTCTTTTGGTAGAAACTGTGTAATTATCTTCCGCCCTTCCCTTCATTGAGTTTAATTAAATATAATTGTTCATATTTATTCTTTGTTGTAACTTAATCAGAAGCTAAATGAGATGAAGATGAACTTTAACGACTTCATATACGGGTTTATTTTCTGAAAAAAAAGTGTGAGTGTACAAAATATGTAATATAATTGAATTATCAAAGAGCTTTTAAAGAACCTAGCAGAAACATGTTCTGATACCAAAATAGGTAAGCGTTGAAGAGGTCAAGGTAAGGTATAAAATACTGAAATATACTATTTTATAATGTAATACATATTTGTAGATTGGAAGTCCCAGAAGTATATTTGGACATCGTGGACCTGGTACTGGTACACTATACTTTTAAAATGGAATTATAATTCAAGCTCAGAGAACATTTCTAAATGAGAGGATTCGAGGATTTACATGTCTGAAGTCAGCAAATTGAAACTTATTCCAAGGATGTCATGGCGAAGGCAACATTAAGCAGACAATCAAATAATAGACACGCAAATGAACACACGTACTTATTGTTTGTATGTATTGTAAATATGCGAATACAAAATGTGAACAACAGGTAGACGTATCCTTTTATATACGTATCCTGTCGTTTTCCTGAACCACGTGTATGTGTGTGTGTGTGTATGGTTGCTTTAGTGAACTTTTGCTTTAGACAGACAAAACGTTTATTAATTGCATATTCCACATTCCAGGTCATCATCATTACAAAGCAAAAGTTCTCAAATGATGATATGCTTGGATTAGCTAAACAAATGAGAGGGCAAATCATAGACTCTGCGGGGGGAGGAGGGAGGCGGTGGTCTGGTGGTTTCAGCATAAGAAATCAGCATAACAAATGTGAGTTTAACAGAGTATTTAGACAATAAACCCTTATTAAACCATGTAATTTAGTATGGAGTCAAACAAACGAGGATATAATCAAGGATATTAAGCCCAAGAAAAGGTTACCACCGAAGGCCACTGAAGTATATTGGACATAATCCATGAATAACTCATCAGGAACATCAGTAGATATCGTAAGTTGACAGTAAGTTACTCCAAAACGGTCTACAACTACAACAATCCTATTCCATATAGTATATTTCTGTCTTATATAATATAGTCCTATCCTATGCAATATAGTCCTGTCTTATACAGGACTGTATAATATATTCTGAAGGTTTTTAATTAAAGTTTCTTTCATCAGAGGTTAAGAGGGTATCTCAGCTTCGACCAGGCCGAAACTCCGTCTATTTATTGGTTAATGTAGTTTCGAAACTAAGTCGATGGACTTATTTAACGACTCATTTAATCACACTTATTGTAAGGGCTCCACGAAAGTAGGTCGGTCAGCTTGGATATCGTTGTCCCTTCCACGTTGTCTTGAATTGTTGTTTATTATTGATTTAAATTCGTGTATTTATTGCAGCTTCACTTAAATTGAACTTTATTTATCCAGTGTTTGAGTTCTTCGCTCCTAAAGACTCAAGAAAATAGAGAAAGAATTGATCAATTCTCTTAAAAAATGTGCACAATTCTTTGCACAGTCGCTCGACAAATGTATTAAATTATTGCAGTTGCTATCCTCTGGCTTAGAATTTTATTTTATTTCTTACACACACTCGTCTCTTCCACACTTCTTCTATTTTACTTTCGTTTTTCCTCTACTTCTCACCTCTTCGTCGTCAGTTGAAGCCGACTGAAATGCTTCTTCTTTCCGTGTTCATCTCGATGTCTGTGCCAACGAATTCGTTTGCTAACATTTGAAATCTGTTGCTGTCACTACGAGGTCGCAGTCAACCTTGCAGTCGCAGCCAACTCTCTCTCTCTCTCTCTCTGTCTCTCTCCCTCTCTCTGGTGGACTATGCGGTGGTTATACTTTATTGCGCGTTAAACAACAAAGACAACCGAGAAAAATGGCCAGCTAGCTGGGGAGTGTAACTGTAAGTGAGTGTTTGCCAAGTGTTGCTTTTATTTCCGCTTTTAAGTTTATGTGATCCTTGTTTTTCTTCTTCTTTTATTCGCCAAGCTTCTGAATTAGATTTAATCTCAAGTCGAAAGTCATTGAAATCATTCTCGAGTCAAACATTTTTAGAAAATGCTGAGTAAACTTTACAGCTTTAAGTTTCTAAGTGATGCTGAGGGTGATAAAGCAATGATTTCAAATAAAAGAGTTATTCTTCGTAATACTATACAACTTCTCAAGTATAAGTTTATGTGTTTCGATTTTTATAATACAGATGCTACTCGATGTTGCTGTCACTCGCTTCTCATTTTGCTTAAAAATATACGAGTATCTTTAAAATTCTCTGTGAATTACACCAGCCTTCAAGCAGGGCCTCCCTCCCTCCTCTCCTCTTCCTCCCCTTCAGTTGAACATCAACCACTTATAAAGTCGGCTTCGGTGCTCATATTTTAACCACTTTAAACTTTTATAAAATGGCTTTCTTAATTACCCCCTCAACGTGTGGAGGCAGACATAATTTATAAATTAAGTACAATTATAAATGGCTGTGTATGTAGGAATGTGTGTGTTTGTGTGTGTATGTGTAGATGTACGCGTGTTTGTGTGGTTTGTAAAGGCGAATGTGTGCTGCGACACACAGTTGCATGGATGCAGCCACTCACAACGAGCAACAGAGGAAAATGTTGACAGATGTAAACTTTAGACAGTGACAACAACAACACTGGCAACAACAATATTAGCAACAACAACAACAAAACAACAACGAGATACAAAACAGTGCTTTAGTTTTGTTTAGTGTCGCCGTAAACAAGCTCATGAATGTTTATCCAGAAAGAGAAACTAAAACAGAGGCTCACACAAATCTAGACACATACAGAGGTACATATACGCCACTGTACTATTCACAGATAGAGTAAACGCAGTGTGTCTCGGTTACCAGTCACCCGGTTATCAGTCTGAACAACCCGAACACAGACGTTGACTGAAAGGATGCTCGATATTAAAAACTGGCGCAAAAAACCTCCTCACTCAAGGGTCACTCACGATAAAAGTTTGCACTTTGATAAACGTCACTGAGTGGGTGAAAGTATTGCTTTTTAAGGGGCGGAGGCAGTGGGGAGAAGAAAACGATTCTTCCCAAGTGAGTGGACTCAATCGACTTCAACAAACAACAGCTTTTGTTGCTTCAGTCTTCCATGAAGTTTTGAGGCTTTCCTCGACGACGTGTCACATGTTGTTGAGTGTTAAGCATCACAAGTGCATGAGATGCTTTTAGTTGAGGAAATTATTTGAGGCGATAAATTCTCGTAGTTAGAATGATTGAAGTCACAAAGTTCGGGAAACTCACTTTTTTTTCTCTCGGCAAAAAGTTTCACTGGTTCGGAAAAAATCTTTAAGACCGTGGATTTATATAAAGAAGCTGTTATTTTCGGTATTTTTCGGAGTAAATACCTAAAATTCTGCACAATATTCAGTTATGCGAGGGCGGTCTGAAAATGTTTCAAATAAAAACGAATACTTCTTTAAATTTCTAAAAAATACTCTTTTGTGAGAGAACCATTTCTTCATGCTATACAGAGAATTTGTTCAAGTTGATGTCACACACACCCACACAATTAAACTCATCCATCAAAGAGATTTATTGGTTTTGTTATATTGTAGACTCTGATCAGAGAAAACTGTGTGTGGGTGTGCTTAATCGAGGTAATTTATTAGTTTCTCGGTGATAGATTGATGGTTCAATATAAGATACACCGCACTACATACAAACGTCATTAAAATTCTTAAAAATGCTCGCAAAATACTCGTAGAGCCGCACTATATTATCACTCGGTAATATTACTTCAATATTAATATAGTTTCTATATTATTTAATTTTGACATAAAATATCAGTAATCTTTAATTTTCTGTTTAGTGGAATCTACAGGATATAGGATTCGATTTAATGGTCTATGTTATTAACTTATATTATAAAATGAAGTAACTCTATAGACGTCTCTCTCCAAAGTTTCACTTCATTCTTTTCTCTGCTTTCCTCTTGTTGTCTGTTTTTTCCATACGATTACCAGAACGAACTGAAATCAAATTCACTCGCAGTCGTTTTCATTACCTATCGAAACCACTCTATGCTCTGTATAGCAGTTATCAGTGGAATGCTGAAGCGACCACCAGTCAGTGCCACGACCAACAAATGCTTTGCACTTGGTCGCGATGAGAACAGGTATGAACGTGATTAAATGTTCAGTAACTCATCTGGAATGTTCGAAGGATCTGCCAGATAAAATGTTGATTTCCGTGAAACTCTGCGAAAGTGGAAACACCAGAATGCAGTTCACATTACTTACTTATGAACCTTCTGAAGTGCAGGTTTAAAGCAGAGTATTGTTAGTGTGCTTTGTGGTTGAAGCTTCTGCTGCTATCAGTAATTTGTTTCGATGGGTTCTTCAACCCCCGAAATATCCTTTCGCATTTTTCCCCCACCTTCTTTTTTTAACTCGTTTTCCTGATACTACGAAATCTCTAGAAATTAACTCGCACTCGTGACTGTAGATAAGTTGGGACGATTGAGTACTCTTATAGTAAATTCCACTGACAGCTACTTTTTGCTAAATTCGTATAATTATCTACTAAATTCGTATTATATTTAAAACAAATCTTCTATATTTATAAGTACATCGTAATTTAATACACAACTATTATTAAATAAACCTTAAATCTCCACTTAAGTAGCTCCTAAATGACGATAAAGAAGTCTAACGCTCAAACTTGAGTCCACAACTCAAATAAATAAGAAAACAGCTTCGTCTAATATGAGCAACAAATTCGTTACCCACTACAGCCATCCAACATAAATCATTGTAAAGTCAAACAGACAGACAGACAGCGACCCAGTTAGTGACTGATATTGTACCAATCCGGCACCAATGGCAACCAATAAAACTTCATAAACGATATCGAACTGCATTTCATTGAAGTTGCAAAGCAATTTAATCGAATACAAAGCGATGCGAAGTGATGCGATGCGATGTAATGCGATGCGTTGTGTTGCTCTGAAACGTTTCAAGATTAACGGGAATTTATTGCAGTCATTCAATCACGATTTCAAACCCTTTTATCGATGGCAGCCGGTTATTTGCTCCACTCTGACGTAACAAATCGTTATTGAAACTAGTATCAAATTTTTATAGCGTTTGTGATTCGGCTGTATTTCTTTTCACATCAGTTTCATCAGGATTTCTATTGATGAGTGTTATTTTCAATTTCTTATTTCTAAGAATTACAAGAACTTAATAAGTAATTCATTAAGCTGAAGGAAAGCTTATTGAATATCTTCCTTATATTGTGTTTCCTTATATTATGTTTCCTGTTATTGTGTTTCCTGATACTGTGCTTAATTTCAAAAGAAGAAAAAGATGGAAAAAGAAGGAAAAAAGAGGGACACCGACATCTTTTGTAGTCAGCCACAACTTTGCTCTGTTTGTGGACAGACTCCTGTTGTTGTTGGTGACTGCATTCCGTTTTTGTTGCGGTGATTTAAAACTGTGATTGCAAACTTTTCTTGTTGCCTACAGCATTTAAACTCAACTTGACAATCGATTCTTTCGATCGGTTTTTATGTTTCCAAGCAATTTCAGGGTTTTTTAATATTACTTTTAATGGTATCGCTCTTGATACTGCGTCTGCTGCTATTCTTGCGATGGCTTCCTTTAATCAGGCGTTTAAAATTCTCACATATAAAAGTTTTTCAATTAAACTACAGCAAAGTTTTATTGTTTATTTTTCAGCAGTTTTTAAATTGTTCAATTTTATTTTTTTTTTTTTTTTTTATAAGGAATTTTTCAATTTCAATTTTTTATTGCAAAACTTTGTAACGATGACATTTTTAAGCGTTATTCGATTGTCGTTTCCTCTTCTTGAAAAATTAGGGGCCAAAAGTAAAGTAAAGTCTGTAAGTAAAAATTACAGAAATATATTAAGGATTGTTTAATCTTCTAATATTTAAATAAGGTAAGAACCATCTCAAGTAAAGTAAGCCAAATCTTTTATTTGGTTTTTTTTTGTGTTGAAATTGAATCTGAAAATAGTACAAGTTTTTAATAAATGATTAGCTAGGGGAATAACAATACCAACAAGAACAACAACAACAGGAAGCGGAGAACTGAGAAGGAAATGTTTGAATGTTTTTTCGGACTCCTGTCAGTGAAATCTTCGTTTTCTTCTTTTCCCAACTCTTCTAATCCTCTTCTTCTTCTTACTTTTTCCTCAGTTTCCTTTTTTTCTCTTTCCTTTTCTCTGCTTTTGCCGCCATTATTCTACTTTGTCTGAAATTTCCGCCGAAACTATTTCCGGCTCATTCACTGAAGATGCTGCTTCTACTTCTAGTGTTTTTGTTGTTGGCATTGTTGTTGTTGTTGTTGGCATTGTTGTTGTTTGTCAAAGTAGAATATTGAATTTCCGGCTCTTCTCCGGATTATTTTTTGCGTGTAAAAAAGCAGTGCGTGTAACTTGTTAGTTCTGTTGTTGTTGTTCGTCATGCATACCCGAAAAAAAACTCGTAGCGGGCAAAAAAAGCACCAAGAAAACGCTAAAAATTATGCGTGAAAATTGGCAACGAGACGAGTAAAATGAGAAAATAAAAATATCGAAAGGAAAAAAAGAAATGGATCAGTTGTAAAAAATAACAAACCGAAGCGAAGCGTTGCTTAAAACTTTTTCAATTGTTAATAATTAATGCGAAAGAAAACTTCGAAGGCGTATTTTTTTAACGACTTAAGAGACAATAAATGAGTAGGCAGCTCCTCACGAAATGTGTCCCATTCCATAACAATGTGTCCATTTCTCCTCTTAAAATGTTTCCATTTGGACACACATGTTATGTAGAGAAACCAAAAATAAAAGTCGCTGTTTACATCTTTAAGTTGTAGAGTTGTTGAGACGACGTGCTTATAACTTTCTGACTTTTTTACCTTTTTGATCTATTTGTTGATGAGTCACTTTTTTAATCCCTCGTTTAATCTCGGTCTTTTCAATTTCTTGATTTGTTGTAGTTTTTACGGGTTTTCACTCGTTGATCTCATCTTAACTTGTTGCAACTCAATTGTAACTCAACTCATCGCCTCATCGTCGTCAATCGATATCCTTTCAACTCATTGACTCGACTTATTTCTCTCCTAAATTCCATCGATGAGTTCTGAACTTAGTCAAGTGTTAATAAAATCAGCAACTCAGCGAACTTTGAATCAGATTGTTATAGTAACTAGACAACTGTTTAAAAGCAATGCGACCACCCTGTACGCAACACCCTGTAATGCTTTATCAACTTTTCAAATAAACCTTTCGAAGAAGTTTTCACACTTAATTACTGCAGATCGAGTTAACTAAAACTTTCGCATTCTTTAAGTGGGCAAAAAATCATCGTTCATCATCGTTATCATCAGCATCATCATCGTTAACTACATCATCATCATCTTCATCATTATAATCATCATCATCTCCATCCTTCTAACACCAGGTGGATTGCCAACAAAGACAACAACAACAACACCGGCATTCATTCCACACGCTTTGATTCCACTTAAAATGGGAAACAAGTTGAGCCGCTTCGTCTTTGTTAATTTTTGCTACCTTTTCTGCTTTTGCTACTCTTCCATGATGACATAAAGAGGAGAAAAATAGGTGAGTCATCGATTGTCTGACAGCAATGAAGTTGTACAGGTGAGGGTTGAGAAGGGTGACGAGGAGTGGACTCACAGCCATGAAGTGGCAACAAAGGCTGCAAATTGTAGCCACGATGCAACCGACCCGAATTCGTTACTTCGAATTTGTAGAGCGGATGACAACAGTTGGCGCTCCTTTTTCGGTCAATTTGCTTGTCTGTACGAAGTGGAAGTTGAGGTTGCAACAGTTGCTGTTGTAGTTTGGATACACAAGGAGTTGCTGCAGGTGCTCGAAGTTCGGTCCTTTAGCAGGACAAAAGTATGAACGTGTCCTTAACCACGCGTTTATTCTTTGCTCACAGAAGTTCCAGGATCTGACAGTTTGATGATATGTTTCTTGAAGTGCTGAAAATCATTGTTGGGCAAGCGAAATGTCGCAAAGTTCCTTAATGAGCTGATGCAGAGACCGATTTCTATACAAATTGGATTTTTGTGACTTCAGCAGTAGTTAAGTGATTTATTAGAGTCAATAGCTTTGAAACATCATTAAATTTAAGCCAAGTTTAAGCAATACTTAGTCAGAATTAACGTAGTCTTAATCTGTGTTATCCTTTTTTGTGTTTTCTTATTATTATTTTGAGTTTTCGCTTGAGTTGTTTGAAGTGCTTCTGTGCTCGATGAGTGACTAAGATGATAAATGATTGCATTGTTATTAATCTTAAATTAAGGTGTCTCAAATCAACTTACTAACTTAAGTAATGTTACTCGATCTTGAACTCCTTTTTTTCCTTTTTGCTGCTGTCGCTTTTGGTGTTTCTGATAATGATTTACAACTACTGAATTGTTGTCACTCTTACACATATTTAACACACATACATACATTCATAAAACTACTCCTTCTCTTTCTCCATTCTTTTCATCGCCAATTTCGCCAAACATCTTCGAAGGAGTCTCTGAAGAGACGAAGAAATGTTTGTAGACCCGAAATTAAGTTTTCTTGCAATGATTTACGACGTGAATTGACCAAAAGCTAAGCCAGAAAATATCCAGGATACAGCAATCGATAGCAGATACTGAATGTCAGCTGAAGTTCTGCAGAAGATCTCTGTTGCGGCCAGAAAAATCCAAGATTGAAGACATTTTAACATCGCATTTCTAAGACGATACTTAAAAAGAGAAGAAAAAAGAAGAGAAGACAAGAGAATAAAAGTTTTTTCTGTTCCAGGACGATGTTTTTTCAGTTTTTTTCAACTTTTCTCAACTATTCAGTAATGAAAGGCTACCTCTGAACAACCACTCAAAGTCTTCGGTGGTTTTCGTTGCTATGAAACTTGGTTTGTTAACCTAAAAGCAGAGCGTTGTGTTTGTTTCAGTGTAAATATTCTCTGTGTGAATATATGAAAGATGTGTTTAGTTTCTAGAATCTCTGTCACAGAACTTGGAATACATGTCGACAAAAACATTTCTCCGAGATACTCGTAAATAATAATAATAAAATTTCGATATATGACAAGTGTTTGTAATTTATTCCTTATTGTTTTTGTTTGTGTTATTGTTGTTGTTATTTTTCTTTACTCTTACAACAGCATTGACCTTTCAATACGTTTGTTATAACTTCATTCATTTGCTTGAATCAACTCGAAGTATAAGAAAACAAAAGAAACTTCATTATTTACTTTGTTTGTGATTGGAAAAGTTTCGAGAAATGTTTACTCATTTGAAAACATAAACAACAACTATTTTATTGAACGAAAAATATTTACATCATTTGCTTTGTTTATATTTTATTGCACAATTATTAGCTTTATTTGTAAATTGATTTATTAACTTTCAAAAAGCATCCATCATAAAACTCAACTAACCACTTTAAACTAGAAAGACTAATTTAATTCAATATGGAGAACATTTTAAAAAGATTTTAGAGAAGAAAATGAAGAATAGAAAAGAATTATCATAAGCAACTGTTTTTTCGGTAAGGCAAATCAAAATAAATGATTGTTAGTATAAGAAAATTTGTAGAAACTCACAGAGGGCTGTAAAACGTGATTTAGTATACGAAGATAGGAAGCGAAGTAAAAATTTAGGAGTGTACCTTGGAAGAACGTGTAGAGTATAACTCACCAGCTAAGAAGTTGGCTACGAGGACGTAAATAACTGTAAATTACTCGAAGCTTTATTGCGTACCCTGCCTCATTGTAATTCTAAAGAATGTCGTCTCCACTTTATATCAAGCCTCCTCTTTTACTCTGTGTGGAGCACACACACACACATCTGCATGTGCTCTTATTTTGTTGTGGTTATTGTCGTCTTATTGAAATAAATGTCGGCACTCAAGGTAACGTTAATGTTTTTTATTTTTCTCATGTGAATTTTATATTAAAACACACACGCACAAATACAGAGAAATGCAAACAAACACCACACATCAGCACACAAACACCACACATCAGCATACAAACAAATACTCTTACACTTGCACACAAACAATTCTTAAAAAACTTTTCCTTCCCAATTGACTTTGGAAACCAACTTCGTTGTCTACTTTTAGGCGTCGCTCTACGCAGCGACTTCTTCCCGGTTTTCGGCATCTTTTTAGCCACATCCTTTCGCATCCTTGTAGCGGAATGTGGCTTGCCACTGGTGCCACCTCCTTGGAAGCTGTTGCAATGGCATGTGTGAGCAGCTGAGGTGCTTTAGTTTTATTGTCTGTTTTAACGATATGCGGTTGGATGAGAAAATTGTGCTAAATAAGGCTAAAAAAACACGCACTGCCAGCGAGTACGCTACTCTCACTGACATGTCACCAGATTTAATTACCTCAAATTTTATTTCTCTGGTGTAATGAAAACATTTCACCATAAAAAGTATATCGTTTAATTAAATGCATACTGAAAAAAGTGAGGAAAAAATGAACAACTTGTGTTACTTTATTCAAAGAACATGGTTTGTATTATTTTCAGAATAACTATTGTTATTATAACCATTAGCCAAAAATAACCATTATAATTTTGGTTGTTTTTGTTTTTGTGTTAATGACAGTACCGTGTCAGTGTTGTTTTTTTAGAGTATTTTAAAGTGCAAGAAATAAATTTATGCAGTTGTATGGAAAAAACTTAATATTATAAATGCGATGTAGTTTTTTTTTAGTTAAGAGTTACATACTAAGCTATAGTAATCACCGTATGCAAATATTATATAACAGCAACATAGGATAGCAAAAGAGAAGCAGAAACAACAGCAGAGGAGCAACAATAAAGGTGAATGTGCAAATAGGTGTAAAATTACCAAACGTACTGCAAAAATACATACCCAAATAACAAATACTCATAGAGCACACATACACAAACATACACGCACACATATTTAGTTACTCAACCATACAAAAATAATGTCATGCATATGAATTGTATTCGTGTAAAACTATAGGATAATTTAAAATCATTACGAGCTCATACATGTATACATATATTATAAAAACATAGGCACACACTCACATGCACACACCCACATACACATACACACACCCACATACACATACAAACACAAAATTGCGTTCGACACCAACCCGGTAATCAAAAATTTAGAACTATACAAGGACTGGACTCCTATAGAAGGACTTCTTCAACAGAGCAGATTTTTCAGTTAATTTCTTTACCTTAAAACTTCTCTACTTCTCCATTAATAAAGTTTACTCTCTCATCTTAAATTCTCGAACTTATTTCAGAGTTTTTAGTTCTTAATTAATTAACTAAATCGCTTTTCTCTTAGCTACTTGAAGGAACATCCTATGCTTTAAATATATGGAATAAATGATAGAATAGTTTTGTATTGGAAGCGAGGGAGAGAGAGATACAAAGAGAGAAATAGGTTGATACAGGCAGAGTGAAAGAGTAACTGATTGAGGGAATAATATAAAGAAATGTGAAAAGAAATGTGAGAGGATATAAAATAGGGGGAGAATACCTTTCAAATGGTATTTCGTTTAGTTTTTTTCAAATTCGCTTAGAATTCATAACAAGTATTTTGTTAAATTAAGCTGATTATTTCAGCAGTGACGAGTTGGAAAGTCGCGAAACACGAAACATGTTGTGCGATGTGATGTTGCATGTTGTTCCGTACTGGGAACATGAGTGAACGCAGTGCCAACAACCGCTACCAACACATTGACACTCACTGCTCGTTAATTTTTTGCCCCAGCTAATTACACGCTTGGAAAATTAGATTTTCCACGATCAAGTATGTGTTGCGAAACGAGTTTTGTACGCGTAACTGTTGTGGGTGTTAGTAAGAGTGTGATATGCCTCTGTGTGTGGGTGTATGTGTGTAATTTAGCTCTTTTAATGCCAGTTGGTGGCAATTAATTTCCACAGATAAAATGTATGCGTGCTTTTGAAAATATGTGTATATGTGTATGTTATGTATGCGTGTATCTTGTGTATGCTTGTGTAAGTGTTCGTGTGTTTGTGTGACTCCATGTGCCTGTGAGCTCATTCGTGTATTTTGCCCATTTTACTTAATTTGATTGTTTTTGTTAGCATTACTGTTGTTCGTGTTGTCGTTGTTGTTGTTCTTGTTGTTGTTCCATTTACTACTTTAACGTAGGAAAATTTTGAAAATTACAAAACCATGGAATATTTTGCCACAGCTGGCGGAAGTGAACCGTAACGTTCTCTCTGCTGTCGATGCGACAAGCGATGCGCTGTTCGTTCGTTCCTTGTTTGTGCTCACGTCTGTCCTCTGTTGGTTTTTCATTTGATCTGCATCACTGTTGACATCACTCTGTTGACGACACACGCATACTTTCTGCGTTCGTGTGAGTGCATCAGTTCTTCCATCCGTCTGCCGCTTAACGAACGAATCGATTCGAGTCGAGGTTGTCTACTTGAATTTGGAATTAAATTTTATCTTGGGCTCGCTTTTCTATCAGATTTTCATTCAGGATGTAGAAAGTAGGGTTTTCTTTCTGAAGCAGAGAAAAGATAAGGATTAAAGATGGACTAAGCTCTGAAATATCATGGAATCCAGTGATTTTTCTCTTTCATTTAAAATATTTTCGTATTTTAAACCCCGAGTTAACACTCGAATATCAAAATCATTCATATATCAAGAGTTCTACCAGATTCTTTTAAGTTTCGGCAACTATCGGGTTGTTTCGCAGTTCTATGATGAAAATAAAACCATTTCAGCACGTTTAACCTGTTCGTCCTTGTAAAGTTGTTGCTGCTGCTTGGTTTTGCTCCCTCCAGGTGCTCGCTGATGTTGTTGCTTCCTTCAGTTGCTGGTTGTTGTTGTTTCTGGTTGCTGGTTCTCTGCTGTTGCCGCTCTGATGATTGCTTGAGTAGCTTCCTTGGCGAGACTCATTTATTTTATGTTGTTTATACGTTACTCTGTTGATAAAGAAACAAGAAATATTAAATAAATGAAAAGAAAAAACAACAACAATAACAACATGCAACACTAGCAAATCGTTTGCTTGATAAACGAAATGAAACAGCGACGACGATGACGAAGACAACAACAACAAGTATCATCCTCAAGATATGCAGTAAATTTAGTCAAGTGAGTACTACAAAAACAACAACAATAATAACAACAGAACCAACAACAATAACAACAACAACTGCTTTAAACTGGCACCAAATCCATGTGCGGATGAAATGCAAATCTGAACACTGCTCCAAAATTCATTTCATGGGGGGTTGCTACACGTCTGTAATAGAATAGAGCATGTTACATACATGTCTGTATTGTTGTTGTGTTTTTTGTTGCGAACGTTTTCCTGTTATTTTTTTGTTTTTATTTCAGAAGCAAAGAGAAGGAATGCAGATCACTTTGTTGATTTGAAAATTAATATTATTATTTAAATGTTGCTACTGCTGATGCTGTTGCTGCTTTAATTTAATTGCAACACTATTTTTAGTGGATGGCTTTTAGGTGGCTACATTTTTTTTGTTTATAGTGAGTTTTAAAAAAATTGTATGAAGAAACTATAAAAACCCATTTTACTATTTTAAAAACTATTTTAAAAAAATTATAGAAAATTAAAAGAATACAAAATATTGTAAAATTCCTTGCTAGTGTTAATTTCAGTTCAATTTGACTCCTTCAAATTCGTTAGCATTTCGGATTTTCGTCATCGTACAACAGGGCGTATGAGCAGCATTTATTTATTTATTTTGTGGGTGCCAAACCAGTTTAATTTGCATTACGTAATGCGCACAACACACACACACAAACATTTATATATGTTGGATGTTGCTTTTGCTCTTGTTCTTCTTGTTGCCGTTGTTTTTATTTTTCTTGTTGTAGCGGTTACTGGCAATCGAATTGCAATCAAATTGAATTGAATGCTTTGAACTTAATTAAAATTTAGAGCATTCAAATGGTTTCGTATATGAAACCCATGAAACTATTGAATGTAAAAGTGTGAAAAAGCTCTGTTGTGGCAACAACAAGCACAACAACAACAACTGTAAAAAATAGGACTCATGAAACGTTTTCTGACATCGTTTGCGAAAGCTTTTTCTAATAGAATTACGCAGCAAGTAAGAGAGAAATAAGCCAAAAAAGAGAATTAATTGCTTTTAGTGTAAATTGTTTTAAGCTCTTCTCTTCTCCTCTCCTCACGAAATGATTTTATGAATTAAATGAATGATTTGAATCCATGGTTTTACTATAGTAGTCATTGCAGGAGACTCAGTATCAACATCCTTTTATTATCCTTCACCGTGTGAAGTGAGATATTAAAGGAAAGGAGAGAGTAAAGACGACAAACTGCAAATCTTGCCACTAAAGTGGTTTCAGGGAAAGAAAAAAGAACAGAAAATAATTTCGATGTGTTCATTGAATAACCGAAAGTGCTCAATATTTTTTTATTGTGCAATTTGCAAAGCATTTTTCGGATTTTGCTTGTTAAGCCGAAAATTAAAATGTTCGAGGAGCAGCCAAGAAGAAGACGAAAATTTTGCACACTAACAACGAAACCGTCCTCTTTTCACTCCTTCCCATTTGTGTCCATGCTGGTGGGGTCCCCTTTTTTGATCTGCTAACAAGTCGTTTGACACGAGGCTGTGAAACGTTTTCGATTTCCGAAGCGAGAATAAAACCAGCAGAAACAATCAACGGAGACGTGCGACGTGCAGCGCAGACAAACAAAAATATGCAAACAGATGCACGGTGAGTAGGAAAAGAAGAAGGATCAGAAGGACATCGGAGGATGTGATTTTTATTTCCAATCAGCATTTCTAATGGTTCAATTAAATAACAGATTTTATTTTCAGAGAAAATTCCTTACCAAATTCGAGTATTTATAAAACACTTCATCATCATCATTTTAAGCGATGTTTGGCATGATTGAGCGCGATTTTGGAGTGATGAATTGAATAGAACTCTAAGCTGTGAATTTGTGAAAATGCTCAAAGGATTTAGGCAAATATTTCCTACCGGGTGTTGTTGCAATCTTTGGCAGTTGCAGGTCACCCACACACATGCACAGACACACACACAGACACAACCGATAACACACATAAACAAATAAATGGAAAACGGGTATTGCGGCTATAAAAATTGTCAGGATGTGATTTCATGCCATAAAATTATTCTGTTATTTTTTGTTGGTTTTATATTTTTGTTTTTTCTTCCTTTAGTTTTATTGGGTTTGTCTTTTTTGTGGCTTTTGTGTTGCTATAAAAAGCAGAATCTTGTTTTTTTCTAGATTTGATTTTCTTTGTTGCACACAAAACAACAACACAACGGATCTTCGTCATTTCTTCTTCATCATCAGTTTGAAGAAAGGGAGAAGAACAGAGAAACAAACCGCAAAGCAAAACGAACGAAATAATAATCCAGAGAACTTTTGCTGCAAGAATTCTTCTCTTCATTTATTTTGTTGGTTTAACTGAAATCTTGTTCTTCGTTAAGTGTTCTTTGAATATGCAAGGAAAACAAAATCATTTTTAAATAAATTCTTATTTCGGTAACTCGATTTTAACAGTCGAGAGTAGTTTAAAAGAGAGAGAAAGAGAGTGTTAAAGAAACAAAATGTACTCAACTCAAGTTTATTGTATGCATAAAAAAATATCCTAGAAATGAAATAAATTATATAATATTGTTATCTTTCTTGTAAATACATGTATAGGGATTTTAAAGCATTGAAGCAAGGAGAACAAAGATTTTGCGTTAATTTTGAAATCTTATTGAATTCGAAGAATGAGCAAATTGAATAAAGTGTAAAAAAAAGGAATTCAAGGTTGATGATGTTATTTGAGATGTTTAAATTGCGAATAGAATGAATAAATTGGGTAAATTTATTATTAAATGTTTTTTTCTTTATTTATTCAGCGTGTACAACAATAAACGGAAAAACAAATAATGTGGCCATTCTTTATATCGCTGTCGCTTAGGTTGCTGTTGTTGTTTTCTTTGTCCTTTTCTCGGTCTTGTTCTCTGCTTGAATTTTTAATTCACTTGCTTATTTTTTTGCTCAGACTACTATTTTGATTTCTTCCCTCTTCGTGTTTCTGTGTATTCACTTTTTTCCTTATTGTATACATTTTTAATCCTTTTCTTACTTCTTTTATACGGTAGATAGTATAACTTTTTTGTGGAACTCTTTTTATGCAAGCAATTTTATCCCAAATTTTTCTCTTCTACTTCTTCTTCTTCATTTTGACTATACTGTTTCTCTCCTTATTTCGCTAGTGTTGTTGTTGTTATTTTTTGTTGGTTTTGTTGTGATGACATCTCATTCCTCTAAAGTTTAATAGACGTTAGTAAAACTTTAGTCTCTCTTCTTTTTGGTAATCATTATTAAAGCTCGATTAGCTTAATTTAGTTTACATTTTGGAGGGTGATTCAGGTGGTTTTTTTAAGCTCAGCAGGCAAAAAACTGCACTGTAGTGTTAAAGTGTTGAAAGCGAAGGGAAGGAAAGCGAAAGGAAAGCAGGAGATAAAAAGGAATTATGTTCTCTTTTGTTTTTTGTTTCCTGTTTATAGTTAACTTTTAGTTAAAAACGGAAAACTAAAAAACTGCAAATAACCTTAGTAAAAAAATGAATTAATTATCAAGACTTTATTAATAATACGAAAAATGTACTGATAGCGAACAACCGCAGGCACGAAATCACAACTTCACGTTTCTCCACTCTTGCGCCAGTGTTTGTGTGTGTGTGTGTTGATTTGTCGTTGTGTGTGTGCCTGTTTAAACGACGCATATTTCACGACTCTAAGTAAATTCTTCACGCTTAAGGAATTCTTCTCTCACGTATCGTAGACAAGCTCACGCGAATTTTCCTGAGATTTCTTACCAAACGAATACTTTTCACCTCAACTCAGCTCATTGAGTTGGTTAACCGTGATTTATGAGGAAGAAAGGGAGGCAAGCAGGTGGTGGGAAGCAGAGGAGGGGGCAGGAAGAGGGGCTCGGTTAAAAGTATGCACGCTTTTACTTTGAAGTTTTCACAATTTTTAATGGGCTTCACACCGACTCATAATGAGTGCCTCGCGTGTGTGTATGTGTGGCTGTGTGTGTATACGTGTGTGTGTGTTTTTTGAGTGTATGAATTTTAATAATTCCTAGAAAAGTATAGCGAATAAGTTGTGACAATGTTCTTTTTCGTGTTCCTTTTCTTGTTCTTATTACATTCTTGTCCTTCGTCCTTTCCTTGCTCTCTTCTTGTTTTTGTTCGCCTCCTCGTTCATGCTCTTGTTTTTTTTGTATCTCACTTTATTTACACCTTTTAGTTCACTAAACTATTTCTTTATTGATTTGGTTTTTGAGAGACTACATTGAATATTCTGAGAAAATTTAAATAATCTTCATTCTAAATCCTCGTCAATGTTTGACATTAGTTTGGCATTCGTTTTACTTGATTTAATACTGAAAATAAACATTCAAAAGATTTAAGTTTGGAGTCAAGAAACTGTTTCTCACTCAGACTCCCTTTCGTAGAAAGTTTAACCTTACTTTAGTCAAATAAAAGTAGGCAACATCAAGCAAACACGCCCACAAACAGCATCCCACGAACACATGCATACACTCATAAATACACACACACAAACAGAAAAGAGCAACCACAGCGTTGCAGAGTGTCAACGTAGTGTGTCATGCATGACACCACTACAACAACAACAATAATAACATCATCGCCACAATATGCAACACCACTTAAGAGGAATACTAACAACAACAACAACAAACAACAACAACAACAAACAAACAACTTTACTCTATCAAAGGAACACACAAATGAACATGAAGCAGTTTTTGAAGGCGACACGAATGCAACTCCTTCGTGTTGATGCTTGAGTTTCGTTGAGTTGGGATAACTTTTGCTCCTTTAAAGATGTTTGTAGCTGTCGGTACACGTATATAAATATGCATACATGATGTATATGTATGTATATGTATATAGAGATATACTTGCATATGTACTGGTAGTTCCTTGAAGTTGCTGTGGTTTGAAGTGTCGCTGCGTCAAAGCGACTTTTGTCGTCGATTATTTGAAGTGTTTAGCAAACATGCCTCAAAATTTTCAAAGAGATTCGTCGCACACACACACACAAACACACAAGTATACACACGAACACCCACACAAACACAGGAACACCCACAACACAGCCGTACACACAAAGACAGCTTCTTATGAAAGCTGAGATTTTTCTTTTTTTTTTTGAAGTTCTGGATTTTTTTATTGTTATTTTAATTGCATCCAGAATAAACCAGACATCCTTTAAGTTTTCTTCGATTTTCTCAAGCATCAGAAATTTTATGTGTTCGTTGCTCCTTCTTGTTCTCTTTTTTATTTTATGTACTTTTTTTGGTACTTCTTTTAATTTTGTTCATCTTCCAGACAAACGATTAATTTTTCTAATTTTTTCTTTTGATGTATGAATGCAGGGTGAAGGTTTTATTATTATAACTCCCACTATTTCTTTCTTTGTCTTTTTTTCTTTATTTTTTCCTTCTTTTTTCTTTTCTTATTTATAAATTAAATTCTATTTTAAGGCTCAAAGTCTCCTATTATTATGTGTATATATTTTGCGCAATACATTATTATAAGATATAAATACAATAATAATAGAATAATCCTAGATCTTGATTAAGGAGGAAGCGGTTTCCTTATCGTTTCCGTTTGAGGTTTTCATAACTTCTTTTTCACGAATTTTTTTTACCTCTCGCTCTCGTAAACTCGTTGACTAAACTTTATAATCTGCATTACTCTTCACGGTAAACCTTCTACCTTTTTTATCAAGCGAGTCAATCAATGTACGTGATCCGTGTCTCTTCCTCTGCTTCTGCTGACTTTTTCCACAATTAGTTTGAAACTTTTATGTTCTGCTTTCACAGCTCGCAAAGTTTTTCGCTGCAGTCGGAGGAGTTGTTGCCCAAACGGAAGCAAAAGTAAACGAAATGCAAAACTGCTTGAAGATTCCTTCAAATAGTTTGGGTGAACTTTTACGCGAAAGTGAGAAAAACTTAGCAGGTACAGCAACCGACAGAGAAGCCAAAATTGAAGCAAAGCCGAGGAATCAACTTAAATAGACACACATAGAGAGAGAGAGAGAGAGAGACGAGGAAAGAGAGAACGAGAGAGAGGGAGGGAGCGAATTATATAAATTATGCTGAAATAATGTTGTTCTTTTAGCTTGTCTTTCGAATCTCCATGAGCAAATATGCTTTGCTGTGAGGCGAAGTATAATGAAAATATTGCGTTGTCATCCCTCCCACTCCATGCATCACACCTATTCTCGTACACTATATCACTCTCTTCCTTTTTTTCTTTCTTTTCTTCTCTCATATTTTTCTTTCTCCATTCATAAGTAATGCTTAATTCATGATATTTAAATGGAATGAATGAACCCGAAGAAACTACGTATGAATACAGAGAAGGAGCCTAAAACTGAAGGTTGTTGGCGGTTTGTTAAGGGGAAGAGGAAGGGGAAGAGGGGGGGCGACGTGTTCTGGCTTCAGTTGGGGTCTCCACTGAACTATTAGACTGAACAAGTAGCTGTGCTTCCGCGAAGGAAGGGAAAATAAAGTGGCAAAAAAGCGGTGTTGCTGGTACGCCGCAGAGTGATTTGTGGGGGAGTGTGGAGGAGGGGAGGAGTGTGAGCGTGCATGGAGGGTACACGGAAACCGTAATCTCACCACGAAATACTGCACCGCATCGCTGTTGCAGCGGTTAGGAAGGAAAAAGTTGCGAAAACTTTCCGGGAATGTGTTTCAACGGAGTGTTTGACGAACGCGTCAATGGGTGACGATAGGAAAAGCAGAGAGTGAGGGAGATGGGGCAGGTTAGAGTTACTGCTACTTTTTGCAATCTGTGAGTCAGTGCGGCTGATTGTGTGTGTGTGTGTATGCAACATAAATTTGCTGTAATTTTGGTATCTTGGCATTTGCACAGAGAAAAAAGTAGAAACCACATTTTATTTAACCAAAAAAGGGTTTCAGAAACTTTTTTGGTTATATAATTCAAATATGTATGTAAAATATTTGAATAAATCTGGAATCATTAAAATTCAACATTAATTTAATCATTAATATATTTGAAAATATAACGACTCTATATACAAATCTATTTCTATATTTACAAATAATAATCCACTAAAGTTATTCAATTTACATCGGTTTGATTTTTGCTGTTTATTCTATAGAATTCACAAGAAATAGTTTATTTCTGTTGAAAAGAATCGTTTGTGAAAAAGGAAAGGCAAAGAAACAAAGCAATTCCTTGAAACTACGAGTACTAAAATATTCATTCCGCAATTTAGGAGTCATGATATGAATCATTAACCTAATGACCCGACCCGTCCTTATCTGTGGACAACATTATTTGATGGTGTAGGAAATGCTAAATACACAGAAACAACAGCGAGTGGGGTGAAACGAAAACAAGGGGAAAAACAACAACAAACGAAACAAGGAGTGTAAAAAGAATAAAGAAAATAACAACTCCGATAACTAGAGAAACAACCAAAGCAATAAAAACAACAACTAAAACAGTAACAACAAAAAGAATAACAACAACAACAACGGCTAATAGCATTCAACTAATGAGATACAAGTCAAGCAACAACAAACCAAAAAAAGAAAGTGTAATAATGGTCTAAGGGCTTTAATTATCCGACGGATATCCGGCGGGAATTCGTTACTAATTATTATGACTAAATTAAGTCGAGAACAACAACCACAGCAACAGCAACCAACCACAACCATCATAACAATAAAAATAAATGATTAAAAAATGTAAAGGAGAAATCTTAGATAACTTACTGAACTAAAGTAAAAGTGGAGAAGAGGCAATGAAGAAGATATGTAAAGAAAAGCCGGACTTCATCCTGTTGATCCCTTCCCCTCCCACAACCAATATTAACTGCTGTTATACCATGAAATAAAAGAACAAATTATAGTCAAAGAAAAATGTATTTTTTAAGTATAGAGATAGCAAAGCAATATTAATTCATGATCTGGTGGTAAAGAATGAAGAGAGGAGTTGCTCAGAGAAGAGACACTCACTCTCTGGCTCTTTCCTTGAAAGACGGACCCAACAGGATGAACTCTCAAATCCAAAACAATTAAGTATTCAGGACAAAAGCTAATCTTTAATGAGGATATCTTTTTTTGTCCGTGGTTATGTTCTTCGAGAGCTGGAGAGAGAGAGAGAGAGAGAGAGAGAAACAGAGCAAGAGAGCGCTGTCGAGTTTTAATAAAATATTTAATATATTCTGTTGTAATAAGCGCGTAGGTCCCATTTTTAAAACCAACACAGAATGAGGTAGCTCTAGATTATAAGGAAAGAACTGGGGAAGTATTATACAAAAGACACGTCCAAGTGATGTCCTTAAGCGATCTCCAAATCGCTGAAAGGATGTGTGTGGGTGATGAAACAAATAATCACTCCTTCTTGAGTACGTTATTGTTTTTGTTTAATACTCCGTCTAGTTCGTGGAAGCTAAAAGCATTTGTTGTTGTTAATGATAGTGATGGTAATGTTGCTGTTGATGCTGCCTCCGGTTACTAATTATACGACAACAACAAGCAGTCAACATGTCACAAACAATCAAGAACGTGATATTCTCTAAGCTATTTTTTCATTTGTGTTGTTAATTAAAGAACACTTCGTTTTTTTGCAGTTGGTTGAGTTTATAATAAGTTGTTGTTTATGTAATTCTTCTTCTTAAGATGTCATTTTTAGACCTTCATTTATCTGGAAATAAAAACTACTCTTTTCCTGGGTTCACATTCGTAGTCAGATTATTTTGGCCACAAATTTAATTTAAATGCAAATAATAGAAATCACATCACACTGAATTCGAGTCGCTTGCATTTATTTATGCATACGTGCTTCACAAAAGCAAGCGATAATATTCACAGGACTCTGTTAAGAATAACAACAACCCACCGGAACAATACCATTGCTGGCTGGTGGAGCCGCCCCTTTCAATCCTCATCGGCTGCTCATTCAATCGACTGGTGAACCGACTACCGACCCGGTGTCATGTGCACATCTTCATGAATCAAGATGTCCTCAAAACGAGGATCAACGTTGGTCGAGGTCCTCGCCCGTAACTCGTTCATCCGCGTTCAGCTGCAGCTTAGATTCTTTAGTTTAGCGATGAGTGCACCGCGTTCGCTTCGTCTCTTTCGCACGTAAGCATTTCATTTCCGTTTATCTGTTCATCTGTTTATTCATGTGTTCATCTGTTTATTCATCTGTTCATCTGCTTTTCTTTTTGGCGTTGGAAAAACTGAATTTCAGTAACTTCTTTCAACCCAAAAGCTGCTTATGCATGTACGAGTCTGTCTCTCTGTGCCAGTGCTGCCATATTATTGCACTCTGGCTGACATGCTTCTATTGTGGGAATAATAAGCTGACTACTCGCAGCAGCTGCTTCAGGGCGGTCTATTTTTGGATCCCTTGCATCAGAAGTCGAAAGAGAAAATGAAGTGGAAGACACGAAACTCATATGAAACTCGTACATACTCGCAGTACTTACTTGAGTTACATCTATTGTGTTTTCTGGCTACACATATTTTTGACCTCTGACGGATGATTTTCTCTTCAAAAAAAGGGTGCATATCTTAACTCCGAACTGATGCTTAGACAAGATTTTCGCCGTATTTCATGCATTATTATTGTCAAACTTAATGCGATCTAAAAGAACTCAAGGAGAGAGAGAGAGAGAGAGAGAGAAAAAGAGAGGGAGAGAAAGAGACAAATTGAAGGGAAGCATTGAAGCATTGCTACGTGCATGAATCAAATATTATAATGTAACATTATTTAACCCATTTAATGAGAGTTGGTCTAAATGTGGTATTGTTACACAGTTCATGTCCTACTGACATCCAATTGATATGCTGCTGATATTCAGTTGGTATCGAGTTGATATCCAGTTTATAAGAATATCCATTTAATTAAGGATATAAAGCTTTTCCGATAGAGTTCTAACACTTGATTGGTTCAAATGCAATTTCGCTATAAATCAATCAATACAAACAAACTCGCATTTTCACAAACACAGACACACACACACATGCATATGTTCCAACACAAGTGCAAATACATTATCACAGTATTTTCAGCTCTCAGACACAATCACTAGAACAAAAAATACACTCGCATCACATCAAATGCAGTGCAAACAACAAACTGAAAGCGAAAACAAAGAATGAAGGAAAGAGTAAAGAACAACAACAACAACGCATGCTGCACCACAGCGGCGATGTTTTTTATCGATGATGGTGATGGAGCAGAAGCAACGCATTTTGATAACAACAAAATTTTGGTGTTATGTGTTGGTGAAAACTGGTATGTGTTGGTGAAATTTTTAGTGTTCGTCTGTTCCTTGCATGTAGTTCATTCACACATCTCTTACTCATTCCGTTGCTATCGGTTTATCACAAAATGAATGCTCTAAACTATGTTTGCCCAAACTTATTGACCTTTCCATCAGCTTCAGCTGCATTTAAAACTACATGACCCGGTCTTATTATGTTCAAATGGTCACTTCATTTGCTTCAAAATGTGATAATCTGCAACTGATGCTTAACTTAAGTGATGCAAGTAACACGCTTTTACTTAAACAAACACTCTCTAACCCATTACCATGTAGTCGCTAAAATACAAGTATGGTCCAAGTAATCACTGAAATACGAGTGAGCTCATAACATGCTATACAACATGCGGCAACCTCAACTCGTTGACTATTCCTAGATTCGCCATTGATTTATCATGGAATATCTATGATAGATTTCCGCGATAATCATAAACACTCTAATCAATACGAGTATTATACTTATTCAATCTTCTTTATTTACTTTAATTTAAGCATATAAGTTAAAGAAATGTATCAAAGAACTGCGGTTAATTGAAAAAGTTTAGGAGTTTCGCTAAAAGCATACATTTTTAATTTCTTTTAAGTAATTTATTCTGCTAGAAAACCGAACATTCGCCAGGTTGTAACAGAGCAATAATCGAGGAATAAATAAAATAGCAGCAACAAAAATAATAAAAGTGAAGTTGCTTGGATGCTGCATGGCTGCTGTTGGTGTTGCTTCCTGGAGGAACCCGACGATTCCCGCGATGCAGCGAAGCACTGAGCCGCAGCACGTCTGCAGTCCAGTGAAGTGAAAATAGAAAATCATCCATGATTTGTAGTTGCGAGTAATTTTCGAAAATCATTTTACATCATCACGTTTGTATGGTGTGTGGGCGAGTGACAGGACACCATCCTGGTGAGTGGGTGGTAGAGGCGTGGCTGTGCGGTTGCCTAACTTGTTTACTTACTTCTTCGTATAAAGTTCACTGAAGTTGCTGTAGTTGTTGATGCTTGATTGCAAATTGAATTAATGCAGAAATTAATCAAGGTTTTCAAATGTTCATAAACGAGGTGGTACAGGGTGCGCCAGAGAGCGAACGAACGAACCAAAATAGCGGAAACCATGAAGATGAACAGGCAGTCAACTTTACCAACATTCCAGCGGTTTGGTGAAAGCTTGCTTTAGTAGTTGTGTAAATATTTGTTATGTCTCCTAAGGCGAGAGAGAGAAAATAATGGCCAGGAAGGCGAGGAAGGAAAGAAGCAAAGGTTTTGTCAACTTTGCCACTTAATGCTGCATGGAATGTTTTAGCGGCACCAACAGCAATGCAACAAACATACATACGAGCTCTGAATATGGTACTTTCGACTATGGCGCTGTTTTAAATAACAACAACCGCCATCTATACATCGAGGTCGGATATTTCTGAGACTACCCTCGTATACACACTCGTATGATTCACACGTACTGAGATGTGTGAACTTTGTATACATTCGGTGGTTAAGTGGTTAGTGGCGATGATAGGATGACGGCGACGGTGGTGAGGGGAACAAGTTACTTACCATCGCCCTCCAACTGTATGATCACCATCAAATAAACAGCAAACATCTCGGTTACCTCGATATTAAGTACGACTACGCTTTAACAGACCCTCTACTCATATATACTCTAAGATCGATAAGCAGCATCGTCCTTCTCTGTGCCCCTCCGATCCTCTGTGACGCTTCGTTACACTTCGCAAATATGCCGTCCTTGTTTCGGAATTCCAACCGTGTAGTTATCTTGTTAGAAACGTCATCCTTAACGGTTTTATTTTGGTTCATTTTACCTCCATCTCTACCTCACTCTTTTATGTCTGAACTTGTGCCGCTTTGATCCGTGTCGTTGCTTTTGTTTCGTTGTTCTGGAAATTAAATTTTAAATATTTATTTATTATTTGTTTATTTAGTCGGTGGTGCGTGCTTCAAATATAAACACAGCTGTGTAGCTACCAGTCTGGTAACTAATTAACCGAGATAACCAATAAAGAACTCAAGATAATGGACGATCAAAACTAAGACAGTAATGGTAACTAGCACACAAAGTAGGACAAGTAATACCTTGAGACATTAAGTGGTGTTAATATAATGAAGTAATATTAATTATTAATAATTACGCAGGAAAAAACCAACCGACCGAAATCATAGATAAATATTTCGATGAGGGCGAGTAAATTGCGGCCTCAATGATTATTTCGCGAGCACCAATTTTTGTATTTGACAATTTTTGTAGATATTTATACCCTACACACGAAGTGAATAGGGTATATTCACTTACTGCTTCCGTTTGTAACGCATTAAAGGAGGCGTGACAGGTATAGAAAAGTATATATATTCTTGATCAGCGTGACCTCCTGAGTCGATTTAGCCATGTCCGTCCGTCTGTCTGTCTGTCTGTCTGTCTGTCTGTCTGTCTGTCTGTCTGTCTGTCTGTCTGTCTGTCCGTCTGTGGAAATCACGATTACAAGAGAACGAATAGAGATATCTTCTTCAAACTTGGCACGAATATTGTCTATCATTAGAAACTCATCGCTATTGAAAATGGGCAAAATCGGACCATTACCACGCCTACTTTTTATAGTGAATATAAATTCATCCATGCTTATAACTCAATTTCCCAGCTTGTAGAACGAATTTGCGGTTGAAATTTTGTCCAGAAGTCCACTGTCCATGACCAAATCAGATCACAAATGGGCGTGGTCCGCCCACTATTTAAATAAAAGTCGATTACAGGAGCACAAATAGAGATATCTTATTCAAACTTGGCACGAATATTGTCTATCATTAGAAATTCATTGGTATTGAAAATGGGCAAAATCGGACCATTACCACGCCTACTTTTTATAGTGAATATAAATTCATCCATGCTTATAACTCAATTTCCCAGCTTGTAGAACGAATTTGCGGTTGAAATTTTGTCCAGAAGTCCACTGTCCATGACCAAAAAAGACTACCACAAATGGGCGGGGTCCGCCCACTAATTAAATAAAACTCGATTACAGGAGCACGAATAGAGATATTTTCACCAAATTTGGCACGAATATTTTCTGCCATCACAAGCTATTTGAGATTGAAAAGGAAGAAAATTAGACCATTGCCACGCCTAACTTTTAAGTAAACGTGTGTAGGGTATACGAACTTCGGCCAGGCCGAAGTTAACACTCTTTCTGGTTAAATATTTAATCAAATTATAAAGTTTACAGAATTGGAATTCAGGTCTTATAACTTTGAATCCTACTGGGACCCAGTGAATTTACTTCAGCCATAGGAAAGGAAGAGCAAAACGTTCTTTACAATCTTTATTCAAATGAATACCAACTGTTATCAGAAAGAAAGGAAGAGAAAAATTAAGTAATTTAAAAGTGACTCACGGAATCACGGTATTCATTTAATGGAAGTTGCTGAACTGAAGAAAAGTATGGAGTACCATCGAGAGGTTTGGATGCCATGGAGAATGCCATGATTTTAAAAAGAAAGCGATGATAAAATTTAATAACACTCTATTGACAACTCTGATGGGGAAGATGAATCTTAGATAAGTGACATGTTGTGATATTCGACATTATTCAGGAGTTCAGCAAAAGAACAGAGCAGAGATTTCCAAGAAAACTTTTTATTCATTAGAAGAAGGAGAAAAAGAAGAAGACGGCCAATCAAAGGAAGAAGAAAATGTCTCTATATTCATTAAAGAACACATGCGAAGAAGAAGGATAAAAATGTCATAATGACATGAAGTTTCAGTGTATTTTAGATATTGATCAGTACTGAAATGTTATACAATGTGTCTGTATGTGAGCCTGTTTTAGGATTGAGAGATTCTGTGAGTGTTTTCTTGTTTAGTCGATTCAAAGCTCATGAGGAGTCTAAAATTTCAAGTAATCCAATTTAATTACAATATTAAGTTGGTTTTTTCACTTCTAATAAAAGTGAATCCACTTCTGTGGATGTGAAAAGTATGCATTGAAATCGTTTTTCGATTTCGCAGCTCAATCAAACTCAACGATTTCCGGCATCGCGGCGGCATATTTTATTGCAATCAGTTAAAATAATATTTTAAAATATTCGCCATCTTTTTTTTTGGTTTTTTCTGTTTTTTATAAATGAAATAAATATTTTTCACAACATTTTTCAATGTTTCGCGCTTGAAATGATTGAAAGTCGAACACAGATACACATACACACACACACACTCGTACATACTTTTACATGTTTTCATGAAAACAAAATATTATTCTTTATAAAAAAAGCTTGTGTAGGTGTGTGTGAATGTTTTTCTACAGCGTTTCGCCAACGTAGACGTCGTTTACGTTGCACTACGTTATGGAAATTGAGAAAAAGTGCGTGTAAATAAAAATATTGAATGCTGATGCGGAATCACTATGAAATGCCGACCAAGAAAACACAACATTTGCTGTTGTACACAACAAAAAATCGAGTGCGGAGCATAAAAACCAAAAAAAAAAAAAAAATAAACCAAAAACTGGGTTTCAATACATCACCAGCCACTTTTTTACATCCACGAAACAATTCCCAGAAAAAACCAACCAAATAAATATTAACAACAACAACATAAACAAAGTATGACAAGAGACAAAATAAAAATTTAAAAATGTTCCTTTATTAAAAATTGATTCCCTTTTCGACGAATAACGGTAGAACTCGTAAAGAAACGTCAAAGCAAACAATTAAAAAAAAGCAAATATGTGAGTATTCAGTTAAAAATATCCACAAGTATAAAAATATCCACAAAAATACACGAAATGAAAGCAATACGGAAAAATCTTCTACTCAAATCAATGAATTCTGTAAACTGTCAAAAATGCAAAATAAAGAGCGGAGAGGAACCAACATGGTTTGGAACAAGGAAGAAATTTGCAAATTTTTGAAATTAACAATTAAAATTATAATAAATTTAAAAACAATTAAATAAATTGTGCAATTAAATAAGCCAGGAAAAACTAATGTACAATTAATTCAAAATGATAATGAAAAACTTACAGCTGGAATGTTGCTTATTTATTGATTGAACAAGCGAAGCTATTTACTTCATTTCTCATCGCTTCCCTCCTTCTGTCCTTTGTTTCTCTCTTCCTTCCTTCCTTTCTTCTTTTTTACCCGTTGCCAGGGAGTTTCTTTTACAACTTAATTAATAAAAGAACCATTTTGATCCTGATGCGGCCTTTTTTCCACCGCTTAACGTCGAACATCAGCAACAAAAGTGAGACGATGCATGAAACTGTCATGCAATCATGCAGCATGTAGCACATTCCGTCTGTCATGCGTCGGAAGCATAATTCGCCTGTCTTAAAATTAAAAACGCATTAAAATAAGGATAAAAAAGGAAAAGTGAAATTAACAGAATAAAAAATTGCTGAAAAAATTACAATTATTTCATGTCATATTGTAAAGTTGGTAACGTGTGTGTGTCTGTGTGCATGATGTGCGGGATGTCATTCATCCATATCATCGGCTTTCAATCATATCAATGATAGCAGTCAATATTGAGTTGTTGGCTGTTGTTTCTGTCTTTTTTTAACTCTTGCAATGAGTCGTTGAGAGGAAATAAAAAAGGCATCAACTGCGAAAAGTCAGTAAAATTAAACAACTCAGTTGAAGTGGTTAAAAAATCAATGAAAAGTTGGTTTTAAATACCGTTTTATAGGTAAATAATGATATATTTTAAAGTAGGTAAAAAGCGAAAAAATGCTTAAGTAGAACATCTGATATGTGAAAAAAGAAAAGAAAAGAAAAGTGTTTGTACCCGAAATAATTAATAAAACTACAACTCAGAGCTCTGTTTTGATAAATTTTAATTAATATCCCCCCAAGGAAACATTCGTCAGATGTGGCAACACCGACGGTGATTTAAAAACACCGTCACGGTTGTTCTGTCACCGCGGCGGGTTGACAGCGCAACGCTGCCGGTGCTCATGGTCATCAAGCCGCCAAATCAACAGCAGGCTGTCATCAGCAGCGACATTTTTGAGCAACACTTGCTACTGTCGCATTGCAGGTAAGCAATTTTGACGACCGCAACAGCGTTGCCATCTGTTTTACATGACTTCATTACGAGTTGATGATGTATGAGTTCGCCATTTATAAAGATTAAAAAATGTGATTTCCAAAGAACATTCCAAGAAAGTGAAGAACAATTTTTATACTTCGTAACATCTTAAAAAAAATTGAAAAAAAGAATTGAGAAACATACACGGAAGATTTTCGGGGTGGCAGCTCCGTTTAAGGTTGCAAAGTCAAACAACTTAAAGTAATACGCTGTCAGACGTCAACCTAATAAATTTACTTACACAGCCCCACAAACACACAAAAAATATAACATCAGACAGACAGACACACAAACATACACAAACACATACAGAGAGACACACACACTAATATGGATATGGGAAACAAATACATTTCATCGTTATCATGACCATCAACAACGAAAGTAAACTCGACCGCAACAGGAACAACGACAACAACAGCAACAACAACAGCAGAATCTCAAACTTCTTCATTTCAATCATCCTTCAAATTTTATATGACACACGTGATGCTCACTTCACTGGCGGCTGTGACTCGTTAGAAAAGACAGATCTGTTGTTTTTCTTATTATTGTTGTTGTTGTTGTAGGTACTTCTCTCGTTGGCCAAAACAGCAAATGGCCATGTGCAGCATTAATGACACCAGGGACTCAAAAAAAGTAGTCAAAATTACACGAAACAGCGTTACTAAGCAAGAAAAAAATATAATGATAGAGTGATATAATGAAGAAGTCACACGACGTCGTATGATGGGTGAAAAAACACAAAAAAAAAAAATAAATGATGAAGTGTGAAAAAGAACAGAGTAATAAAAAATATTAAAAGACCTGATGTTGTAAAATGTCTCGAAAAATTCAAACAGAAATGTAAAAAAGTCATAAAAAACGTATACCAATGAAAGAATACTGAAGAATGTAGCGAGGTCGGCTACAACCACAAACCAAGTGCTATATTCGACCTGGGCGAAGTTGAGGCACCCTACACTCTCGTGACCTTTACTCATGACCGATTCTCTAACTGAGAACCTTTGATTCTAAGGCTTAGAAGGAAATGCTAAAGTGGCCCCATACAGTCCTCTGGGGACTTTGAATTTGAATTAAATTTGGTAGAAGTAAGGTTATTTTGAGAATGGATAAGAACACTAAGAAATTTCTAAGAAATCACTAACAAGTCATTAAGAATATGTAGAGATTTACTAACCTTAGACATCCTGTCAGTCTTGAATTTTGGACAATAAAATAAACAAATAAAGAATATTTAATGCAATTTTCGAAATTGAAAATATAATAACATAAAGAAGCAGGTTAGAAGCAAAAACATGTGAAATGAAATTGAAAATCCTAAAATAACATCAACGAGAAAAAGATGATTATAAAGAAACAATATAACACAGAAGCAATAATAATAAATAAGAATAAATTAAATTTGACTCGGATCATAAAAAAGCAAAAACACTTGAGGATGGAGAAAAGCTTCGAAAAATGGCTGCAAACTGCTGGAAGTGGAGTTCCAAAGAAGTATATAAATGCTTATAAATGTATAGTCTCTCATACACACACAGACACACATACACATACACTTACATACGGAACGAGAGAATAACTGAAGCCACTCAAGACACGTCTTCGGTACACAGAAGAGTTATTTTCAGAGCTGTGTTAGCCACATTTTCTGGCTAAATAATGCAATTTTATTAGGCAGTTCTTCGGCATGAGCAACAACTACAAAGACACAACAACAAAAGCAACAGCAACCATAACAAAAACAAAAAAGCAATGCTTTAAAATTGCTTCAGGCACAGAGCTAGAATGTGATTCATTCGTATTTCTCTCTAATATGAGTCCTAGAATGGTCTCCTTTTTCTCTCCCTCTCCTTCACTCCCACCGTCACTCTGTGTGTCACTTTCCATCGCATTATTTCAAACTAATCAATGGCAAAGAATACATGAGGACTGAAGAGACAAGGCGTGGCAATGACATGATACAAATTTTAAAAACAAAAAAAGAGCAGCATCAATTTCAAAGGCAACATGTTGCTTCATCCGAACAACATGTCAGCTTGGAAGGCAATAAAAATTCAAAAATTATGCTCTTTTTCAGCTTTCATTCCCATTAATTTAAAGCTTGTCTATATTTTGATAGCTTTTAAAGTTAAAGGAGTTAATTTTATAACTTAAAAACGTGTTGAATTCAATCTAATAACTAATGAAGCGCTTACGTCGCACATGAAAGGTGCTGAAAAAGCGCTCTTCTGGTGCTTCATAAAATATTATAATGACTTCCTATGCGGATGTTACCAGAGCATCTAAGATTATTATGTTTTAATTGATTATTCCAAACACAGGACCGGACAATATCAATTTAGGTCTTATTTTGGGTTAATAACCAGTCAATTCAATTCAGTTTCCTCGCTAAAAGTTAATCTCATTACTAAAACAAATCTGGGCCAAGTCAACAATGTAATTTCCATTCAATAATGTAATTATGCTGAAATTTTTGAGAACATTTTGTTGGAGTGCGTGGAAGTTCGCGATTGGATTCATGCGGTTTCAATGAGTACAGTAAACATTCGAAACGCACACACTTTCGGGGGTACAGTATACGCATTGATATTTTATTCTAATCTTCCTTCCTTCATTCAATTCCCCTGCTTTGAGTTCATAATTTCTTTGGTTTTAAAAATAAAACTGCTGCAATATTCAATCTCCATTGAAAAATAATCAAACGAAAACAAAAAACATCAACAATAACAAGCAAAATCATCGAGATTTTAATTGACGCTACGTGACTGTGAGGCTCCATTAAATTAACGGCTGTTCTATCGACCAATCAGCTAGCTTAAGTGCCATATTCAATACGATGCCTTCTAAAAATCGAAATTCAATGTCTTAATTGGAATTCTTTACAGTCAGCCCCAGATTTCAACACTTTCGACAGCAACGCATGCAAATCAAATATTATAAATAGAATATTTTGCTATTATTGTTATTGATCCTTATTGTTATTTTTCTTTATTGTTGTTGTTTCTTATTGTTGTTGTTCTAATAGTTGGTTTTATTTTAGTTGTAGTTGTTTTGATAGAAGTTTTGGTTTAGTTTACTGTAGCTCTTGTTGTTGTTTTAATGGTTAGTTTCTCTCAGTTCTTGCATACTTTAGCAAGAAAAACCACATCAATTTGTAAAGTTAACACTGCGTCACGTGTGAGTCACGCATGAGTCACGCTTGACTGGGCTTCAATGGTTGCCGTACGTCATCCTCACCGCCTTCCTTGCCACCGCTTCGCTCGATTGCGGCTCAGAACCTGACTCAGGCATAATTTTGTGGCTACAAACTAAACAATGCTTTGTTGATTGCAAGTTTTTTGATTTTTTGTTAAACTTTTGCATTTAATTTTTTTTGTTGTTGAAAGCTTTGTTGGGCTCTGCTTTTAAATCTGTTGATCAGTTATTTAGTTTAGTTGAGTAAACTTTCAAGGAACCTCTCTCATTATTAATGTAATTTTTTTTACTACTCGTATATACATTAATAATTATGCTAGAGAATAGTTAGAAAATATTATTAAACATTATTCAAGAAGAGTATTTGGTAGTTTTTGTTGTTAGTTTCTTAATTTTTCAAGCTTTTGTTTTTCTGTGTGAAAATTTTGTATAAAACCAAATAATAAACCACTCAAAAGCAATAATGAGCAAAAATATGAGTTCAATACTATTGACAGTAAAACTCGCCAACGCCGCAAATTCAATTAAACGCAACTCAGTTCAGATGAAGCAAATGCATTGCCTACATTTAGGCTCACCGCCAATTAAGCATGATTTAGATGCGAACTAATTAAATTCGATGAATGCATTGGCACGTGTAAAATTTCAATTAAATCATTCTAAATCAATTTTCAGGATTCAATTGAAGGCGATTCAATTCGATTCGGTTCGCTGGTCGGTCGGTCGATCGGTCGAGTGTTTGCTCTCATCGACCGTCTAAACTAATCATCAAAATTGCTGGTCATTCGTTCGATTTGATGATTGATGATATAGCAGAATTTTTAAAACAACAACAGAAATTCTGCACATTTTCAGAAGTCGCTGTGTCAACAGTTTGCATTTAAATTACGTTTAAGTAACCAGTGATGACAGCAAATTAGAATGAAGTAAATGGAAGGGATACGAGGGAGATACACACACATACAAACACACACACACACACGCACTCGTAACTGTAAACATAAAGTACACAACCTCATTCAGGTGGATACAATTAGTTACACAAGTGTTTAGGAATCGTTTTGTTTGAGTTTTTTCGTTATTGTCATAGAAATGTTAGAAATTTTATAAATAATATTTTAATAATAAATGTTTAAAGTACGAACATTTTGAGTCAAAATCGTCGCATCATCGCTCTTCAGCGGACATTTTAATCAACGTCGAAAAAAAGCTTCTTCGATGAAGGTCAACACTTCTCCTTTCTTCTCCATCCTTCCCCTCCCTTCTCCTTCCTTCGCCTTTCTTCGCTCATCGACTACGCTACGCATTCGCTTGGCTTTTTTTGTTTGTGTTCAGTGCTGCCAATCAATCAGTTTCATTCAAGTTTCATTCAATATTGAACTTCAGCGAAGCCATGAAGTGCGCCAGTTTTGTGCTTTTTTTGCTATTTTGCGGTTGATTGAGCTGCGTTTTTCCGAAAAACAAGAACCCAAAAAAAAAGGAAAAAGAAAAGGAAAAGAAAACTTTTTGCTTACTTTGCATGTGGTGAAAAGTTTGCAAACAATTTTGAAACATTTTTGTGAATAGTATTCCTTTTAAATTTTTTATATTGCACTCTTCCAAGTTCAATCATTGCTTTGGAAGCCAACAGATTTTGTTTTACTTTTCTGATGAAGAAGAAACGCAGAAAAAAACCATTCTTTTAGAAACGAAACTTTTTCTTTCTTTATTTTATTCATGTCATTCCTTAGCTGATTTGAATTTATTATTATTTCTTAAATATGAATATCAGATTCTGACTTGAAATAAGGCAGTGCACGTTATTTCAGTCAACAGCAGGGTTAATTATTGTAGTTGCAAAAACATTGCATGGACATGTGTATGTCCTGAGTTACTCACATAACTCACATAAGAGCACATGTCGATGTCGTTCTTCTTCTTGTTATATGAGAGTCTCCAGTATATTGTTGGTGTTATATTTTTGGTAAAATAAACGTTTTAATTGCAGTCACAACATGTTGACAAACTGTACAGAACTTGTCTTTTGAGGTTATGTGTTTCAAACAACGATGATTGTGGGGGAGGAGGTGGGAGGTTGTTCTAATTTTGGCGAGTGTGCAGTGGAAGAAAATATAAAACTGCAAATAAAGCTAAAAATTTCAATTTGAACAGCTGCAAAACATTAATTTTAATACACTTTCTGAATGTAGAAAGGATAAAACAAGATGGAAAGCAAACAACATACCGGAAAAGATGCGTAAAACAAGCAATAAACTAACAACAATTCCAACGAAGACTCGGACTTATCTCTATGCACGTAATAGGCCAAACTTTATTAATAGTTGCTAACATACAGACTAAATTGCAGGCAGTCATGCTAAGAACATCCTGTGATGATGTTGTTGCTGATGATGATGTTGTTGCCGATGCTGTTGCTGAAGTTGTTGCTGATGTTGTTGCTGCAGTATAAATTAAACAAAGAAAGAAATACTAAAAATATAAAAATCTCTCGGAAAGCTCCTTTGGCAAACACAATTAGCACACATAAACTACATACTTGTACACAAGCACTTCGAAAGCAAGCCACTGCACCCATTAAAGTACCCAACGAGGAAAGTAAAACACCCAAACATAAATTCTTAACCATCTGTTGCCCAATCTTATAGTTAATAATATATGAAGTGTGTCGTTTGGAAAATAGAGAAGCTCTTGAGTCTTTTATTTGAAAATAGTTTCGTAAATGAATATATGTTAATATTTTGCGGACAATATGGAAATCCCGCCTCATCCATTCCACTCCACAATGGGTTGGTGAAAGGCATTAAAAGTGCAATAATCATGCTAGATACTAGAAAAACCTGCGATTGGGCGAAACTACATGAAGTCGTGGCCACATTTATGGACAGCATTTATGAGTATCGCTACGGGTATGCTGTGCTTTGAGAAGAGTTTCTATTGAAGCAGCAGAAGTACATAGGTTCAGGAAGGATTCGATTTTACTCATCCTGATTTCTCTAAACACTCTTTATTTCAGTTACATTGAGATCTCCAATTTCAATTTCATTTCTCATGAAGAAATGTCCAACTAATGATAATCAACTCAGGAGTGTATTTAAATCAAGAATTCCTTGAGCTTGTTTGATGGAAAGTTTCCATTGGAAACATTTTAAATCATCAACCATCACGGCTTATATTATATTTTGGAAAGAAAAGCCAGACAATTACAAGAGAAGAGAGAATTAACAACAACAACGACAAAAACAACAACAACTGTCGGTAATCCATGCATAAACTGCTTATTAATCTAATTGGATGGCGTTGGTACTTCTTGGCGAAGCTACTTCTTTGCGTTGAAGGTTGCGCTTTATAGAGTTACACACATGAACTCATATACATATTTACACACGCACACACATAAATACATACATAAATACCCCCTTCTCTCTCTCTCTCTCTCTCTCTCTCTCTCTGTGTATCTAAGCCTTTTTTTGCTCCACATTTTCTTATCCTTGACATCAACTCATGCTACAAGGAAACTGTTACTTGTTGCAGCCTCTCATCTTTCTACAGCGCTTCACTTCGTGGCTGTCATTTTGTGTATCATCGTGCTATTTATTTACTCCACTTAAGAACGCGATCCTCCTTCAACATCCTGGCATGTCCTTTAACATTGATGTTGGCTGTCTCCCCCTTCATTGGTTGAGCTCCTGCACGTTCTGAGTTCGCAAAGAAATTCAATGAATGAAGTCTTGAATTTCATTTAGTTTTTGTTTTTCTGTTTTCTGTTTTTTTGTTTGTTTAGCATTCACCGAACAACATGTTCGAGCAACAGGATATCATGAGATTGCTGTGTTGTATTTTGTTTTTATTATTATAATTGTTCGTGTCATTTGTTGCTCTTCCGACTTTCTTCTTGCTTCTTTGATTGTTTACTTATATGTTTGCTTGGTTGTTTGTTTCCTTAAAGAATGTTTTTATTTTGTATTTCAGAAAAGATGCCAAACGAAAACTGAGGTCATTAAAAGCCGACTAAAGGTCTTTGAACTTAACAAAAGTGTTGCTATTTTGTATTGAATGTCTCCATGGAAGAATGTGAAAAAGAAGCAAAAAGGGAATAAGAAGCATTTGTGTTAGCGAAATATCTATGCTTTTGACCATATAGATTTTCCTCCACATACTTCTGCAACCCAGCGAGATACATTCGGAATATACACACACACACTCAGGGACACACATACACCTACGCACATATATTGTACTCGTATGTGTGTATATCTCACACAAATCTAATCAAAGCACGGCTTCTATTCCACTAAAATAGACCCAGGAAACTTAATTAAAATCTCTGTGCACAAAATATGTATATAAATACTAATTTTGAATATTGTGTATATGTATATATAGTATAGTAGATACAGTATGGTATAGTACAGGCGAATGCACTATATTGATAGCTATTTTGGTGCCTATACACACGTTCATCCGTATTTAGTAATGCACGTAAAAATGTCGCTAATTAAATCTAATTTTAATCTAGTTGATTATTCTATTAATAAACATTTTTGTTCCTGCCGCAGTGCAATTCGCTTGCTACTGGAATTCGCTTAATTTTGGAAAATTGGTTCATATTAAATTATTAATATGTTAAATGAATTTGGAATTTAATTAAGACATTTTGTGAAGGAAAATTTTAAATAATTTGCATTTAAAATCCTTTAATGTAACATAATAATAAAAGTTTAACATAACCTGTAACATCTAATATAACCATTCTTAATTCTTCTGAGTAGAATTTTAGCTCAACTAATAGATTGTGGTGTGTATATGGAGGTGTTAAGGAAATGTAAGATCCTTCTCTCAAGTTCTGGATTCCTACGAAATACTTTATGTTACTTTTTAAAGACTGAATGCCTTCTTATTTAGTGGTCTTCCGTTACTCTCTAGATTCTCAATCCATCCTCTGTCTGTGTGTAATATAAAAAGTACCCGACCTTGACGGTTATTCTTTGAAAAATACTACAATACAATAAACACAAGATCCTTAAAGAGAGAGAGAGAGAGAGAGAGAGAGAGAGGGAGAGAGAGAGAGAGAGAGAGAGAATTAGAGAAGAAAGCGAGATAGAGAAGGTGTCACTGAGAATAAAGTAGCTTATGAAAGGTATGAGTAGATAATGCAACTAAGTTTAGTTGCTGGCATAATGAAAACGTCAACATGGAAATCGTCTGCTGGCTTTAATCGTAAACTCATTCCTAATTAGCACGAAGAACGACTTCACTGACGTGATCCTTGCACTCGCACCTTCTCGCTATCTCACTCTATCAGCTCTTTCACTCCGTGCTTTGAGGACTCTGCTGCATCACTGTAATTAGTTTCTGGCAGGTTTGAGATTAATTTGCAGTCTCCCCTCTCCACTACCAAATATACCACACAAACACACACACATATATTCGAGTATATATACATACATACATATATCGAATAAGGATATACGTCTAAAGTATATACGTTTTACGTTCCATACTGCAGCTATTGTTTCTTACTTAAGTTTGGGCAAACTTCTAGCGAATAAATAACCTTCAGAGTTTCAAAAACTCTGTCAACAACGATGTGGGAATAATTTTAGACTGGAACGTGACTGAGTTTATAACGTTTGCATTATTCAGGTTTGCACCTTATGTAAGTTTAGGTCTTCTCTTTTTTTTCCAAGATTTAAGTAATAAATCTTTTCTAAACAAAGTGTTGATCTTTAAAATTTTGTCTTAAAGTTTTATTATAACCTCTGAAACTCAGAGTTTGAGAGTACGCAGTTATGATATAGAAAAATACTATATACCCAGTGAGAACCGGGAAGAGGATATGATCAAACATGTATTCAGATATCACATGGCAATTAATAAACTCTTCACGATGTGACACCATCAGCAGTGAATTCTTCTTCGATAGGCAGGATTTCAGAGTAGTTTTGATTAATTGATTTCTTATTTCATGCAGTTTATGCAGCTCTTTCTTGAGTGAGTTCTTCAGGTTCTCCTCAGAGAATCTCGGTTGAGTTGTTTTTTTGGTGGGTGTGGAGGTTGGTGTTGTTGTTGTTGCAGTTGTTGCTGTTACTACTTTCATTTCATTGATTTCCCAATGATTCGTTTCGTACTTTTTCCGAATAACGTGCGAATATTCTTCTCAATATATTTCGGGTTCTTTCTTGTTTTGTTTTTGATTTTTTGAGTTCATATCTTGAACAATGCAACGTTCTCGGATCAATGAATTTCTCGGATTTTATTGCTTTCATTATTTTCTATAGCACTCAATTTTGAATCGTTTTGGTTTCACTTTGTTGGTGAATTTTTTTCGAAACAAGAAGAAGAAAACGAAGAGGAAGAATGATGTTATCGATATCAAAGCGTTGCTAAAGTAAGATGATGCTGTAGTGATTTTTATGTAGCATAACTGATGGTGTTACGGTGCTTTTATTGTTGTTTATGTTATTCTTATTTTGTTGTTGTTTACAATACCATCGATGGGGCCTACGAACTTACTTAAAAGTAAGTTTAAAGGTGAGTTTCTGTTTATTTAAAGAGAGTATATTTTAGAGAAAAGATGTAAAATCAAACTTTTCCTGTGGAGGAGGAGGGCACAAGTTCAGAAGCGGGCTGGGACAATTATGATGTACAAGATAGTGTATGTGTATATGTTAAAAAGAAGGATAATAAATAAATAACCGAACAAAGTGATTACGTTGTAAAAAAAAAATCCCATAATATTTTAGCTCGAGCACCATAAATTCAAGAATATGAAGGAAAACTTTAAAGCAAAAACAGAAGTAATGCATGTAAATTTTTACAGCTGCTTTGAAAGCTTTTCATGCTATACACACACACACACATACACACACACACACACACATATAAATATACTCGACGGTACACAGTTCAACACATGTACATTTATTAACATCTTTTCATACGACGTGATGAACTTTTAATATTTTTATATTCCATAAAAAGTTACATAATAAATAGTAATAAAAAAAAATTAAATAAAACAACGGAAAATCCACCAGAGCTTGAAATGCATTCATTCATTCATACATAAAAAATAATATGTTGTATATTACAATAAAAAATAGCAAGTAGCAAGGAAGAAGGGAATAAAAAAGAACAAAAAATAAGACCAACTCTGAAAAAAATGTCACTGAAAAAGAAAAAACAAATAAAAAACATTTCGTTGTCACGGTTGTTTTTTTTTTGTCTCAGGACCGAATAATGTTTTTGTTTTATTTTGATATATAGTACATACATAATAATATCGTTTATGCTGTTGTTTATGTTATTCTTTAATTCTTTTTTCCTGTTCACGCGTCTACATTTTAGAAATAATAAATATAAAACCACGCAAAAATGACACAGTTACAGTAACTCACATAAACACAGACACTGACACACACACACATACTCACACAGAACCCATTAAAAAAGGACCTGTACATAAAAAGACATATCCACCGCCTGTGAAATGTGTTTTATGTAAATTTCATAAAATGGTTTAATAATTTAAAGAAATGCTTACTACAAACCATGAAATGGAGTAACTGAAAAATTATTTGAAGGTTGTCACTGTTGCCGACGTCGCTGTTGCAGACACAACGATGACATGCTATAATTCTTTGTGGATGTTGATGTTGTTGGTTCTTTATATTAGCTCTGTTGTTGTTGTTGTTGTTGTTATATTTTTGTTGAGGTTGACATCGGTTATTTATTTATGTTTATTTTATCATCTTTATTTATATAGAAACGAGTATCAGATCAACTGTGTTTGTGTGCGTGTATCTGTTAATGTATTTACTACAATTTCTTATGAGCTCCTCGATTAGAAGTTGCCACAAAATACACGCAAATTTAGGAGACATTCCTTGTGTATGAGAGACGAGTACATACACAAGTCAATCGATCAATCATTCGGTGAAAAAATTCGCTGTAGGCGAGTAAAGTAATTTTATGGGTGAGAAGGTGTCAATGTGTGTGTGTATGTAGGTGTATGTGGTTGTGTTCTTAAGTGAACCTACCGTTAGACACACTGATGAATTACTACAACACACGAGACACATCTTGACAAACATTTCGTCTTAATGATGTGTCTGGGTTCATTTTTGATGGCTGAGGACAGTCAAGATAACGTGTTAATTTATTTATTATATTTCTGTGTATGTACGTGAATAACTGCGTGAGTGTGTACATAGTATATGTATGTATGAACGAGTATATGTGCGAATTTATTTGTCAGTGGATGTTTTTTTGTCTATGTTTGTAACAATTAAATACAAATCCATTGTAATTGTTTACCATGTCTCGTCAATCATTATGTCATTGCAAATAATTTATAATCTTAGTTCGCTTTTGTAGTTGTTGTTGTTGATGTTGTATGGTAATTTATTATTTCTTCCTTTTTCTTTGTTGTACACTTTATTAAACTGACAAGATTATTCAATTGACAGGAAAATTTAATCTATTTATAAAGCTTATCATCATGTTATGTAAGTGTTGTTGGTAGATTTCGGACAACGTGGCGTATGAGTGGTTTTTCATTAATTTAAGTAAATAAAAACGAAATAAAAGAAATAATCATTTAAGTAATATAATAAAAATATTAAAATGCTGTTTAAAAATTAACTGGCAACTGAAAGTCAAGTAAAACACCATTTTTTAACGTTATTTAGCAGATTTACATTGATTTTACTTAAAAAAGTAAATAAATGTCTAAATAATTCATTTGATTCATTTATTGAATTATTTACTATTGATGTAGTTTATTTAAATCAGTTTATTGTTATTTTTAGATATTATTGTTTCTTTTTTCGTATTGTAACGCAAGTAATTGAAGTATTCAAAGGGCTTGAATATTGAATATTCTTCTACACTACAGTCAAATATTTTTCAGCTCTGCGTTATTATTTTTATTTATCTTTATATTTATTTTTATTTTATGATATTCGAAGCAAAAAAACTCTGTCCTTCAACTCTTCTGAAGAGTGTCTGTTGGAAAACAGAACACAAACCAAATAAATTAATTAATTAGTCCCGAAAGATTTTTCATTAAAATTTTACCACAAACAAAATATTCGCAAATTAACTTAACTCAAGTGAAACGACATCATAACGGCAACGCATTTGCAACGCTTCGTCGATTATCACTTCAGTAATGGACCAAATTTTAGTATCAAAACAAGAACAAAAAATAACCAGCTATAAAAATATACAAATAAAGAAGAAAACAGTGCGTATTTTTAAGAGAAAAGGTTTTATCATAACCACAAGAACAACAACCAGAAAAACAACAACAAAACAAGAGTAAAGGATAAAAAGTGGAGAGTGAAGAGTAGAGAATAAAAAATTAGGAGTAAAGGATTGTATAGTGGACAGTACAGCGTTGAGAGTGAGTAGATTACAGATCTCAGAGGAGAGTTCTTAAAATCTTTGATGGTATTTAAAAACCATTTGGTACACGTAATGCGTGATCGATCCCTTGCCGAAAACAAAGGACATGGGATTTGGAATCAAGGACGCTCCGAGGGCCGAGTGATTTCGAGCAGCACAACTTTTGTTTCACTCGATTTCAGGGCGTTTTCTAAGTTTTCTTTTCAATTCATTCTGCTTTGTTGTAAGTGCTTTCAGAGGGCACAAAAACCGAGCAACAGCATCTGCATCAGCTTCAGAAATGGACGGTTGACCTGCCTGTCTATCTGTTTAACTTTCTATTCACTTGAAAACCAACAAGTACAACAACAGAGCAACAACAACAACGACATCTAATCTGAGTAGAATCTTTTTTAGTCACTTTTGGTGTGTAAATTCATCAGATGAAGTGGAAAATTCTTTTTATCCAACTGAAATGATTTCGAAAAACAAAACAAAAACCAACAACACAAAGAAATGTCGAAGAAATAATAAAAGAGATGCATGAGAGATGAGAAGAAAATAGAAGAGGAGGGCGAGAGGGGTGAGCGGGGCGAAATTTAATGAAAGACGTGTGGTTTTTCTATTTTTTAGAAAACCCAGAAAAAAACTGAGAAACTGGCTGAATTATTTTAGGTGATGTTGTGTTGTTGTTCTTTAGAGAAGGAGTTCCCAATTTTGGTTTTTCTGTTTTTTAAATTTCTATTTTTAAAACTCCATCAAGACTGTGTTTTAGTTTTAAAATTCAAATCAATGCAATTCAAAAGTTTGGAGTCCATGAAATCAGGGTCCTTTTTTACGTAGTTCAAATATTTTCTTATAAAGTCATACTTCTTCGCGATCTTCGTACTTTTCTTCTTCCTTTTTTATTCTTCTTGAAAAAATAGCAGGTTTCTCGCGGGTTTTTACCAGGAAGAGTTTTACCAATTTTTTATTCATTCTTTAACAATTTTTCAACCATTTTTTATTTTGGTCCGTGAGTGAGAACAGAGGTCGTTTATATTAAAAAAGATCTCCTCTTTTAATGGATGATAAACAGATGAGTTAATGTAAGGTTGATGTTAATTTTAAAAGCTTTCATCTTGATTTCCATCCTTTCGCTTTATCCTTATTTGTATCTCGCTCCCTCTCTCTCTCTCTCTCTCTCTCTTCTCTATCTTTTTCTGTCTGTGTATTTCAGGTACATTTTTCTCTACGATTCACATTTATAGATGCACTCGCTGAAGTGGAAAATTTATCGACATGAATGGAACGCGTCTGATATACATACAAGATACACACACACACACACACATCCTCATACACACACACACACACAAATTTATCTATAAGACTACATACAGTCGTAGGTATGTTCATCGTACATCCGCAGCTGCTTATTATGCACGTTTATGTTATTTTATGTTATTCATTGACAGGGTTTGAATTGATTTTTATTTCTACAGAGTTGCAAGTTCAAGCAAAATAATTTACACTAAAAAAGTAGTAAAAAATGCAATAGAAAACCCTCGTGGCGAGAACATTTTCTTTAAAAGATACTAAAAAATAAAACTTAACTTAAAAACGCGTGTCACAAAAAAAAGGAGCTAAAAAATTAAAAAGAAAATTAGTTTTCACGATAGCCACCCTGTTTTGAGCATTCGTTCATGCGGCACGTTCTTCTATCCTGCGTTTTTCATTCATCTCTTTTATTTTGCAGCAAACTGTTGCATCGCCGCGCGAAAAGTGCTGCCAACTCACAGCAGCAACAGAGCAACATGTCGGAAAGTACTTCTTGAGTGCCACTTAATGTTGATATTTTTATTTAATTTAGCATTCCGCTGCTTTTGCTGATAACGTCAACATTACGTGAGGACGGACACTTTGAACAGAAGATCACAAAAGAAGCAGTGAAAAGAAGGGAAGAAAAAAGAAGAGAAGAAAAGAGAAGGGGAGGAAAAGGAGGGGATAATAAAGAAGAGGGAGAAAAAGTAGAGGTTAATAAAAAACACATTAAAAACTTCAAGAGAGGTCACCAAATAAAACGCTTTTAACTGGGATCATCTTCAAAAGGAAGAGAATAAGAAAAATTAATAAATAGGAATTTTTTTTATTTTTATCAACACTAATATTAATTTTTAATTTAAGCAAAATTAATTTTATTGAGCTTATTAATTATCTTAACGTAACTTGGAAGCAATTTGTTGCCATGACGCTTGTTGTTGCGTTGTTGTTCTTGTTGTTGAATTGTTTTTGTAGTTGTTCTTGTAAAACGCTTCTTCCGAAATGCAACAAATTGAAAGCACAATAAAAGCTCATTAAGCCAAACATGTTGCAAACACTCAAAGGAAATCAATACAATTAACACTCTCATTCATACTTATATACAGACATATAATATCTACATTCATGTGTATGTATATACAACCCTAAACACATTATTGTCGAAGTGTTTGTGTCCACTTGTGTATTTTAGTTTATTGTTTGTCCTTCAGATTGACCAAATTTGGAAACTTAATTAACCACAAAATGCCTGAAGAGCTCCGCTTTGGACCAACTTGAAGAAGATGCACTTAATTACAATCAGCAGAGACGACAGACGAAGCGTGGTGCATCAGCGTACGTGTTACACTGAAATAATAGTAATTTAATTGATAAATAAATCGGAGGGCGAAGAAGAAAAGAAATTTATTTATTTATTTAACAGAGATTCAATACGAATATTTATTGATATTAAAGAATTTTAAAATCCTTTTGAATTTTAGTTTTGTTCTGTTTTGTTTTTAAGAGTGTAGATTTTAATTTGTAAGAATGTTGTTATTATTAAGAATAACGACGACATGAATGTAGATAGTAACATATTTCAGCTGTATTAAGTGTCTGTTCGATGTACACATACTTATATACATACACACACACACACACAGACACACACACACCAATACACTGATATATAAATAACACACGATTAGATGGTGTATTTTGTACGAATTCCTTTCGCTGAATAACTGCTGATTGTAACAATCAACGATAATTAGTGGGCGCCTTTAATGAAGTTGATGCTATTGTTGTTGTTGTTGTTGGTTTCCTTTCCGATCTTATTGCTTCGGCTGCTCTGTTGTTGTTGTTGTTGTTGTTATTACAGCTTGTCGATTAATACTCATTTGTTTTGAAGACATTTTAAGTAAGTATTAAAATTTAGTACCAACCGCATCCATGGCATCCCCTACTGGGCCCTCCTTTTCGCTTCTCCCTTCACCCTCCTCCCTCCAGGCTCCTTCCTTCTTCCATCGACTGCCAACTTTGCGATGTGGTTCGTATTAGTATTGTTGTTGCTGTTGTGCTGCCATAAAATAATAAATTAATATTCATCAAATTTAGTGTTTTATAAAAAAAAAGATTACACTTGAAAAGTGCTGTCAAAATCAATTGAAATTGAAGCTGATGTTGAGTTGAGTTGAAGTTAATTTAAAGCAGACACAGAAATGATACTGAAGTGTAGCTAATGAATGACAGTGCATTAATTAATTTGTTGTGTTTGTTGTTGGTTTTCTTACTCACTATTGAATACTTTGTTTCTTACTCAGTATTATATGCTTTGTCTTAATTTTTAATATAAACAATATCTTTATTAATTCCTCCACATCCATTGTTTTCTATTCGGTCGATTCTGTGCTACGTTGTGCTTTATAAACGCACGAGTATAACACAGAAATGGATGGAAATACTTTTCTTGCCATGGCACAAAAAAGTTGACGCAATAAATTAACTTTTAGCTAATGCAAAGGAACGAATTACGCGAGAAACTCCAGCAAACACCTGAGATAAATCATTAGATTAGCAGGGAAGCAGAGAAGCAGACGAGCTTCAGCCAGTAGAAGCTACTCTAGCAGATTCAAAGACAGACGCAGCAACAGACGCAGATGACGCTGCAGACACATTCTCTGAGATGTGAGTCAAAAGGGACAGACAGTGATATAGTAGACTATCATGGAGTTGTTGTTATTATTAATATTGTTGTTGTTGTTGTTGCTATTTGTGTATGTGTATGTATGCTCTTGTGTCATCTGAAGTAACTCCTGTAAAGAATGTTCTTGTTACAAAAAAAATGTTATCGTCGTTGTAGAGCAACATCTTAATGATGACTTGTGAGAAATTACCGTTATAGTTGTGGTAATACGAACATCCCACATAACGTTATTTTCAGGTTTCTTTTTATTTGGAATAGTCAATCGACTAACAACGATTGACGTCTATATTGGAATAGCTGTTTTTCACTATACACGATATATAATTTGTCTAGGATTTGGAAGGATTTTTTCTCGCTTTTTCTTTTTTTCTCTCTTGTTTTCTTCTTTTTCTGTTTTTCTTTTATTCTTATTTTCAAAGTCAGACAGATAATTTTGTGGATTTTGTTTTTCTTGGTGCTTTTTACAGTGAAAAGTTATTGCAAGCAATTTTTCTATTTTGTCTTCAGCAAAAAAATAAATTACATGACACGAAAAAACCTAAACAACATTAATTGCCACAGATTGACGTCTAAATGTCATTGACAAATCCATGCAATGATTACTTCCATCAGAGGCAATTTTCGTATCTGCTTTAAATTTCTGTTTCTGCTAAACTTAAATCAAAGATTATGTGAGATTCGATTTATTAAACTAAAACAGAATGTTTCAGGCGATTGTTGTTGTTGTACTTAATTTAATTGAATGAATGGATTTATATTAAGCTAGGTCTGTAGATTTAAAATACACACATACGTCATTTGTAATATCGACTGAATTTCGACTGCTTAATATTTAGATACGTTTTCGGTTATAATGCAGTGTAGATTATCTGAGTTCGAACCGAAGATAATCAACTAAAATTATTCAGTTTATTACGATTCCACAGATACTCGTATATTATTCAGTAGATACATTTATCAATACATACACACATTCAACACACATCGAGTTCAACAATTAGCATTAATCTTGTGATCGTAATTGCAGTTTAATTACATTAAAATACATCGTTGATGCACAGCACCGTGAAGTGGAAATCGAAGTGTATTGAAATGGATCGAAGCTATGAAAATTTATCGTTCTTATAATATTAATTGTGTGGTTACAGGATGGCGAAGAAGAAGGAAAGAACTACAAGCTAAAGAAACAAGAGGTGCAAGCCAACATGGTTCCTGATTATCTATGAAACAATTGTAGATACGATACAGTTGTCTCTCGTAGGTATGTAACTATAGAATACAAGCAGCACATCACATCAAATCAATTTCATTTTCAAATCAATTTCAACGACTCAAGTATTCAAACACTGACTTTCAGTACTTAACGTGGTGTTGATTACACATTCAAGTGACTTCAGTTCCTCGGTTTGTCTCTCTCACTCTCTGTGTCTCTCCTTCTAGATGATGAACCTCCTTCCAGACCTTTTTGACAATCTAATCTACAACTAACATTGGTGAAAGAATTAATCTTGAGTAACCTTTCGCCATCTTAATCTCCAAGTGACCTTACGTATCACACAAATCTACCGTGTTCTACTCTACTCTTCTCTAGAACTCTTCTCTTCCTCGACTCTTCTGTACTCTTCTCTGCTCTTCTCTACTCTTTCCTATCCTTTTCTAGCCTTCTCTACTCTTGTCTATTCATTTCCACTCTTCTCTATTCTTCTCTACTCTTCCTTGATACTTGCTTCTACTCTTCTTTATTCCACTTTTTTCTGCCTCTTAACATTGCTTGTAACCTGGTATTGCTATTTACCAGATTCTTGCGATTTTATGTTATGCAATAAATAAATAAGTTTTCATCTGTCACCGTGACATTTCAATATTTCGATATCAGTTCGAAAATCTGCAAATCATAAAGTAAACTCAAGAAAAAGAAATCTCAGTCAAATAGAAGAAAATTGCTGAAAATTTCAATTTCAGTCTCGATTTCTTTTCTATTCTCACATCTGTGATAGAATGTTGTCATTTCTCTGGTATTATTTTTATCTTATTTTTTGTTTTATTTCCTTCTTATTTCCTATTTGATTAGAAAACGTTTCAGGTGAAGCAACGTGACATGATGTTTCATAATGTACACGCTACACAATATGCAAGGTGTTTGTTAAATGAAATATCAGCACAGCAGTGAGTAGGATTCGTTGTCCTTGCTGTTGTTGTTGTTCTACTATCGAAAGCTGTTTGGTCAAAGTTAGGAACTTAAGTCAAGTTAAAGTGAGTGAGTTTATAATATGTATGTGTATGTGTATATTGCTTGTGTGTTTTATAATTTTTAATAAGAATGTTAAGAAATATATTTTGTTTTCTTTCACAAGCTTATTAAAAGAAAAACGTGTTTCTAGAACGGGGATCTTTACTCTGATTAGAAACAACACACATACAAATACACACACACACATTCATCCCCTGCGGTGTCTTTAAATACGTTTAGATATACAAACACTTATCTCGAAAATTAATTCATGTCGATCGCATAAATATATCGATACTTAAATATAACATTATAGAAAAAATTACACAAAAAAATTACAAAAACCTCGTTATTCCTAAGAAAAAGAAAAAGTGAAGAAAAAATACACTCTTGTGGTTAGGTTAAAGAAGAGGGGAAAAAAGAAGAATCAGCAAATGATAAGCATACAAATAACAGCAAATTGACTGGAGAAAGGAAAACAGAAGATGAAGAAGATGGCGAAAAACCATAAAATCAAAGAACCTGCAGGGTTCAGAGTAAAAAAAGAAAGCAGGTGCTCCGAGTGAGGACTCCATCCATCCTTACAACCAGTCAACTAGCCAAGCAACCAACCAAACAACTTCTCATGCGGGCCTTTTATCATGATTGAAGGTCATGAGTCCGCATACAAAAAATAAAATACGTAAATTTAACTCGAAGCTCCATACAGCTTAAGCACTCAGATACTTTAGATTTATCGGGTCTTATTTATTGTTTTTGTTTTATGTCCACATATCGGAAGGCTTGTTTTTATTTGCTCAGTCTTCACACGGTAAAAGCATCGTATATTTGAATTTCGAGAGCCTTTTGTATATCTTAAACAATACGAGGGCTGTTTCGAGACCTCTGTCCACTGTAGACTGTTCTTTTTTATGATTTTGTTGGGGTTTCTTTTCATATTTTCTACCAGGAGCCTTTATTGACAATGGAACCAGCAAAAGTCCTATAAATTAGGTTAATGTAAAGGTCTCCTTATCTTTATATACTTTTCCAAGCCTTCCTTATGAAGTTTTCCACAATAAATCAAGGATCAAAACGATTATCATTACAGTAATCATATTTATAAGTCATTCATAGCCATGACCATAATTATAATCACGATTAGCTTCAAGTTTACCATCCACACCATCATCATCGTTATCATCATCATCATCATAATCATCGTCATCTCAGTTGCCAGCTCGAACTTTCCGTCCATCTCCGTCATCATCAATTTGAAATGTTGTACCGGAGTTCAGTCACCATTCATAACACACGAAAAATAAGTGAAGAACATGAATTGCATTTAAGTGGCACCACTTGAATGTTCCACATCACTCTTAGCACTCACTTCATGGTGGTCCGCTGTAATGTCACTCTGCCCTCGTCCACTCTGCCCTCAACCAACATGCAACATGTGAAATTTATTGGCAACAAAATAATTCCCAGCACGTTTATTTGATTATATTAACGCAGTGGCAGCAATGGCAGCAGTATAACGGTACCAGGACCCTCGGAGGACAACAAGAAACAACATAACAAAAACAAAAGACAACCTTCAGAGTTTTTACTCGAATCTGCTGCTTGTACGATACGCGTTATATTTTCCCTCATTTTCATTATCTGATTGTCATCTTCTTCTTCTCCTTCTCATTCTTCTTCTTATTATTCTTCTTCTCGTTCTTCGTCTTCTTTGAGGAAATTCGGTGGCCCGCAGCTGCTTGTGAATGCGAGGAAGCGGCGACACACGACGATTCACGAGAGAGTCACAAAGCTGTAATTTTTATTGGGACTCAAGGTTTTCTCATCGCCGAAGGATATTCCGAAGGATACTCCGAGAATATTCGTTTCTGGATGAATTTGTCTTGTGGAGTGAAAGGAAAAAAGCCATTCAGTAATGCATTTAAATTATTCAGTACTGTATTCATTTAATAAATACTAAATAAATAGTTTTCTATTCTTTTCAAAATCTAAAAAGTATTATTTTCAATACCTGATTTCAAATAACACAAATTTTATTATCTTCTTAATCATAAATAACCATCTAAAGCAGCCTTTAATTCATTATAAAGGATCTAAAATAAAAAGAACCTATATTAACTTAACTGGAGTATAATTAAGAGTTGTAAGTCTGTAAATTCAACATTAGGTACTTCTTTCTTCATCTTCTCTTTCCTGATTAAAGGACTTTTATTATTACCACAGAGAAATACATCTTCATAAACCTTACAAAGCGACATCTTTTGCAATTTTTTATTGTGTTTTCTGTAATTAAAGCTTCAATAACTGCAAACACTTAAAGGAAGCACAAAACAACCACAATTATAATTGTTTCCGAAAAATTTCCGAAATTAAGAGCGGCCTATTAAAAGAGGGCCTCTTCTAATGGGGCATAAAATATAAATCCCGACAAAATAAATCCTGATAACAAGGGGGGAAAAAACACTCGAAAGCACACACACACATCGAGATACAACCACAAACACACGCCCCTGTACACTTTTACACTATATAAATCTCATACTTCAGCCAGTGAAGTATCATTGAAGCCTCTTCACAACCCTTTTCCTTGTACAAACTTTACGACTGCCACAATAAATAACCGCTACTACAACAACAACTTCAACTTCGGAGCAACCTAAACAGCCCTTCGCTTGAAATTCGCTTCGTTACGCTGTTTTTCGACGCATTTCACCCTCAAAGTCAACGCTGACAACTTGTGTGATTTCCGAGATTAAAAAGTAATTAAATCATTTCATTTTATCGCGCGCAAAACCATGTAACAGAACAACAGAACAAAAATAATAACAAAAACAATAATATTATGAACGCAAAAAATACCTGTTGTTGTCGTTGCTATTATTTTTGTTGTTATTCTTGTCCATTTGTTGTAAAGCTAAATTTTCATGTACAATAAACAAAAGGAACTGACACAATTTTTTGGAATTTTTTGAACTGACATTTCTTGGATTAAAATGTTTTCTGAATCTTAAATATATTGAAAAATAGTAAAATATAATGATTATAACTGGTTTTATTTAATTTTATTTTAATTTATATTATTTAATTTTATTTTACTTTACTTTACTTTATTTCATTTTGTTTTACGTTCATTTGTTTTATGTTATTTTGTTCTTTTCTTTAATTACTTTATATTATTTGTATTAAAAATTATTATTATTATTATTATTACTTGAAATTTAAATGATTCAAATAAAAATCTCGCCTTGGAATCGCTTTTCAATCAAATATAATCGAATGACAAGATTTATATTTCGACATTTTTTGATAACAATAACAATAGAATGACTACAAGCAAAACGAACAACAACACGTTATAATTGATTCGATTTTTTTGTCGATTTTCATATCATTTCGAATAGAAACTCGATACCAACAAACGTCGAACAGAAGAACAAACCGACCGATCGAAATCATCTGCTGTGTTTTATGAACTACCAGCATCAAACCGATACTACAAAAAACGGTAGAAATAAAACCAAATGAAGCTAAACCGAATGAAACAAAACCAAATTAAACTAAACTTGTTGTTTGTTTTTTTTTACACATTCTATTTTACACACTAAATTTTTTTTAAAATACCTTCAAAAGAACTGTAAAATTCAATGTTCACAATCCTTGTATAGTTTTTGTTGTTATAATTGTGGTCCTTTTCCTTTGTTTGTATTTGTTGTTGTGGTCCTTTTATCTCTATGCACAGATACTTTTTTTAGTTATCCAGTTTTAACAGGAATAAAGGATGAAAAACATTCAACATTTGGTTTGAATGAATTGGTTTTTGTTATTTTTATTGTTGGTTTAATTTTTGTTTATTTAGAGTAAAACCACATTCACACTATTTCTTGTGTTGTTGGTTTTTTGTTGTTTTTTGTTGTGGTCTGGCTTTGTTCACTGTGGCCGAGCATCAGACAAATAAACGAACTAAAAAGCCATTTGATGAATTATTCTGTTCACAAAGTTATCTGAAAAATGCTTCTGGTTGTCTTTTCACTTCATTCTGTTGATTATTTTTAATTGGCCAGCCTTTTTTAACTTAATTATTGTTCTCTTGCATTTTTCGTTTTTCTTTCTCTTTCTTTCGGCTCTGAAAATTCTAAAATTCTTTTACGTATCATTAAAACTTTTAAATTTCAGAGATAGATTATTTTATATTTCTTTCCAATCTTCATAATTTATAAGGAAATGCTAAAAAGAGAGAGAGAGAGAGAAAGAGAGAGAAACAGAAAGAAAGAAAGAGGGACTTACATTATATTGTATAATTTAAATTATTAAATTATTTAAACAAGATATTTATAAATAAAGTACAATTTTCAGAGTTAACTGTTCATTGTTCCAGTGGAATCTACTGCGAATTATCAATAGTGCAATATTAAACCACAAAGAGTGCTATCGTCTGCCTTACCGAAGCTCGGATACCCTTCAGTTAAGTCTATGTGTAAAATAAGACGTCCATGCTGCAGTTATTTATGTCAGACACATGTAGTAAGTGACACGTCACATCAGATTGACATACACGTCTTTTCAAGGTCATCCCTATTCCACAGCTTCCTGTGATTAATTAATCACTTTTTTGGCACGCAACTCAACAACCACTCAAACAAACCCAACAACTCACCGCCTCTCATCTCCCTAATGTCACCATTAAGATCCCTATCTCCCTCTCTTCCTCTCATTCTCTGATGTGCACAAATGACAAGTCATCTGTCAAAATGTTGGCCCGTCAAATACGATGCTGACTTCAGCGACTACATCAGTTGTTCTTTTAATAGCGATAACAAATAATTAGATTAATAATCAACTGACTTTAAGGTGGATTCATCGTCATCGTCGTCGAGTTGTTGTCATTAAAACGAGTTGCCTTTTATTAATGATTGCTTGTGTGAATTTCAATGTAAGCATTATTAAATCATTGACAAATTTACTTTAATTATTTACATATGATTTGTACATTCTGGTTTGGGTTTTCATAAATTTCAAGGATAAAAGATTAAAGTTTAAAAATTAAATTTAAGATGTTTGGGTTTGCTTTTAACGAAATGACGAAATGAAAGAAAGGGACGAGTAAAAACCGACCTTTTGCTTTAATTACTTTACCGAGCTTAACAAAGCATTTGAAGTTATTAATTATAATATTTAAACTGTTCTCCACGTTTTTCTAATTATGTTGTTTTCCCATTTTTTCTTGGTTGTTTTTGTCCTTTTTATTCCTTTTTATTTTTTAATGCCGATTTCTTTTTCTTTAAATTATTCGCTCCTGTTTGCTTACTTTTGCTAGTTGAAGGTTTCGCCTTCGATGGGTTTCTCCGGTCTGTGTTTGAGTTTAAATACTGGATTTTTTCATCTTCTTTCTTGCAGTATTCATGATGTTTTTTCATCAGTTGGTTCTCACGCTGGTTCACAATTATGCTTCTTAGTAGTACTTCGAATTCTTTATTTCTGCCAAGTTAGTTAAAAATTATAGAAGCTTCTTGATATCGAAACGTGGTACAAAGTGGACCAAATGGTTGTTGTTGTTGTTTGTCGCAGTGCGCTGAGGTCGAAGGTTACTTGGAAATTACTGTTCGGTCGGCAGATATTCAGGTCAAATAAATGTTCAAAGAAATAAAATTAAAATACGAGTAAATTTCTTTTGCTTTTCTAAGCAATTTGAAAGGGAAACGGATGACGGTGACCGTGGTTATAAAGGGTCAACTTTAAACTTGATCTGAATATTAATTTCTATATCGGTGCAAGGCGAAAGGTGTATTATAAGGTAAGGTATATTATAGAAACGGGCACATTAGTCAGGTGTACAGGATCTTCGTTAAAATGATTGGAGTGAACTACAAACCAAAAACTTAGGATCTTCCCACCTTATAACAGATTTTCGTTCGTTAGTGATTTACGCAGGATAATTGAATATCTTTACATCTAAAATCGATATTATAAGCTCATCCAAAAATATGATTGGTCCACCCAATTTTCCATATGCTATACAAATATCAAGGACGTCGGGGGGTTTCGGGTTTTAATATTGTTATATTTCAATATTGTGTCACTTAGTATTGTATTTTTTTCAAAATGTGTAAACTTTCTCAAGAAGGGAAGAAATTTATAGATATATGTATTATATGTACGTATAATATACAGAACAAAAGATAATAATATAATATAGGATAATAAAACTTAATAAAGAATAAAAAAACATTAAAACAACAGTAATTCATTGTTAATATAAGACCACATTTAAGCTTTTATCGGACTGCGAAACGCTGATCCATGGGAAGAGGGGGGGGGGATCTGACGAGGACGGTGCCATGAACGATTACAAGGACGAGGATAAAGACGACGATGGTGATTAAGTTGAATTCTTCATAATTCCAACTTGATTTAGTATCTTTAGTAAAAGAAAAGCTTAAGGTGGTTATTTTTCATGGTTTATGGTGAGAATATTTTAAAATCTTTATAATGTAGTTGTTGTTGGTTCTGCTGTCCTGTTTTTGTTGTTGCTTGTGTTTTTCTTTTTGTAGTTGTTGTTGATGGTGTTAATTTCATTGTTCTACACAAGTTGTGATAATGATGTAAATTTTCACAACTCAATTGCAAAAGTTTAACGCTAAATTGTAAGATTAATTTATGGCAGGCATAACAAAAACAACAACAATAAAAGCAACAACAACAGCAACTGTAATAATAACAAAACAACTAAAGTGGCTAATAAAATACTGCTCTTTATGTTGGAAACAAAAAATGCTATGTTTGAGTATCTCGCTATTCATAACTTATATTCTGTCGTAATTCTTTAACATCCCTTATTCTGTGTTAAGCTAATTTATAGCTTCTGTTGGATAAAAATTTTAATACCCCGGTTAAAGTAAATGTTTGGTGTTTAGAAGAGGAAGAAGAATGATACTTTAACTTCACCCAACAGACTTGAAAACTAGTACCGCATTCCGGGTCAAAACCTTAACCGTTTCGGGTGGGTTCGGTTTGTACTAAAGCACGCAACAAGCGTAAAGCTTCAACAACACCAACGCTTTTGTCCAAAATTATATCAATCATCAAAATCCTGACCCGAATAAATAATAATTCCAATCCAGAGTTCCTGTTTCTCGAACTTTGAACGTTTCGAACACGTTGTTATGATACACTTTGTTTAAATACATTTGGTTAGGAACTATAATTAGCGCTTTCATAATGAGTTACGTTGATGTCAAAGAAACTACTCGAATATCTAGGAATGGGTTTGCTAACTCCTGCATTATATACTCTACACCGTAGATTAAGTGTAAGAAACCTTCTAGTATTTCAACTCCTTCCATGGCAAAAAATGGTACCATCTGAAAGACCAACCAACCCGTTAGTGTTAATTAAACACTCCTCCTCCATCCCAGTGGTCAGCCTAACTCACTTACTTACCCTTTGCTCTTTCGAAATAGTGATCAAATTACAGACAGCGAAATATCAAGATTCTTTTGACGCTTCACTCTACTTCATCAAGTCTCGTCCCTTGCATATTATTCACTGTACTTTTTGAACTCTGGTAACTTTGGTCGAACTCCTCTAATTTACGGGATAGTTGGAGAGACAAAACAGGACAGAGTCTGCTAAAACTCTTTTCTTTCTTGTATATAATATCACATTTTCAATCATTCTTTAAAGGGACGAATAAAAACAGAAAATCCTTTGCCAAGAAAATTGAAACCAATTAAATCTCTAGTATAGAAATCCAATAGAGCATTGAAGTGAACTAGAACTCCTCTGACAGAGTAACTTTTTCACTGAGTTTTGGATGGGATGAATGCAAATGTTTTCTGATTCTTATTTTACAGTGCTTTTCATTTTAATTTCCGATTCTGATTATAATGACATTATGAACAAGTTATCTCTATCTACCAAATCCATTGCGGATAAAGTATGGACGTTTTAATTCCATTCTTCCAGTTCGATTCTTCTAGAAATTTTCTTATAATTTTGTTGTCAAACACTTCGAAAGTCCAGAGATGTCCCTTTCAATCAAGTTCACTAACCAAAGCAACCAACCCAACTAATCTAAACTACAGTATCTACGTTCGATTCAAAATCAATGGCTGATTATTACTAATTTATGGTGTTCATCAAGATTTCCTTCTACTTAAAGTACTCCATTAACCAAAATAACCAAAACTAATCTGTTCCGGACATGTTCAACATCTATTGACTGAACTGCCTTCCCATTTAATAATCCGCATCCAGTCCAATCATCAGCCACATACTGATTACAAATCGAAGCTGTAGTGTGGTGAAGTGTGGCAACTGCGAAGAGGGAGAAGAAGAAGAAGAAGGGGAAAGAGAAGAGAAATGAAACAAGTGGGCACTCCAACAAAATGAAGTAATAAACTAATCCACGTCACTTCGAAGTCACCCCCCAATTGAACGGTTCAATGGTGACCCTTGAATTGAGTTTGATTTGCACTTGACACATGTCGCCGAAAAAGATAAAAGATGTGGTACCAGAAGAAGAAGAAGAAGAATAAGAGGAAAAGAGGACGCAGAATCTTTAATTGATTTCCTTTACTTGATCGCATTTACAAGCATACGAAAGCAACAAAATATATACGGACCGGACCACAGCAGACCACATACACTGCGGAGGCGTCAATAACGATGTCTTAAGGGTCATTTATCATTATCTCCGGGCTGGCGAAGGCCGATTACTGGTTAATGTGGCTATTATAATGACTATAATACGATGAAACTTAACCACAAGAGAGAGAATGAAAAAGAAAGCAGAAGAGAGCCAGAGAGACACGAAGACTTTTCATGAGTCTTTGGAGCATCAGAATGACTCAATTATTAATCAATGCGCAATAGAGTACCCGTTCATATCCCTTATCTTGCTGTCATGTCCAGCAGTCATGTGTAAGGAGTAAACACATTCACAGTTTCATTAAAACTCTTCAATGAAATCAAATAATACACAAAAGCTAAGCCTTTTTTTGAGGCTTGAAAACAGGAACATGTTTTGGACATATGCAATTCAATATCCATATCAAATTCAATATCCAATTTAAACTTCGAGGTACATCACCCCTACTTCATCTTTCTTGTCTGATCTTTTCATCATATTGTCTCTACCTTAAATTATTGTTAAATTTTTATTTTATATCTTTAATGTTTTAATTTCATTGAAAGCAAACGAGAGTAATGTTCTTTAAATATATTCCCATATAAAGAAAATCATGTCATATTACGAATATGATTCCTGAATATCTCCTGCATGCGAATATGATATGAGAGATAATGATTTTTACGATGAACTCCGCCATTTTTAAATAAATAATATAATTTTAACAACTTCAAAAACTCATTAGAAGAAAAACACCAGCTGCAAAAGAAGTCGACGAGAAAAATTAAAAGTTGCACCTGAAGAAGTCAGCCGCAGGAGCTGCGCACTGCAAAAAAAAACACCTTCTTTAAAGCGAAAAAAAATAATAAAATGAACACAACTTTGAAGTGTTGAATGATAACGAACTTAAAAATAATTATTTTTGCATTTCTAGAGTACCGCAAGAAAAACATACTCCCCAACATCCTTTAGAGACAGATACGAATACGGATTCCCATAAAAGTGAGTCGTAGAGAATCACATGCAAGCGATAGATACGGAATCACATGGCTACAGACACAGCGTGCAGCGTGTCATATGCGCTGACCTGCAGCATCGTGATCATGTTGTAACATGTTGTTGCCCTCCGTAGCAATTACTGACAAAAACACAAATCGGAAACGGATAAAAACCCGGTGGCACGAAGCAAAATATAATGACCTGCGCCAGGATGACAAGGATGAAATGAAATTACTTCCGGCTGCGGGGCGCAATTGCGGGAATAACTGTAAATATGTATAGTAGAGGACACATAACGTGATTGCACTGCACACGTCACGTTATCGTGTTGTGTCGTATCGTGGTTTCTGAATTGCAACCAAGCAAAACAAACGACCAGAAGATTTGATGGTTCAAGTAGAAGAAGAAGAAGAAGAAGAAGAGGTCGGGGGGAGGGGGGAGGGGGGAAGTTCACAGCCACTGCAGGTACCGTATTTGATACACTCTGGTGCATCGGGTGCTGTAATATAATTTATCATGACAAATTTTATGACGTCATAAAGTTGGAAAGAATATCCAACATGAGTCCATGCAGGCGATACACCATCAGAAGATGAACACGAAGCCTTGGTACTTTAAGAGGGGGGACGTCGGGGGACGGGCACGTCGATGGGAGTGTGTGACAAGTCCGTAATGTACAAAATTCGGTTTAAGTGCCGTTTATATTACAGTTGAAGAGATCAAAACCTAGTTACTAGAGACATCAACAGTTTTAATAAAGGATTTTGTAGGAAAACATTATTTTTTTAACTTTTACTCTCTTAAAGAATTGAAATGGAATGTTGAAAACGTAGTAAAAGAGATACTCGTATATAAACATACATTTTATAGATATTAAATCGTAATAATAGTAGTATTAAAATATTGATAATACGCGTAATAATATAGAAAGATTCTTAGTTTACATTTTTAAAATTTTAAAATAATCTTATATTTTGGGAAATAATGTCAAAAAATAAATGAAGAGAAAGAAAATTATGTGAATTTTACACTCTGAAGAAGAAGAGAACGGAAAAACTGTTTTAATCAAGTGTAATAAAAAATCACAAAAAGTTCAACGATCTGAAGAGCACCTTTTTTCAAAGTCATAAAAATGCTCTTGTTATAGTTTGCATCATATATTTTAAGGATATAAAAAGAAAGTAATGACATAAAGGAAAAAAAGAATGAAAGGATATTAAAAGGATAACAGGAATGAGAGTTATTAAAGGAATTAATGGAGGGAAGGTGAAACAGTTCGCGACAATAAAATATGGTGTTTTATATACTTGAATGAATAAATTTAAAGTCATAAATACTTAAATAATTTTAGGAGTATTTTTAAGAGTGATATTTAAGAGTTTTTATGGAATTTTTTCTTTATATCTTACAAACGAAATCATGTCGAGCTTCGTAACATTTTCGTATAACTTCTTTGTCATAGAATTGTATCTATTCTCTTTAATTTCGTCCTTGCGTGACATACTCCCTCCCCTTCTCGCTCTCTCTCTTGCTCACTCTCTCTCTCTCTCCCTCTCTCTCTCTCTCCCTCTCACTCTCTCTCTCTCTCTCTATCTTTTCATCTGCCTCCTTGTATTTCTTGGGTTACGCGGCGGTTCAGTTTTCGACAAGTTAGCGAACTTAATTTTCCCGGTTCTACTTATTAAGTTATCGTTTATTAATCCCGGCAACAAAACCGGAAATTTCGGTGTTCGTTCTCTGGTTGCTGCCAACAGTGTTGCCAACATTGACTGGTCATAATAATATTACAAAAGGGAAAGAAATAAAGTTTTATGGCTCGTATTTGTCTCCACAAATTTGCCTGTACTTTGGTTACTTTATGATGTCATAAAGTGCGACAAGTTGTTTGATTTGTTTCTCTGTTTTTCTAGCCGAACTCTCTCTCTCTCTTCCTCTTTCCCCTTCTCCTCTTTTATTATGTTCTTAGTTCTTGATGGAGTTTTTTTTTCATTTAACATCATCAACACTTTTATTATTATTAATAATTATTTTAAATTAATTCTGTTTATTATTTTTATGCTATCCTCAAAACTATGGGAATTGTAACTGTAATCATCAATGATGTAAAAATATTATGATTGTCACATAATATTCAGTGTTCTTTATTTTAGTAAAATACTGATAATTACAAATACAACACTTTTGCTGCATAAAACTTTACTTAATTATCAGCCAAACTAAAACTAATTAATGCCCTTTTTTCTTTATATTTATTGGTAGAATTTTGCAGAAAAACTGATTGGGTCTTGAATAACTTCATTACAACTAAAAGTTGCTTCTGTAACAAAAATAATTCTTATTTCATGTATTTTTCCTCTTTTCATAGCGTTTCATTATAATTATGTTATTTTACTTTTTGCATCTTATAATTAGATCAATTAAAATGAAAAGAATAACATTTCAACTACAAGCAGTAAAATTTATAAGAAAGAAGAAGAAAGAAGAGAGAATTAAGGGAACGATAACTAAGAAGGAAATGAATAATCATTTCAAGTAATTTTTCTGAGATGAGGAACAAATATCGAATATCGAGGGTTGGCTGAAAAGTTTAATGATCATGAAGGAGATAAAATTTCAAAGGAAACGAAGAATGAGTGTCGTGTGTTGTAACTTCTTCCTTGCAAGAATCTTATCATAAATAATCTTTAATTCACTTTATTAAATTTTATGTTGTTGTTACTCAGGAACAATACGTACAACAACAAATCGTACAACAACAAATATAATCCAAAACCATTGCGAATTCCTTCAACATTGAAAATATTTAACTGAAAGGTTGAAATGTTTGCTGTTCGCTATTGTTTTTTTGATCTCTGACTTCTGCTTTTGTTGTCGGTATTCAATTACCATGTTGTTGAAGTAACAGGAACAGCAACAGTTACAACAACATAAACAACAACGAAACTGCTGTTGTTGTTGTTTCTGCTGTTGTTGTTGTTCTTATTTCTTTGACTTTTCCACTGCTTGCCTTCAACATTCATTCGCTTTCCCTCTCGTTTTCAGTTTGATGAAGCTTCATAAAAGCTGCATTTCAATTTTGATTGTGTTCCTGTTTATGACGTACATAGTTCATGTTTGGGTTTTCTTTTGTTATTGTTGTTAATACAACACTATGCAATATTATGTAAATATAAGAATACTTATTGCATCAATGGATATATAATAATAATATATAAATTCTGCCCTGTTTCGAAATATTTTTGGTACTTTTCAATGTTGAAAATTTCCCAGAGAGAATGAAATAATAACGAAGAAGGAGTTATTTTTATATGCATTCAATAGAGGGTACACATTTATAACATCTGCTCATCGCGATAGCATGCATCAACATGTTGAAACATGTTCATATTAAAGAAGTACTAATGAGGTAAAGAGAAGGTAGAAAAAGAACGCAAACGAAAACGAATGCATGAAAAAACCGAAAATAAAAATAAATTATTAAGGAAGTGGGTCCTGAAATGTTTAATTTAAAGAGTGGAGAGAAACAAGGACGGTGAGAGGGAGAGAGAGAGGGATGTATGCATGTGTGTGTGGTTTTGTGGTTGTGGTCAATATGATTGGACACACAAAAAAGCACTCATATTGTTAAAAAAGAAAATAAAAACAACAAAAACAAAGGAAATCAACAAACGCTCATGTGTTTCTGTCTGTTTTGTTGTTGTTTTTATAGTGCATGTACCCGTTTTTTTATCTCGAAATCCCAACCCCTTTTTAAACCCTTCACTCCCCCTCCCCCGCATCTATCGCTCTCTTCCTGGTTTCTGCAAACTGTTTGCAATCGCAACCAAAGCGAAATTCTTTTTTTATTCTACTGCGAATTTAAAATGAAAGCCGATAAAAAACGAATGGTGTTGGTCAAAGGAAGTGGGGGGAAATGGAGGGATGAGTGAGGTTGTTGGTGGCGAGGTGTACCGCTTGTTTGTGGGAGGGTATACTTTGTTGGGTGTCCTTCGTACCAAAGAGACCAAAAAGTGAATATTAAAGCTGCATATGAGACAGAAAAGAGTTTGGCGAGGGGGAGGAGGAAAGGACTTTGGTTGTAACTCCGGTCGGTTCTTCGGCAAGGGCACCCAGCTAAATCCATGATAGGAGTGCACTTGATACACGAAATAAAGAAATGTGCTCAGTGTGGCAACGCTGTCTATTTTACTGTGTTTACTTGCTCAGGATTAGCATCGTGAATGACGCTATATTATAAACAGAATAGCAACAACAGCAAGAGATGCAATGAGATTTAAGAAAAATAATCACAGGAAAAATCAACAACAAATTGTTAACGAACACAGCAACAGAAACAGTAACAGCAGCAGTTTTTTGAGGCGTTTCGCCGCTTCATACCATCAGCAACGACAACAACAACAACAACAACAAAAGCACGCCTTACACAACAAACAAACAGACGAACGCCTGCTTAAAACAACAACAACGAACAACAAATAACAGTCGATGTTGCCTTCTAAACGAAACACAAACCTTTGACACTTGATTCGAGGAGAAAAAAAAAACAAGGAACAGAAAAACACGAAATGTGGCGCCCTCTCAATTCTCTCAGAGCAGAAAATTCTTATGTGGGTGTTGCAAGCACAACACAACTACGGACAACGCATCCCTCCAGGAATATCAACATCACACCCCCCCTCCCCGCACTCCTTCACCACAACAACAACAACAAATCATACTTTATTTATTGTGAATGGATGCTAAAAATAAATTAATGACATGACATCTTTTGCGTTGATGATGATGATAATGCTGATGATGCGTTGAAGGTCGTTGATTGTGGTTGGCTTTTTTCCTTAGTTTATCTCGAATCTGTTGACTTATTATTGTAGGAGTTGTTGTTGTTCTTGTTCTTCTGATAAATGAGCTGACTTCCCCACAAAAGGGTCAAACAATAAAATTATCTCTCTTTTGTCTCCTTTATAAAATATTTCCTTCTTTTTTCTTTTTTGTTGAGATGTTGATCTTTCAAGGGACCACGGTTTCTTGCTTTGTTTCTTTTATTCGTCGTTGTTTTTCTTGTTCTTCTGTCTTCTTGACCCTTCTTAAGTGATACCTTAAATTTATTAGCGTTTAAATTAATTATTAAATCATTTAACTTAACTGTTGAAAGGTGTTAAAAGAAAGTGTTGACAGTTTTCAATTTACATGATATTAAAATCATCATTTAATTTTTAAATCTTTTAGAAAACTAGAATATTTTCCCAGTAAAAGTTTAGAGTACTACCATAGAATAAAAACGAGCGAAAAGGAGAACGCAGTTGAGGTGAGAAACTTGTGAGTTCCGAATTCCTTACAGTTTGTACACCATCGATTACTTTCTGCACTCATTACATTATTTCAATTAATATTACTTTACATTGCTTGTACTTTACTTCACTAAATAGTAACCAAGTACTATTGTATTGATAATCACACTATATACTATGATACTATTCCACTATGGACTACATTACAATAGAAGCTATCTTTTTCATTGGATACTTTAGAATAATGTTTTAATCTATCGTTTTTAAACCATCAATAATTCTTCATGAAAGGAAAGAAAGGAAAATAAATAAAAACTCCGGGAAATATTTTCAAAAAGTAATAATATCAGTTTTCAGATCTGGCAACTGAGTCGACATGAGTTAGTTTTCACTTTCTGTGTCCATTGTTACATCGAGCAGCTGAGGTTGGTTGTTCCACTTCAATGCTGTTTCATTGATGGTATTTTTCCACATTCTTTTCACCGAAATCGGAAGCGATGGCGGAAGAGGAGGAGCACTACTCAGAGGAGGGCGCAGGGAGGGGAAGTAGGTCGCTTGTGGGAATTAAGTGAAGTGGAAACGTGTGCCTTAAGTCAGAAATCAGAGTGAAGTGAAGCACCATGCATCAATTACTTAAGTGAAACACTTTCAGTGATAGCAACAGGTTGTAACACGGCGCGCCACACTTCACACCGCCCTCAGGGACGTAAGCAGGTTGATAGATGGGCGGGTCTGTGGGTCGCTTCGTGCCACTGGATATCTACGCATAACCCATTTCCACTAATGACAATTACAACTACAACGATTGCATACAAATGATGCGATGCAGTGACACGGATCATAATCAACTCATTTGCTGCAGTGGGATTTATTGTGAAATCGATGCAACTAAAAGTTTCGATTGACGCATTAAAAATTAACATTTTAAATAAAACACGTCAGTAAAAAAGTATCATGGCACGTGAAGCACAATCGAATAAAAAACAACATCGTATCATGATATCAATTCAATGAGATAATTGTTAATAATTAAAATAAAAATAAAGGGCAATCGTAATTTTGTATTTCCACTAATTTATCGATATAATTATTAGTGATATTCAACTAAAGCTGCTGTCAGATGCAATCAACATTTTCGCAGATGATAGTAAAAAGTTATGGAAAAAAGACAGAAAGAAATGCAGACAAACCAGATGCATGAAAACAATAAATTTTGTTTAAAGTGAGTTAAGGAAAATCATTGCTACTGATGATGAGACACACGAATAGACACACACTCATAGACACACACACACACACTCACAGTACCATACGATTTTTCATTGCATTGTTTCTATGATCTTCCAAAACATCTTCGAATCGCAAAAAACCTTCCATGGAATTCAATAGATTTATCATCAGCGATGTCAGATCCATTATATAGCGTGTAGTATGTGTGTGTGCGGGTGTGTCTGTGTGTGTGTATGTGTGTGTGAGTGTATGTTTATCACAGATTTATTTAAATTTATTATTGTTCGAGAGAACGATTTAACTAATTTGAATGCGAGTTCAGGGTCTGTCTTTATTCAGGCTTTCAGTCTTTGTTTCTCTCCCTCTCTCTCTCTCTCCCTCTCTCTCTCCCTCTCTTTCTCTCTCATCCTGTCCTGCAGAGACGCAATTTATTCGAATTAAGTCACGATTTAAATGCGACCAATTGTTGGAGATCAGAAAAAAAAGTGTGTGTTGTTGGTGTTTCTTTAAAAATTGATTTATTTATTACAGTGAGGTATTAAAATATGACTCCAAAATTGATTTAATCGGATTAATTTAAAGGTTTTTTAGTCGAATGCGTTGTGATGTTATGAGTTGCTTTTATGATGAAAAACTTGTGTTTTGCTGAATATTCGCCACTGTTTTATAATGATTTGATCTGATGTTGATGTGATATTAACGATGAAGACGCCCCTTTTACCCCGGCCACCTTTCAGAAGCCGCTAAGTTTTAATGACGAGTTCTATAATTGAGTTAATAAAAACTTGACTCGAATAACTTCATGGACATGCACAAACCACTTGAATGTCAATTAAAGAACTTAAAACAATAAAAACAGGTAGAACCATAGACCAAGAATAACCGGGGTCAGTTTGGAGCTCAGTCGAGTGGCAAACACGCATTCATAGCGGTAAGAAAGGAAAAAACGTATTAATGATGGTCCCCCACCCCATCCAAATCGAAGGGATTGCAGAGAATCACTATAGAAGGGTCGTTATGAAGAGTTGCAGAAATCGTGATGAATTTAAGGCGAAGTAAGAATTAATGGAATCAAGGTATTTGCGCCATCTTTAGTGTGGTTCTCATGTGATGATGAGGTAAGCGGATAAGACTGAGAACTGAAGGAAGGAATGTAATGAAGAAGCAGAAGGGTCTTGAAAGGGGTTCGTTGTTTGTTCTTTGTTACTCAACCACAAATAAAAGTTCGCCTTTTCAATGACTTTTTTTAATAATGTTTGCAAATAATTTTCAGTCGATTTGTTAGTCCATAATGAACATATGTATATAGTATGTGAATATAACTTATGTACATGATATATAGTATGTTTCCCCGGTACTCGAAATGAGTCAGCGACAAAATTCGAAGAGTTCAGAGAGGTCAGCTAGGAGTGTGTTAAATGAAGGAAAAGGACAGTCATAAACATGTTATTATTTATTGTTGTTATTGTTGTTATTGTTGTAGGTGTTGTTGTTGTTGTTGTTCTCATCCCTCCTAACTGCCACATGAGAGTGACGAGAATTAGTCATTTAATTCAATAACACGGGACGGACCATAAAATAACACTGTTCCACCCAGTTGTCTGAACAGTCCTCTTCTTCTTCTTCCATCACCTCACGTGTCTCGACACCCGAACACACCCTGACCATGAGCATGTCGAGAGCTGACATTAATAAATGAAAGTATGCATGCAATGCTTTCAATATTCCAGTGAATAACCATAAAAAACGCAGAGAAAATCCCGATCCCGATTCTGATCCCGGCTGCTTTTTACACTCTCGCGTTGAACTTCCATCAAAGATTGTTTAAAAAGAGGGCACTTTTTTTCCTTAATACAGATAACCTTAAAAAAGTACAACCGCTGTTTTTATCTCCCCCAACAATTTTAAAACCGCAACATTTTCAAAAAACCAAAAACAAACTCTTTAAAAGTAATCTTATCATTAACAGAAAAAAACACACATTTTTTTAGTGGTTTAACCCTCTAGATTTTAGATTTTAACCCTCTTTTCGAAGGAAAAACTTGATTCGAATGCGTGTTTAACATGCAACACTTTTTTAAAATTATGTTTTTTTAAGTCACTTCAAAAGTAATAAAAAAATCACTTACTTTATGATGTCATTTAAATGGTACTTGAAGGATTTTTAAGGTACTTTTGAGTATATTATTTTTAGTAAAAGTGTTGGACTAAAAATTTTCAATAAAGTTTTGTAAAAATCTACACTCAAATTAATTTAAAATAAGAGTGACATGCAAAATTTATGTAATCATGATCATATTTTAATCAAAATTTATACATTTTATCCTCTACTTTATGGTGATATTTCAAGGGATTTTTTCTTGTTCCTCTTCCTTTTTTATACCCTTAAAAACGTCCACTGTGACCATCAGCTGCACATCAACTGACAGCTGTCAACATGGCTGGCCAAATAAGCAGCAACTGTTGTCATTCAAATGACAAAAACATTTGGAGGACAAATAAAGCAACTGACAATAAATAAAAAAGGGAATAAAAAATAAACCTGAAATAGTGCTACATTCGGCATGAGCGAAGCTTAAAAACCCTACAATCTGTGATATACTTCGTGGAAGATCCTTTAATTGAGAACCTTTAGAAGGACCCTCGCTTCAGTGGGGCCTGCTATGATCATTCTTGGATAATTATACAGTCTTGATACTTGGCAGGGCCTCCTTCTGTGTAATACGAACGGAAGGATGTACCACCTGATTCGGGTGTAGGGTATAAAAATAAAGAAGGAAGGACAAAAAAGGATAATATAAAAAATAACACTAAAAAACCAAAAAATTGTCACCTTTTTATAAATATATGTATATAAGTAAGGGTTTTGAAGGAATAACAACAAAACAACAGCACAACAACAACAACAAAAACAAACAATAATAACAACAAAAACAAACAATAATAACAAGAAAACCAACAACAACAGAAGACACGTTGCCTCCAACACATCCGAGTATCTGCAGAGTTGTCACAGTTGCATTTTATGGAAATCGATTCAACGGATGGCTTATGGAAAAGAAAATAAGAAAGAAGAAGAAAATTGAAGAAGAAGAAGAAGAAGAAGAAGTGGAAATCCCCACAAATCAAAGTAATGAAAAGAAATCAATCTGTCTGTCTGAAGCATTTGGCACGCAATGAAATCGATGACTTAAAGACGTCGTAAAGGTGCGGAGGAAGAAGAGAAGAAGAAGAAGACGAGTGTCAAAACAATCAGAAGTAAGTATGAAAAATAAAGAAGAGTGTAAATAATAAGAAACGACAACAAGAACAACAACAATAACAGGAGCTTAAAGAAAATAAGAGAACTGAATAAACAGATCACAGAACAACAATAATAACAAAAACCAGAATTGAAACAACAACAACAACAACAACAACAACAACTGAAACCAAAAGCAGATGAAGAAGAAGAAAAAGTAGAAGAAGAAAAAGAAGAAGAAGAGTCACAAGCAGCAGCCGCAACAGAAGCAACATTAAATTGATAAAATTTGTCGCCTTGAGCACGCTTCGATTGTCAAACAAAAACCAGGTGAAGCAGCGCATCGGATATGTTTGTCAATCGCAGCAGCTTGCATTGATTACAACATGAAGTGAACGAGAGAGAAGGAGAAAGAGAGAGAGAGACAGAAAGAGAGAGAGAGAAAGAGAGGGAGAGAGACAGAGATAAAGAAGAGTGAAAGTAAAGAGTAGAGGAACAACGATAACGTGCTCGTTGCTCGTTCGAAATCGAAGTCGGGAGGATTTCACATTTCAATTTGTCGCTTCTGTCATTCTTGCTGCTTGTCCATTACAGTGACTTTGCTCTGTGGGAGGAAGGGTGGGGATGCCGTGGGACCACGTCTCGAAACACGTCTCAAAACAGACACAAGTCACAAGCCACAGAAACACCTGCTTAAGCGACAACACGTTGCGTTTGTTGAAGGTTTTTTGGTTTCGGTTTTCATTGGTTTCTTTTCAGTTTTATTGAATACTGAAACGTTGTTCCGTGTAAACGATGTTAATTGATATTAGATATGAGCTGGTCTTCCTTCCTTTTAATAACAACGAAGATTAGTGTTGTTAATGAATGCGATTAAATTTGCGCATTTAAAATTTCTGCAGATTACTGCAACCATTGAACAAGTCTTCTAAAAAAATACAAATTAAAAGTTTACTACTAAAAAAAACTTAAGAAGAAACGCAAGTACACATTAGTACATACATACACAAAGCCACACGCACACAGATACATACATACCAAGTATACACACCCTCGTATACGGGGTGAATGTCTACTCTCGAATAACAAACGCAAATATTTGAGCAGTCGCTTCGGTGAGACGAGAGATCGTCAAAGAAGAATGCCAACGAATATCCACACCTTCAATTAGAACCTTGAAAGGGCGCAGAGGGAGGGGAAGAGGGGGATTGAAGGAAAGGTGTTAAGTACAGCACATTTATTTCTTTGGCTCAAGGATGGGTTTGCGTGAGTTCCAGCCCATCAGGATTTAATGTCCATTGATTCGTAGATGGAATACGGGGATCCAATACGTTGGCACTCGTATTTTTCACTTTAGATATGTTAACTTTAGTGGGTGGACCTTAAAAAGCATTCTGTATTCTGTGTGTTCTCTGAGGTGTAAATGAGGTCTAAAGGTGTAAATTTTACGACTGCCAGGCGGCTTGTTTTTTACGTTGTTGCTTTATTGTTGTCGTTGTTTTTGTTGTCGTTGTTGTTGTTGTTCCGAAAGAGCATTAAGGGACTTTTCACTAAACTCCGAAGAGTCACAATTCGTTTAACAGCTGCATGTGTGCGTGTGATTTTTATACCCTACACCTTAAGGTTAAGGGTATATTCACTTTGTCACGAAATGTGTAACGCATAGAAATAGAGACGATAGGTATAAAAAAGTATATATATTCTTGATCACCGTGACCTCCTGAGTCGATTTAGCCATGTCCGTCCGTCTGTCTGTCTGTCTGTCTGTCTGTCTGTCTGTCTGTCTGTCTGTCTGTCTGTCTGTCTGTCTGTCTGTTGAAATCACGATCACAGGAGAACCGGTAAAGATATCGTAATGAAATTTTGCAGAAATATTGTTTCTTGTGGTGTGCAGGTTGGTATTGAAAATGGGCAAAATCGGTCCACGACCACGCCTCTTTTTTAGTAAAAATGTGATATCAGCGTTCGTTTTTGAGTTATGACAACAAAATTTCATTCCTGAGTATAGAGTAGCATTATCCGTTAATAACCCAAATATGGGCGTGATCCGCCCTCTTTTAGGTTACACAGGCAAAAGAGGGTTATATTGTTAAATATATGAACTTCCTGAATAAAACTTTAGATAACAACTTGTTTACCAAGAAAACATTATTACATCAAAACTGGGTGCGGTCCGCCCACTTTTACACTACTTATGAATACAGAATAGCTCATGAAAACAAGTTTATTACCACGGAAATAAAGTTTAAATTTGAATACAATAATAAAATAACTAAACTAGTTATTTTGTTTTGAAAAAGGTAATGACCACGCCTACTATTTATACAGAGGCGTAGCTAGGTCTCATGGAGCCCGCGACGGTCAATCAACTTGCAGCCCCAAAAATTCATAGAATTCAATAAGTCACTACTTGAATTCCACAACTGCCACCCCCGACATCGTGCCGCCCAGAGTGGACCGCCACGCCCGCCCCCCTTACTACGCCCCCCTTTTAAATTTTTTTCAAAACTTTTAGGTGTAGGGTATCTAAGATTCGGCCAGGCCGAATATAGCTTTCTTACTGGTTTTTTGTATTTGCTTTTCATTCAACTGAAGGCTTCAATTTGAAGAAATCCAAAACAAAGCAAAAAAAAAAAAAAAAAAAATCGGGGTTTTTATGAACGGCCTCAGTTTTTATTTATTATTTGCTTTTAACGAATGAAAGAAATCCAATAACTCAGATACAACCAACATACGAGTATATATGAACATTCTTTTATCCTTTTCTTGTTTTACTCGTAGATAAACACATCTTTTAGATAAATGAAATGAAGAGCAAAGTCCTTGCTTAACCTTGAAGCATTCATCAAAGTGAACCAATCAAGTGCTTCACTTTTTATTATTCGATAATTAAAAATTAATGAGTTCACTGTCCGCTTCTAAATCTGCTGAATCCGCTTTCTGTCTGTCGATATCACGCTTCGAGTTCACGCTCGACGCTTTAGACACGCGCTCGTCTCACCCACGAAGCATTTTTATTAACCCCCGAATCATTAGCTAGAGTGAGTGTTAGACGCGCAGTGTTGTTGTTGTTTCTCGTTCTGCCAGACCATCATGAATCCCTTGAAGTCAAAGTGTCAGTCCATGAAAAGGCAGAGTGTCATGAATGACAGAGCGTTACTAACAAGAGGCAGGTTCGACTTGTGATAAGTCAGAAGAGGGGAAGTGAGAGGGAGGAGAGAGAGAGAGAGAGAGAGGGAAGAGTGCAGGAAGTTTAGAGAAACTCGTCAGAAGTTAAAGAAAGTGAAAGTAGAAGTCTTTTAAGTGTTGAATTCTTAAGTAAATCTTCCAGAAATCTTAGAAGAGATTCAAGGAACGCGTTCTTTGGAACTCCTAATAGTCAAATCTTGTATTTAGATGAATTAATCTTGATGCGAATCTTGGATCTTGAAGCCAAAGAATCAACAAATTCGAGTTAAAATTTTCTTTAAAAAAATTAATAAATAACAACAACAAATACCAAGGAAACAAAAGCGCATGTTAAATCTTAATAAAGTCATAAAAGTAACTATTAGTAATTAGGTCCAGAATAAAAAAAGGCATCCTGATCAAGACAAAGGAATTGGATTCATTTTTGTTAATTTTTGACACAAGCCACGAATTAATTTGAGGGTCAATATTAAGAAATAAACAAAATAATAAACCCAGGGGGCAGATGATGCTGCTGTTGTTGTTGTCGCTGCTGGTGTTGATGTCCGGGGTATAAAACGCTAAACAAAATAATCACAAGACAGGCACGAATCATAAACAAGCGGATGAACGGACAGACAGACTGAGAGGCGGACAGATTGAAGGACAGACAGAGCGACGAACAGGGAGTCATATGAAATTAAAGACGAAAGAGAGAATCATACGGAAGGACAGACACACGCACGCGGATGGACGCATGCTTCAACGCGTCTGTTAAGAAGCGGGCTTAAAAAACAGTGTATAAAAGAACAAGAAAGGATCATAAAAAGGAACAAAGGAGAAACAACAACAATGAAAAACAAAACCTGGCCTAATTTATCATTAATCGTGCAGATGGTTTTGGCGGCTCCTGGCGTCCATGCCTCGAAATTAAGCCGAAGCTGCTGGTTGGCGCTGCAATCGCTTTGCTTGCACATTTACAGAGCTGACAATGAGGACTTCTGGTGGAATCAAGAAGAAGGCAGGAACCTGGACAAATCTAAACGCACTGGACCCAGGGGCGAACAACAACATCAACAACAACAGTAACAACGAATAGAAGAGTAGCACCCAGAATAACAACAACAATGTTGGGTCAGGTCATGCAGTCAGTTAGTCAAACGTCAGTGAGATCATTTAGCATAGAAACACCAATAAAAGAGCTCAAACAGACATACAAACAAACGAACAGACTAACGAACAGACTAATGAACAGACAGACAGACAGCGACGTAAACAGACAGGCAGCCATACAGACGAACATCATCGTCACAGGTTGATTTTTTGTCTGTGCATCGAGAGTGACACAAAATGTTGCACTGCCGGGTGTTGTTAATGTTGCCCGATGCGAGGCAGCACGCTTCTTTTGGCGTGGCTCCACGGAGACGGAGCGTTGCACGCGTTGATGCAGCTGTTGTTAGTGTGGTTGTTTTTCTCTTTTTTGGGCCATAATATTTTTTAACAGCTTTTACTCAACATTGTTTCACTCTTTTATTTTGTTTTTTGGTAGCAGCAGCTGCTGTTGCCGTTGCTGCGGAGAAGCGGTGTTTAATTACTGTCAGCAACAACAAAACAGAAAAAGAAACAACAACAACAATGATGAACGGATGGTCCAGGAGCAGAGGGTGATGGTGACAAGTGCTCGAGTGCAAATTAAAAGGGCTTAATTTTAGTTGGTCAAGTTAATTTCTGTGGTCAACAAAAAATAGTAGCCGTGTGTGTGAGAGAGAAAGAGAAAGAGAGAGAGAGAGAGAGAGACAGAGAAAAATATAGAGAGAGAGAGAGAAAGAAAGATAGAAATAAAGAACGGATGAAATGAGGAAGAGCCAGGGAAAAAATCACAAGAAGTAGAAGGAATAAACGACATAACAACAAATCAACAGCAGCAACAACAGCAACAACAAGGAAAACAATAATAACAACAACAAAAACTACACCGAAGCTACAACAACATCATCCAACTGTCATAATTCGTGCTGAACTGCATCCACTAATCCATGATGTGGTTGTTACTTTTGTTGTTGTTGTTGTTATTATTGTGGTTTGCTGTTATTATTGTTGTTGCTTTTGTTGCTGTTATTACTGGGGTTTGTTGTTGTTGCTTAAAAATGTTTCAACTTGTGTAGGATGGCAGAAGTATCATTAAAATGTTTAACATGCTTAAAACACGAGTTAAACAGCAGCTTCAAAAATCAACAACAACAAACCAGATGATAAAACGTCGTCCATAGCGAAGTGTTCATAAGGCAGAAAAAGATTAAAGAAACTTCAAACAATACCAAATGGTACCCTACAGTTGGCCAGCACTTTATGAAGACAGATTTAATAGGTTTCTAGTGATCTTTGTGTATCTGTGTATCTTTTTGCAACTCAGATGGGCTTCAAACTTCACTCCACTCCACAACCTCTGAATAACAAATCTTGTGATCCAACTCTAATCATATTCTCAAAGAAAGGATACCCTAAACCCATGTACAATGTACATAAGTTGATTAAATCGAAATCAATTTAATGTAATCTCAATCAACGTCATTTTAAGCCAATCAAACTCATTATTGAAAATCGAATTTCGTCCAAATGTTTTTAAAGTTGAATTTTAAAGCATACTTAATTTAATTAACTTGAGTTTAAAGGACATTTGAGATTATTCACAACAACTACCATCGATTTACAGACATATTTATAAAGTGTTAAATATACTAAATTAAGTGAATAACTCTAAACTTTTACGTAACTAAAAACGTTTTTAAGCTTCTAATGGATTTAATTGAAAACAAAGGAGAAAGGATTTCAATACTGACTGCTTGAATGACTGACTGCTTGAATGACTGACTGCTGATTGACTATTGAATGACCCAGTAAATGAATGGCCTCACTCGATATGAAGCTGATCTAATTACTGTATCCGAGTGCGTTTAGAGAACACCAACAAATGTTCACAAATCCTTAATTAAACAGATGATTTTTCACTTTGGCTTCTTTTGTTTGTTTCCCCGTTGAGACAACAACAACAACGGCATTGTTTCAAAAGAGTTCCATATAATAAACATCTTCAAAGAACCTCCTACACAAAAATCATGAGCAAGGAAGAAGTTCTTAAAACGAGTTCACCGACAGACCGACAGACAGACGACAAGTAAACAAGTTTAACGTGGTGAATATGACGCTAGTTATGTAAACTGCCGAAGTAGGTACCGACCGGGCCCAGTGGCAATGAAGTCCCTGTTTTATTGCTTTGTTTATGCCTGAAAGTATGATGGATTGGGTGCTGTGAAGCGAGGTCGGAGGTCGCAGATTTCAGGCTCATGAAAGAGTTTTCTTATCTTAAGCAACACTTAAAACAAGGATCTGGTTCTGGAAGTGGTTCTGGTTTATAGTACCAGATGATAAGCGGGGTTAAACACTAAAAGTATTGTTTATGCTCGATGAATGCCACTCAACACAACAGCAATAAAAGAAATATTAAAAGGAACACCAGCAACAACAATAAACAACGATAAGAGAACAAAGACAGAAAAGTTATCATGTAAATAATGTGTTTAAGTGATAAAATTAAAGGATCTTGTATAGACTGTCCTTCTAGGAATACGATATCATGTCTTTCTACATACGAGTGCGTTTTGATAAGACAGCAACAACAACAACAATACAAACCAACGTCTATCTGTGTTAAGCGCCACTTAGTAGCACTTCGGACTCTTTTCCGTGTGACATTTTAAGCTACAGATACTAAAAAGATGCCCATCCTCAGTGGATGGATGGGACGCACGGCATGGGAGCATGAGCTGGTCTACTTGCAGCCTGTACAGTCGACGCCTTTGCTTTTGTTGAGGTTTTTGGGTTGTAATTCATTCGTGGACTCAATTTAGACTTAATTTAGGTCAATGAAGAGGTGACAAATACACCAATTTTACTTCTGTTTTTGTTGTTGTGGTTCTACTCTTACCTTCTCTTTGTGATGCCAAAATTGCCAGAGTTTTTTGCAATACACCGGCTGCTGCTAAAATTAGTCGTTGTTGCTGTTGCATTGCTGCCAAAAGCAACACTGAAGTGAATGAAATATTTTTAATGTTCTGCAAATTTAGAACATTTATATTGCTTATAAATTCGATTAAAAATACATCTGCTGCTGTTATTTTAGAAACAAAATATTCTAATTAAAGATTTATTTACAAAGTTTTCTCTCTGTCTCTCACTCGCTCTCTCGTTCTTTTCTCTGTCGTTCCATTCTCTCACATTTAATTAGAACAGTGGAATAAGCAGATGTTATTAAAACTACTGCTGTTAAAGCAACAACATGTTCACTGCTCTCTTTCTCTGGAGAAACTGTTAACTCATAGCTAACAATGTTCAGTTTTCTCTGTTAAGTTCAGTCGTTTCTCTCCAACGGGTTCGAAGTTCGAACATTCCGTTGTTTGATTCCGTCTCTCTTTTAACAACTGATTCTCTTTGTTGTTCCAAATGTTAATACTATTAAGAGAGTTAATCTCTGTACTGTCAACAGTTCTGTAAAGTGATATAAAACAAATACCATGTTTGCAAAACTGATATTATTGCCAAGAGATGGCGGTGAATAAATGTTATGTTAATGTTATGTTATATCTTTTAAAACACTTTAATTGAATTATAATAAAAAAACTAATTAATAAAATAAATAAACTGTTAAAAAATAATATAAATTATAACATTATTTAAAAGTTATTTAAATGTTAAATCTACAAAAATAATAATAAAAAAAAATAAAATAATTGTTCAAGTTTCAATTGGTTCAGATATAAAGCAACATCGATTTATCCGGATGCGGATATAGTATGTATGTTGTACATAGTATGTATGTACGTATAATCTAATGTGAATGTATTTATATCACACCTGTTGGAATCTGATGAATTTTTCTAAAGAAATAAATGCACATTGATGTCGATAAGATTCACGTCGAAAAGCAGTAAACAGAACTTCAATAAAAGAGAATACAGTAGATAACATAGCCTAACATATCATTTGGTTAACATATCAAAACTGTTAACGATAACTGCTGTTATATGCTACGGTGTTTGAATTTTTCCTTCTCTGTCTTTCTCTCTCTCTTTTCTCTTTAAACACATTTTCAGCTCTCTCTCTCTCAGAGAGAGCTCTCTTACTCTTACTTTCCTGTTTTCCATTTTAATTTACACATCATACCGTTAGAAAAGCGGGACTATCAAACTGATGATTTGTTGTTGCATGTTGTGTTGTTGTTGGCATCAAACATAAACCAACAACAACGGACGATGAAAATGTAAACAACTCCTGTAAAGATTCGTTGCCAGGTTCGTTTTCTCCACAGCGGACTGCAGTGAAATCGTTCGTTCGTTCGGCGGCAGTCACTTTGGACGCGCGTGTTGAGACGGTTGACGGCAGCCAATGCGGATGATTTGCAGTTCTTCATTCTTGCCTGTATATGGTATATGTGTGTGTGTGCGAGTGCAAGGAGATATATTAGTTAAAAAATGTATTTTAAAAAAATGCACCTGCTTGTCCATCATCAATGTTAATGATGACGTTTAGTAGTTAATCAAAGAAACGGATTATTTAATCAAGAAAAATTAATAGAAAGTTTCGAATTAATGCTGCCGTGGATTTATAACGAAACATCAACAAAAAACAAGTAACAGAACAGTGAGTGTTAAAATATAAATATTTAAAAAAATATTTAAATATTAAATATAAATATTTTCCAACAAAATTTAAATAAAATTATTTTCATTCCTTTTAAAACTATACAAATTCTGATGCCATTTCTTTCGAAAGTCAACTCGATTCTTGTGGCGGTATAAATCTTAAAAATCAAATCAATTAAAAATACTTTGGAATATAATGAAGTATTTTGAAGATCATTAAAAATCGCCGGTAAAAAAAATTAATTAAGATCTGCTTGCAAATTAAAACAACAACCGAATTCATGAGCGCCATATTTTTTCTAAAATAAAATATTTAAATAAAATGTTTGTATATTGAAGTAAACATTTAAACACATAATATTAAAAATTTCAACACAACAAAGGACAAAATATTTAAATTAATAACATTTTGAAAGTGTTTACATTTAAAATAATAAACTAAAGAATCATCATCAGACGAGCAACTCACGTGATCTCACGAAATCTTAAACAAGCTGTAAAAGGATATAAATTGAAACAGAGTTGCATTTCACGTAAGTGTTTCTATGATTAAACTATGATTTTTTGTATTATTAACAAAGCTAAGCGAAGTGAAATCCTTGAAATCAGACACGACGAGTGTTTTCTCGAGTGTGCAGGCTGACGACCCTCGGAATGACTTCGGTATTCTGTACGTGTTCGCTTTTTGCTTTTTTTGTTATTTTCTTCTTTTTTTATTTTTGTTTGTTTTATTAATTTAAATGTGGAGCAACTTTCTTTCCAATTTCAAAGGACGAATTTCGTAAAAAATCATTCCTTCATTTGATATGCAACATGATGATACATCACGATGATGTACTCAGTGAAAACTGTGTTCAGTCTGATCTGATGCGATGATTATTCTAGGAAATCTACAAATTCAATCAACAAAGTGTTTAAGAATCTAGAAAAAAGAAACAACAAATTTTGCAACAAATTTGTAATCTTAAGTAAAACGAAGAAGTATAAATAGATCATATATGGAATGAACATCATAGTAATGTTGTTGTTGTTATGTTTTTCAAAATACCGGCAGTTATAAAAAAGTACAGAACTAAAGAATGTGAGAGAGACTCAGTAATGCAACAACTAGTATAAAATTACAAACACGTACTCAAGACAGCGAAAACAATCACTATGAGTGATAATCCGAAACACTCTTTCGAGAAATTAGAATCCTTAAAAACATTTCAGTGAACCCAGAAAAAAAAATCACTGAAGATGTCATAAGAATTCCTCTTAAAAATGTCACTGTACCAGTCTTGGATCTGTTCGTATTTTTGTCTTTGTACTGATGTTCTATTTATGTACAGATGCACTGGTTTAAAAACATGTGTTTCAGTACCGTCTACTTAGATATTTAATTTTACACGAACCACACAATCCTAAATGTTTTAAAAATTTAATATATTTGGAGCTGCCCTCAGTGCTGTATGGTCAGTTATGTGGCAATGTAGCAATATTAATGAACTAATTGAATTTCTTTTATAATTAATTATTAATATTTGTAATATTTGTCAATATTATTATCCATACATACTAATATATGGATGTATTTTTTATCTACTCTCAATAAATTACATGCGATATTATAATGTCCGATATTTGCTCTCTCTCTCCCTCAGAAATTGAGATATTCTTAGTCGATGTTCTAATACCATATGTTTTAACATTAAGACAAAAAAAAACTTCACTACTTCTTCTGGAATAACAGTAATTCTTCTGTTTCATCGAAAGACCCATTTAAGTTCTGGTTAAAATTCTACATTTTTAATTCCATTACTAAATCCGAAGTTGAGCTGAATAAGTAAGATAAGTAAGTAATAAGAAGTAAAGAAATTAAGTTTCTCTTCAACTCATAGAATTCGATAAAATCTTGTTTTGTGTTGTATAAAGAAAAGTTTTCCAAAAGGAAAACACAGAATTGCTTCACAAATATTACGAGAAAAGCCAAAGCAAAAAAAAACCCAAAAACCTTGAAAGCGTGCTTCGTAGTTTCTAAGAAAAGAAATAAAATAAATTGTTCGGGTTCAATTGGACTCGGTCAAAAATGAATTCTGCTTTGAATTTGAATTACGAAAAACCAGTTTTGGTATTTTAATGGGAAGCGAAAGAAAGACGTCAAGATTTTTGTCCAAAATATAAAGAACCGTATTACAAGAGAAGATTTTTATTTATATCGTGTATAGTCTTTGCTCCAGTGAATGCAGGATGAAAGAATGAAGTGATTCATTCTGATGCCGAAAATAATAATAAGTAAAATAATAAAAAGTACGCGAGTAAAATACTCAACAGAGGAACGAGGAACATCCATCAATCTGTCTGTCTGTTTGTCTGTCTGCTCAACTGTCATCTGTTTAAGCACCCACAAAGTGGCTGAAAAGTGATTTCCAATAAATATAACAACCAAATGTTTTTCGTTTTCTCCCCGCTCATTCCCCATCCCTGTCCATCGTCCCTGTATTTGTCCCTGTCCTTGTCTTTTCCATGTTCCATTTGTTTAAAAATTCTTTACTTTTCTGTGGCTTTCCACTCCAATATTTTATCTTAAATAACTTCCAGATATTTTTTTATTTTTCCTCTTTTCTGTGTTTCTTTAAATTCAAAATGAAAAATTTAAAAAAAGCGGAAAAAACCTAAACAACTAAAAAATTAAAAGGTAAAAAACCACATACAAAAAACCACCGGAAACATGAAGAAGATGAAGATGAAGATGAAGATGAAGAAACACAGGAACAAAGCATAATTCGTGAGAAAAAAGATTTCCAATCAGTACAAGAAAACAACAATTGCAACAACAACAAAAAAACCAATTTGTCCAATTTAACCACAACACAAACAAATTGATGCACCTCAACATCTTCGTTTTGTTGGATTTCATTATCTTCTTTTGCTTCTTCTTTTTCTCCTTCACCGTCTCTTGTTCTTCTTCTTCTTATCTTGTTGTTCTTGTTTGTGTTGTTGTTGCATACGTACATAACTTAGACAGAGAGACGACCAACAACAGACATTCGTGTCATTTATGCGTATCTGTCAGCTTCATGGAAGCATAAAATTGCAGCTCGCGTGGTTTTTAAGCGTGTTACTCTTCATGGATTTTTTGTTCATCCGCTTCAGTTTGTTGAAAATCTTAATAATTAAGAGGGGGAAACGAGGGAGGGGGGAGGGAAATGAGGAAAATACGAAAAATATTTTGTAAAATCAATTGCTCAACACCAACGAAACGCCTCCAAAATAAGACGAAAGTAAGGAATTCCAAATAAAAGACATTACAATTTCAAAACTTATTATATAAGAAATTCTAAAGTTTATTTTTGGGGCGCATCATTTTAAAAAAACTTCAGCACACTCAATGAATTTGAGTATGTACACAAACTAATACATATATAAGTAGAATGGTGTGTGTGTGTGTGTAGGTGTGTTCATTTGTTCATGTTTGTTGTTACGTATTTTAGTCGGCTTTGAGTGCAATTCTATGTTTTTGTTTGTTTCTGATGCTTATTTTGATAAATCACTTAACACGAAACTATTTTTTAAAGTGACAGAATGACATCACAAAAGCACAACAATTTAAGGATCCACTCATTTGCAAATTCAATAATAACACACACACAGATGTACGAATATCGATGGTCTTGTAAACTCACAGATAGACACATGATTCATTCATGCTTTATGAACAACATACAATACATAAACACAAACAGTTTTTTATACTCATTGACAGTGTGCCAAACGTTGTGATAATGAATTTAATTTGCAATTATTTCATTTCATTCTCCCTAACTACTTGTCACACTCTTTTCTCTCTCTACTCCTCAAAGACCAGCCCCTTACCATCACTTCCCTGGTCCCCATCAACGGGGATGCCGCGATTACTGTTTCTCCTTCTTCTCCAATCCCCTTCTTCTCCAATCCCCTTCTTCTCACACTATACGAATGGTTACCCAATGGAGGGTACTGTAAAGTACCATTGTTGCTGCTGTTGTTGTTATTCGCAGATAATTCATCAATTTCGGTGGCACTCCAACGGACTCTCTATAATTTTAATTCTTGAGCTTAAGCGTTACATGTGGTTATTATATTGTATAAAATGTTATGACTCACTTGAGTTTTCTTTTATTTTTACGGATTGTTTTTTTAGGTCGCAGCATCTGAGTATTACTAAATATTTTAAGGGAGTTTTTCTCCCCGGGCACACGTATTTATTGAGGCTTCGATGGTTAAAGCAATAAATGATTTGATTGTTTTTAATCCAATAATACTAACAAGAACAAGAACAATAAAAAGTACATCATCAACATCATTATCAACATCATCAACAACATCATCAACAACATCATCTTCAACATTCATTTTTCAACAACAAATTAATTGATTTTTCTTTGACTTTGTTTTTTCTTTTTTAATTAATAGCGTCATTTTAGAGGTAAACTTAAAAAAAGTGACTAAGTGCGTGAAAGAGGGGCGGAGGTGGGGGGAGAGAGATAGGGAGAATACAAACGGGAGTGAAAGTGAAAACTATTAAATTAAATACTAAATTCTAAATGAGAATGAAAACAATCATCGCTCAAATTTTGCACTAGAACGGAAACTGAAGAGTGTTTTAAAGTTGATGCTGAAGTTGATGTTTGAGATGATGGTTGAGTCGATGTTTGAGTTGAATTTTGAGTTGATGGTTGAGTCGGGGTTTGAGTTGAGTTTTGAGTTGATGTTTGATGAAGTGGTACTGGCGCCAAAGTAACCTAATTTCAATTGACGGAAGTAACTAACTGAGTTCTATTCAATTGAACACTTCAAAGTTTCAATCAATTCTCTCAAGAGCAGTAACAGGAGCGAAAATTATGCAGTACTTGCAGTTTTTGTTGTTGTTGTTATTGTTGTTGTTTGCAATTAAAATGTTTCTTTCTTTTTTATTGCTTAATTTTTATTTTTATAAAGTACAATAGTGTGTCTATTTTACGAGTATGATAGAAATTACGCAAGTAAGCCGTCACTCAGTTTGATGATGAATGATTCAGGTCAACATTTTACTTGGCAGCACGTGGATCTACTCTAGTGATAAATGCATCCAGATGCCCAGATCCACCCATTGGGGAAAATTGTGAAAAGTTTCAATGGGTTTTATAGTGTCTCAGAGACTGCGGGTCTGTCTGAGTGCTGAAGAAAACGTATGGAGATATCTGAGTGCAATTTGATACACTCACGATAATTAGTATTATTCTATAATTAGTATTAATATGATGCCGAATATGGGCGTGGTCCTCCCATATTTTTATAAAAAATGTCGTTAAATGTAAAAAGTATAGATTATCATCTAGCACCAATATTAATACTCATCGAAAGAAAGGTGTGGTCCGCCCACTTTTCCCTTTTGAGCCTCGGCCAATGATTCGGCACTCTTTCTGGTTCTAGGTTTCTAGGTCTGCTTAAAACTTTTGACCTATTTCACTATCTTTGTTATTATTCTCATATTGTCATTGTTATTGTTTGATTTTTGCATTTTGTTTATTTGCATTTTATTTTAATTTTCAATTTCTATGCACTCATCAATCTGCTTTATTATTCAATTTGTTTGCTGATTTGATGTGATTTCATCAGCCAGCAAATCTTTCGACATTAGTTTAGAAACTAATGCAGTCACTTAAACTCTTCATTTAGATTTTCTATTCTTCTGGTCTTTTATTTGAATCTGTTGTTTGCTTTGTGATCTTGTTCTTCTTCGTTTCTTTTTGTCCCTCTTCTTGTCCCTCATACATACATTTTTATATGGTCGTCTTTATCGGTCCGAATCGCCTGTGGCTGGGATGCTTTTAGTAATTGTTTTTAATTGATGTCGATTGCATTTCTTATTTAAATAATTTAATTGTAAAGTTGAGTTTATTATAGTCGCATTTCAATTAAATCACAATTGATGTATTATTTATTAAATTCTGTTTTTTGCTTCAATGCTTTTGTTTTGATGCTTTGGGCTAGAAATATTGTATTATATACCTACATATATGCATATAAAAGTTATTTGCGAGTAATCATGTGATACTGGAATTTCAATTCAAATGCTAATTCATTAATTTTTGTTGCTAATAATTATTATCCAATGTTTGTCGACGAAATGAATTCATAATTAAATGACATTTTATACTGAATGAAATAATTAATTTTATATTTATTTGGTTGAATAGTGTAATTAAAGGTCCTAATAAATAATGACTACATTTAAAATGGATGTTTACAACGTGTTTTACAAACAAATTTCTGATATCGTTCTGAAGTAATTAGAATAAAAATTTCAGTTGATATTAAATCTTAACTCATATGGCGTAATCAATTATGAAATAATAGTTATTCATTCATTTTCATTAATCTAATAAAAAAAATCTGCCTAAACATAAGCTTAAAGTCGATAAGAGAAACCCTTCTATTCACGTGAGAAAAAAGTGGGAGAAAAAATCTTGTTGTTAGTTTCGTTATTGATATTTAATAGATATCTTATAGACACAATAGATACCTTCCATATATGATAGAGACTATAAAAATTCAGTTAATATTCAGTTAATATACATATTCAAACAAAATCAATAATTTTGCCTCAAGATATTTCTATACTCTTATCGTATATTTATTTGAACTCTTCGTTAAAAAGTTCAAAGCTTGACCTGAACCAACTGAAGACTATCAACAGCCTGGTGAGGGCTTTTCTATGAGGTTCTGTTCTCAATGTAGTTGTTGCTGTTGTTGTTGTTCTTCCCCGCTTTGTTGTTGTATTTCATCTTACGTTTGTTGTTGTAGTTGTTATGGTTTCTTTGTATTTAGACTCAATTTGTAAGGCTTCTTTGGTCGTTGATTTTGCTTTAGTGCTTCACAATTTTTATTCTTGTTTTGTTTAGTTGTATAAATTAATTTGTATGCTTAGTTTTATCGTTTCTATAGCTTCTTTAAGGGTTAAAATCTGAATATAATTTAATCGTGGACTATTGAGTACTTTAAAGTAGTGTGTGTAGATGAAAATCTTATCGTAGTTTTATTAAGTGGATTAGATTCTATCCATGTTAAGTCTCCGCTCTGCATCAAGTGATTAAAGTGATTTACAAATTTTTCTTTTTTCAATTCAGTTCCTGCCGCGTTCTATTCTACTGAAATCTGTTTCATTTATTTTGTTGTCTTTGATTCTTTATAGACATATTCTACTATATGTATATCCTCTATTTAATTATTCCTCTTACTTTTTTTCTATACTAAACTCATAAATTACGAAAAACACATAAACGAACCTGTCCCAAAATTCAGAAAAATCAAACGCCCCAGACAATGTGTCGCTTTTACGGATGAACACTTTTACGGGTGTGAGAGATCGGTGATAGATGCACCCTTTTTAAATGACTTTTTTAAACACTCGCAAGTGCTCAGTTTAGATGAGAGCTTGATATGGATTTGTAATGGCCACCACCTCACCTATCAACATAAATCCAGAGACTTACTGTGCATTATACAATTACTACAATCATTCCAACAACTCCCTGAATTAAGGGCTCCGTAAACATGTGTTTCCGGTGTACAACAATTTCCATTACCTGCCCACAGATAGTTAAGAGTACTGGGTAGCTAACTTCATAATTATTCTTATTGTTTTTTATTTCATTGAAAGTTATACAGGTGGTGGTTTAAATGCTCTTTTATGTTCGAACAAATTCTGAAAAATAGAAGAACTGAAGCTTTTGGTTAGTTTAGGGTTGTGGTTATGGGTGTCGGTTATTTTAGGGTTATGGTTATGGGTGTGGTTTAGTTTGGTGATCATTTGGGATCACTTTTAAGTGTTGTGCATAATATTTCACATACATATGTTCATATCAATAGAATACGAACACAAATATTTTATTTACTAACAGATAAAATTTCAATGTTTATTTAAATTTTGTGTACAATTTTTAAATGCTTTCTTTCTTCTTTTTTTCAGGTTGAATGATTGACAAGACTAAACTTTGATTGTTGTTGATGCTAAACCTATAAACTTCTGATAAAGCATTTCAAAAGTGTTTCCAAGTTGCATTGGCAGGTTTTCTTTTTGTGTCTTTCAATTAAGTGAACTTTCAAATTCGAACTAAATTATTGATTTTGTAAAGCGGTGCTTTAGAAGAATCTTGATACAAAATGACACATCTACTGGGATATATATTGATATACTTCATCTTTTTACAAGGTAAGTTAAAGTGAAGCTTAGGTTTTGAAATTGATAATGATATAGATGATAATATAATGAAGAAGTAAAGATGAAATATATATTTTGAACTATATCTCTGTTAGACGAGAATGTAAATATCCTTTCAAACTTTATCCTTTGAGGAAAGAAAATATATTAAACCCAGTGTTTTTTTCTAACTAAATGAGTTCCTGTCTGATTTTTAATTATTTTTACTTAAACTGTTGTCAAATGTTGCGAATTACGTCAGAGAGTCGATCCTATCACTATCCGGTTCCTCACGTACATCACTTCAGTGCTTCACGTACTGTTTTTCATCAGTGCTTCACAAACTGTTCTTAAGTTCCTCACGTAACACATTCTGTCACTTTCACACTTGAAATAATTGCCCGAGCTCTGGTTTATATCCCATTCGAACTTATTACATTATTATGTAATAGATTCTTTTCGCTTTATACAAGGAATAGAATTCGTTCGTGTTTCTGCGGAAAGGAAACTTTTGCGTCATCAAAAATCATGGAACGGATGACATCGTGGATGAAATAATTAGAAAAATTAAAGTAATAAAAACGGATGTCGATTGTTCATTAAAATTAAATGTGAAGTGGGCGGCATTGATATCCTTCCCTCCTCCACTTTATCCCCGTTCCATCATTATTCTCCTACACTTCGCAACCCACCTCTCACTAAAATCAAACCTCAATAAAAACCAAACGAAAGACAACAACAAAACCACTCTAATAATAAACACCTTTAACATTTATTTGACCCATGCTAATGTTAGTTTTTATACTGCTTTATGTTGGTGTCATTCTTCTTGTGGTTGTTGTTGTTCTTTATTATTTCTTTTTTGTTGTTAATACAATTTCTTGTATAATTTATACCCGTGTTATTTCGCCTTCGCTTTTATGAAATTTAATCGGTCACGGAAAAAATCGTTTAGTGTAAACAAAGCAAAAAAAAAAAGGAAAAATTAACAAAATACAATGTGGCTACGCTGGAGAATTGACGCTATATAAATTTCATTGTTCATGATTTGGGGACACAAAAGTCATGTGAAATAAAGTCTAGTTTTTCATTGAATGCACTTTATAATGGGCAACACTGGCAGTTAGAGTTTCTGCCGCAGTGATTTTTACGTATCCAAGACTGACGTTTGTTACGTCATAACATTTGATTTCTAAATTGAGAGAGAGAACGAGAGAGTGATGGCAGGAGAGAGAGAGAGAGTGAGGCAGGGAGATAGAATGAGTGATAGAGGGAGAGAGAGGGCCCAACTGACAATTAGGGTTCCTCCCGCAGTGACTTTTAAGTTTTCAAAACTTTTAAATGACGTTTCTTACGTCATCAGATTTCATTTCAACAGTGAGAGAGACAAAGTGAAACAGCGTGTGTGTTTTTTTTCTCTCATTTGTCTACTACAATTTCTCATTTCTCTTTGTACTCAATTATCTGGAGTTGCCAATGGGCTTAATTATCGTCTCTGCCAGTGTTGCTTCTTCAGTGTCTTTTGCAATTGAAACGAATTAACTTTGTGCGAAAGACTGCCGTCGCATTGAATTCAGTTCAATTGAAGTGGATGTGGAGAAGTACGAGAGATAAATAAGTGTGTGTGTGTGTGTGTGATTGTGTCCATGGGTGCGTTCGTGTCCATGTGTGCTGCTCTTTGTTTTAATTAATAAAATGATTTAGCGCCGTCGTTGTTTGCTGTTGTAGCTGGTTTTGTTTTCGCGTGATTCCTCTTCATTTAATATTATTTTTATTCCTCTTCTTCTTTTTCTCCATCGTAATCTTCTTCTTTTACATGTTCTTGGCGGTTATCCAATTTCAAAAAATATTTTAAGGCATGTTTTTAATCAAATGTGAAGTGGTTGGTCGTTTTTGTTGTTGTTGTTGTTTTAATGATCTGAAGATGTTGGAGATTTTTTTTGCAATCTTTTCGTTTCCTTTCATTCACTCAAATGAGACAAATTTTGAAGCGTTCAAGTTAGATGTCCGATTTAAAGTGATATGATTATTTTTTCGCAAAGGCGTATCTAAGAATTGTTTTTTTAAAATAATATTAAATAAAAATGATCAGCAGTTTTTCAGTTTAAACATTTTTCTTTTTTATTCTTTTCACCTTTCAATTGAATTTAGTTTCGATCAGAATAAATTTTGTAACAAATCGCTTGCATAATTTTCTCAGAAGAAGCGCAAAAAATTAGCTGCACTATGTACATATTTTAGCCTTATGAATCACCCTCGTCATGGACCCGTGCCACCCTCCCTTGCCGCCCACTGCACACACGTCACTCTCACGTGCAAACGTTTAGCAACAGTGTGACTTCATCTTCTGTGACGTCTTTTAGGATCACCCTATACAGGGCGGATTCGAATTGTGGGCGTGACACAAAATCACTGCAAATAATGGCAAAAATTGCAGTTGTTAGACGCATTCGTTGAGGTGCCCCGGAGGGTGTGGAAAGGCTGAAACATGCAAAAGAGTGCCGGAAATTGAAATTCAATGAAATGATTTATAAGCAAAAATAGTGCCGTTTGGAGGGGTGGGGGCGAAAACGGGTGGGACGAGGCTAAGGAACTGAAGTTATTTCACTAACAGAGCGACACACAAACGAAAGTTGATGAGCTGCTGTTGACAAGCAATTTTTCATTTGAAGAAACGTTGTTAATCAACAGTTAAATGTTGGAAAAATTTCAAATGCATTCAACTTCTTTCTTCATTTATACTGAATTAACGAGTTTTGAGTACTTTTCATTATTCTTTTTCATAATTTTAATGTAATTGAGAACACTCCCCTTTTTAATTGTTTCCGAGTTTCATTGTTTAATGATTCTGGTTAAAGATTCTGGTTAAAAAATATTCTTTTGGATTTCATCAATTCTTTGATAGAAATACGAATATCTTCGAACATATTCAAATAAAATAAACTATAAGTTAAAATTGCAATACTTTCACAATTAAGAGAGAGAAAGAGAGAGCGTGAGAGACATAAAGAGAGATAGCGAAAAATATTCACTGAAAATTAATTTTTAAACATTGTAAAAACGAAAAGAAAATCAAGCCAAAAACAATTTGAAAAAGTAATAAAAGTAAAGATATTTTATTCGCACCAGCAATTATACACATACACATACAGACACACAAACATGCAAACATGTGTGCATACACACTCAGGCACACAAGAATTATTAGCCAAAACATGAGCCATGGTAACACGTAATAAATTTATCATTCTGAATGAAAAATAAACGCATTCCGCTGACTTTTTCTAACTTCGGCTAATAAATCCAGAAGGAAGGGAGTAGTAAAGAAAAACTAGTGCACAAGCAGCGGAGACGAGTGCCGATGAGGAGCACCGCGTTGCGGGGCACAAGTGGACCATCAGGAGGACACCAAAAACAACAACAGCTTGGGAAAATATTCAACTTGTGCTCGTATGTATATCTGTGGATGTGTAAAAGGAAAAACATGACTTCAAATCAGAATAAATGAAAGCCCACCAACGGAGAATTGCGAAAAATATGCCATGGAAATGCTTACAAAACGGCAATCCGCAAAAGAGAAAATGTAAGTCAACAACAATCGAAATAAAAAACTCATTAATCTAAATATAATATGTATATATGTAATGTCGATATAATAAATTAAAATTAAGAAATAAATTAAATAAAAAACTTCTCTTAAATCAACCTTCTCTTGAAGTTATGTTACAATAGTAACTCTCTTTATACAAAACTTTTGTATTATTAAGTGATGTTTAAGAAATATTTAGTAGAGCATAAAATGCTTGTGTAGTAGCGCAGGATGAAGAAAAAAAAGAAAAGCGAAAGTGAGTCTAGTTACTTGGCTAAAAGAATTGATTGAACGAACAGATATGGAAGAGTCTATAAAAGCTGATTTTGATTCTTTTCTGTTTTACTCACGAGTAGAAACCTTTATAATACTCCGGTCATCGGTAATCTACCATTCTGTTGTTGTTGTTTTTTTCTTATCAGCGCGTAAGAACTGAGAAAATATTCAAAGCATGTTCATCTAAAGATACTTAGCGAAAATACGAATAAAAGAGTATTAAAAGTGTAACAGAAAAATGCAAATAAAAGAGAAAAACCATGTAAGAAAAGCAGTTGTTAAAAGCGGCTCGAAACCTACAGAAAACAGAAGATCGGGTCAAAGTCAAAGCCGCCAACAAAAGATGGACACTAAAATTGAGAATTTTTGTTTGTCTATCAGTTTCTCTGTAACAACACTTAGAATACAACAATGTAATTGAATGTTTTTATAGTTAAGCCTTCCATTTTCAACACTTTTTCTTTATTCAACGTTTCTAAACTAATTTTGAATTATAAGCATGTACATGTTTTTAACGGGGGAAAATGATAAGCAAACATGAAGAAGCGTGCTTCTAAAAGCTTCTAAAATGTTGAAAGATTTTACAATTGATACGATTTCAATTATAAATTATAATGTAAGTAAGTGTAAACTATTCCATACATCGATGATTTCTAAATTTGAGTTCAATACAAAGACGTAAACTGAACGTAAATAAATGAATTAAGTTTAAACCTCTCACGAATGGAGAAAAGATATGGTGTTTTACATTCGAAAATGGAGCCTCGTTCGGTTCCAAACGTATGCGGTGCATAAATTACTAATTTTACGGTTTACCTGGACAATCGATGCACTAAAATGAACATTTCATTTGATGGTTGTAAGTATATTTTGCTGAACGATTCCATTCCGGCGGTGGTTCGGGTGATGGTTTAATTTATTTATTCTTTTCACTATGCGTATGTTTTTGCCAATGCAAGGGGAGGGGGGGGGGGGGGGGAGGACGGGTAGTTCTATTTATATGCAGCTTATGCAAAAACTATACATAAAAAACAAATAAAAATGTATTTTTATTGTAATCGATTGAAAAACAACTGTTTCAGTTGTAAATAACTCTACACTGCTGCATGCATAATGTTCTTATTAAAACAACTACAACTACTTTTGTTGCTGTTGCTTCTGTTGTTGTTATTGTAGTCGCTTCAGCTACTACTTTATTGTTATTTCGGTTTCAGTTTCCATTTAAATCTGCAACCATTCGATATGCATTTCATTGGTTTTTCCATTATATACGAGTATATTTTGATCCCGAGATATTTAAAGTTTGAGGTGATTGTGATTTTCATTTATAAAACATTTCAATTTGAGTGTAATTGAGTTTTAGAATTGTTCCTGAATCCTCAACTCAAGCCTTCGTTCTAAATATAAACCGATATTTTTCTACAATATATTCATAAACTGTATTCAAAATGAATCTAAATATTCAGTCAAATACACTCAACGTTTATAAAGAATGGAGAATTTATTAGCTGTTAAACTGAGGATTTTGGATTTGGTTTCATGACACACATACAATAAATCATAAATAACATTCATGATTTTATTAATAACGATAATTATAATAATAAAACTGACAACAGAACTATCCCAAGACTACAAACAACAACAGGCAACACGACTATAAACAGTTTTATGATAACTGTGAGTCTTTGGATGTTTTTACACAAGAGCAGGTTTTTTTCCGACTTTCTTTGTCAAATCATGCATGTTTAATATTCACGCAGATAATAAATAATGTGCAATAATAGAATATAAAATATTTTATGAGCTCGCATTTAAAGTTGTTAATGCTGTCAGCATGCAGCCAGCAACATTGTTGCAGCTACATACATATAAGTGCAAGTCAACATGTTGTTGTTGTTGTTATTGCAGATGATTGCGTCTTTTGAGAATGTGCTCAAATGTCATCTGTGTTTAAGCAGCAAAGACCACAAATTAAGTTGTTGTTTCTGTTCGTAAAGAACAGAAAATAAAAAAAAAGACGGAGGACGCTCGTCATAAAAAATACCCCTTGCAGTCATTCCTTAAAAATATGACGCTTTTTATAACCCATTAAGTGTGGAGTTGGGTGTGTAGTGTTTCGAGTTTAGAGCTCTGGAGCATGACAACATGTGCAAAATACCGAAGTAGAGTTTTATGAGCTCCTTAAAGAGCATAAGCTTCAAGAAAAAGGGGATTAAGGAAAGCGTAAATAGATACGAATATAACTGCATTTTAGTTATGACATGATTGAATTGCCAATTCTTTGACTTCTTTATGATGGCTCAAATTGAATTTTTCTGCTGTTACAAACAATGTTGCAACGAAAAAAAGATGACGGAGAGAGAGAGAGAGAGAGAGAGAATTACATTTATGTTATGTGCATTTATATAAATTTATAAAAACAATAAATAAGGATATGTTTTTAAACGTAGTCATGAAGTTTCATTGCTTTGGTCCTTTGAATTCCTGCAGAATTGTTCGAATTTCGTGAACCATCCCGGGGCTTAAGTCCTTGATATACCCTGGGAGCGTCCATCAATCTGGACTACTGTATGGAATCCAATTAATGTGGCGCGCTTCCCGGAAACAACACAGACTCATTCGATTGCCTTTTAATGGGGAGTCCTTGTAGAGTCCCTCTTCGTCTGTGCGCGAAATAATGTAGAGCCGGCTGTATTTTCGTTGTATTTTGTAGTCAGCTGCATGGCTGGTGGATTGCGTGATGCCAAAAGCAATAGCAACAGCAACAAAAACAGCAGACCAACAACAACAACGGGGGAATGTATGTAATCGCAGCAATAAAAGCGAGTACATACCCATGCTCTGTAAATACGAGGAACTCATTCTCACGGCAGCTGCTTTTCGAGAGCAGTTTCAGTGACATTTCAATAAAAGAGTAGCACAGGACGATGCTGAAAGGATGGAGCAACAGCTCCATGGTCACGAGCACGAGCCATGGCCGTACACTGCTGTGTCCTCTGCAGCAGGGAGTCGCTTCGCCGCGGTTGTCCGTTACTTTAACTGTATTTTTCGGCGACTTATTTGCATTTCACGACACGTTCTGGCAACGAGCACAGCATGAATCCTTGGCCACTGTTGGCCCAGGAGGATGCGCCAGGAGGTCCTTTTCGGTTCTTTCGGGTTGAGTTTGTGTCCAAGGGTGGGGGGTGGCAGGGAGGGGGATGCTTGCTGGTGTAGCAAAATGCTAGCAATGCATTAAATATCTTTTTAAACAGTTCCGCACACTTCACTCCACACTGTCGCTTGTTGTTGTTGTTCTTTGAATGGTTGTTTTTTTTGGTTTTGTCTTCACTCCGATCATAATTGAATTTTTTTATTTTTTATTATGTATTTTGAGTTCTGGTTTTTGTTGCGGTTTTCATTTTCGTTTTTGTTTTTCATTTTGTGCATAATTTCATCTCTAGCAACGGGTTAAATTATTCGCTTTTCGCATGAAAGCGCAAAATTAAATTTTTGTCATTATTTTAAAGGACACCGCAATTTGAAGTGGCGATGAGGTGGCGGAGTGAAGCGGGGAGTGGTTGCTGGTGTGTTGCACTGAGCTTTCGTATTTTCTAATTATGAAAGCGAAACCGCGGAGTTTATGTGACTGATTAAAAATTTAAATTGTGCAGATAAACAACACTTAAGGCAGCAACTTTTCCGAAGTCCTCTTGGAACAAGTTGAAAGTTTTGACTTTTGACATAATTTATTAGTGTCACATTTTTTGCTTATTCAGATATTTGGTAAAGGGAGGGCCTTCTGTTTTTATTCTTAAAATTAAAAACTGAAAAGAAAAAACTTTACAAGGAAGTAACCAATTAATGAACACTTGAAGAAACGCTCTCACAAAACTAAATAAATTAATAAATAAATATTTGCAAAGATTACAATCGATGAGCTCCGAAGATTATTTCACATCAGACACTGCAGAGTATTTCTCACATGATTCCGTTATAAAATTATTAACTGTGCTGTCAGTGTTGAAAAGAAATGTCAAATGAGGGGCGCGTCTCATGGACATTCATGTTGGCTCCATCAAACGATATTAGCACCAATTACAACAGTAGAAACAACAACAACAAACCATTCCTTTGACACAATGAATTGGTATTTGGAGTGTGTACAGGAGACGATGAACGTAGGGATGGCTGTAGGAATGGGACGTTGCACTCTTGGCGGCCAACATGAATGAAAGCCGCGCGGTGTCGGTGGCTGTCAGTCCGGGAGACTGCAATTCATTTGTGCAGAGCATTCAGACGGAGGGTAACTCTACAGTAAAACCAAAAACTCCTCGCAAAAAAGCCAACACAAACTAAATTGAACTCTGCAATAAAAAAACCACAGTTTTTCCCAGTTTAAATTGCTTTGAAACAAACCCAACAACCGCTTTGATAGAACCAATTCCACAACCAGGCAACCAGCGTTTGAATGACCCGACACCATTCACAGAACATGTCCACCCTTCATCTCTTCCTCCCTCAAACCCTCTTCCTCTTCAGTAAAAAAAGGTCGGCAAATTATAAGTGGTATCATCTTCATTCAATTTCGAGGAAAATAAAAATCAGGAGGAAACGAAACAAAAGAGTACAGAACACGCACGCCAAACACTCATAAATTAAGCGTAGATGCCGCTCCTGTCAACCGCAACTTTGCACACTCATCCTTATCCTCCTCATCCTCCCCGCGGCCGCAGAAACGCCCACTAAACGACCACTCTGCCTCCCTCCTCTACTCTACACCCACCCACCCTGGGCAGCTGGTGGAGAGGAGGGACATCCACTGAAGGAGGAGGGATGAAGAAACTACCGTCGCTAGGGTCGCTCATTGCGCTCCGAAGTGACTTCGATGATTTACGAGTGTTCTTCTGAACAGCAGCAGTATAAAAAACTCCAAAAAGGGACAAACAAATTTTTATTCTATAATTTTTGTCTGTCTCTGTCTCTCTCATGGCCGCCAGTGTTGCCATCGCACGTTTAATACTATACTAATATTTTGTTCACTTCTTTGTCCATCTGACTGTCTGCTGTCTCTGTTGCTTTTGTGCTTGTCAAACTTGTTCATATCTTCTGTTCAGAATGAGAAGAGTTTTTGTTCCATTGTTGTATGTTGTTGTTGTTGTTTTTGTTGTCTGTTGTGCGCTATTTTCCATCTTGTTAGCATTCTGTCATGCAAGTTGCTGTCATTTCGCGCTACAACACGTACTCAAGGCTGTGCATGATGGATCCGAGTGATGATGATGATGATCGTGTCGGAATCGTGTTGTTGTTGGTGTTGAGATGACGACTGACCGAAATTTGCGATGTTGACGTTTAGTGAGCCAGTGAGCATGGAGTATTAGTATTTGACTTTTGATACAATAATCATTATCATTTTCAACTCACATTCCGTTGCGGTAATAATTCATTGTAGATTATGAGCATTAATTCATATTAATCAGAATTTTTTGACACATCAACATGCATTCTGATGTTTGACTCATTTGATTTTTTTAAAAAATTATTAATCGTATCATTCCTCCATTATTAATTTATATTTACCTCTCTGATCGTCATGATTTTTCTTCTCTTACTCACAGTGTATTTTGACCTGGACGGTTTTGAGTCGGGTCATGTACATTAAAATAGTCTTTAACTGGATAATATTGCCCTGAAAGTCTTCGAACTTGATGATCCTGATTGCGATAGTTTTAGATCTAACTTATCTGAGAACAGGGTAGAACAGGACATGAAAGGACAGATCAGGACGGGGCAGGAAAGGACAGAACTTGATTCATTTCCTATCTTTTATATATTTTCTTTAGATCTTAATAGTTTTGATATTATATAATATGTTCCTATGGGTCTTGGTTTATAGCGAAAATAATTACTCGACCTTATTTAGAAGTGAAGTTAGAACTGAAACCAACAACTTTTGAACCCTGTAATTTCGACACTTTTGTCTTTTTGACAGTTTTGTTACTTTAACTCTTAAGTATAACCGACAGATTGTTCAACTATCCGACTATTTGACTTTATTTAATTAACCATTCGAGTTCGAGAACATTAATATAATATTCCCATACTTGGCAGATTAGATTTTTAAGGAATTTCCACTCTATACTCAAATTGCGAGTAATTATCACCCACAAAGGATTCACAGATGCGAGATGTTGTAAAATTCTGCAAATTAAGAAAGTGTAAAAGCAATTAACATGTGCGTGTAGAGCGGTAATGAAGACTACGAGTACAACGAAGATTGAGGGCTCATTTGATGCCGGATCAAAGCAGCAGTGGGTCGGTCGGGAGGCATCAGAATTGTATATTCTATAAACAGCAAAACTTGCAGATGGCGATGGCGTTGTCAGTGATGATGATTATTTATTTATTTATTTAAGAATTCAACTTAAAACTAAGCCATTATGACTTTATAGTTTTACTTAATGACTAAAATGAATAGTACTATCTTCAATGCGATAATAGGTTTAAAATATTTTGTTTAGTTAAATGAATTGAATCTGATAAGGTAATAACAGAATAGACAGAGTTAAAATCTGCGCACGCGCTCCGTAGTGGTTCATATTGTAGAAATGTTGATCTGCAGAAACTTAGATTTAGGAATTCACATCTTCTTGATGAAAGACGAGGAACATTTAATTTAGTTTCACTTAATAAGTATGGAGAGTCCGTAACACCATACAGCAGTTTCAGTATAAAAATGGCATTTAGCATTATCCTTCGATTAACAAGAGATGGTAAATCTATAAGCTTAAGCCGGGCTTCATACGATGGCAATCTTAACATTGAATCCCAATGAAGGTCACGAAGACAAAAGAGTAAAAACTGTTTTTGTATTGATTCAATTTCGTTAATATGGCAGCTAAACTTTGGATTCCAGACTGGCGAGGCGTACTCCAAAATCGGCCGAACTAATGAGGTAAATAAGATCTTGGTGATATAAGGATCACTAAATTCTTTAGCCCAACGCTTAATACACCCCAGCACACTGCTAGCTCTGCACGATATACGGTTTATGTGAGTATGAAACCGAAGTTTCCGGTCCAAAACTACACCGAGGTCCTCTACGGTATCCAGTTGAACGAGCTTGTAGTTACCCAAGGTATAATTAAATATAATTGGGCTAGAGCGAGCAAATGTCATTTGTTTGCATTTTTTAAAATTAAGATTCATGCAATTTATATTGCACCATTCCGTCAATGAATTCAAATCATGTTGCAGCATCAGAGCGTCACTTACGATTTTGTAGGATAGGAATAGCTTCACATCATCTGCAAACATCAATATGTTGGAGTTTTTTATCTCTGTTGGCAGATCATTAATGAATATCAATAATAATGGTCCCAAATGACTACCTTGGGGGACACCAGATGGAACCGTAAATTCATTAGATCTTGTATTCTTGAACAATACCATTTGATGATGTGATTGTTATTGTTGTTAAGGTTGTTGTTGTAATTATTGTTTCCATTTCTGTTTTTGTTGTTGCATTATCTAACTACTAACTGTAGTCAAGAGTTGGACCGAACCGTTGCCGGACCACTCCATGAGACTTGAGACCGCCGCGCGTCACAAAGCTTGCATTCTCTGTAAGCCCGTGGTTATGCTATCGAGTTTTGCTTGGCAAGTAGGACTTTTTTTTGTTGTTTTGTGTGTAAAAGAGAGAATGGGATATTTTTCTGTTCTCAACATCACTCTCTCACACCGAGCACGAAAACTCGGTCTAGCGTACACCGAGGACACCAAGCAAACCGGTGTTGCTTAGACTCAATATTCACAAAAGTACTGAAGAGTGGAATGGAGTGAAAAAATGGAATTAACTGATAATTCTATCAATTATATTCCTGCGATTATCGTTCCAAAATATTACGCCTTTATATATGTTAAGCAGATTTCAATTAATATAAACATTTGGTCTTCCATCGCGTCGAAACCTACACCGCAAGTAATACGTTTTTTCATTTGTGTAGTAGACGGGTTGCTGTTGAAGGAGAGAAAAAATATATATTTTTGAAGAAAGCAAGCGTGGGTCAAGCACAAGCGTAACCACTCTTTTTGCACGGACTCCGATCACAAAAATTAGAGTAATTTCCCACCAAGTTTTGCTCGATAGCATAACCACGGGCTAATTAATTTCAATCAGTCGGTGAATCGCCTGAACGTTTTAATGAACTTCGGAGAGCCGACGAGGGGCTCGTGATGGCAGACGTTTGGATAAACTCGATGATTTGCATTTCATTCGTGGTTAGATTCGTCGTGTCTCATTTCTTCTTCTTCTAATTCTTCCTGCTTCTACTGCTGCTCTGCCCTCTGCTTTGCTGTACTGCCTCCTCGATCGTTGGGCTGACTGTCCGTGTTGAAAAACAATTTGAAAATGTGGCAACTCTGATATAAAAATCAAACTTCGTCTAATTGCTTTGGAACTTTCAGCGACAAGCAGTTGTTTCTGTTGCTTCTTTCAACACTCAATTTTTAGTTGCTAATTTTTGTAGATGTTCCTGCTGCTGCTGCTGTTGTTGCTTATGTTCCGTGTCATGTTCGATAACTAAGGCTAGATTTAAAGACTTCCCTGCGTGTTTCCACACACACACACGCTCTCACACACGTACATATACATAAATATGATGTCTAACGTACGCCTATAAAATTAATGTCTCTCGTTTTTCATGCACTGCTTTTCATGGCCTTCTGAGTCGTGTGGATTTTTTAATGACTGCTGCCCTGCCGCTGACGTGTCGCGTCTGCCACTCGCACAGTCGGTTACTCACTTAGTGACTGTCGTTAATGTTGTGCGAATGTTTGCCCACTGCGTCACTCTGTTCGTTATAATGAACCATTTATAGTCGAACTCCGCTGAACCGTAGCGCATAAAACTGCGCTTTTACAGTGTCTCTGCACAAAAAACCGTTTTCACTACGGTACTTAGGAGTACTTACTTACTTAGTTCTCCTTCTTCTTCATGCAGTTTTTTCTTTGGAGGCCTTTTTTTTGTGTTTTTCAAGAACCCACAATTTGCTTTTCTCCCCTCCCTCGTCTTAAAAAGTATTCTTTCTGCTTCCCCTACATTTTTTTTAGTGGAGTAAAAATAGCTCGTGTCCGCATTGCTGAGGAATAATGTTATTTTGTAGATGCACTGAGAAATATTTCCAGCAACTGTATAAACTTTAATATTTAAATATATATTTCTTTATTTTTAATCCATATCCATCAAATGAATTTCGAAAACTCTTCATTCTTCAACTAAAACTTATAAAGGGTCCGCTATCTAACGTTTTTTTTTAACTAGTGCTTATTTCGTGAATGGTATCACTTAGCTCATGTCTGATTTGACAGATAATTAGTTTTATCCTTCCGCTGAACGAATATGGTTGTATATACGCTTGAACAATGCTGCGAAATGGGCCTGCGATCGACTTACAGAAGATGCCGATTTTGCCAAAAAAATCATCTTTTCAGATGAAGCTCATTTTGATCTTGGCGGGTTGTAAACAAGCAAAATTGTCGCATTTGGGGCACAGAAAACACGCACGCATACATTGAAAAGCCGGTGCACCCAAAACGAGTCACTGTTTGGTGCGGATTTTGGTCCAGAGGCATAATTGGGCCATTTTTCTTCGAAAATGAGCAAGGAGTGGCCGTTACAGTCAATGGCGATCGTTATCGGGCCATGTTGAAGAGGAGGATATTGGCAACAATTGGTTTCAACAGGACGGCGCTACGTGCCACACAGCCGAAGCTACACTCGCATTTTCAAAAAAAAAAAAGTTATTTGGCGGACCCTGTAATTTAGTGATCTATTAATTTGTCACTCTTTTATGTGAAACATGATTTAATGATGTATTAATTGCTGGTTCCTTTGTGTGTAGTTTCTCTCAGTGTAGCTTAAATTAGCTGCTAAAAATATTATGCTTTTTTATTTGCGTCTTATGAAAGAGCTGCTTAAAGACTAATTGATTGATGATACGCGATAAAATGTTCCATTGCGTGTGTTGGTGTTGCTTCGGGTTTTGTTGTTGCTGTTGTCTTGATGTTGCTTCTGCTGTGTTGATGTTGTTGTTGTTGTAGTTACGGCCCATATATATGCAAAATTATAGCCATAAAAACTGTGCAAAAATTAAGACTTGGGAAAGAGAGCGAGAGAGAAAGTGCGAGCTCACACAAGGAGAAGAATGAAAACGAAGATTAAGAGGAAAAAAGAGAAAAAAAGCAATGGTAATTAAAAACAGATGAGCCAAAAATTTTATGAAAAAGAAGAAAAAGAAAAGGGAGGAAAAGGGAAAGAAGAAAAAGAAGAGGGAGGAAAAAAGTAGAAGAAGAAGATAATGAAAAATATAGACATAAAAATTTAACCATTGAATAGAGGAAGCTTTGCAAGAGAATAATTTAAAGCAACTGAAAGTAGCTTAAGTTTAAATGCAAATAAAAGTTTATATTCAGCGAGAGGAATGTCGAAGCGAATCCTGAAGGTCTTTCAAGACGATCAAAACTTATCAAATCCCCGCAGAGAGACGTAGTTTCTGGGAATCGGGGGACAGAAGATTGTGTCTTCTTGCAGCTGTTGATCAGCCTCTTGAGGACCGAAAAAATCGATTGGATAAAATATCGATTTCGGTTTCGTTGCCTTCTTTCCCATATATACCTCATATACTGTCTTCACAGAAAAAATACGTCTCACCGCTCTAATATTGCTTCCCTTCAATATACTTTATCATCACCGAACGGATCTGAATCAACTTATTTCAGGTGAATCGGTTATAAAAGTAACAGTAAAACAGTATCAGAAAAACAGTAACAGAAAAAATTCCAAAGGAAGAGCGAAAATATTCTGGAACCGAGTTATTCGAATAAATCGAATACAACACTTTCGAAACAATGTGAAAGTAACAAGTAAAGGAAGTTAAAGGAGAGAGAAGGAGAGTGACGGGGAGGAAGGGACGATTATTAGGAAAGTTGATTGATAAAAGAAATTAAAAACACTTCAAGGAGAACTAGAAACTTTAAAGAAAGAAAATGTTTTCTAAACATTTCAGGAACAAAGCCTTCGGTCCCACAAAAACCAAAAACTTTTCAACATACCCATGCTCAATACGACTCCCTTCCCACCCCTTTTACTCTTTTTCTCAATCCACTTCCACAATTCTTCTCAACGAGTGCGATCCAATTTTACGATTTCACTTCACAAAAGAGAAACAATTTCGATACTTTCGATTATTTAAAGAAACCCTGCTGATTCAATTCCTTGCAGTTGGCATCTCTGATATAACTAACATAAAAGAGATGATGGTGAGGGGGGGGGGGGGGAGTGGGGTGGAGAGGTATGGTCAAAGCGGCTACAGAATACCAAAACCCCTTTAAATGAAAATTCAAAAAGGCTTCCAATTTTTTGCTTCGTTGTTGGCGAGAGGCGATGGTTTGTTGCTTGCCTCTTTGTTTGTTTGTTGCATACTTTTAGGCTGCATCATCAGTATTCTGGCTGCGTTATCCTTCATATCCTTGATGATGATGATGCTATGCTCGAATGGGTTCTTGTTGTTGCACAGCACGGATATCGAACGGTTTGGTTAGCATTTTTTCTTTTTCAAATAGAAAACTTCTAATTATTACCAATAGAATTGGCAAAAGTATCGTCAATAAAATGAATAAAGTTAAATACTAGTAAGCTTAAATAAAGTTTATCTCTGGTCTACTGGTTTATCTAACCGCTGGTTTATCTATCTATTGGTTTATCTATCCTCATATTCCACTAGTTTATCTATCTACTGATTTATCTATACGCAGGTTTATCTATATACTGCTTTGATTATATACTGGTTTACATTCATATACACTGCACTTCTTCCTATACTCTGCCTTCCTTGTTTTAGACGCAGTTTTTCCCCATTTTCTTGTTCCACCTTCTTTCTAATGTTGCTTTTTTCCCCCATTAACAACCCAGGTTTTTTTCTGTTCGGTAACACGTCATTCAGAGTCACTCACTCACTCACTTGTTCTGACACTTGGCCATCCTTCGTACAACACGTTACTGATGATGAGTGTCTGGTAGCTTTGGCGAGCAGCTGGCTCTCGATGCTTCTCGAAAGGATTAAAGTAAAGTCGTGCACTACAAGACCATACAAATGTTTGTGCGTGTGTCCTTTCATATGCCTCCTTCGCTTGAAGTACCAAGGAGAGGAAACGGTTTGGTGTGTGGAGTGAGAGGTGAGGTGTAGAAAAACATTCGAAATGTCCTCTGAAAGTGTTAACAATTCTGGACATTCCTAAACGAGGGAATTTGTTTGGATTTACTTTGTTCATGCGTTTTGTGCACGAAAGAGTTCAGAAAATCTTTATTTTTCTTCTTGCTACTTTTAAAACTTTTTTCGTTTCCTTTTCGGTTCCATTTTCGGATTCATTATTTTCGCAGTTGGCATATTTGATGTATCGTAGAATAACTTTTAGGAAAAATAGCTGTTATAACTTATAATAACATATTTTCTTATCTCTCAACGCTTTTATTCACATGCGTATTCACAACTCATTGTATTGAAATATGCATGAATTTCTTTCTGAATGTCTTATTATATTACCTCCCCCACTTCTTGTTGTACATCAGATATATCAGAAAAGTAGTAAAGAAAAAAGAGGAATACGAAGAAATTTTAAAAAACGTATGGTAAGAAATGGAAAGATATACATACGTATGTATGAGTGCGAAGGAGAGTATCTAAAAGTGTATCTACGTACGAGTGTATAAAGGGAAAATATTGTAGAAAGTCGGTTGTATATGAAAATTCGTCTGCACTGAAATGAAAACTTCCCAGATAAAAAAGGTGCCCAACAAGCGATCAGAGCAGATAAGCAAGGAGGTAAAATAAACCCTAAACAAATCGGAAACATGAAAAAAATTGAACGGAAATATGAATGGCGAGGACTTCTTTAGAAGTTTGAAAATATTAAAAACGCCCTGTAAACAATTCTATGATGACAGTAACCAAAACATAAATCATCATTCTGTAAGTCCATCGTAATTCGGAAAGGCCATGTCTAGACTTATATAGTAAATCAACGTAATCTAAGTTATGATAACACTTACAAATTTATACATAACCCTTTAAATAAACAAAACCCAACTTTAACCTTTTTTAACTTTTTTAACATAGATATGTCCCAACAACAAAAAACAGACATGAACTGAATTGTTTCGATTAAGCAATAAAAATGCTTTTAGCTATACGAAGTATGATTGGTGCATCGTAAGTTCCGGTGCATCGTGTATGTGTACCCACTCAACTCCAGGGGACTCGCAACTGAACCCCATAAACTAGGTAAGAATTTGCATATCGTACTTCATCGTCGCATAGATACTTTGATGCCTTTCTCGTCATCCGACTCCTCCGAATCATCGACCATTCAAACGTATATCATTTCCATATGAGACCCAAGAAAAGTAAATGGGATTTCCATTATGGTGGTGGCGGATGAGGACGAAGGGTGGATTGAATGGGTGAGTGGATTTAAAATTCTCACTTACCCCTCTCTACCTTACCTTTCATCGCCTTCCTTCTCAGATCTGTGTATCTTCACATTTACATACTATACATAAAGTATACTGATGATGATGATGATAAGGATAATGATAACTATGATGATGGTAATAAGGATGTTCATGGTAATGATGTTAATGGCCAGCAGCACCACTGTGATGATGTCCCACACAGATGTTTAGCTATCTTTCCAGATGGTTTTTGGTTTACCTTTTACACCACGTTGTTGTTTTTTTGTTGTAATTGTTGTTTTTGTAGTTGTACATTAAATACAAATTGAAAATGCTGAACTACTTTTTATCGAGCGATTACATCGGCAAGAGGATTGATATGCAAATAATTGGGAGTTGTGAGATTTTTGGCCAAGCAGTTAGCAGCACGATTGGTTCGAATGTGTGTTTGCGAGTAACCAAAACTTTTTGGTTTACCATTAAATATCGGTCTCATTTGAATCAATAAGCTAAGCATTCATTTCGAATTTTACCCCACTTTTACGAAGCTGAATACCTTCTATATACACAGATATGGTAAGTAGGTAGATACGATCAATCAATTCATTGAATCATTCAATCCTAATAATAATTGAAGTGAATGAAGTGAATCTTTCATTTAGAAAACAAATCACCATATTTTGTGAATAGAAAATTAGAACACAAGGTTAAAAAATTGAATAAAAAGAATCTCAAGAAATACTCGTAATCTGATAACAAATTTCTAGTTACTACTATTTCGTAAAATATTATTATTATATGTACCTCTATATATTATTATTATTATATATTATACTACAATATACATATGTATTTAAGTAAAATTTAAAGTAAAATTTTAGCTAAGGTCACCAAAGAGGTCACTACCAGAGATTTTTGAAAAGCATTTAATTTTGCTTCCGAATAAATTTTTTCTATCGGGTATGAAAAGAAAATGAGCAATAAAGTTTGCGTGACTTTGAAAAAAAATTGCTCTCAAAAACGCGTATCTAATAAATCAGCAACGCGATGGCGGTGACGGTGGCTGCAAACGTTTTGCAATCCATGCAAGAAATCATAAAACAGAAAACGTGGAACGAATTGCTGAGGACCTTTCGAAGGGACGCTTAGGAAGGGGCGTTTCATAGTCTGCTGCGAAAGGCGTAACTAGACTCGTGCCCAAATCGCCCTCACATAAATAATAATAATAATAATAATAAAAGCAATAAATAAGAAACTAAATATTCAATTCATAACAGAAACGGGACCTCTGTTGGGTTGGTCTCTCTCATTCTCTGTAGTGATGCCAGATGGTAAAAAACCTCAGTAAAAATAAAATCCTTGTCACTAACTCCAATTTAACTCACTAAACATCAGCTGCTGCTTATGACGCAGTGACTCATAATCCATTTGGTTGAGAAAATTTATGATTATGATTTGTATCGAATGCGGATAAGAGACTTACTAACTTTCTAATCGTACTTTCAGGGCTTCAAGTTGTTGAAAATGAGCGTGAATGTGTTTGTGTGAATATGTCAAAATTTGTACGATAGTTTATAAAGTCATCAACGATGCTCGAAAATTGTGCTTTTCTCAACTGACAGAATGGGTTTCGTAGTTAGTATTGGTTTATGAGTTATAATTCTAGAAACTTAGTTATGAGTTGAAGTTGAGTTTAAATGTTTCTCTGGCGCCGAAAACATTAACATCATAATATCTCCAAATGCTTTGAATTTTTTCACCTAAAATTAATATATGTACATACCTATATTTTTTTATAATAAAAATTTACATATTCGAAAGCAATGTTCTTTAACTCATAAACACATCGTCAATGAATTCATCCAACACGATTCGGTGTTGATCTTCTCTCTCTCTCTCTCTCTCGCTCTTTCTTTCTACAGCGATTTTCGTTTACAACGTCGTTCATTTACAGCGTCACATTAAATAAAATTGTTCGCTCATCAAATTAACTCTTTTAAACTTTTGATTAACCATGAAGTATTTTGTTGTCGCTTTTCTATTTTCTTGGATTATTTTGTCTTCCTTGCTTTTCGAACGTCAACCAAAGACAAAAATCTAGACATTTTATAGTTGTCAATAAACGTTTGTCTGTCTCAAAGCGCATTAAATTGGAACAAAAAAAAATTAAATGCAAATGACAAGCGTTGGAGAAACGTATTAAAGATGTTCTAAATGCTTTTTGATGGTCGTAAAAGCATTTCCCAGAAAAGAACGGTGCAACAGCAGAGCGAGGGAGATAGCAGACAGACGATGGATTTATTTTTAATGCCCTTGTATTAAGTTGTGGTTGCGACTAAACTGGGTTGAGTAGCAGCGCGTCGGTGTTGCGGGCCAGATTCGATGTAGCGCGTTATGGGTTAAAGTGGTCTGTAGCATCGTGTACTCTGGCAGGCGTCTTGCGCGAGTGACAGGGACAGCAGGTTGGTGTGGTCATGCTTGCCAAGAAATGTCAAATTAATTAAAACATAAAAACGTCACTTTTTTTGTTGACGGCTGCCGCAGCATCTCCCTCTAGTGAGCTATTAAAGCGGATCATGAAGAGGAAAGACGCTCTTTTGGTTGTTCCTCTCCTTTTAAATATTTTAAGATCGAAAGGAGAAGACGAAAAATGAAACTTGAATGTCTTTATTTTAATTGATGTCCATAAATAAGTCAGAAAGATTTAAATCGGTTTTTTCGCTAGAAAAGTAGAATAAAAAGAGAAGAATTTTAATATGTTGATTCAGAGAGACAAAAAAAAAGGATTTCAGTTTTTTCAAAAGGGTTACTATCGTCAGCTATCAACAAGCTTTCCGCATTATTTCAACTCATTCCAAATTATTCACTTTCAATATTTCATGACAAACATGATTTTTAGAAAAAATACTATAAAAAAATGAGATAAAGTATTCCTTTGAGTAGTGAAGAATTTTCATTATTATTATTCAAATCAAGTCTCCATTTTATTTTAATTTTTTAATAACCTTGAGCAAAGAGAAGAAAACAACAGTAACAAAAAACAAAAGGTCAACTCAAGTTTCTGAAACTGTCCACAAAACTTAAGGCCACAAGAATGGAGTACGTCTCTTGAAAGATTATAAACAAAGATGAGCTCAGCAAAAAGCTGTTAATTTACAGTAAAAAATAAGGAACGACTCTCATTTGAAAACATTTTTTAATAAAAATAAATCAAATAAATTAAACTGAAGTGTCACATCAAGCAAGGACAGAGAACTCCACCCACGACGACTCACAGAAACACATTTTCACACTCGAGACACATTTGAACATATTTCAACTCATTTAAATTCACAGACAAACTTTTTTTAAGAGCTCATTTATTAAGAGCGCAATTTTTTCTGGTATATAACTATTTTTTTAACAAATCGCCTTCTTTCGACGTATATATAGTCTATAGTTGGGAACCTCGTGCAGAAAGAACCTTAAAGACTCCCTTCCTTCCATACCAACCTCCGAACATCCTCTCCCCCGCCCATCTTCTAGTTAAGTTAGCTGCTGGCCAGATATACAGTTTTAGCAGAGGATGGTGGCTGTTGCCCGGGTCCATTTCAACCAGCTTGAGTGGGGCGAATTAGTTTAATCGTTTAACGGAATTTTTTAGAGCGATGAGTTTTTTATGATTTTTTTGTTGGTTTTGTGGAGTTGTTTTTTTTCATTCCAATCTCTAAAGTTTTTTGTGGACTTTTCATTTGATTCTCGTGGCGATTTTTCTCGGCAGTGTGATGGGTTGATTTAGTGGTCTTAAAGTGGCCAAGAGAGGAGGGAGGATTTTGAAGGATTTATGTGGAAGTATGTATAAAAAGCATACTTGTCATGTTTGTTGCTGTTGTTGTCGTAGAACAATTTCCCAACTCGTCCTTTTTGACGTTATTCGCTTTGATTTTTATTCGGTTTTTCTTTTTTTAATTTGATTTTATTTTATGGTGGTTCTCACTCTGGTTTAGTGGAAATTTATTACCGTTTCTCATCAAACAATTTTTTGTGGTCCCTCAGTTTTGCGGTCGTTTTGTGGTTCCTTTCTCATGGTTTATCTATTGCATCCGATTTTAGCCAGAGTTTGCATACTTCATTAGTTTCTTATTCGTCGTCATCATCTTTAAAGAAGCTCAACCCTGAAGTTCGAGAATTTCTGAATATTTTTTATATTTCCAATGAAAATGTATGAAATATTAATAATAATAATAATACTATATGAGCATATAATCATTATATTATACGGACTTCTTTTAATCATTTTACAATTTTGATGTTTTTTTTAAAGAATTTCTTTTCATAGAGTTTAAAAACATGACTTGAATAATAATTAAAACTATTGGGAAATTAATTTAAATAAAGTGCAAGTGAAGCTTTGTGTATCACTTCAGGGATCAACTAAGCTCAAGCTCATCAAAATCAGAACTTCTTTTTAATTCGAAACCAAGTTTAAATATTGTTTTCTCAATGCATACATAAATCGTCAGATCCCACGTTCCATGGCGTACTTTTTCATTTTGAGTCCTCTTTTCTCTTCTCCTTTATTCTCCACTCATTTTCATTTCGGTAGCAATGACAACAACGACAACCCGTTCATTATGATTCTTTTTTTGCTTCTGGTTTTGCCTCCATTTTTTCGTAATCCAGTGAATCCCCAAGTTGAAACTTTATACGTCCCTCATGTCGAATGTCAAATAATTAAAAACTCTAAAACAAAAGTCATAAGTCATCTAATATACACACCAAACGCACACAACATGGAATGAGTGATATTGGAGAGAGAGAGAGAGAGAGAGATAGGATGGAGAGAGGCATAAAGGCACACGCCCACTATAAAATAAAACTGTCAGTTTTCATAGTTTTAAAACATTCTGTCGTTCATCATATGTGTTTTCCGTCCCTGATCTCATCCCTCTATAGACCCAGTTCAACTCCCTCCATCCAACGCTCTCTGCCTCTCTTCTATTCCACTTATTCTCAATTTTATTCGATCATAAACGAGTTCCAAGAGATCTCAACGAATGATAAACAACAGCCGGCACGGCGAGCGACTTTATTGAGAGCTTCCAACTCAGAAGAACTACTGAAAAATATTGGAATTTTTTTATAGTTGATAAAAATACTTCTAAATTCATATTTATAAAGTCTGTGTATATTTAGATATTCACCTTATGTTCCGAATCTAGCTTTCATTCTTCGTTCCTCTCCCCTTTTCTCTTGGCTTCTTCCCCTTCAGATGCCTTCACTGCTTCTTGTATGTTTACACACTAAATACGAGTGACATGTTACACAGCTTCTATTAATTTTAATTATAATTTTTGTTTTGATTTTTAATGAGTTTTTCGTTTTTTCGATAAGGGATTTTTTTCAACTATTCCATTTTTTTTGTTTTTGTGATAGTTTTCCAATGATTTTTCATGAATCGATTTTCGAAGTTTTGCCTTTTAATATTTATGATGTTTAAATCTATATTTTTTCCTACTGCATCCATGAAAGTGATAACAACTTGATTAAGTTCAGTTACGATAGAAGCTGGTTCTTGTTTCATTATGTGGTTCATTCTATGGTTAATTTTTGGTTTAATTTAAGGAATATTTAAATATATTGATTCTATATACATATATAGGCATTAAAATATCTACAAATATTTGTAACATTTCTCTTTCGTTATAATTTCAGGTAAGCCGGTGTTATGTACACACTTTTATAGATCGAGAAAAGTTGGTGAGTTAAAGCGAAACTTGGAACTATTACTTCAATTTATAGTCGAAATCCAAGAACTAAAATTAATACGCACAAAAACTGTAGATCAAAGGAATTAATTCTAGTCAAATGCTGGACATAATAGATTTCTTAAATATGCATATCTGTAAAGCAACTCAAACGCAAAGGTTTAAGCTACGAGTACATTTCAACCTTAATGAAATCTTCATTTGTCAATTATACAAGGTGGAAAAGTGTTATGATTATAAATAGATCGTATCTAATAATATCTCTCTATTTTAAACATTAAGAGGCTTCATTTTTTAAGGTGAATTCGAATCTTTGATTCAATTCGTCTTTACATCCAAGTAATATAATTCTTTGGAGAGAAACCATATTTTATTGAATATACTATATATTAATTTGACAGAAATGTTGATGGATGACGTGTCGTGGAAATTGAATCGAAGAGAACAAAAGGAAATAGCAGAAAAGGTGCAAAATCATATTTATATTTCATTTACTCAGCACTATTATGGGTGTTTGGCAACCCTGGCTTGACACAAGTCACCCAAGAAAACTCTATAGTTTCAAAGAAACCCGACAGGGAAAATATTTTGAAAGAGGTGTAGCGGTAAAAAGAGAGAAAATGAAAAACCGGCATAAATATTAAGAAATTGTAACAGTTCGATTTCTGCCATAGTTACGAGGGGGATTCTATCAGTGGTTGTGAGTTGTTTTTGTTGTTCGTTGAAAAGTATTTTTGTCACATAAAATTACATTATCGATTTTTTTATAACCTGCTGTCATTTAAGACTGAAAATTAAAAGAAAGGGGTTGGGGGTTAATATAAACTCTGACTCTTGGGGTTTACACTCTTGAAATACTCTGAATAATATGAAAGTCACATAAAACCTGTAAACCAAACAATAAATGCACCTGAAAATTAAATAGTTTCCAATATCTATACATATGTATGTGCATTTATCATATGCATATGCATACATTTATATAAAAATTTATATTATATATATTTTGATATTAATTTTGTTCTTCTCTCTTCTTCAGTTTGATTGAGTTTTTCTTGAAGATTTTCCTGATATTTTCTAACCAACTTCCCTCATTATCACCTTCGCATTAATTCTTCACTAGACTAAAAGGGATACGGGATAGAAATGTTGCTACAACTCGGTCATTGAATATTTTACTATGGGTATTATGCGTCCTCTTCTTTTTCTTCCCAGAAGCTTTCACATGTAGTTACAATGTTAAATGTTACCCATGCTCACCTCCATCAAAGATGGATTTGATTTTGCTTTCATTCGTCTGATGTTTTTAAGTACAGACTGACTACTGATTGAGTACTGGATTTATACCGAATGTGCACTGAATGTATTTTGGGTATTTGTGTCAAATAAACGTATCTGAAGGATACACATAAAGAAGAGTTCAAATTTATTACGTATCTGTATCTGTCGGAGGTGCATTCATTTGGATGGATATGTGATCGTGGATGAGTGTGTTTGTGTTTATGTGTCAATCATATGCTAATTGAAAGCATTAACAAGCACTTAATTGATCTCACTCTTCCTCATGGAAAAGAGCATAAAGGAAGTACTCATAGAACCGAGTTTAGAATTCGATTTAAAAGCTTTTAAGCGGGTGCAACCTATTTTCGCTTAAGTGGATGCTACCTAAAGTGGCTTCTGCAACCTACATATGACTTAACACAGCAGTCTCTAAACTAAGCAGAACTTAAATAAGTAGGCTGATTAAGCTACTAAAAACAGAATTCTTACTAAAAACCGCGAGTTACTAGTTTGCCTTAAAGGCTTTAAATTGAAATTCCATTTTATTGGCATAGTATCGAAAATTTATATATACAATATATATAGATATTTACATTATCTCTCCTTTTCCATATGCAACATATGCATCATCTTGTTTCAACATTTTTTATGTTTATTCGAACTTTTTATTAGTTTATTAAAAATTAATTGTTTAGTTATAGTTTCATCATTGGAATTAATGAAGTTAACTTTATGACTATTATTTGTAGATTTTTTTGAAAACATGCACGGTTATTTTTTGTGACTATAAAAAAAAGCGCAATCAATTTTGCTTTATTTTTGCGATAAAATGTAAACATTTGGGTTCTTTCATATTGTTTGCTTTTGTATTTATTTTTCTTTGGTTTTTTCGCACATACACATACATACATGTAAAAAAAATTGGTTAGCGAAGCATGTGGTGTTTGTTCATGTTGTTGATACATATAAAATACAATGATAACAAACATAAAGACGCAGGTTAAATGTTTGTTGTTAGCAAATGGCGGCTAAACCCAAAAGAAGAAAAGTAACTAAATGCTAAAACACACACACACATATACACATGTATGTGTATCACTCACATACACATACACACATGCATTGTTTGTATTTAGCGCAGAGTTACCGTTAGTGTCAATCAGTTTCACTCGGGCAACTTTTACAACACGAATGCTTTTAATTCGTTATTCGAAGTGTTCCTTTTTTGTTTTTACTTTAATTGTTGTTGTTGTTGTTGCTGTTATTGTTATTGCTTTTCGTTTAATGAAGTTTTATTTTTCAATGACAATAAAGACTTTCTTTTTATAACTATATATTTTGTTCATTTTACGCGATTTTCTAAATAATATATACTTTATATAATAATATATAATGTAATCTGTGTCTTTTTTAAAGCTTTACACTTTAAAATTCAATACAGTAAATGAATTGAATGAGTGTGAGTTTTTTAACTAAAATGCTGTAAAAATCGTAGCTCTGGTAAATCGTATTACTAAAGAAACAGATGTTTATAATCGGATTCTCTCTCGATTTGTTTTCTTCTGTTATCTTCTTTAAGAAGTGAAAAATGAGAAAAATACGAAATATGAAATCCGATTCGAAATTATGTGAATCCTTCGCTCTCTACTCGTCATTGAGAGATTAAATTATTTACTCCATCACCCTTCTTCGCTCTCCCTGTTTCGTTGTCTCTTTTTCAATTGTTCAATCGGGAGTGTAAATTAATAAATAAATACAAATATAAACTGCATAATAATTAGCTATTTTCAGTGAAATGAGAGTGCAGAAGTAAAACAACACAAAAGCAAGGTGATTAAAAAAGTTACGGTAATTCGAATATTTATTGGATATCAATTTAAAATTTAGTGAATGCTTGCAAAGAGAATAACAACAACAAGAACAACGACGTTGACATGAACAAATGTCATGAAAACAAAAAATTATTGCTTGTCATCGATGCTTTTGTTATTTTCTGTAAAAAAATATATTAATTTGAAGTTCATTAAATATCCTCAAAAAATTTTAATAAAATACGAGATGAAAAACAGGAAATACCTAGAGTTAATAAAAAAGCACATAATTATAAGCAAAATTTGATTTAATGCGCTAAAATTTACAGCAATTTAAAAATAAAAGCATTTTGTTCATGGTTTGTTTCATATTTCAAACAATCAAAGTACTTTTAAATAATATATTCGATTCACATGAAGCAAACTTTTGACATTTTTAGTGCTTCATTCGGCGGCATGCTTTGCTTTTATTTAATTATTTTTTTGCATTTTGTTAACCTTTTAAAAGGTTTCATTTTTTTGTCTCAACTAGCGACGTGTTAACTGTGTAAAGTAGAGAAATGTAATTAAAGAGCTCAGAAAGAAAACTCAATTTAGTTCGTGCAAAAAACATGAATTTTATTATAATAAAAATTAATAAAAAGTAACAATAAAAAATAAGAATTTAATTTTTTTATCATTTTTTGTGCTTTAGTTTTCCTCTCTTTCCTTCTTCTTTTTCTCTACTGATTTAATTTAATACATATACTGAGCTGAGTCAAGTGCTGAAAACGCGCTGTCAACACGAACCATCAAAAATGTTGTCCATATTTTAACACTTAAGTATCTCTGAACATAAAATCCATTTAATATCCTTAAAGTGTTACTTGAGTGAGTGAGATCAGAAGACATGTGTATTGGAAAAGAAGAAGACGGGTATAGATTTTGTTTTTCTTGTTGTGACTCTCTCTATAAATGCTCTGGCAATGTTTTTAAAATCGGTTGGGTGCTTCGGCAATCACTGAATCATAGATATATTGTAGATGTTGTTTTTTGCTCCAAGTTCAAGCATATTTTTAGAGGCAGATCTTTTTGGGTTGATATTTTATATATGTTGGAATTCGTCGAAAATGACCACTCTACTTTCGTTACATACTCGTATTTTTGAACAATTCGCACTGTCGATATATGAAAAAATAGCGACTCTTAAAAGAAGATTTTAAGTTAGATTTATGATTAGAATCAAATATTCGAATAAGCAAGTCGTATTATACAGCATAATCTATATATTCGTACCATATAGAATATTGTTACATACCATTACATTGCGATATACCAAATCGTATAGCGAATTGAATAGTATTCGTAGTATCAATGAACTAGTTGAAAGATTAAAATATAGTGACACGATATTGACTTCAGCCCGACCCAATGTTGACTCAAACCTGACCCACTATTTTAGATCTGGGTCAAAAATATCTAACTTATATCGAACTCTATTTAAAGCGTTGTCACTCTCATTTCATACATCCTATTAAGATATTTTAATTAAGGGATATTAATTAAATCCTTTCATATTAAATCCTTTGGTATTGAGCATATTGAAGCAGCACGAATACTTTTTATATGGCGCGGGAAAACAAAAAAAGTCAGTAAACCAACCGTTGGGATTAAGAGGTCGACGTAAACTTCGGAGCATGTCAAGTGACACATACCATATGTACCAAGAACAAACAAAAACCACATACCACTACATGTACATACATATGTATCTACGGCCATACACATGTATCTACACGCTCATAAAGATTACACACATAGATTAAAACCTCATCTGGGCAAAGGGTTTAATGTGGTATATTCGTGACCGTCGTTACATTAAGCCGACTTACTTAATATTTACAGCATGATTGGTTGTTGCTGTAACACTTTAATTCACGTGCCCCGAAATACGACGACCATGATCCCAACACCGCTTATAGTGGGTGGGTTGGGTTACTTGAGTCTACTACTACTGTGTTTACTTCTTTACACAAGAGTTACTATCAAGTGATACGAAAACATATCACGTGTTTGTCGAAACATTACAAATTCCTTTTCGTTATTAATAGCAAATCATCTCGCTTGCCTGAGCATCGGTCCCCATCCCAGAATGGATTCAATAGCTTTGTTTTTCCTTTTCGTTGTGCAGAATAAGCTTCCTCCTCTTTGAGATGTTACTCGTAAAACCAAAGCATGAAAACCAGTTAAGATAAAAGTACACGACACAATAATTTAATGTACATCATGAAGAAAACGTTTCTTTTTATGGCAATAGAAGAATTTATTAAGGGAATTAAAATTTGGTAGTAATACGGAATCATTTGCTTTCAAGGAAATTACTGTTTTCTGCTTGGACGATAAAATGACCACATCGTATTATACGATGTACAATTCTTATCCTCGTGCTCAATGTTCTGAACATTATCGTGTTCTACGAAGCATTTGATTATTATGTTAACTCAAGTACATTAGAGTTAGTAGCTTGGGTCAACTACAGTCCAGGTCAAAATGTGGTAGTCGTGGAAGTCTGATTTATTGCCTCCTAATCATCATCATCATCTACAATTATGCTAATAATTTAGTGACTAATCAGCTTGGCATGTGTGTGGCGTAGGCGGCTTGGCTGCTGGCAGACGGTAGACTAACCGAACTGCGGTGTTCCAGGGTACCTGCAGCAAGAGTTTGCTGTGTGTCTCTATCGCCGCGTGCCTGGCCAGGTGAATCATAACAGAAGTTCTGAGACGACCGTAAGGTTAATCGGTGGTTGGTTCGTGTGGATTGCTGGTGAGTTGAGCCTTCTGTAGCAGCTGCCGAAGTCAAATAATAATATTTATTAAATGTGCATTATTACACAGCAAAATGTTTCAATCGATAAATAGGTATTAAACAGATATTTGCTTTTGATATTCTGTAACAGAATGAAGACTTACACCCTTTTCTGTCTTTCTTCATTCTGATCATCGTTGAGTTCTCCTTTTTATATTCCCTTTGGAATAAAATTAACCATTATCCATTATAACCATTATAATTAACCATAACCATTTCTTGTGTTTGGTTTTTAGTCCTCTTTTAGACATGTTCAAGGTTCTTTTCATTCAAGTCTTTAATGAAATCCCTTTGACCAAATTGAAGGTAAATCTTTTCCAGTTTTTTTTTTTTTGCTCCGTGATCTTTAAATCAACTCTTTTCTCTTCTTCTTTGTTCTTCTGGAATGAATTTGGAATTAATTCTGATCCTCTCTTTGCTTTTCTTTTTATTTTATATACAATATATTTATCTAATTTTTGATTAGAAAAAAAAACATTTTGGTTAGATCTTTAATTAAATTATTACTACTAAAATGTGACTGTAATAAGAGTACGAAAATGATTACAAATATCACTTATTTAATTATAGTAAATGTTATTTTGTGGTTAGCCGAGATGTAAAGAAAAAATCGTCCTTTTGTTGTTAAAATATCATAATTGGAGTATTTTTCCATGGAAAAGTAGAAAACACACACACTCGGGAGCGGGTCCTGCAGTAATTTCATTTGGAAATATAAAACTATTATATATACATTGTTTAACTACCCACGAGTGCAAACAGAGCCTATAATCGACCAACCAACCAAAGACCACCACCTCCCCAACAGTGAGCCACTCAGAGCAACTATCCGCTGAATACCCAAGCCACCCATTTCGGGAATCAACCCACTCAACCAAGCAGCTGATATTGGATACACTTTCTGGAGATCGAGAGAGGGGTAAAGGGGTTGATTCATATGCGAACTAATCTCAGTTAATGTGCATGAAAACACATACATAATTGTAGTTGATAACCATAACCATAACAACAACAGTAATAATAATAATAATAATAATAATAATAATGTTAAAAGTAACATTGAAAAAGGCGATGATGATGATGATGATGAAAACAACAAAAAATATACAGCTGAACAACGAGTCCTTGTCCTGTCCTGAACAGCAGAATATCTATAGAACTCGGACTCAGAACATCCATAAAGCGAGTATTTTTTTCAGAAAATTGTTTTCCGATTTAATGCACTCACTCATAGACATGATAATAAAGAGCGTAAAACAAGTAAATAAATACTACTGACAACAGAGTTCAAGGGGGAGTTCACAACAAGAACAACAACAGTGTAAAATACAATCGAAGACAAACAGAAAACATAAACGTCGAACTGCTATAGACATTGTCTGTGGTTAGTCGCATGTGCATGTGTACATATACATCTGTCTATCCAATGCAGGGTATACTTTTAACTACCCTGCAGAAAAAATGCAAACTAGTTCGCAATAATAAGTAGTTCGCCACTAGAGAAAACGTAATTGTCGCCGAACTAGTGCAAAAGGAATGCAGAAGCTCACCAATTTCATTATCAACGACGACGAAAATCGTTGTAATGTTCCCTTTAAAATTGCGGTATTTTTAAAGCTTCCTCGAAACGAGTTTTGTTTTATTTCATGTGTTCAGTGTTTGCTGCGAAATTGAAGTACAAAGTGGTGCATAATTTTGAAAGCCAACTTCATTCGAACTCATTGGAAAAAAGTAAGTAAAACAACGTGAAAATATTTATAATAATTAATTATAAGAAAAAATATTATATTAATTAGATCAACAAGATGAAATCTGTTAAATGCTAATATCTGCATAAATCTAAAATATGTTTTCGACTATGAAATTGCCTTAAATTATAACCTGAATGGAACGCATGGCAAGAAGCGTTTAAAGGATTTCAAGAACCTGTACGATGTCATCATAGGTACTAATTATCTATCTTTCTATCTATTTGTATATATAGTTTTTATATGTATATTAATTTCAGATGATCTCCGGAAAAACTCTTTAGGAAAGCGTTGCAGTTAATGAAAAAAGGCACTTTATATTGAAAATATTCAATAATTCGTTTTGAAATATAATGAATATCTGTATGTATACTAAAATATAATAAAAATTGTGAAATGTTAAACTAACAGCAAATTTTTTAGATTTAAATAAATTTATACAATATAATGTAGTAAACAAATATATGCCCTAGTTCGGGAGGGTACTAGTTACTCCAATGGTTCAAAAAGGAATGAGTTTCACTAGTTTAAATTTAACTAGTTCAGGAACTAGTGCAAAGGTAATGCAGAAGTGGTTAATTGCTACCTCCAATGACATTTCCATTGAAAATTCGCCAGTTCTCGCCACGTAAAGTAGATTACAGACGAACTAGTAGTGACCCGCAGAAACTAGTGAAATGGATAGTTCTGTACTAGTGGATTTTGCTGCAGGGTACTCTTCGCTGTTTGTGTGTGTTTGTTCGATGGAATATTGTTCCAAAGTCTATTAAATTGTCGAAAATCGCAGAAAATGTGGTCTTTGTTCTGAATAATAGAGTTTGGTAGAGGGAAATAGCAGGAGTGAGGGAGAAAGAGGAAATGAAGGCCTGATAGAGTCATATATATATTATATAAAGTGTACAATACAAAGGAATGAGTTATAAAACCTGAATAACAGAAGCGTGCCTCTGTTCACGTTGTTTATAATGACACCTACTCACAGAAGACGACTGAAGTTCGTTAGTGGTTTTATATTCTCGAATAACCGAGTCTATCTAGAACTTTAAAATCAATATAAATATGAATAAAATTAAAATTAGCGCTTCACCATATCCTGAATAAAGATTCAATTGAAGATGATCTTGAAACAGATCTCGAATAAGATCAAAGATAAGATCTATACGATCGAAAATATGAATATGCATGATTTGAAATATATATCTATTAATTTTTGAAAAGATTTCGGAATGTTAGGAACCAATTTAGTTTTGTTTTTTTAAAATCGAACTGAAATTGAGAAAGTTTTACACTAAATTAGCATAAAGTCTTGAGTACCCGAAAATCCTCTCATCTCTAAAACACAGATGATTACATCATGGTTAAAAAATTTTCCCAACCGTAACAAAGCGCAAAGGTAACCATATCAAATGACAAAGGAACGGGCAACTGAAGGACCAAAGGACACGCTGACACATTTCGACTTCGAAGTGTTACCAGTTTGTTTGTCCTTTCGTTTTGTTTGAGAACATCTGGTTTTCACTTTTCATGAGGTGGTGGTTGGTTGGGTGAATCGAATAACAATGCGGTCATCGCAGACGCGAGGATAACGTACCGTCCAACAAAAACAATAACAACAAAATAACACTTTGAGCCTATTTAATGACAGTTGAAGCCGGCCAAGTTGAGTGAATCTATCTGACATCAAATATTTTATTATCACTTTTGTTTATTTATTTATACCTCCGACCTATCGTAATGACTAAATTCGGAGATGGTGTTCGATATAAAACGATACCATGTTCAGTGAACGAATTCGCCGTTTGAACCACTTTTGACCTGAGCAGCGCGGGCCACACAATTTGGTCAGAATAATGAAATGTGTAGTGGTAAATGGCAAATGTGGTATCACTCTCTCTCGAGAGGGGCAAGTAGACGGGTGGAAAGGAAGGCCCGGTCCTGGAATCTTTCTGCTGTACGCGCACGTTTGAAGCGAGTTCATTGTATCATTGTCATGGTCTATGTTCAGAGTTTAATATTAATGCTCTTGAGGGTAACTTAATTAATTAAATGCATTACTTTATTAGAATTTACCAGATGGTCGTGTGATCGTTATTTATTGCAATTACGTGAGTTTCAATAGCATTTTGAAGAACACAGGGAATAGGAGAAGAATGTTTCATTGACAACATTGACTCTTGCATGGTAAAAATTTTGCAGATTGTATGGATTCATTAATAATTTTATTGGACTTCGAAGATAAAAGATGAGGAATCACAGTAAATATTCGCAGCTCTCGTGCTGCGTAAATAAAAAATACTCAAGAAGAAAACCAACTGAAAAAATGTTTGTAGAATTTAGTTGAAATTTAATAAAGTATTCGGTGTCGTTTTTCAATCTACGAGTATAAATGAAATTAAAGCACACTCGCTCTGGTCTGGGTTATTGACATTTCGTTTACTCAACTGACAGCTGACAGCAAACCCACACAAGCACACTTCATTACTACGTTTCCATTTTAATGTAATGCATTCTTCTTAATGGCTTTAATGTTCATTAATTAACGCGTTCATCGAAAGAGTAACGAGTGTCCGTCAGTGGTTTAGAATGATGGACGTTTCGTAAACTTCAACAACTTCATGCTTCATTCCAGGCGTTTTTAGTATATTTTTCTATGCTTTACTTTATTTTCTTTTATTTTATTTTTGTGCGTTTTTCTATCGAAGCAAAACACTTGCTACGAACAGATAATCGCACAATTTTGAGTTTCTCAGACCGCGATGAACAAATGATGTACAACCCGATAGCGTGGTGCATGCGACAGACAGACATACAATCACTCAGCTTGTTTTTGTAACAAAAAAAAAGGTTTATGCTGGTGCTGCAAAGCGAAAATCGTGCGCAGGCCGGCTGTCTGTCGGTTTAGCTGCCTGCCACACGTTGTGTTTGTCACTTCAACGAAGATAAAAAAACATTTAAGACACTCACTATTTTTTTAGTTACTTGTTCGATTCGTAATGTCCGATGTTGTTGTTGTTGTTGTGATGGTCGCTTATCTCAGTAGCATGTTTGTAGCATGCTTCGATTGCATGTCTAATTGAAATGACAGAATAAGAACAACAACAACGTCTACAATAACAACAACAACAACAACGGCACAGCATCTTCGTATAACTCTCTTGTTGTATTGATGGTTATCTTAAGTGTTGTTGTCGTTGTTGTTGTGTTTTTCTCCGTTGGGTGGGTTTATGTTATACTCTTATGTGTTTTATTATGGTACATACAACATTCTTCCCCAGGAGTTTTCCCTTATCAATTGACAGTTAATCTTTCGCTGTTCCACTCTTGATTTCTGTCGTTCACATTCTTGAACTCCTTCTCTTCTTTCAACTCCTTCTCATTTACTACATCCAACCACCTCCATCTTCTATTCCTCTTCTATGACCTTTTTTGATGAATTTTGTGGTGGTCATCTTTCTGCTTTATATGTATACATATGTCTCGTTCTTTCTAAAAGAAAAACTTTCTAATGGTGTGAAAATAATTCCTGGAATCATTTAAGGGCAAATCTATTGAATGTGAGAAAATGTATAGTTATAAAACTTGTATTACTTTTGTGAGCAATACTAATTTCTATGTTGCATTCCAATTGTAGAATGAATGTACTATGCGGAATGTCGAATTCCAGGAACTTGAAAAATTAAACATTTACTATCAATTTTTAATTACAATTTAATTACACACAATTATTTAGATAAAGTATCTTTTCTTCATAACTTTTGTAACCACTTAAGAAAGAATTAAGAATAAATAATTAAAATATTAAGAGTATAGTGTTAATTAACATGCTGTTAAAACTAAATAACTGAACCTTACGGTTTCCATTCGTTATTTGCAAACTTGAAACTCAATAAACTCGACCAGCATTCGGTGCCAGCGAGTCTGGACTCTTGTGCGATTTCCATATCTGTTCGGGTCTTCATTAAATGCATCAAGAATATTTATTGGGGGAACATTAAATCCCTTCCTAGGTCGATTAGGTTATATTTTTCCCTTTAATTTATGTATCTTTAGGGAATTTTCCGGGTCGCGTATCTGAAAAAGTTAGTGAAAAGGTCAAACGTAAAAGCAGAAGTCGATAATGTTTCTTATATACAATTTAAAACTCTGAATATTATAGTTATTTTATACTTATTTATACATAAAGTTGTTAAGTTACAATGCGGGACATTTGTTGGTCATCATCAAAGGTTCCAATATTTTCGATGATCATCTAATGTCTTTATAGAAATGACACAATAGACATGTGAACAATTCGATTTTTTGAAATGACATAATTCACATGTGAAAAAATCGATTTTTTGAAACCTTTCAATGAAAAACTGCTTTCCTTTTTTATTTTATAAGTTCCAATAAAAGAATGTTAATAAAATTCTGTTGTGTCGCAGAAGTAGGATAGAAAATAAATAGTAGAAATCAAACTAAGAGGGTGAAAAATATGCACAACTTTGGGAAGGGTGCGAGAGCTACGAAATACCAGAAATATGAGTAGCTGTCGAACAGCTGAAATGACGCTTACTCAGCACTCAGCAGCCAGCAGGCATTTAAACAGCTGTAAATAAAAATTAGCAAATAGCCGATATTTACCCAAGATATGAGCCAGAATGTTTGATATCAAGATTCCTTCTGCGGGCGACTTGAATGGGTTTCGTCATGTCATGTGCTGGTGCTCGAATGTTGAGAGAGAGAGCGCAAAAGGATTGATTTGAATCATATCAGCTCATATCAGCTCATATCTCTCTGCTTTAATCTTTTGAAATATTTGATAGAGAGTTTTTATTTATATAATCCCACCATATTATATATGGACATACATATGTATTAGATAATAATAACCACTTGTAAGTGCCACTTTTTTCAGCGTCTAAAATGTACATTGAAATACATTGCAGCCTTTTAGTTTGTCATAAGTTTAATTTGCTTGGTTACCATGATTTAAGTAACCATAAAAATTAACGCTTAACGATGCATCGGCCATCGACTTTGCATTGGCCAACGTCGACCCTTTGAGGGTTCAAAGACTCACATCTCTGTCATAACTTTTCCCCAACTGCAACTTTTCTGGAACTGCAACCTAAAAAAGATTTTTCAATTTTATTATTTTGCTAGTCGAAGTTTCACTTGTCTTGGGTGGTCTTTTGTCTATTTTGGTTTTCTGTTGGCCCTTTTTGTGCACATACTCGTAATTGTCGGTAGTTGAGAAGAAAAAAATTGCACGCTTTTCACTCTTAAAACATTCATCTCCGGCTTCTTGTTTTTGCCCGTGTTTCTTTTCACAATAAACTACTGTTTACGCTGTCAGAAGGTGGCATAAAATTATTGATTTCACCGATTTTTATTTTCTGACCAGCCGACAGAAGTGTTGCTTTAAGGCTGTTAGTGTTAATGGTGATTTATTGACTTTGAAAGAGTTTTAAAAGAGAAAACCATAAGCAATGCAGAAATGGAATGGTGACGGGGGACACAGCTTGAGGGGAAGAACGTGAGTGAATAGAGTGAACGTGAAATTAATGGGTGATGTGTACCTCTCTTTGAACATATGCATCTAATATTGTATATACATATACTCGTATATAAGTAGTAAATGTATATAGCGTAGTACACTCACTATTATACAATATTACCTAATTTTATTGGACATTTCAATTGTCTAAATTTTATGCTTGATGTAAGAGTTTAATAAGGAAATTTTTCTGTATAGCTAGAGTTTATATGGTTAATGTTAATGTCCAAAATATCTACCCAAAGATAACACCATAATTTCATATATTGAAACATTATATATTAATTCTTTAGACATTAATAGATTCTATATAAACTTCTGCAACTCCTGTTAGAAAGAGTGCCCTTATTAAGACCTTAACTCAAGCATTAAATTTGGACATTTCAAAATAATTTCAATTTATGTAATGTAATGTAATGTAATTTTATATATAATTATACACTTTAGTCTATTAACGTTTATACAGAAATACGATAGTTGGGAAAAATGGGTAGACTTATATTCGGATGAAGGTAATAAAAAAGCTTTTAGGTATAATTTGTTTTTAATAACAGTACAAAGATACACACCCACAGAAAACATCCTCTCATCGCATTCATCTGTGAGTAATTATGCCCATTTTTACTCATGTATTTTTGTGTATAATGATAGAGAATGTCTTAATTTTATGCTTGATTAAAAAACTTTTGTAAAACTTTTTGTTTGCTTTTAATTTGCTCGCTTAGTTTTCTGTTTAGATGGGGTTTAACTCTCCCTAACATCCCTCAGTTGGCCGGATACCCCAAAGAAGTTGTGGGTTTTTGAAGGGCCTGCAGGTGTACAGCTTCCGCATACATAAATTACCATAATTAGACAAAACTTGCTGACCAGATCCACAGAGCTACCTTCTATCTACGAGTGGGTGGTACACGTCCATATTTTCACATGAAACATTTTCTGCATACTCTGGTCAGCGGTTTTTACTGCAGAGCTGCTACGTTTAGTTATTCACCATGGAATTCATGGAGTAGATCAGAGCCCTCAAGCTAATATTTTTACACAGTTTTACACTTTGAAACATAAAAAAATATGTGGAAAAGCATTGAAATTTTTGCATCTACGAGTATAATTTAAGGGTACCACTTTGTGGTCGTTGACCTCACATAAAAAGTGAACTTTTTGAGCCTAATTAAAACACAAACAAAGGAAACAGATTACTTACTAGTTTTATATGTACTGATTTCCATTCCATTCCATTCATCCATCCATTTCGTGAAAACAGTGAAAATACATTAAATATGCAAATATTTTATTTTAAACTATTTGGACATAAAATCTTTACATGTAATCTTTGTACAGATATGTATGGGTACATATCTCCATGTGTATAATGATAATGATAACGTTATGGGGATAAAAGGAAACGGAAAGCTGACTGCGTTTGACGTTGTTGACAGCTGTTTGGCGCTTCCCCAGAGCGTTCCATTTAACTGTAAATTAAGACATAACCGTTGGCAGCTCGTGCAACGTCAACAACAGCAGTAATAACAATAATAATATCAACGACAACAACAACGACAACAACAAGAATAGAAATAACAAGAGTTAAATTATAGCGTAGAGCATTTTAACGCTCGAGGTTGGGAAAACCTGTCAATGAAAGGTTTTTTAAGCTGCTGCTATCATAAAATATACCGTTATAATACCATTTATATATGTGTGTGTGTGGGTGTGTATGTGAATATGAGTCTTTATGTGTGTGATGTTAGTATAGGTGAGTGATTTTTTTATTCTTCGTTTATTAATTATTTTAAATGTCCATTCAAAAAGTTTTAAAGGAAATGCGTCGAAATAAAAGAAAAATTACGAAAATGAATACGAATACGTAAATCGTAAAAATCATAATCATTAAACTGCAGAGTAAACTGCTAAAACTCTTACTTTTAATAATTTTGGTTAAAAAAATATTTTTTAAAGGAAAATACTTAATTTAAATAAACAAAACTGTTTGAATGCTTTTTTATCCTCGTAAATTCCTTATTTTGTCTGTTTTCACATCTACAAGCATAAAACAACATAATAACAACATTAAAAGCATGCCAAAAACAACAACGAAATACAAACAAACAAACTGTTTGATCTCTTTACAGGCAAAATATACAAATATACAGAGTGAATGTACACAGACAGGACCTTTGTTGTAGTTGCTGTTCTGGTTGTTGTTTTATTTATTTTGTTTGCTGTCACTGTTTTGTTGATGTTGCTGTTTTTGCCATTTTCACGAGGTGAAATGCTCATGAATGTGTTGAATCATAACGAATTTTTGTGAATATGTTGAATATATTTTTTTTATTCATTTAGAAAATGAACTTCGATCGCAGAACTTTTCTGGTTGAGGATTAACATATAATAATTACTATATTTTACTTCTAAACTTGAGTCCAAAATTAGAACAAAACTAGAAAAACTTTAATTTATACCACAAAGGATAGGATAAGTTGTGAATCTGTAGACCACTTCGAGTATCTGGTTATCATTTACTACATACGCTATATTTTAAATACTATACATCAACAAGAATGAAACATCACACTTTCGAGTTCAGCGAATACCGGGTTTTGATGTACGAGTACATCATGCAAACCATTTGACTCGCTGCAGGTTTTCTGATTCCGATTCACATCCTTGTTTTTTTATAGAGGACTTCATGAGAGAAATAAGAAAGAGATTATCAAAAGAAGTACAACTAAACAAAAATAACAACAACTTGCGTTATCCTCGTCGAAAAAATTCTTTACATCACGCGTAGGAAGAAAACGAAGTCGTTTATCACAAAAAACACGTATCTTTAAGATATTTAGTAGCTTCAGGATATTCATAACAACTGAGTGTGAGTATGTGTGCGTGCGTGTGAGTCCGTATTTGTCTCAGTAGATGTTAAAATGGTGCAGTCCTTTTATAGTCTTTTCTTTGCTTCATATTTTGATTTATTTTGTTTATGTTTTTATTATGTTTTTATTACATTTTCGTGTTTTGTCTTTTATGAAGCTCATATATTTTGCATGTTGTACTCGTAGAATATAAACATAACTACCTCTTCTTCTTCTGAAACTCAAGTATTTGTTATTTTATCCTGCGGTCCTCTCCATCCCTCCCCGTTCCACATGCTTTCCTCCACCTTCTACCATATTTTTTATCACTTTTCCTTCTCCACCTCACTCGCACTTTTCATTTCTTTGTCTCAGAAGATACTCGCCCATTTTTGCATCAGCTGAACTTCTCATGAGAATTGTTTGCAACTTTTTGGTTTATTTTGGCCATGCAGCATTTTATTGTTTTACATCTGAATCCGCGATGGCGACGCTGTTTTTATGTATGCAGGACCCTGTTTTTGTTGAACACGTTAGCTTCTGTTTGTCGTTGTTGGTCGCCACGATGAGGAAGTTGATGAAAGAGTAACTTTTTAACTGCACCAGCAGCAGCAGAAGTGGCAGCAACATAAAAGAGTCGCTCTCCGTAAAACACAAAAGATTCCTTAACCGCCCTCCGCTCCGGTCTGCCCACTCTCGAGGCTGGTGTTTATTACAGAACTTCTTCTGCAGACGCTAGCAAACAATAGTAAGCGGATCTCAGGTTACCGTTTGACTGCTAAGTTAAGTTAAGTTAAGTTTTTTTATGATTTTCCTAAATGTATGCATAAAATATATCTTGCGGCAAAATTTGGCTTCATTTGCTGAGGTGCCAATCTACTCTATACATATGTATGTATATAAGTACTTAAGCTACCTGCTTACACCCAACTTCAACACCACCTCATTTACCACCTCAAAATCAACCTCATGCTCTCTACAATTTCTTTCACGATTTTCACGTAACATATAAACACGCAACATATAATTTCACACCCGAAAGTTTTTTGTTTATTACATTATATTGTATCAGATAACAACACAGCCGCAAGTCACCCCCAAAAATGTCATCAGTTCGCGGCGAAATTGCTGCTCCTTCTTCATGCTTCATCATACACCCTCTCCTCCCCCTCTCATTATCACAGTCATGTCTCAAGCGTATAACTGAATCCTGCAAACCGCTCAGTTTACCTTGTTTCGGGTTTTAATGGGCCTCAAAATACAGCAACGCACTAAAATAAGAACGCGTCTTTATTTTAGTGAAGAGGGTGGTGAGTGGAAGGGGGATTCTTGTGATTTTCGAACTGGGATCGGGAATTAGAGTCGTTTCGGTCAATAAGGTGGAAGTGCAACGCATAAATTTAAGTTGAAATGAGACTCTGTGGAGTTGTCTTTCTGTCTGCCTGTCTGACTGTCAATCGAATTACGTTGTTTTTGCGACATTCTTCTCTCAGTTTCAGTGTTGTTCTTTTCTGTTCTTATTTGCTTTTCTTTGGCTTCTGCTAGCTTTTTTCCCATTGAATGGACTTTTTATTTAATTAATTTTTGCTGGCATACTAAAAAAGCTGGTCGTCCTTCTATGCTTCTAAGCTGGGTACCTCTTCAAGTTGTACGATTTTTCTTTTCACTCTGAACACGTTAATAGCTGTTGACTTGTTGTTGTCGTTACTGTGATATTGCTTTGGTTATTGTAGACATTTTTCCTTTCTTTGTTTTACTTTGCATTTCCCTGCCACAATCTTGCTCTCCCTTTCACTCTATCTCCCTCTCTCTAAAAATAAGATCCGTCTTTATTTTGGTTTTTCTGTCAGGATTTCTTTTATAACTTTGTTTTTGGGACGACTTTTAATTAAAGTCGTCTGCCTGTTTTTCACTTTTACTTTTTTTTTTACATCATCTTCTTTTTCTTCTTATTTTTGTTTTTATTTTTTGGGTATTTTAATCACTTTTTCGTTCTATATTTTTGTCATTTCTTTTGATGCATTTCTCGATTGTATCGCAGATTTCTCAATTTCGTTGTAGTTTTAATTTTTCTTTTATTTTTTGTTATATTTTTCTTTCATTTTCCTTTATTTGTTTTCCAAATAATAAACGTTTCTTTGATTTGAAGTTTTATTGACATTTATCTAAATTTTTACAAATCATTGTTTGTTTCCTTTTCTCTGTCTCTCCCTCTCTCTCTTTCCATTTTTTTCCATGACATCAGCGGCACCGATCCTAAAATCATTTCGGTTTGTTTCTTTTTTATTTTCTCCAGCTTCAGTAAAACATTAATTAAAATTGTTTCTTTCCTCTTTCACTCTCAAAGGGTCATAAAATATCAACAACACTGAAGAGAGAGTCGTAAATCGTAAATCGGATATTTTAATGAATTTTATTCCGAACGGGACATTAATTATTTCAGAGCTTCATTTAACGATTTCTCCTGTCTTCTGATCTATTGTCTTCCATATGTATACATACATATATACTAAATACTTTATACATTTGGACGTATATATAGATTTTTTCGGCAAAAATTTTTATACATATCATAAGTTGTAAATCTTTCTTTTTATGTGTTTAATTATTGGACAAATTAATATTGGGAACAAGAACAGATATCGCAATAAAAGAATCATCATGGATATGAGAATATTGTAGAAAATATTCGAAATTTATTAGAGGTTGAAAAATATTTGGGGAAAAATGAAAAGCAGATAAAATAATATATATTTAAAATTATATAATAAAATGAAATTTGAAATTTTATTTAATTTAAATCTGCATTTTCTAATCAATACTTTAATATAAGTATACCATTTTTTATAATTTTTTTTTAAAATAACCGTTAAATTGCCGTTTTCTCACTTAAATTTTTACGTCCAAAAAAAAAACACACAACATCGAATGTGTTCAGGAAAAAAACGAAACCGATAAACAATTTTGAAATCCAAGATGTTAATGAAAAAACTGATACAAAACACCGTTTTGTCAAGCAGACAAAAAAAGAATCTGACATGAACTACGTGTGTAACCCAACTCTCACTTGTGTGTGATGCAAAAGAGACCCCAGAAGCAGAGACCCCAAAATCAGAGACCCCAAAATTACAACGCAACGTAACTCAAAAGAAGTGATTCCTTTGCTATAAGGAAAATGTTTATATAGTGAATCGAAAAGTAGTTATAAGAACATAAAGTAAGATAAGAAAAGCCACATTCAACAGTAGGGACATCTGTTTTCTTTTGTTTTCTTCTTCTTTCACGTTGCCTTTTGTTTCTTCTTGTTCTTCTTTTTGTTCTGATATGACTTATACACATACATATACATTACTATTGTAGATTTTTGAAACGTTTTTGAACTGCGGCCGACCGTTCAATAAAATTTATTGTTGTCTGTCTATCAGATAACAAGGAATTACAACAATAGGAGCTGCAATAAGAATAATATTAGAAGCAACAAGAACAACAACAACAAAGACAAGCAACTATAACACGAACAGCAACAATAAAAACGACGACAGCTTAACAGTTCCTCTGAACATCGTAAGCTTAATAAAAAAGTCGTCATTCAGTCAGCCAATCAAACGGTCAGTCAACCAACCATTCCACAAAGCAACCAACCATCTTTCAACATCTTGAGAGTGTGAAAATTTACGAAAATTACAACGACTTTCAAATAAAGCCTATATTTTATGAAGAAAAAATCAAAAACGAAGAAACGGAGATTGATATCAATGACATGCTGCGAAATACATTTTCCCCCCACAACAACAGCAACGTCAACTTAGCTACTCGTAAACAAAGGAAAATAATAAAAATGGAAAAAAGAAGCCCCGATTCAAGGCTACGCAAAGAATTTTAAATAAAAGACGTCGACGTCGGAATCATTAATTTAGAATATAAACATCTAGAAGAGAAGAAGAGAAGGAATGTTGAAAACAGTGAGCTCAAAGGTTAAGCACAATATTTCAACAGCGAGTGTCAGCTTCTAAGCGGCTTAAGCGGACAAATGTTAAGCTTATTATTTAACTCACTCTATTCGTTGGCAACAAGTAATTTTTCAATCAACAACGAATTCTAAAGCAGCATCGGATGCCAAAAAACGAGAAAAACAACATCAACAACAAGCTGTTTAGTGTAGCTACTGTACATGGAACATGAACCCTCTTTTAGATAAAAAGTCTTTGAAGTTGAAATCGGTTCCACGATAAAGCTTCTGTTCTTGTTCGCGTTTCTATCATTGTTATTGTTTTTGTATGCTTTTTACTTTTATTGATTACTAATTTTTTATAATTTATCGACTCATTTTTCAAACTTCACCTTTTATAACCCCTCTTTTCATTATTATTGTTTTTGCTTTTGCTTCCTTTCCCTCATAAAATTATAAGTTTTATTTTATCACTTTTATGATAATTTTTATCCACTCAGATACAAACAAATTGTCATGTTTTTGTTGGGCCTTTTTTTGTTAGTTTTTTTGGTAATAAAATATTTTGTCTCTTCGAAATTAAGTTGCTTTGACTATTTTGATTAATATATACGATTTCATCTAATGCAAGCGAGCCCCCGACGCGACCGAAAATTGGTGGGGGTCATACTTATACAGTTATGTCGTGTAACATCAGCACGAGGCGATCGATATGTTAGTGGAGAAACATTTTAAATTTAAATGAGATATCATATCTTATACTCAATAATGATATATGAATCCAATATCGTATTAACATATATCAGTGTTTAATCAGTGGTTAGTTTTCTAAAATTTATTTTCCGTTTTATTGGTTTTTTAACCTTTTTTCAATCCACTCTCGTAAACAACAGTTTTTAAATATACGCGTATATTATACAATCTCTCGGTAGATCTCGTAGATGATTTCATGGCTTGGTTTAACCCAATTTGAACATATTTCTTTGTTTACGATTATTTCGAATGAAAGTTTTTTATTTCTTTCAGTTTTTTATCATCGGAAAAGTCTTTCCAACTCTTAACGAATTATTCCTGAAACCCTTTTCGTTGAACTATTAAAACAAAATTGATAATAAAAGTTATAAATATAAATAAATGTGTAAATTATAGTGTAAGGTTTGTCGAACGTTTTAAGGAATTCTGAATAAGCTGATTGAGCGATAGACATTTTCACCCCTATTTCATGGGGTTTGTCGTGTTCTGGCCCAGTTTTGCTTTCAAAAACTTCCCAGACCGGAAGTTAATTAAAGCTATTTAAAGTATTTTGTATGCACAACACATTTACAAAGTGGTTCTTAGGTCACTATTAACGGTATTTAACAACTGCGTGCATCTCGAACACAATCAATAAATTAATGTCGATTCCGATTTGCGAGGCAGGAAAAACCCAGCAATTAATTTTCTTTATTGTTGTATTTGTATTGATTGTCGTTGTTGTTATTTTGTATTTGCCATTTTCTCGTACATGTTTTGGTCGAAGGTGTGGAAAAGTTTCTGTGTTCTTTTATAAACAAACCAACAAACAAACAATAAAAATCCATCAATTCGTAGCCTTTTTCCGCTGGAGCAATTAATGAATATATAGAAACTTATGGAAAGCTAAAAATGTCGGCAATAATAGCAAAAGCGCAAACACCGACACCATCACCAAGAAAATTCAGAAAATAACATCAAGGAAATCGTTAACAATAACAACAACAACATCAATAACGTATTAAAACCGAGGTTAACAACTTTATTACATGTTTAACAGAATGGAAGTTAATGGAAACTTTGCAGGAAGTTAAGAAAAATACACAGAAGAAGAAGAAGAATAAAGGACGTGGAAAAGAATAAGAAAAGGGGAAAAAAGTAACGCTGTGGAATAATAATAATAATAAAAAATCAGAATAACATTAAATATTAAGAATATTTACAGGATTGGAAAAATGTTAAGTCGATTCACTACAATAACTACAAAAACAAATAAAAAAATTAAGAATGTCAAATAAATTAGTAACCAATATAAAAAGTAGCACAAATGAATTAATCTAAAAAGGCGTCCTGAGAAAGTATCCAGATGAAATAAAAATTAAGTTTCATTCAGATAACTCCATATCATTAATCAGAAATTTAAATGTTTCTTTTAATTTAATTATTATATTTAAATTATCCATAGAATAAAAAAATTCAAAATAATTCCAATAATAATTCAATACTTTAAACCGAATATATAGTTAGAATAAATTAAATAAAACCAAAGACAAACAAAAAGACAGAAAAAATAAGATTAAATTGAAGAACACACGGAAAGTTTTCGTTAGCATAAATTCACAGACGCTTAGACAGACATGCATACATACATACACACGTATATAAATAAGTACAAACGTACAATAGACTGAGTGTAGATGGATGGATGGACAGACATGCACATGAAAACACTCACATCATACACACATACATACATACAGTATAGCTATCCGCAGTGCTAATAAAATGCTAAGCAATTTTTTATTCTTTGGCACAGCATCCAAAACAAAAAACGACGCTGTTTCTCTGCTTTTTTTTTACTGAATTTTTTAATTTTCTTTTTTTCTTTTTTCTTCTACTCCTCTTTTTTTCTTCTACTTTTTCGTTTTATTTAAATTTGTTTCGGAATTTCCTTGCATCCTGTCGAATAACTCGATTTTCTGCATGTGTTTCGCTATAAACGATTGTGTCCTTTGGCTATAAATTAGTTCTATCATCGTTTCTTTTATGCTGCTCTCATTCTTTCATTCTTATTTCATTTAGTTTAAAATTCTAATTGTACTGCATGCTACAACAACAAACAACAACAGCAGCAAATTATTTCCCTTTTTTAATGTTTTTTCTGTCCTTCGTTTTGATTCATTGCTGCATTTAAAATATTGTCTCTTCTTTCTATTCTCTCTTTCTCTCTACCTCTTTCTTTTTCTGAATTTTTGGCACGTTTTTTATGCTTGCCTTTTATTACTATTTTCATTTCTGAGCTGGTTGGCTGTTAAATTCTTCACGCTCTTTCTGCTCAATTAAAATAGAATCAAACTCAATTAAAATTAAATTTTTTATTCTATTTGTTATTAATTATTATTTTCGTATACAAATTTATAAGGCTTACTTATTTTTATTACAATTCAGTTGAATTAAATGTCATTCAATCGACTGAATTGGTTGAATTACTGGCGCTTTATTAAACTTCAAATTTTTGTATCTTTTCTTTAATTTCTCCGAACAGCTTAAATTAAGCTCATTGAATCCCCTCTATGAATACCATCAGTGAATCGGCTGTTTCTCTTTCAAGCTTAGATTTTGTTCTCGACTCAATTAAGATTTCTAGGCTCACTCAAAAGATTGATAGATGAGTTTATTTGTTTTCACAATTTTTCCTTACATTATTAATTAAGCTGATTCATGTCAATCTTCATTATTAAGCGCTTAGAAAAGTTGCATTTTTTTCGCTTGAAATGGATTATTATTATTATTATTTTATTTAGCGTTATTAAAATTTTTTTAAGATTTCAGCAAATTGATTGCATTAATTTTTTTAAAACTACTTTATTTTGAAAACTTTCGTATATTTTATAAAAAAGATAAAAAAGTATAAAAATGAAAAGCTTTACATTAAAAACATTAATTGAAATGCACTTTTATTATGCACAAGCAATCTAAACGCACGTTTAAATAATTTTCTTTTCTATTGTCTGTTTTTCATTTACGAAAATTGTTGAAGTTTTTGAGGTTGTAGATGATGATGATATCTGTTTCGCCGATCTTTACAGTGAATTCAGAGTATTTTTCTTTGAAATATACTAGAGGTTAATCTATTCAATGCTAACAAAAGGAATCTTCATATAAAGTTTTAAGTCATATTTTAAGTTCATATGGAGTTTGAAGAAAAGGTTTTTATATGAATCACTATCAAAATATATGCAATGTAAACAACCAAACTTTTCATCCTTCAACTCAAACAATTTCTTCAATAAGAAAAGCATACAGGATACCGGAAGTCCTTCAGATTGCGTTACCTGAAAGTCAAGAAAGTCACAAGTAGTTGGAGGTGAATGTTCCTAGCAGAGAGAGAGAGAGAGGAAGAGAGTATTATTAATATTGATTACCTTGAACAAAATTAGGAGCTACGAACACCCAAACTCCTCATCATTCTTCTTCAAGGAGAAGATAATCTAAAGAGCCAAATTGAACTCCTTGGAGAATCCGGTTTCAACTTCTTTCCACTTTTATTGAACTCAATTTATCAGCAGCGTACCGCGTTAGCATTAATTTTCACTCCCAGAACATTAAGTTTGTGGGATGGTGAGTGTTTTGGTCGTTGTGGAGGGGGGGGTGGGTGAAGTGGGGCAGGGGTTGTCGGAGAGGGATTGAAAGAGAAAAAAATCACCCTTTCAAATTGATATACAGGAGATGCTTGCAGCAAATAAGCCGGATGCTGATGCACTAAGTAGCTGGGTGGGGCAGAGTTGCCAACCAGCAAAGATACTGCTTTGCTCCTTAGGTATTTTCTTTGGGAATTCGTTTGTTGTTGTTGTTCTTGTTGACCCAGTTCACTGTCGTCCTGTCTCGTTCGATCCTGCTTCGTTTGTTTAAACCAATCCGATGTTTTGCTAATGGATGGTGCATGCTTTTGAAAGATGTGGCACTTGCTGTTGTTGTTGTTGTTGTTCTTGCTTTCTTTAGCATTTTAAAAGCTTTTTAACTCTTTCTGAAGTGGAACGTCTAAGAAAATAAACATCGGTTGTGTTCTCAGGTTGCATTTGAATAATTGAGAATTATTGAGCTTAAAAATTTTAATCGTTCCTAGGATAGATTATCTGCTTCTTCTTCTATCAACGTAGAATTTTTAAGAATGGACACAATGAATAACGGTATAACACAATCAAAAACTGTACAGTTATTTACCATCTTTGATTAAATGAAGAAGTGTCCAGCTAGAATCCTTTACTACTGAAGGGAGCTGTTGAGGATCAAGTACTCAAGGTCTGGCTCCCAAATTATTTTCTAAATTTAATCCTTTTAGTCCTTAATTAGCTTAAATGTTATGTATTATTGTATGACTAATTACTAATCTACATATTAAATAAAATTATTTTCTACCTTCCACTCTCAAGACGAAGAAGCAGTCAGAAATTAAGTAATACCTGACTTTAGGTTTTAACAGCTTCAGCTTTCTAAGTACTCGTAGTATGTATTAAAAATTGAAGCATAATTTAAGGATGTGCAGGTCCTTAAGTCTTGACAACAAGGCATGGCATAAGTTCCAGGGAACTAATGTATATATACATGTGTTGGAAATGTGTAAACATATGCGACACATCAGACTACAATGCAAGCATAATTGAATATTTCCTTAGGCAACCTTCGGCAACAGACAAAGTTTACATTGACATCGGACAGCGGACAAGAATGTTGAACGGGCAAAACCTAAACAAAAGACTGAAGACTCAGGATATGTAAATTGAAGACCAAAACATACACTTGGACAGACAACGAGTTGAAGGGACCGACTTGTGATAGGTTACTTATGCAGTTCTGCAATCAAAATGTAACAGATTTTAGATCACAGATTCAAATTAACAAATTTATTCATGACAATAAAAGACCGTATATATGTATATTTGATGTCGACAAGATTCGGACAGACATATTTACATATTACATTGGATTACATTGGATGTGCATATGTAATTTAATGTTTCCGTTAAATATGTGATTATAGTATACATATATAATAACCCAGCAAACACCTCATTGAATTGCATCCTTTAAAATGTAAAAAATTTACATACGCTTTGTACTTTTATGCCTTTTATCTTCGGGCGTAGTGTGTAACTATTAATTAATTAATTAAGCTAATCATTTGAAAAACCTGAAGTGAATAATTCGAAACCTGATTGAAATTTCTAGAATTTATCCTGATGAATTTCACTCCTTGACATAGTATTTCTGTTCACTGGGTAATAATAATAAATAATGGCATAGATGAGCATGAGCACATACTTGTTACATGCTTCACTTCTAAAATATTCTAATTTATGCCCTCTTTAGTTGTATGGTGTATGTGTTTGTATGTATATATTTTACAGGTAAAGAGGTAGACAAGCTACATTATTCTACATTTTAAGTACTGGTTTTGTTTTCCTTATTTGAGATTTTGTTGTTGTTATTCTCATGGCAATAATGATAAAATCTCTACTCCAATAGAATGAATTTCCGCAAGAGTTCCTAATTAATTTTAATATGTTTTCATTGTTCTTATTTTACTTAATGTTGTTGTTTTTACTCTTGTAATTTCTTATTTAATCCCCTTAAAGACTTTTGTATAGTACATAATTTAGATCAATCAAATAGTACAAAGATTAATATATATGTGCAATGACTCTCTTAAATTAGATCATTTAGACGAAAACCGAAGACAATTTTAATATTAAATATATTTACTCTGTAATTGCAAATTCTCAATTTATTAAAATACTACAATATATTCATTATATTTAAAAATTCAAAAAATTTACTTAAAAATATTTAAATTGAAAGTGCTCATTTTTTAAGAATTTTGTGAAGAATCGTTTCTAACTTTTATTTGTTTTGCCCGTTTTTATTATCCCTGCTCGAGTCCTCAACAGTATTTTATACACTATAAGTCACGTTTAAGGTGCATACTTCAATTAATCTTAACTTTGGTAACATTTGTTAACTTTACTTCAAATGTAAGCGTGTGAAAATTAACAAAATAAAAGTATATAAATTAACAACGCGTTGGTTGCAAGTTTCAATTCAGAGGGGGACACATGAACTAACTACACTTAAGACACTAGAGAGAGACAAAGAGAGAGACAGATAGCGAAAGAGAGTAACAATAACAACATGAGGGATAAATTGCTTAAGATTTTTAGTTGTTTGCTAACACGTACAGACACAAATACCTGAAAATAAAATGCACATCTTCCTCAACTGAATAGAAAGTACGTCAAATACACTCTGGCATTCAAACAAAAACTTTAACTTTAACCAAAAGCTACCGAAAGAAACACAAAATAAAAGAATACAACAGCATTTCGGTGGTTATTTCTGGAGAAAGTTTTCACCCTCTCTTTGTCCTTACCTTGTCTTTTGCAAGTCTTTCTCTTTCTCAAATAAAAACACTAAACTTGGGAGTTTGCATCGATATCATCATCCCAACTGTTTAGCGGAATCAATCACAGCAGCATGCAGAGCAGGATGCATTTCATCCGAGCTCTGAGAGTTTCCTAAGAGTTTCATAAGACTTCGTAATACTCACTGAAAGTTCTTATCACATAAAAGAAACTGTTTGAAAAGAGAAATATATTTGGTGGAAAGAGTGCTTTGTTCGGATAAGGTTTTATTTACTGTTTCTTGGATCGCTGGTTTAAGTTTTCACTTTTTAGTTGATTGATCAGAAGAGCTTAGAAGGTACTGAGACTGTTGAAATATACTTGATATATGAGTGTGTTGTATAGAAGTAGGAAGACCTAAAAGACACTTCAGCCACTGCTTCTTTGTTGTATAAGAGTTCCATAAAAACGGGGACCTATAAGTCTCTGCTTTGGTTCGATTTGTGGTTTCCAACAAATCAACAATGATTATTAAATCTGTTGAGTGCTTGCTTGATGTTTTCCGCAACTCAGGATATTCTTCTTAATTGAGAACTTCAATAGTCTGTTGATGTATTGGACGGAAACTCATACGCCACATAAAAATGGAACCAATAGCAACAAATGGAACCAATCAAAAGCATTGGGTATGTTTAACAAGAATGGTTGCTCATCAGTAGACTGAGCCATCTATTTTGATGATTATGTAAGTATTCAGTTATTCATACCTACAATTTAGTCACTGGCACATATCTGCACACAAAATAAACCGAAATTAATGGCAGGCAGGCACTCAATCCTCTCGGTGAATCGGTGAACCTCTGCGTCATTGTGTTTATGTCCACAACGTTGTGTGTTCTCCAAAAATTGTGCTGCATGTCAATAAATTTGACCTGAGCAAGCATCCTTGTCGAATGAAGGACAGATAGATAGACGCATATATGTTGGTATATCTTAAATCTACTATACGTTGTGCATACTCTGGAGAAGACTCCGAAGAATGGATGCCTACAGGATGGATTTGTTACCAATTGTATGCTACTTCTTGGGACAAAATTGCAAATTTTGCGCAATTGATGAATTGGCCATACTCATGGCGGCACATGTATGTACACATATAAACACACAAGAAGACACACATACACTCACAAACACGTACACATACATATACACCTAAATGTCTGTAGTCGATAAATTGTGAACAATTGTGGCAACTTAGGTAAACAGAACAGACAAACAGGCGCAGGCTGAAGAAAAAAAAATACATGCACACATACAGTGGGACAAACACGAACACACATGGACGGTGGAGGCATAAATGGACACCAAATCCAGTATGTATACCCCACACAGACACGCAAACTTGAAAGGACTTGTGTACAACCTCATACAAACACACACGTATTCAAGCTCAACAATTGCACTGATTACGAGTTCCAAAGGTTGTTTGTGTTGGTATGCTGAATGGTATATGGACTTGTATGAGCGTGTGCACTTATATGTGTTAGTGTGGACAGATTTGTTCATAGATTACATGGTCTATTCGAAGTGTGTCTGTTTGTGTGTTCTTCGTAGATAGTTCGACCGATCGAGAAGAAGGAGGTCGAGGAGGCCTTGTTTATCGCATTCGTCCCACACAAATCCAGATCGATTCAGCCTCCCTGACTTCAGTCAACTCACTAATATTTGTGATTCGATGGAGTGAAGGTTAGTCAGTGTTGTGTCATTTTTTCGCTCCGTTTAGTTTCTCCACTATTCCCATCTATCGCTCTCTTTCTCTTTCTTACTATATCTCGTTGTTTCTATCTCTCCCTGTGGTGGATGATAAAACTATCATTTACAATCGTCTATAAATCCTTTGCGAGCACATGTAAAATTTGTATCCTGAATTATTTTTCCTTTTTTTCTCTCTTTCTCTCTCTCTCTCTCTCTCTCTCTCTGTATCTCGCTCTATCTCTATTCGTTAGCTCTTGTTAGCTTTCCTTATACCATGTTGAGTGCGAGTGTATTGAAGCAAAACATATTACATCCTTTCAAAATTTTTGGTTCAATATCCGTTCAAAATACTCGATTTGTATTTATATCAGTTGTATGTCCATGTACATATGTATGTGTTGGATTTTTTATTGGAAATAACAACATGAGTTACTGTTTTGATTGGAGGCTCCTTCTTTTGTGGTGCTCTTTTTTCTCTGCAGCCATGATGTATACTATGAAAATTAGATTAGGCCGAAAAAGTGTCTTCTATAAAAGAAATCCCAAAAGCCAGAAAAAATTCCCTCTGTGACCAACTTCTTCCAACGTCTTAATCATTCATCGCAAATATCTTTCATTCTAGTGTCGAAGTACGGAAAACACTGTCTTTCCATTTAACAGCAAATAAAAATGCCCGCGGGTACCGTTACTAGAGATTGTCAGTTGACACCTGGTGATAGTCTCTATTTTTCCTTCTTCTTCATCTTCTTCTTCACCATCGCCATCATCCTCCTGCTTACATATGTTTTTACTCACTTACTTTTTTTTTATTCTCGTAAATAAAAATACTTGCCTTGAAGCTTGACAATATTTGGGTTTTAATGTTAGCAGCTTGGTAGCACTGCTACCGACAACTCATGAATTGAGCTGTCGTCCAACTACACGTCGTATCTTCAGAATGCCATCTTGTATCCTTCAAGTCACCAAGCACGGTGTTAAGTAAGCTTTACATACTCTAGTAGCTGTACGTCGAAACAGTTTGCACTTTTTTGCTTCCTTTCCTTCAACCAGATACAATCAATTCAGATACCAAAGATATAAGGTAAAAGAAAAACAAGAAAAACCAAAAAAGGTACTCCAATAAGGTGTTAAGATGTTAGGTAGTTGTAATAGTAGTAATAGTAGTTGTAAAACTGAATATTCAATTGGCTGTCCTTTCGTCTTCGTCTGCTTCGTCGAGATATCCTCTGGCAATCGTGAGCAGTTAAGTGAGAAAACACCTGAAATAATGCGGCGATTTATGTGTGACTTTTTTGTGTGGAATTTTTTCTGGTATCTTACGATAGATATGTATATTTTTTCTGATAATTTTCGATAGACCACAGGGATTTAAGGCGACGAAGTTTTATGTTTTTCTTTCCTACAACATCTTATAAAAAGCCCGAAAATGATCATCGATAAGCATCTTGTAAATAACGAAATCTTAACGCTTCCTTCTTAACTCTTAATGGCTTTCAAAGCCAATTGCTACCATTTCCTGGAATTGGCTTTCGAGAAAACATTTAAAGATATACCCAAGTACCATCACCATCACCTGACCACGTCGGATAGACATCCATTGGCTACAAATACCTTTTTCTTATGCCTTTTACCCTTACGTCCTTTCAGCCCCCACACACTTTATCCCGGCGATGTGATCTCACACTACACCACCCTCTCATCTACTCTATCATTCCCATTCTCACTCTCTCTCTCTCTCTGCAGTAACATCCCATCGCTTTCTACTTTGGCCTCTAATCTAACCTCCTTCTCGCTTTGTTCTTTCTTTCCTTCTTGCAGATTGCACTCTTGGCGTCCGCCTGGTCGAGGTTCGAATACCAAACTACGTGATTAAAGGTTCGGCAGCTCAGCTGGAATTCTTATACGATCTGGACGGGGAGGCGCTGTACTCGGTGAAGTGGTACAAGGATGGCAACGAGTTCTACAGATACCTTCCCCGAGACATGCCGCCGGCGCAAACATTCCTGCTGCCAGGTGTTTCGGTCGATGTGAGTACCAAAAGTAAACCGCATAAATTTTAAGTGAGCCGGGTCCGATTCCTCGCTAGAAAGTTCCTCCGCTCTTATCAGTAATCTATTTTGGGCGCTAGTTTCGAGCGGGAGCGAAAGTCAAAAAGCATTTATTATGCGCACGTCCCGCAGAAAGGTTGGTTGGCTCGTGAAGGAAGCTCCTTCACTTTGGCCAAGTTGAGTGTAATAAATTGCACTCGCTGCTCTTTTTGCCAGTTTCGCCTGCTCATTTACCAGCCATGGAGCCATTTTTTGTTAGCAACAAATTTTGATGGTCTGTTTGATGGCAGCGTAATAAAAAGAAAGAAAAAAAACGCAACGGATATTGTTTAAGGTAATCGATTTCACCGGGACCGAATAAACTCAACTGGCTACAGAACAGCAGTTAAGTAGTTTTCCCATATCTCTTCTGGCTTAAAATAGTTGTTCACTTTTGCCGAGGCAAGAGCAATAAAGAAGTTATAAATTCCGGAAGAAACTGCCAAAAGTTACAAGCTTTTGTAGGTAGGTTTCGGAGGACGGAGGCATTAGAATAATCGTATACTCTTCGAGGTGATAAACAGGCAGGGTCATAAACAGATATGCGGATACTTTAGTACACAGAGGCCTTAGATAAAAGGGAAATAAGCATTTTAAACGTATTCCGTGGAGTAAACGTATGTTTTCACAGCGTTTATCAGAAATATAAAACCGAAAAATCATACTTCAACTTGGCCGAAGCTGAAATACGACTACCTTAGAGCATATCCTCTTAACCTCTGATAAAAGATTATTTGAGCTTTAGAAGAAGATGTTCAAGGCTCCTCAAGCCTTCAAGATGATGCACCAGGCCCCTCTGGTAACCATTTATGGATGATAATACACTAATGAAGAATATATGTATATACCTTTAGAAGATATACTTTTCTATACCGGTCACACCGTCTTCTGTGCATTTCAAATGGAAGAGAAACTTAAATACATAAATAAAATATATAAAATATTATATCATGCAACGATACTTATACCATCAATAATAATAGTAAAATTAATAATAATGATAATTACGGAGGAAACTTTCTACAACTGCTGTTTCTTTTTCTTTCTCACTTATTAAAAACAGCATAATAGTTGTATTGAATTCGTTGATTTGATGAGAGATATAATTTTAAAACTTGATTTTCTTAATTCTCTTTCTTCTTCTTCTTCTTTGTAGCTACACAACTCGAGCGATGCCATCGTAACACTGCGCAGCGTCAACCTACAAACGGCGGGACGCTTCCCGTGCGAGGTTTCCGGCGAGGCGCCATCATTTCAAACTGTCACCGAACACGGCGAAATGATTGTTGTGTGTAAGTATTTCGCTAAAGTTGGCCATAACCACATCCGCTTTTATTTTGCAAATCATTTCATAAGAAAATTTCTTAAAAGAACTCTTCTTCTTCGACGCTTTCTTCTTCTTTTTCTTCTTGAGGACTTGAAATCATTCCGTTTCGATTTCTTCATTTTTTGTTGAGACAGAAAAAGTTTCTTTTTTATTATTGAAAATTTTGTATCAGTTTGTTTTTCATCAGTTTTTAAGCTTAAGATTAAGATAAGTTTTTATTATTAAGTCGACAATCTTTCCAACATTATTTCTTTGTTGGCGGCTGCTTCGAAGTTCTTTCGCGATAATTTTGTGAAATTAAAACCTTAAAACCTTAAATCCTAGTTTTCATTTCTTATTAAAATATGTTAATAGAAATAATATACCTTTTATTGGATGAGCTCCTTTCTTGTAGAACTTCGCTCAGATTTACCAGATTATGTTTATATGATTTATGTTTATATGCTTTCTTCAGTTCAAATCCTTCAGTTTAATCCCTTTAATCCCTTAAATCTTTAAAAGACATTTTCAAAAAAATTATTAAATTTAGAATTGATTGAAAAAAAACGGAAACTTTACGAAGAGCAGATGTTAAAAAAGAGCCGCCATGTTGAAAGCTCTGATCGTTTTTTCTTGTTTTTTTTTTGTTTTTTTATAATTTTTTGGCCGCAACTCCACTACCGATAAAGTCCGCAGTGGCAGGCCCTCCGGTGGGGTTACAGAGGACAATGTCAAAAAAATGCATGATCGCTGCAAAACGGCAGTGAAGCGAACAACAAATTTTGTTTTTGCATGACAATGCGCCGGCGCACAAGAGCATCGCAGCCACGGCTAAAATCAATGACTTACGGCTCAATTTCTGTCGCATCCACCGTCTTCGCCCGATTTGGCTCCCTTGGACGATTATCTCTTCCCAAACCTCAAAAGATGCAGACCTTCCGGAAAATTACTTTTCGCACTGAAATTTGGCATGTCTGCCTAAATATGAACGGACTTCAAGGCACCATAATCTTTTTTTGCAGCAGCAGCGCATTCTGACGGTCAAGAAGGTTCCTTTTTACCCCACCTAGTAGCAAAAAATATCAAGTATTTCCGATTAATAAACTTGATCGAAGAGACAAAGCAATTTAAATGTGATAATTTAAGAAATGAAGGCTCGATTGTGGAGAGCCTATAATAACTCCCTTCATTTAAATTGATTTTGAATTGAAATTTCCTGAATGTCTGTTGAATGTTCGAGAAATGTATCGTGGACTTTTAATGAAGAATGCGGTATTTTAAAAATCTCATTTAAAATGCCATTGATTTGTGAGAGATTTTTATTCACTGTTCAAATTTCTCTCAATTTTAAGCATGTCAATGACACTGTACATAATAGATTCTTCATTATTCCCGAAATGAAAAACAAAATACTGACTTTCCTTTGCATTTTTTCCATGTTTCAGTTGAAAACCAAGCTGAGCGAAATCGAGCAATCTTTCGGCGAACGCGAAATGAAAATCATGTCCGATAATTTGCGGCAGGAATATGAACGGCACCTCGGCAACATTCGCCAGCTGCGACAACTCTACGAGGAGCGACAACGCATCGCCACAGTCGAGCAGGAGAATCTACAGCGTTTGGTAGCGTTAAAAAAGGACGAGTTGGGTGCTGAACAGGACCGGTGAGTGAAGAAGAGGTGTTGAAGCGTTGAGTGTTTGTGCAGTTGAAAGTGCTTGTTGTCTGTTTCAATATAGAAACGGTTAAAAGTTGATAACGAGTTTTGGTTGTGTTGAAAATTTCACTGCATACTTTAAGGATTTCTGTGCGAATGGTTTTCCTTGTGAGTTCCCAAAAAATTATGAAGTTTTTCCCCTTTTTATCAAACGGATTCCAAAGTTTTTCGTTTTTCAATTCAATTTTAGTTTTTATTAAATCATAATGAAAATACTTTTACAGAATTCGGAATAAAGTTTGGAAAAAATGGAGGGGAAAAAACTTTGGGATAGAGTTAAAAAAGCATTCTCATCTGTTGTTTGAGCTGAACGAGAGAATATCAAACAATCTGTTGTCATCGTTGTTGATAATGTTTGTATATAATTCAGGGTTTTTTGTTTTTGTAAATACTTCTGAAGCTTACACAAGAAACATCAGCTTTCAGTATTGTTTTGTTTAAGAATAAAGCATTTGGCAGTAGTCTTTTCTTATTTTGTTTGCTATTCAAAATTTTAACAACTACGAGTTAAAATTTTCCCCCACAAACACATGGAAAAGAATAACAAAAAACGCAGTACTAACAATAAAAATAACGAAAATTACTTTTGCAAATTCATGCAAATTTAAAATAAAAACATGCTAAAAACTCCAAATGTTGCCAACATTTAATTCGTTTTTTTTGGGCCATTGTTGTTGTTGTTGTATGTGTTACTTTTTACTTAAGCTTTTGATGATAAACAAGAGAAAAGTTAAAAATGTTGCTGATGCTCAACTTATCGTCAACATGTGCAGCAGCTTCAAGAATGACAGCAAAATTGTGAGTTGTTTTTTTAGTGAAGTTTTTGAGTTCTGTTTTTATTTCGTGTTAAGCTGATTTTATTTTTTTTCTTGTTGCTTTTACAGTTATTTGTATGAGCATTTTTCATGGGATTATTTTTACGAAAATTTCACTGGAACGTTTTAATTTCAAAAACAAATTTTTATCATTTTTTACGCCTTTTTTACAATTGAATACTTTTTTAAATATAATATGTATCCATGTAAGGTGAATAAACAAATAAGTCATACATTTTTTATTATTCATTCAGTATCATTTAAATAAATATTGTATCATCAAACAGAAAATCGAAATTAAAAATATAATTTAATACATTTTTAAAAAGTTCAAGTAGATTTGCAATATTCGAGCTTCGAGGACTAACATCTAACTAACGGGATTATATTAAGATCTACCATCAACAGAGAGGCTTTATTGTCCTTTGTCTCTGAACTTTTAATTATGATTCCTTTTAACATACCTTGAAATAGCATTCTTTTTTTTTATTAAAATTTCCTTCCTGGTTTTCTCTGTTCTGAAAATAAGTCCAAAATATTGCTCTGAGTTTTTAACTCCGATAACTCTTTCGGTAGTTGATTCTGCTGATTCTGCTTTGCGTTTTTTTATGTTAAGGATTCCTTTATACCTCGTCATTTTTTTTTTGTTTTAAAAAATGTAACGTTCCATGAAACACATAAAAATTTAGCATTTTTAATAAGTTATCATACTCTGTTCTCTGGCAAAGTTTGTGCTGGAATTTAGTTCGGTTGTTGAATTTTTAATGAACCGCCAGCAGCAGACGAAGCTTTTAAAAAATGAGTACTGGGTACGTTTTACAACTTGTTTTTATAAAAAGTTTATTAAAAAAAAGGAAAATAAAACAAAACCGTGTGTTTTGTACGTTCAGAGCTGCTGTATAGCATTAAATTGTCTTAATTGACTTTCTAGTTCAGAATAAAATTCAACAATTATTTAGAAATTATTCAAACATCTGCTAGAGAAATGTTTATGATGGAATGTGGTACCATAAAATTAATAAGTTTTCATTTACTTTTGTAACTGTAATGGACTATGTACCGTTACACTCGTTTAACTGTAATACGATTCTAGAAACTAATCAATAAACAATGCCAACAAATCAAGTTTTGATTTAGCTCCGATATTCGATGATTTTTAATTTTTATTTATCTTTCAATTTTGTCAGTTCTATCAACTTTGTTTCCCTTTCTAATGCACTTTTGTTTCATATTCCTTTTTTTATGAGTGCCATTTGATTATAATCTCTCTCTTTCTCTCCCTCTCCCTGTCTCTCTTTTTCCGTTCAAATTTATTATCACAGCACAAAGAACTTTAAAGAACACAATCAGGCGCTGATGAAGGAAGTTGAAACGGCAAACAAAGAGTTGGCAACACTGCGTGAGGAATGCAACGAGCACAAATTCGAGAAAAAGGCAATCAAGGAGGAAATGGAAGCCGTGAATACAGTAAGAATTTGATATAAAACACGCAGAGAAGCAATCGAACGCTCAGACACACACACACACACACACACACACATACACATGCACACATACACAATCCACATGAAATAGTTGTGTGAATGTGAGTGCCTTCGATTTAGTGTTCTTGCGTCTGTTGTAAGAGCTGAAAACGCAAACGTGCCATATTTTAAAACAATTCAAGCATCATTCAGTAAATTAAACTGTTTTTTTGGTTTCAGTCAGTCTGAAGTTCAGATACACAGGGTGAGTTACTGGAAATTGTCTCGAAGGTAAACTCAACATTTTCTTGAATATCCAAGTGATGAAAAGTTGTTTCTCTTAAGCGAGATGATTTTTTGATTTGGTAAAAAACTTGGATGGAAATCAATTCATGAAGAGATGTCAGTTTAAAATTTTTCTGACTGTAGTTTAGAATGTTTCTGTAAGGAGTTTAGGGATTTTTGAAAACTGCAACATCCTGTATAATCGTTTTATTTACACTCCATCTGATAAACCTCAAAAATGTGTGCACTTAATTACTTTAAATCGTCTGGTGCGCATTTCTGAGTTGATTTGTTTGCAGAGAATTCGCACATAAGCGCAATGACACGCCTACATACAAACACACGCAGACAGACACACATACACATACACACACATACTTTTAAATATATCGCCACCCATTCATTGAGTCAGTGAATGTTCTTTGTTCTTTCTTCCTTCATTTCTCTCTCACTTTCTTTCTTCTTTCTGTCCTTTCGACTTTTTAAATTTCTCGTCGTGTTTCATTCGATTTTCACTTTTCACAGCTCTTCAGCCAGATGGTGATGGGTTTCAATGGCAAGAATAATTTGGATATCGATCGTCTGGCAACAATGCTCGAGGAGAACCGAACGCTGTTGAACGACATGGCAACGAAGGAAGCGAGCTGCAGTGATGGTGCCACCCTACCGAAATTGTTATTCGAATTAGTTGAGCAGGCAGCCGTTGGCAGCAGAGTCAGCAGTCGCAGTGTGACGCCGGAGTCGGTGGTGGGACAGAAGGCGGGGGAGGAGGGCGAAGAGAATAAAGATGAAGATGGAGCAGTAGTTGATGCAGTCGAAGGAACTGATGCAGGGGATGCAGCCATCAAGGATGAAGAATCGACTGAGACCGCTGCAAACATTAAAATTGAGCAGTTGAATGATGGGTTGCAAGACATGCAGAACGTAGAAGAAGAACAAGAAGAGGAAGAAGACGGCCCCGACGCCGACGAAGAAGAAGTAGCAGTCAACGAGGCGGATGCAATCAGCAGCAGTGGAAATGACAACAACAACAATGACAATAATAGCAACAACAACAACAGTAGCCAAAAACCTCACCATCATCATCAACAACATCATCGTAAAAATGCTGCCAACAAGAAGAAAGTCACTTCACCCTCCGCAGCCTCCACATCCACGCCCATCAACTCTTCCACCATCCTTAAATTTCACGAACCAAACATTTTTGGCCAAGTTGCTTCAACGCAAGAAATCATCGGCAACCTGCCGAAAGTTTGGAAAGTTCTAATGGAGCTTTTAAGTCACCACAAAATCGAGCAGGTGCAGTTCGAGGAGAACGGCGCGAGCGAGGATTGCTACAAATCGGTAGAGACACCGAATGGACCCAAGGCGGAGCTGAGTGTAAGCAAGACTTACATTAAACTCAAGGTGAGAAAAGTGAAAAGAAACAAGTTTAGGGACGAGCGGGGTGGCAGGGTGTCAGATAGGTCGGGTGAAGGCCGGATGATGCTTAGTGGTTAGGTAGGCATGCTCCTGAAAGGAGACTAAGTTTCACCAAAGGAATGTACAATAAATTATCGGTTGACGCTCATTACTAGTGACATGTGTAGTACGAAGGAATTTCGGAATGTGCAGCGAGTGGATGTCATGTATGTAAGAATAATGAAGGCGGGGAGGGGGAGAGGGAGGGGGCAGGGGGCATTCAAATGTGGTGGGAGGGAACACATTTAGTCTATAGAACGAACACATAATAAGCAAGTATTTGACAAGGGAGCACAAGTGTTGGTGAGATCAGATTGAAACCATGATGATCTTTACGATGACCATGTTACTGTATGATTTAATAATCCTTATTTTTCTCTTCTTCTCTCTTCACTTTATTCTGTTCCTCGCCACTCTTCTTGCTGCTTTTCATTATGATTAACCGCATTTTGATCGTCCTTTGATGTTCTCCACAAAAAGGACCTAATTTTGGAGAAGAAGTCGTTAGTCAAGGAAACCAATCGTCTGAAAACTTTGAACTGCCATCTCGACTACCGTCTGAACGAGCAGGAGAAGCGCCTTAGCGCCGTTAGTCTGGAGCTGACGAAAACATGGCATCTCGTTGGCAAAATGCAGCGCCAACATCGGCAGCTGCATACCCAGGAGCAGATTCTGCGCTATCAGCTGCAGCAGAAACGTCGCTTGTTGAGCGAGCTGAAGGACGAACTGGAGTACTGCAGGCGAAAGTGGGCGGCGGCGCGCGCCAAGAACGACGAAAGCCAGGAGCAGTGCAACGATTTGCGTCGTGAATTTGCTAAACGAAAGCTCGAAGATGCAAATAATTCGGCCGAGAGTGGCTACAGCGATTCAGGACCGGCTTCGGATGAGGAGGGCGGACGCTCTGCGGTTCCTGCAGAGGAGGCTGCATGCTCGCGCAGCGAACTACGCCAAATGTTCGAACACAGTCGTAAAATAAAACGCATGCAGAGTACGTCGCCGGGACGGGCCGCATATGACCTTCAGATGGCAGAAGTGGTGTTGCGTTGGAACAGCGCACCGCCGACATGCGGCTGGCGTGCGGATAGCGAAGAGGATGACGACGGTAGCAACGACGACAGTGACGATGACAACTGTGATGACGATGAGAGGGGAGAAATCGCCGCAGATGGTGGTGGTGGATCACAGGGCGCGATACCCAAGCAAGGAATTCGTTCTTCACGCAGCAAGCAACGCGTACGAACGGAAGTTGATGACGAAACTTCGGCCGCAGTTCAGGAAGCTGCGGGCACAAGCACTGGTGCATCGGTCTCTGCCGCGCCGAGAGGTGATCATGTTGTGCGCATTCAGCGGCTTGAAGAGCAGTGCAAGTCGCTTATCCAACAGGTGTTGGAAACTTCGGACAGTCGCGAACGCCTAGAGGTGCAGCTGTGTCGCTTCCAGGATGCCATCGCGCCCGTGCAATATGCCATGCCGCTGGATGAGCTAATTTCGAAGAAGCGTCTGGAAAGAATGACGCGTGCCAGTTCGGCACCTGCCAGTCCTGCCGGCACCCTGACGCCCCGAGAGGAGGAGTACACTCGAAAACGCTCCGAGAGACTGGGACGCTTGGAGGAGGAGAGTCGCCAGCTGATCTCGCGCATCAAACGCACCTCAGACCGGGGACAATATCTGCGATGTTCATTGGAACGCCTGCACAGAACATGCAATCGAGGGGGCGACAGCAGCAGCGCTGCTATCAGTCGTGAGAGTAGCTTCGAAAGCAACACAGAGGAGGAGGCCGCACCTCCACATCAGGCTGAGAGGCAGAATGTTCAGAAGAAGATCTGCAGCACAGAGAGTCCTCTCACTGAGACAGAGGAAGCGTACACGACGCGCCGAGCAGATCGTCTGAAACGACTTGAAGCCGAAAGCAAACAACTGCTCACACAACTCGGCCAGAACAAGGAACGCGGTACCATGTTGGGCAATCAACTGGATGTGCTGCATCAGCAGCATGGCGATGAAAATGCTGAGGACTTGGCGAGCACCCACACAACTACGACTGCGACATCGCCCACTGTTGAGAAGCGCATAGAGAACATCGAGCGTATGTCGTCGAATCGGGCCGAACGTTTGCGCATACTGGAGGAAGAGGGAAAGCTACTGATCTCGCGGCTCTCCAGCACCTCCGAGCGCGGCACACTTATGATCAATCGCATTGCCGAACGCGAACAAAGCCGCGCGGCACGTCAACATGAGACTGCAGCCAAGGAAGCGGCGGCATCTGGAGAAGCCGAAAGGCCATTCACGAATAATGGCTCAACGTCAGCGGATGAGGAGGCATCGGCTGTGGCAGTAACAGTTGCAGCGGCTGATCCTTTGCTGCCCACTCTGAAGAATGTCGCTTGCTCGAGTATCGTCAGCGAAGAGCTGGCCGAGTGTGTTACTGTCACAACGACAACTAGTCAAATCGCACACAATATTGAAATACAGGGTGCAGTGCCTAAGTCTAAACCGCTCGCTCAATTAAGTGTTTTTGCCAATGTCAGCAAATCCAAGTCCAGGCCAGCGACTTCATCACCTTCATCAGGAGACACTGAATCGTTGGAGGAAATGGTGAAACGGTTACAAAGTATACCATTTCCGGTAGCTGAATCGGAGCAGATGCAACAAGGGATCCTTAAAGAACAGGAAGAAGAACAGGTAGAAGAACACCGGGATCAAGAGAGAGAAGAACAGCCAACAGAAGAAGATCAAACAGGAGAAAAGACAGAAGAACAGCCAACAGAAGAAGATCAAACAGGAGAAAAGTCAGAAGAACATATAGAAGAACAACCAGAAGAACAGATAGAAGACCAGACAGAAGACCAGACAGAAGAACAGTCAAGAGAGCAATCAGCTGAAGTGGCTGGGCTTCCAGATGAGGAACTGAAGGAAAGCCATGAGACGTGATCATGTTGAAGTGAAGTAAACAGAAGGCTCGTGCTCCATTTTAGCGAAATTTCAACAGCAACAAAAATGTGAACAATTTAATATATTCATATATTAAATTTAATATATTCATGAATTCTACGAGTATATAGAACCGTATTTAATGCGCATTATACATGTTTTTATAGGAATCACAATCAGGTATAAAATATTTACCATTTTATTATAAAAGAAGATTCTTCTAGCTATTAAGTCTAAGCTATTGTGCTTAGAACATTTTTCTGCTATATTGAGTAATAAAGTTTTTCGATTTCAAAGCTTAATCTTATGTTTGATTCAGTTATTAATGATATCTAAATATGAATTATTTGATGGTAAGTGTTAAATATAACATTCTTCAAACTACTTTATTCAATGTTTATTTATAATAAATATAAGTTATATATATTTAAGATATAAGATATTGGCGACTTCTTTCGTTCGATATTTGATAACACAAAAGTTAGCTCCATCACGAAGGACGCGTATTAACAAAGTTCTATGACAAGGATAATGAAAAGTTGGCTCATTTATGAATTCATGAGCAGATTGTATATCGTCGAAAGAATCGCGATGCCAGCGAATTTTCGGGTGTGTTTCTTTGTACATGTATGTAGTATAATATATGTACAATACATACATACTATACAATGTGTATGCGTTATGCCCTTCCTTTTGTTTTCGTGTGTATGCAGAAATGTGAGTTCAAGCAAAGTTTTATTTCTGCGTAAATTTATGCGGCTTTCTTCAAGCGACTGATTAATATTTAGATATCGTTAGTGTAAAAAAAGACCATCGCAAAAAAGAAAACCAGAAGAGTAGCAACATAAGTTGTAGAAGAGACACAAGATGCAGCAGAGGACTCTGATATCATGATGAAATTTACAGCCATCGCAGCAGAAACACGGCAAGAAATATAGAAATCTTGTTTAAATAAAAGAAAATAGAAGAAGCAAAGCATGAACCGGAAACACGCAAACTCAAACACAACCGAGGCTGTGGTATAATTTAACTATTAATAAAAATCTTGTAGTTGAGGAGAAATGTTGAAAATGTCGAGAAAACTTTGAAGAATTCGCGTAAATTGTTAAGAAACACTTTTCTTTGTTTTGGATTTCTTTGCGTATAAAGATGCAGATTTATGCAATTCAAATGAGATGTCTGTCGTCTGCAGTGTGGGTGGAGAAGGGGTGCGGACCATGGGTGGTGACGAAGGGGAGAATTAAAAAATCATAAAATTTAAATGGCGAAAAAGGTGGCTACGATGAAATTACTTTTTGGCAGCGGTGTTGGAGTAAAATGAGAGTAAAAATGAGTAAAGAAACAATATTTCATAAAAGCCAACGAAATTCTTCTAAAGTTGTTTAGTAAAGTAAGAGAAAAAGGTCGGAAATTTCTTGTTAAAATAGTTGGAGAAAAGCTAGTAGCTAAAGAAAAGCACAAGAATTACAGATCCACAGAAAGGCCGACACATACACAAACACAGACACAGAGCCAGTCACAGATACAGCAACCAACTCAGCTACGGATAAAGTAAAAACTACAATATATAAATTATGCTAAATTAATATAATATCTTTTATTTTGTTCATTAAAAATATACCAACAACGATAATAAAGATTCTGGAAAAGTTAAGAAATATTATGTAAATATTAAGCGACCTCCTGAGCCTCTCTCCCCGCCAGAATGAACGCCCATAAAAGGACGAAAGAGTGAGTGACTGACTGTAGATTGCTGGTCTCTATCTCTCTCTTTCTCATTCTTTAATTCGGTAACTTTGCAGAATAAACGAACAAACATATCAAAGAAAGTGAACAGCAGCAAAACAAAAAAGAAACACATTACACACAAAAGTAATGAAGAGAACGCAGCAAAGCAAAGAAAATTAAGTTACTGTTGCTTGGGGAAAAACTAAAGGCGGCTCTGGTAAACGGATTACGTGACATACTCCGACATACACACATTCACACTTCCTTTTCAATCCGACCCTCTCTCTTTCTCTCTCTCTTTCACTCAGTTGGTCGTTTTCTCGTTCATTATCGTAAATGTTGTCGCAATTTAATTGAATTTGCTCACTTTTACTTGAGCTTCGCTGGCGTCACGCACGAATCCTTGGTTACCCATTTAATGCGGCCTTCGGTTTGCTCTGTTGCTTTCTCCCTCTCTCACTTCCTCCTTCTCTTTCTTTGTTCTGCTTTCTCACTTATTCATTCACTCAATGCTACCGAAGAATTTTATAATTATTTTTAATCTTAAGGACTGTTTTTTCCTCCTCGTAATGCCACCATGATTATTACCAGGAAAGTGGAGGGGGCGAGGGCTGGGATTGGGATTTCTTGGCGTAAGGAGAAAAATAAATAAATTACAAGAAAATGTTTTCTTTTATAGTTTTGTATGAGCGAGTGAATAATCGTAAATGTCACAAGAGTTTGATTAAAGGTGTGTGTGTGTGTTGAATTCTGTGTATATACACGTCTACGAGTGTATTCGTTGTGTGTGTATTTATTTTTGTGTTACTGTTTCTGTTACTTGTTACCCTTCAAAAGCCACGTCGCTCTTGCATTTAATGAAAGACGTGAGTCCTGAAAAAATGCTCTTCAAAATGCTTTTATAGAAAAAAAAAATGTATTGAAAACTGTGCTAGAAAAAAGACCAAGCAAACCTGAAGCTGCAATTAAAATTCTTTTGACAAGAAACACAAAAAGGAGCTCAAATTTTAAGAAGGTCATGTTTATATGTATGTAGGTAAGGTCAAGTTTTTCACTGTTAGAAGAAAAGAATTCAATAGTCTTAAATTATAAACTTTAACTTAGATATTGCATTCAATTTTATTATTCAACAGTTTCTCTACTATTTACTGTAAAAACAATCTTTAAATTCAGAAAATAAGAATAGAATTGAGAAAAAGAGATTCGCTGAAGAGAAAAACTTTTCCACTTAAATTTCAATTAAATATGTTTTTGTTTTTCATTGCAGTCGACTTGTTTTCAATCGTTGTATAGTTATTGTTGTTGTTGCTGTTATAGAGAGAGTCTCTGCAGTTGTTTTTTCGGCAGTGTTCCAGTGAAATTGGCAACACTTAGACAGAGGACACAGTCAAAAGTATACACACACACACATACATGTATATATTATTATATATATATACTACGTTCGCTGTTACATTCTTTTAGTTTTCATGTTTTAAAAAACCAAAAAATATGCCACTCATTCTACAAAAACAATGCCGTAGGCGTGGTGATGAGTGACGATGTGTTAAGTTACTCGTTGAAAGTACTCGTATAAGAATTTCACTTAAGTAACGGAACAACTACAACAACATAACGGCTGAAAAGCGTTAAGGCAATATAAAAAGCATAAAAAAAGAAGAGGATAACAAAAAGGGCAACAAAAGCTAAGAAGAAAAACAACGCGAGAAATAAAAACAAAATCAAAATCAGAAAATCAAAGGTTTGAAATCGTTCTAACATTTTTGCACAATTTTACTGTTATAAATTTTAAATATTATATTAAAAGCATTTAAAAAAAAATCTCTATTAGAACAGCGTCTGTTTCTTTGAAAATACATATTTTTGTTTATTTTTACTGTAGCTTTTATTTTTATTGTTAATGCTGGCAACTCTGGCGGAGCTCCCTCCCTTAGAGAAGAGTTTAGCTTAATAAAATAACAGAACAACAAAAGAAACGCTAAAACAAAGCTACAACATCAACTGCAAGATAATAACCACAACAAAAACAGCAGGAAAAAGATTTAATTTATATAATGTATATAATTTAATTTACTTTTTTTATTGTTGCTTTGCTAATTTTTAATCTTTAAGTAATTTTTACCCTTCATAAGTTGATAATGTTTTTGCTACTCTTTTGGTTTTTTTTAATTTTTATCTACTAATTCGCTGCTATATTTTTACTAATTTGCTGCTATTTTACTATTGTTATGCTATTATTTATACTATATGCACTTCTATTTTAGTGCATTAGTTTTCCACTAGTTGCGTGTTCTTTTTCTACGTGTTTTCTTTTAGCTTTGTTACTACTCTACCACATTTTTATACCCTCCACCATACTTTCCCTTTCATCTCTATCTTTTCTGTCCCTTCTGTCTCTATGTCTATTTCTCTCGCGCTCTCTCTCTCTCTCCTTAACATCCTCTACTTTCAAAGCTTTATAATGCATTTTTGCTTTATTTTCCACTCGGAACTTCACACATTCTCCTTTCTATACTTCGTTGTTTAATAATGTGAGGCGCTGGTGCTCTTTGCTGTATTCGTTTTTGTTGTCCTGTTTTTGTTGTTGTTACTATTATCCATTTCTTACTATTAATAATTAATGTAATGCTTTTACTACGAGAGTCGAGTGGCTGTTTTTTCTTTTCTATACTAAATAATGCAATGGCAACCCTACTCCACGGTGCTCTGCTTCATTTTACTGGATTTAAATAAGAGACCAATTTAAATCATGATATTTCTCTGTAGTTCTTTACTTATTTTTATTTTAATATAATAAGAAATTAAATAATAATAATAATAATAATAATAATAATAATTAAATAATAATGTAAAAAGTAACACTTATTTTATAAAGGTAATTATTATTGTATTATTATTTTGAAACTAGAATCGGAAAAAAAAGAATTCAACTAAATAATTCGGAGTTTTTACTGGCTACCAAGCCGAAGCATTTAATTCATGTTTTCCGAGAAATAGCAAGAAAAAAAAAGAACCAGTCAGTTTCAGAGTCGGACAGGCAGAAAGACAGACAGACAGACTCTCAGGACTCTGTAGAGAAAGCAGCTTAGAAATAAGAGTGCATAACTTGACAACGCTCTACGATTACCTCGTAATAATAGAATTTTCTGTGCAATTTAATAAATTATTACAATCGAAAAGAAGATGAACGAAGCAGAACGAAAACGTCGAAAATTTTACAGACCTATGATAAAAATTGTGAAAGGAATTAAAGACGAGAAGGGAAGGAGTAGAAGGAGGAGAAGGAGGAAAAGAAGGAACAGAAGGAGGAATAAAATACAAACGATTATAAAAAAAAGAACTTAATTCTTCGTCATTTTTGTGGCTGAAGCACTGAGGAAGCAGGACAGCATCGGGCGGAACTCTATCGATATCGATTGGAGCAGGAAAAGTGACAAAAATATAGTAAATAAAAAGTACTCGTAGCAGAAGTGGTTTATATCAAAGTAACAATAACAACAGCTCTGTATCGACCGTGATCTAGGAGAGATTGCGGCTTTTGATGAGTAGGGAACTAAGAAGCCGACTCCAACGATTTACGACCCACGTCCCTCTTTTATATGATTATTAAAATGGAAGGAGGTGCAGATGCTTCAAGGATTAAAGCCAACAGCTTAATTTTTGAGGCTGTGCAGCGTTTTTATGTCACCAATAAAATGTGCTATAAAAGAGAGACCATAAAGCAAACCAACCCATCATCAAGGAACATAGATAAATTCTGGATAATTTTGGAAAAATATATTTGATCATTTTTGTGTGCTTTGAATATTCTTGTTTCATACAGAGTACAGCGATCAGGAGGGAGCGAGCGAGATAGGGATACTTTTATTGATTAATTTAAGTGCCCACATTGTGAGGGTTCAACGACTTGTTTAGATGATCCGTAGATGTAGAAACCCGTTACTGTGCATGTGTGTGTGCATGTTTGTGTCTGGGATCTTAAGGATATTTTATTTGTTCAGATGTTTAATTTATCTTAATCATAATCTGAAGAAGGAAGAAATATTTCTTGATGTTATCATTTATTTTATTATACAATGTATTTTTATAGTTTATATTATTATTATTATTATTTATATGGATTGTGTTTTAATGGGTTAATTTATGGTTATTTTATCTATGAAATATTTTATATTTTTCCTTTAAGGATAACGTCTTTGAATTGAATATTCAGTTTGAACTTGTTACTGCTTTAAACTACATTTGTTTTCGTTTTTTGCGTATAACACATTCGACGTTCCGTATTTAAATTGAACGCATTCAGCTGAATTCATTCAACCCAAACATCAACAACAACAACAGCACTGACTGTGTGTTTGTGTATATCATGTATTCGAGACGCTTTCGTGTGTGTGTGTGTATACGTGTGCCTAACACATACAAAGTGGCGTAAATTTAATTAGTTTTGGCTTCAAGCGATCAGGTTTTTTGCTTTCGTAATAAATAAATGTTGCTCATACGTTGTGTGGTAGCGAGAAGGCATTAAATTGTCCTCGTTACTGTTGGCTGCTGAGTTTCGTCAGATTTTGCTTTGCCACATTTCAATGCAAATGTTATTGAATTTTAAATACTTCTATCATCCTTGGTTTTTCCACGTCTTCATAATTTTCGTCCTTCGCTTTTCTTCCTTCTTCCCACATAAATTTTACAATTCTTTGCTTTGGATTGGTATTTAATTCGACGCTTATCTTTGAAGTGCAGCATTCAAATATTTTCCAATATGTTCCACTCTTTTGTGCTCACCAGCAGAACGTCCTTCGTTTCGATGACTTCATAGTTAACACTTCGATGCACAGAAATGACCTGAAACGCTTTCGTTGCCATACTTTCCATAATAATAAAAGCCGAAAAGCCAATAATCGGGAGATGAATCTCCATTTTTGCAATTTCATCTGTTTTGTTTGTCTGTCGGATATGATTTGCCAGCGACAACCGAAAACTAAGTCATCGAACAGACATGGAAGTGAGTATCTTTTCTATATTCTTTAATAACTACTCCCAGCTAGAAAGCAGAATTTTCAATTTAATTCGACGTTTGAAAATAGCTCATGAAATTCGTTACTGGAATTCAATGAATTTTAAGCTCCGAATATTTTCGTTTTTATTAAAAGTTTGCTAAAAATACCTGCACCTTCTTTTGGTTTGTTGTAATTTGAGTTCGTTTTGATTTGTAGCTGTAATTTAAAAGTTCCACCAACGAATTGCAACAAAAAAGAATGGAACGAAAATAATAATAAAGTGTTTCTATGAATGATGAAAGGAAGTAAGAAATTGCGACAAAATTATTATTATTATTGTTGTTGTTTTTGTAACAACTTGCAGCATGTTGCAGCGGAAGAAGCAAAACTAAAATTAATTAATTTAATCCACGGCAGCTGATGGACTGCCAACAGAGCAACGGCAACATCAGAGCAACAACAACAACAACTACCAATAAACTTTAATAAAAGGCAACGTTAATCACACAAAAAGGAGGAACAAAAGACACACAAAGGATGCTGTGTGGCCAGAGTGAAACAGAGTAGCAGTGAAATCCTCTTCAGCGACACGAAGATTTGCATTTCCTTTATGATGAATTCGGCTCAATTCATCTTCGTTGGTGTTGGTGTTGTTGCTGTTGTAGTTGTTGTTGTTGTTGTCATTCTTCTGATTGTTGTTATTACTGCATTCTATTAGTGTTAGTGTTACATTGCTGTTGCCTGTGGCTTTGACCTGCTTCCATCCTCTTTCCACCTCTTTTTTCAGGTCCTATAGGTGTCACTCTCTTTATTTCCCTCTTTCTCCATTCCACTCTCTCTTCCCTTCTCACTTCTCTATCGTCGGTCTTTTGTTTTAATCATGTTTTTTGCGCATCGCCGTAAAACAACATAAAATGAGTGGCTGTCAAGGATCTCGCTCGCAGCTCTCTGAATGACCTGGGGAAGGGTGCCTCGTGTGAAAAGGGATCAAGAAGATCTGCCGGATAGAAGAGTTGCGTTTTGATGAGTTTCTCCCGGGTTGCTGCTCTGCTCTGTCGCATTAATAAAACCCGCTGTGCGACATCTGATGGCGGTCTAAAGAAATATGTAGATAATAGGAGAAATGATATCTTAATGAAATACTTTCATCTCACGCGGCGACAGACATCGCAATGTGAAGGGTTAAAATGTATGCGATTATCTTAGCAACAATAAACAATTTTCATAAATTCTCTACATTAATTGAGAAATTTACATGCACAATTATAGTGATAAATCAATTTATAAAAAATAATCTTAAGAAGAACTCAAAATCTCGAAATATATTTAAATATAGAAGAAGCTCCGATAAACTAGCAGATTGTAAAGAATTAAACAAAACTGAACTTTAGTTCAATCTGTTTTACATATATTCGTCTGCAAACACTAAATCATTTCATCTCAGTTCGTCTCATCTCATTCCGTTCCATTCCACCTCATTCCATCTCATCTTTTCTCAAAATTTCGATGACAATTTTTTAATATTTATACTTTCACGTTAATTAATCTCACTTTTCTTCTTTATCTTCTTCTTCTTCCGCCTATTGTAGAGTACTTACTTCATATTTCTTGCCTCATCTGTAGTTTATAGACCAATTAAGAGGGTTGCCAACTCATTTCTCTTCATGTAACTCATGCAAAACATGTGCTCAGTCACGTTTCTTCATTTCATTTCGCTTTTGTTCTTCGAACAGCTGAACTCTGAATACAAAATCTGAACGCGATTCTTAGGCTGATGTCACAATAGGCATTTTGAGGACGGCATCACTCAGGTTGATTGGTTGCCTCGTGATATGGGCCAACCAATCAGAGCGAGTGTGCCCGACCTCAAGAGGCTCAGTCAGACATCGGCCATAGAGAATCATCAGTAGAGAAAACCATCGTCTGCATGAGCAAGAGGATCCATTCTCTTTCTCTCCCTCTCTCTCTCTATCTCTTACTATCAAATATTCTGAATATTTTGTGACAGACGCATTTTGTGAAAGTTTTTGATTATGCGAAGCCACATAATAAATGAAGTTATAAATATCACCGGGAAAGGGGACAAAACGAAGAGACATTTATGGTAATTGGAGGGAGAGAGAAAGAGAGAGAGAGAAATGCAAAGCGGGAAAGAAATATCACATGCTGTTGAGAGATATTGAAGTAGATCCAAGGTTACTGTTTTTATGGTTCATATTTGAAGCTGTTTTTACGAAATTTTTATTCAAGATATCAAAATAATACAATTTTAACGATTGTAGAAATGTTTAGATGAGTAACAACAACACAACAACTAATATAGTGAATTTAAACTTTTGTAAAATAGTTTCCAAATAGTTTTCGTTGGCAACAAGTTTATAGCTATTATTACTGTTGTTGCTGTCTTCACTGCATCTAATGCTTTAGTTATAGTTGTTGTTATTGTAATTGATATATACTCGTACATACTCCAGGTCAATATACCATCGATCATGCTACATATGGAACTAATGGACCCATTAATTTTAACTCTGTGGTGGTTTTGCGTCAATTTACTGAACTGAAATAAATATTCTTTCCTTGTTCCATCCTGGCTTCCTTTTTCTCTCTTTCCACTTCTATATTAATATATATATATACGTTTGAGTGACAACATTATTGTATATTTTTGGTATGTGTGGGTGTGTTTGACTTGAAGTGTGAAGTGTAGAGTACTCGTTCGTACTTGCGCTGTGTTGTCTTTGTTGTTGTTTTCTGTAGGTGTTTCCTCTCTATTCCCCTTCTCCTCCTATCTTTCACAAGCATCCCACCTCTCACCATCCCCTAAACGACCCCTTTCCTCCATCCATCTTCTTTTTTAGCACTTCTTTCAAGCTTTGAAGACTTTTGATTGAATAATGTGAACATTTAGAATTTCATTATATGCCATTTAATAAATTGAATTGCCATTCAATTGAGAATTGAAGTACTAATAACGAAAGGAACACTTTCGGATATTTAAAATTTTATCGCAGCCTAGAAACATGCAGAAAAACTCAGAGACATTCAATGATTTCACATGCAAATTTTGTTTTATATGCAAATTTATAATTTTCACGTTTTTTGCACATTATATTTAGCTTTTCTTTTCCGGGAGATGATTAATTTATATGCAAGAAATTTTGTTTGATTAACTTTGACAGAAGTAGAAGAAGATTTTAAAAGCTAGCAATTTTGAAGTTATTTCAAACGTGTTTCTATACCGTTGTTTTGAAGCAATGAGCGACAGTATTATTAAAATATTTGGTATACTTTTTAGATATACAATTTAGGAAAATAAAGAATACGATTAAAATGAAGATGATGATGATGAGGAGGAGATGAAAGTCATTCGATGTGATGAGAACAAAAATGCTCTTGGGACGAGGCAGGGGTGTGGATTACATCATACTTTTTCAGATTTTAAATGGATTTCTTTTTACTACTGAAGAACATTCAAATTCTACATTTTATACACATTTTACTTTTTCAAAGATGTTGTTTTTTTCGTTTGTACATGGAGTAGAATTAATTATCAATTTCTAATGATTTTTCTTGTTTTGTATTGAATAATATATTTTATGTACATATATATTGTCTTTTATAAAATGTTATTTTTCAAACTTTCATCGCACAATATTTTAAATGCTTTCATGCGGAAACTTCTGCTCATGAAAAATAATAATGAATAAGCTATAAATTAGATGCAAACTTTATTTCCAACACATGCACCGGAAATAACGAGCTTCAGTTCTGCTTCACAGTGTTGCATTTAAAGTACTTAATTTATCTCATAGTACCAAAGCAAAGTTTGAAGAACGAATAAAGTTGTCAAAAGTTTGGCCACCGAGTCAAGATTATTTATTAGTATTTAAAACAATAACAAAAGTAATAACAACAATAATAATAATAATAATAGTGGTAATAATAACAATAATAATACTAATAATATAATTATAATAATAATAACAATTATATAAAGAGAAATTAGATCATCATAGTCATAACTATGATCCGAAGCATAATAAGACAATCTCAATAAATCCCACAAATTACTATAATTATTGAGTCTAATTTTAGTCTTATTTTAAACAACTCACTTGAAAATTCATCGTCAGCCAGGCTCGTGGAATGCGGGCCACCTCTCCAATCCCCCCCCCCCCACTTTTTTCAAAATCAATTTATTTTAATGATATACCAGATTCTCTGGATGACTTTTGGTTTTTGTGATGATAGGATTCCCGGATTTTATTTATTCAACATTTATTCAACGTTTTTTCTTGAAATCATGTCCATCGCCGCTTCTCTGTTGGACTTTCGTTACATCTGTCGTTAATTTAATTTGCTTGCTTTATTTACTTTAGGATCAAGCCACGGAACTTCCGCAAATAATGCGGCGACTGTAACTCAGTAGTTGGCCGCATCTGCATAACTGCACTGAAAAGGCGAGTCTCGTTTTTATGCAGCTTCCAGCCGTGGTCCTGTTTGCTGCTGCGACGTTTCGGAACGGCCCCGAGGAGTTACTTAACTTTATTTATCCGTTTACATCACTCAGAGAAGCACAAAATATCCCAAAAAAAGATACCCGAAAACCAACAGCGACTGCCGGAGAGATACGCCACACTACATCACGTGGGACTACAGTCGGTCGTCAGTGCGTCTGTTCTTCCGTCTTCTTCTATCCGCTGTCTTTTTCACCAGATAACCGGCCGACCAACCGACCTACCGTCAGTCTGACTGACTCACCGTTCACTCGCATGAAATAAAGATCAACATTAAACGCAGCCCCAGAAGTAAAAGAGTCCTGGCAGTTTTCAGGATTACTTTCCTCCTCGCATCTGTTTATTTAGCCAATCCGTTCATCGGGGCATCTCGCTCGCACAGTTTTGAGGCCATTTTAAGCATTTATCTATTTATTCAACCGTTCATCCGTTTATCTGGTGGTCGAAAAATGAATTTAATTTTTTCTCTAGATTCTTCTTGTTGCGGCGGCTCTGTTTGCCATCAAATGAAGCAACAAAATTAAGTGAACCCGCAGGCATCCAGTGTTGCCATACTACAGCAATGTGTGTGTGTGTTGGGTGCAGTGTTACCAGGAGCGTAATGAGGGCCACTACTGGATTTAAAGAGATGTTAATTCAGATAATTTATTTAGATAATAATAAAAGACTATCAACTGGTCCTTCAAAGGATTATAATTGGCTCACGACTCAAGAACATGTTTCTAGTAAACTAGTCTCTAGTCTATTGTCCCTTGTCCCATAGTCCCTAGTAACCGTGTATCGCATCACCCACTCCGCTCCTGAATTATGTTGTTCTCATGGCAACAGGGTTGAACTCGCCATTGGATGGTATTTAAAATGCATCGGCGTTCGTTTAGTGCTGCCACGTTTTTGGATTTTCATGCTAGAATGTCAATGATTTGCATGAATTTATATGTATTTAAAATGCATCAGTTGCATCTGTTAAAATGGCTGCGGTGTTGGCACAGTGGGTCGCATACTTCACACAAATGGAGGAGCCATAAAAAGTTATATCCTTCGAAGTGGGATAAATTATTAAAATAAAATTTTATCCTATCCACTTCGTATGTGTACAAAAAGAAGTGCAAATGTATCAGATTTTCATAAAATATGAGTACAGCTGAGGTTTGTGCATCGAATGATGAACTTTCTACATGATAGTCAGGGAAAAAGAGATGAGCGAGCAGAAAGACAGAGAGTGGAAGAGAGTGGGTGAGAGGGGAGAGAGAGAGGGAGAGAGAGACAGAGCATAGAATTTTAACGACCCAAATTGTAGTGTTTAATGATGGATTTTAGATGGAGAATAGTATTTTTTAGCGATTTTAAATAAAAAGAATTTATTTGTTAATATTATAATTAGTTTAATAAAAATTTTGTAAAAAGGTAGCAAAGAATTTCTTGAACGGTGTGTTTACGGTGAATGATGGAGTCTTAAAATAAAAGATTTTAAAAAGAAAAGAAACTTTTTTAAGTATATATATTATAAGATTTGTAGTAATTTTGAACCAATTTTTAGGAAATTGAAGTATTTCCAGAGCAAAACGATGACGACGGTGGCGACGATGACGGCGACGTGACGTTGCAAATCCATTACGTTAACAAAGCTTTGGTGTTGAAATTCAATTCCAATACAAACCACTACCGACGAACCAACAAACAGCCAAACTTCTACATAAATATGCATGCATGCATGACATGCAAACAGAGAAATACAGATGCACTTTTGCGATATTGAAAGAGTTTTCAGTGTTTTACAGATGGCGGCAATCAAGCAACACTGAGATGATAGCTATAAAGACTAAAAAACAACAACAAAGCACATAGACACACATTCACAAACACACATACATACATACATAAATACATTCATATACCAAATGCAAAAATGCACTCTCATCACTGCAACTGAACAGCGGCGAAGTAGTGGAGTCAGTAACAATAACTGTAACAGCAACAATAGTATGAACAACAACAGTAGCAACAACAACAACAACAACAGCAACAACAACATCAGCAGTAACAACAACAACAACAACACTGACACAAGATAACAAATGTGCAGCTCCAGATATCAACATGCAAACTACGGTCTCTGTAACATTTACAACCGAGTGTGGAGTAAAACAATTACACCAACAACAACAACTACAAAATTTTTATGTTCTTCCCGTTTCTAGTTTTGATCACTTTACAATAATAAAAACAACAACAACAATAGCAACACATGAAGAGTATTCAATACAAAAATAAATAAAATTCCTACCATTTGAGGAAAAGTTTGTGAAAATACGATATAACAGAAGTTTCCTCAAAAAATCTGTTTGCTTTTTCGGGTTGATGGTTTTTCATTTTGTTGCTGTTGGGTTTTCCTTTTATTATCCTTAAAAGGCTTTGTTGCTTTGTTATTTCAGTTTTGGACTTCGAACGCTTTGTGACTTTAAAATGTGGTGGCGCTTTTGTTGTATCATATCACAAACATTCAACTGGGATCGACATAAAAATGCACCCCACTACAACAAAAGCCAGTTGTCACGCCCACTTCTGATACTCATATCAAAGCTGTTACATCAAGCTTTTCGAAATGTTGAAGCATCCTTTTTTATTTATTTTTGTTGTTTACATTTCTTTGAGTTGGCCTCGTTGACTATTAAATTGCAACTGAATCTGACTTCGCTTGAAGTTGCTTCTTGCATGGATCACTTTTTTTGTTGGCCATTTTTTGTTTTTCTTTTGTAAACTTTAATACACGTGTGTGTGTGAATGGGTGTTTATGTAAGTGTGTATTTGCGTTTATTTGTGTTTTTGTTTGAGTGTCACCAACGTTGTTGCATTCCTTTTTGTTTGTTATAGGTTACGTTTGTTTGAACTGACGCGCTTGTACTTTAAGAGGCGTGGCAGGTGGAGTGAAATTCATACGAATGGTGAATATTGATCATTCGAACTCTTTTTTAACCATGAGTTATGACATGAGAAAGGGGACTACAGTCCCCTTTAATCCCTTCAGCTAGTCGAAAGCATGTTTGAAGACTCTTGATTATTTCAGAGACGCGGAAATAATGAAGTGATTTCTTGAAAATAGTGCTCACTATGAAAGCACTAAACAATATGAATAAAATTTTACGACATATGTACATACTTAAAATGTGACTTCGATTTTGTTGTTGTATTCTGGAAGGGGTCACTTTGCCCGCCCCGAACTCGACCGATTCTTTTCAATTTATTTACTTTACTCACAAACCCGGTGTGAATTATGAATGCGAACGGCAGAGTAAATCATTTCATACGCGTTGAAGCGACTCCTGTCCTGTACGCAATGTTATTTGCTCTTGCATGTTGAAACTGATTTGGAATGGATTTGTTTGTGTTTAGAACGAATGTTAGGGGAACCAATATTCAAGGGTCGAATGTGAGAGGGATGAATGATGGAGGGACGAATGTAAGGAAGACGAATGTTGAAGGGACGAATGTGAAAAGGATGAATGATGCATGGACGAATGTCAGGGCCACGAAGTTTCGAAGGATGAATGTTAGGGGAATGATTGTTGGAATGATGAATCTTGGAGGGACGTACGAAGTGGCGTCAAAATGCTTGAGTTCACACAAAATATGTTTTCTTTTAAAAAAAAAAAATCAAATTTCCTTCTGAAATTCATCATTTCACAGCAAGGACTTAGTTTTAATTGGAATTAATTGAATCAATTCAATTAGAAAATTAAACAGATGCATCAACAGCATCAGCAGTTTCTGAAACATTCAGACGATCACCTGAGAGAGAGAGAGCACAGAAGTGCCAAACGTTGCCATGTTGCTTGCCATCAGGGACTCCTGTACCCGTAATCCGGTTACATTGTAAGAAGAATAAGAAGAACAAAAGTTGGTATGAGATACAGTGATGCTGCAGCACTGCGACAGCGCAGTGAAGGGAAAATTCATTGATTTGCTGCTGTTAGAAACTCCACATCGAGTTATGGAAGTGTAACATGAAGTGTAAAACATAAGGTTGGGATTTTGTGGGGTTTGGGGCGAAGGGGAATAAAGTAGTATGTGAGCATGTGAGACATACATGACACTTGAGCAATGCATGTATGCAGGATGCTGAATTTCATTGCGGGCGCTTGATTGTAAATTCAATTTTTCCACAAATTAATCGGAATTCTCACAGAATGATGCCGAAAGTATATTTTGAAGAGGGTGGATCACATGACTGATGATAAGTGTTTAAGTGTTTATTTCCTTAATTCATTAAATTGTTGCTGTATCAGATCATCAGAAGATCATAAAGACAAAGACGATTTTAGTATTGATTAAATAAATACATATATAATATTTATGTATATAAAGCTTTTTCCTTGATCTACAATATCTTTGAATAAGATGCAGAAAACGAATTGTATGTACTAACGAATGAGTACTAAGGAAATCTTTATTCAACCTGAAGTTTTAAGAGAAGTGAATCATAATAAAAATAAGAATTAACAATAGCAGTAAAGATTTAAGAGTCAAAGAGCACTCGATGATTAAAGTTACCTGGGTTAACGATAGCAAATTCTTCGTATAACGTTGCACAAGTTGAAGTCTCAACCCAGCACACAACATTACACAGAAAAAAAGAAAAATTCTTATTTTTCTTATGTGTTTCTATACATTCTAAAGAGAAAGAAAAAAGAATCCTAAAGAGAATCCTCTCATAAGGAACACATCATCTTTAAGAGAATATCATCATAATGAGAACACAAATAATAATAATTTGGCATTTAACGAAATTCCAATTTCCTTAAAAACACAAGAAATTCTCGCAAAAGTTTCATATTTTGTATAAATAATAAAAGCGTAAAAAAAGCTATAATATTCACATTTAAAACTCAGTGAAAACAAATTCTGTATAAACAAAAACTTTTCAACCAGAGTGGAAATTTTGTGATTTTTGTTTTCTGGGAACTTTCAAGGAATCATGATGGCGTCTTCTTCCGCCCTTCCTCCCTCCTTCCTCTTCCTATCTTCTTCCGCACACAGACAATCAAGATTAATTGAGTTTGTTTAATGGACTTCGGCGCTTTCGAAGTTCACTTTCGCCGTCGACCATCCCGACTTCGTCCAGCCAAAGTGACTGCAACATTACTACTCCAATCCTTCAAAATGCTCTCAATAAAACAAGGAACGCTCTTAAAAAATTGCTCTGCTCCTGCGTTGGTTCGGCGATGATGATCGTTCAAAGCTGCTACTCTCAGAAGTACGCATTAAGCGTGAAATGATCCTGGCTTTTAGACTTTTAGTGTTGCCAACCGTCGCATGGATGGACATGAACAGTGGACGTGGAATTAAAAATAGTTTTTTGCTACATTTTAGATAGAAAAAACGTACGTTTTTATTATCAACGTGAGCGCGGACGGCAATCGTCGGAGCTGAAGAAGCACACGTTTAAGTCGCTTGAGCGTGGCTCATTGGAGTTGCTCATGGCTCATGTGATCGCGGCAGATGAGGAGGATGAGGGTGGTAGAGTTAGCGAAAAGGAAAAGAAAATAAAACTAGTTCATAGAAAAAGTAGAGAAAACAATAGAGAAATAAAAATAGAGGAAATAATATACGGAAAATCCTTTACTTGGTTTTACTGCAGTTGAATTGCGAAGATTCTTAATGGATTTTTTCAAAGTACTATAAGAGTGATGAGAAAAGTTGTCGGAAGAGAGGAGAAGGAAAGAAATAACTGAAGCAAGACCAACGCAAGAGAGGCAGAAACATTGGCAGAGTGGAAGAGCGAGAGGAGGAGAAGAGGAAGAAGTAAAGGGTGTCAGAAGAAATGAGTCAAAAGTGAAAAGTGAAATGCTTTTAAGATGCTCATTTACTCAATTATAAGTATTTTTCTTTGCATTACTTGTTTGTGTTTGTGTATATGTACATGTAAGTGTGTGTATGTACATGTGAATGTGTGTTTCAAAGTCTGTGTGTGTGTATGTGCGTGTATATCACAATGTCAGTTATTCGTTTATAGCTCTGTTGCTGAAAGTTCATTCAATTTAATCCAAACGCAACCATATCCACAATAACACACATATACATTTATATATATACACACAAAACATACACATCTGCTTCTAAATACTCAACAGAGTCGTCTTACATTCAATTAATTAGTTCTTTATTTTTCGAAGATTTCTAGAAGTCCTTTTACTAAACTTTTATTTTTGCTGTTAATCATTCCTGGCAGCTGAAAGTAGAAGAATAACTAATAGGAAAACCACCAACAACTTTATTTTTAAAAACATTGAAGCAGAGAGGAGAGGAAGGACGAAAAGGAAGGAATGTGCATGAAGCTTAATTTCTCATAAATGAATTTCTTAATTTCTCGTAGCACCAATATTAGCTCCTCCGCAAAAAGTGGGCGTCATCCGGCTATTTTTGCATTATCTATGTTCATAATAACATAGAATGAACTGAATTCTGGAGTGAAAAAGGAATAGAGTTTCTTAGAAAAACAGAAAAAACACTTTTCCCAGTTGTTTATTTAGCAATAAATACATATGATTGGGTTATCCGATAATTCGAACAGAATCGCTCTTTAAATATTCGAGGTACTGCAACAAATGTGCAAAAAATGCCCCAAATTTCTCAGCAACAACAACTCCATCAACATATCAATATCCAAACAACCGATACACTCAGTGGTCACATTGTATAAATGTATGTGTTTTTGTGGAGGTTGTGCTGGAAAAAAATAAGCCCTTAATTGATGACATCCAGGCTGTAAATAAGCAACAGCGACTTTTAATCTCGCGAGTGACAGGATTGTTTCACTTTTTGATTGGACGAAACAATCAACTGGAGTGAGTAGAAGTGTCGAGCTTTTTGTGAAATTGATGAGCGGAACGGAATTCCTTCAGGATTTCGACGGCTTTTTATTGGAGATTTGAGTTTCGTGACTGACGAAATCCTCGCTCGTCATGCATGCATGACCAAAAATGTCACCGAATTTCTTCCGGTTGCAACATCAAATTCAACATAATTCAGTGGATCAACTTTTGGACACTGTTCAAGGATATGAGATGCACTGTCACACATCAGCTCACAAACACACACACACATCGCCTTGCATGAAATAATTAGAGAAACTCCAAAACAGCTGCACTCGAAGCTCGTCAGTGGTTGCTTCTCTCGTGTCACACGCGTTACTCACGTCATTGATGATGGCGTCTGACAGGGTAGCAGAGGACGATGATGACGCCGACAACGGCTTCTGCGTTGTTGTTGTAGTGCTCTTGTGTTATGTGGCGCTCAAAACCACTGGCACATCATTAACGACATCAGCGGCTTAGGAAAATATGAAGGGTTCAGAGAATAGAGAAGTATGTATGAATATGTATGTGCATGGCTACTCATGTGTGTATGTATGTATGGGTGTATATGTGTTTGTCTGTGGGTGCATGGAAGGAGGTTGATATGAAGTGGAATAATGACAGAATCGCCGGCATCAGCCTCACGTCGAAAACATACTCAGAAGACTTTTTTCTTGGTTTGTTACTTTTTTTATGTTTCCTGTTGAGTACCTTTTATTTAAGTAGCTTTTTTTCAGCCACTTAGAGGCAGGTCACCTTGTTTTCCATGTTTTTCTTAAACATTTTTTGCAACCCAGAATGTTGCCAATGTTAGTTGTTATCATTAGTGTTTCATTTTTTAAACACATAAAAACTCACATGAATGGTTAATAGTTGAGATGCACTAGAATGAAGACATAACAATAACAACAACAACAAGAATAACAACAACAACAACATTTTTCATCAACAAGAAAAAATTCACCACGGTTTATTGAAATGTTTTCATCATCATCGTCAGGAATAACAACAGAGTTGATGTTATTATTGTTGTTGCTTTTGTTGTTTTATCCAGTCTACTTTTAGACTGGAATATCCTGGATGATGTCGTTACGTTACGTTGTTATTGCTGTTGCTTGAACTACTGGGACTCTTGTTGCAGTACACTGTACTAGGTTGCTGCATTTGTTGTTCTTCTTCTTGATCTTGTTTTTATTTCAAACCAGCGAAAGTAATCGAACTGAAAAATATCATTGCCTCAAATGGATTATCTCTGCATTTCTCTGCAATTTCTTTATGCATTTCTTTTAGGGAATGATTATTTATTGTAACATTGCTTTAGTTGGCTTTAGTTTGCCTCAGAAAATCATACAAAAAAGGACAAAAAATGCACAAGTGAAAAGCATCAAAAGCTGAGGAGAACACTGACATTTTTTACAGCCTTGACTGACATTCATCAGAAGAGGAGAAGAGAAAAAAGAGGAGAAAAGAAGAGCAAGAAAAAAGTGGGGATTTCTGTGTCTGTGTCGATATCGATACAAGATATGATATTCAGAAAAATGTGTTGCATTTTCCGCCTTCCTTCCATGAAATGTGTTCATGTGTTTCCACAAGCTGACACATGACGCAAAATCTACAGTTGACTAAAACGAAATGGGGGTCACTTTCATAAAAAATTGCTATCTAAAAAATCTAAAACTTAAGCTAGTTAAGTTATTAAATAGCATTAGTTATTATTATTATTATTTTTGTATCAACATTATTATCATTGTGACTATAAATTAAATTAAATTAAATAATAAATATTAGAAAAAGTTATCTATTACGATATATTAAAAATAATTACATATGCTTTCATAAACCTATTTTTTTTTTGTTATTATTGAGTTTTCGAATGGATTTTGAAAGGATTACAATTTTCCCATCAACACTTTTTGTCCTGTGTTATTATTGCTGTTGTTATTCGGTTCATATCAAAAGAAAGGTTGTTATTGTTGTTCTTTTGTTCTTCTTCTTGTTGTTGTTGTCATTGTTGCTTTTGGTTTGGATTGAGTAACCAAAGAACCATATCCGTTTCCGCTGTCCATCTGACGGTTCTTCGTCATTCGAACATGGAGTAAGTTGAATCTGAATTCGTTTTCCAATATTTTACTTTATTTTAACCATATATCTTTTTCATAAACTCTTTTCATATACTTTTTGGGTATATTTTTTCGTATTTCTTCTGTTTTTATTTACATCGAATGAGATCCGTGCGTTTTAATGTCAAAGGAAGTTCGTCATTTGTGGCCAAAAGGAAACCTTAATTAAAACTTGTGTGCAGAAGCTGACTTGTTTGCGTATATGTGTATGTGTGTGTCTGTATGTGTGTGTCGGTATCGGTGTATGTTTACCTGAGTTGGTATGAGAAAATTAATGAATTTTTACTTGAAGAAAAAATATAAAATTGAAAATCCACTAAATTATTTAGTAAATTTAATTTATAAAAAATTGAAATTTGAAAAATTGTCAAAGGTTATTTCGGGAAGTTGCAAGGGGGTCCTTTTAACCAAGTATAAATTTGGTATATTTGCCACTGGAGAAATCGTGGTGAATTGGTCGCTGTACAGTACTTTTTGCTCGAACAACACATATGTACATACAGTGAAAGAAAAAAGAGTATTCAACATTTTGTGAAGATCCTTTCTAATGGCAATCAGAAGGTTTCTCATAAGAATATCGCTTTAAAAGCTATGCTCTCAAAATGAAATGGGAGAAACCCGTCATATAATCTATCCTATCAATTTTTTTACATTTGAAGTTAATAATAATAACACTTTCCTGTTTGAAGTTCATTGAAAAATAATCAAACAATCCAATAGAATAGAATTTTATGACAAAAAATGCCGTACATCTCATATGTAATACTTTTAGTGTTACTTTAAAGAGTAACGACTACCAAAGACGTACCTATTCTCTGTGGTATGTGTGTATGTATGTGTATATGTGTGTGCGCATATGTGTGTGTGTGTGTATTTCAATTGGTGCGTTAGAAACCTGATTGGATTCATGCGGTTTCGATGGCGGCTTCAGTTGAGTGAAATGCTTATATTGACAGAAACCAACATACACCCTCACTCAGGCACGGATACACCACAACCCACAGTTTCCTGCAACACACGTTCTCACATACACACATCTTTCTACCTTCCCCGGTGGACTTTGAGGCACTCGAAACATAATTTTGTGAGTCTGTTGCTTTGAATGCTCGTTCGTAGAAACGAAAAATGCTCGAATACTCGTACCAACAAAAAGTTCTTGAAAATATTCAAACCCTTTAGAATTTTTCAGAGCTATATATGAGACGTGATTAGCGGTGATCACTCCTAGGGATTACAAAACAAAGACAATAGGTAAGGTCAATAGTCAATATTGTATGAATTATTAGATACTTTATAATATAAATTTAAAGTGAATCTACTATATTATAACATGTTCTCTATAAAACTAAACAACAAAACCAACCTTACAAAATCACTCTGAGTATCTGTCACAAGGAGTTATTAAAAAGTGTGTAGGTTCGTGTATTTAAGCTTCGTCCAGACCAAAGTTAGTTCTTTATATCTATTTATATTTCTATTGTTATTATTATGTTCTCTATTCAATTTGTCTCTATTCAATTCGCAACAATCCAACAACAAAAACTCTTCGAAATAATCTACTTTGAAATAATTGCAAAGCTACGTGACTGTGAGTCCCCTTTGGACACTCCTGTCAACAGTCCGAGGCACCATAGAGCCACAGTTAAGTACTCCATAAAAAAACAGGTCTCATTGTGAAGCTCCAGGAAGTCACGAAACATTTCTGGAATGAAATGCAGTTGATAAGGTGGTGCAGATGGTGGAAGTGGTTTAACTCGAGTGGAGTCCGTCATCACTATGAACACCATCTGTTTTTGTCCAAGATTGTTTAGATTGAGGATTCGGAAATTGTGCGTACTTTTATTGAGCGGTAATTTCAATAGATTTTTGGATAAATGTGCAATATTAATATAGAAGTATTAACGTATCGAGAAGTATGGATGATCAGAAGAACAGACCAGAAAATGAGAACGGAGTATTCGACTAGAGAATCAGATCGAACAGGAGTTCGAATTACGTATACTTTTAGTTAGCGTTATGCTTGAAATTTGCTCTTTTCCTGTTCTATCGGAGCCCACTAAATGTCTATTCATTGTTTAAGGACCAAAAACCATTCAGACACAAAATCAATTGAATCGTTTGAGTGATGATAAATTTGCTGATGTTGTGTTGCTTAATGGACATAAACCAAGCGCGGCTCATGGTATACGAGTAGATGCTGAGTCTTACCTCCAGGACTTCACTGCAAAATATGAGAAGAACTGCAATGGGATGGGCGAGTGGGAGGGATGGTCGGGGCAGTGAAGGTTTCGGTTAGAATTTCTGACTGAAACTGAACTGAAAATAAATTTTGAGCATAATGAGTTTTTCTGGTCAAATTTTGTACTGGTCAAAATCCTGTTTTATTTGTTGTTATTAATACTCAATATTGTGTTGCACAATAAGAAAGGGAAGTCAGAAGGAAGGAAAGAAGGAAAGAAGGAAGGAAGGGAGGAAGAAAGGAAGGAAGGAAGGAAGGAAGGAAGGCCCACGTTCAGGCTGGGTTTGTTTAAGAAAACTTTGATGAGAACTTTGAGTCTATTTTAAAGAGAGAGCAAGAAAGCATATTTTCTCTATGAAAGTATATGAATTCATGGTTCTGTTGTCCGATTTTATGTACATTCTCCTAACTTTTAATCGTAAAATATTCCCTCAACAAAGCTATATTTTTTCCAATCAATTTCAGCAGTTTGTTTAGCTTTCTCTCTCTTTATTGTTCTCTATTGTAGTCCTCTCTGTCCTGTCTGTCCTTCTGTTCTTTTTTCATTTATAAATTTAACTGTTGACTTTTCTCCTTCCTTCCCTCTCTTCTTTTATTTTCCCCACACAACCAATTTATCACCAGAGAATTTTTAATTCTCGCCCTTTTTTTATTTTAACCAGTCAAAGTTTTTTGCTGTCCGGTTCTCTGCTGTCAACTAATCTTTATTTATTTAATTTAGATTTACACAGTCAGTTGGTTTGTTTATGCATCCGTGTGTGTGAGTGAGCATGTATGTATGTACGTATGTGCAAATATTGTGCGTCTTCGTATGTATGTGTATGTGTATTTGTGTGTATGTTAGTGTTGTTATGAGCGCACTGAATTTCCTGGTGGATTTCTAAAAGGAATCTGTCGAAATTAATTAAATGTCAATTAATCGTTGTAAAATTGGTCGGTTGGCGGTTGAAAGAATTCTAATTGATTCTCTCGTGAGCATTAATTAAAACTGAACACAGGGTGCCTTAGAAATCTTTATACTTTATACTTAAAGTGGATATAATTCATCATAATATTAATCACAAATAATAAATCGTAGTTAAGCTTTGAAATACCGCAATCAAGTTCTTTGTATTACCAGAAGCGAGTCCTTTAACATCATAATAAAGCTCATAGTTATTCATAACATTATACATAATTTATTGATTCATAAACATAGAATTGTTATGGATTTCTTCAGTTCGACTTCAAAAGTTCCATCTTTATTATTATTTCACCCGACCCGGGTTAATGTCAATCGATTTTTAATGAAGCAATACATATTCTGGTCCACCGCAAAGCAAACTTAAGCTTGTCCAATACATCCGACGACACAACTTTTGCATCAATGCAATGCCAGCGAAGGCATGTCAGATGGAGCGAAAAGCATAGCCTATCATTAGGCTTAACCGCCAATTAAGCGAGGACTCGATTTAGAAGTAATTAGAATCAACGAAATGCGCTCGTGCGTGCCTATCGAATTAATCATTGAAATCAATTTCGATGTCAAACGATGACCACGACGATACGATGATGATAGCCGAAGAAGAAGAAGAAGATGTCTGTTCGTCAAACGGTCAGCACATCAAACAGAAGGTGTAAACAATTTGCATTTAAATTGCAATTAAAATCGCCGATACAGGACATTTTAATCAATCAATTCAGAACGAAAGTAGAAGACATGATAAAGAAAGCAGAATTGTTGTAAATTTTTGTCTACAAAAAATAGTTCTTATTTTATAATCAGATACTATTATTATAGTTATTATTATGCTCTTAAACCTATATTATTATACTCGTATTATAAACCTATATTTACTCAACGATTATGAATGAAGTGAATAAATTTTAATCCTTGTTGAAGAACAAACTGAGTAACTTTTTTTTATGCTATAATTTGGCCATCGTATTTTGCAAGACAAACTTTGTTCAAATTTTGCCTTAAGTTGTCTGGAACAAAGTTTTAATCATCGAATCACCTCTGCCACAGTGCAGTGCATATCAAACTGTTAGTCTAAATAGTTTTTAGTTACCTTCAACGACGACGGTTAGTCGACGGTTCGTAAAACGACCAAAGCTTCAGATTAGCAACATTAAGAAGCCGTATCAATGACCGGCGTCGAACTTCGCCTTATGGCCAAAAGTACGCCTTCACTCAGGATAAGTATTTAGTAACGAGCTTTCAATTTTCTTCCGATAGTCTTCAAGACATCACTTTATTAGGCTAAAAGTTTCATAATTTCTTTAGTGAAGTTTGGGTTAATTTAATTTAAACAAAATAACCAAGAAACAAAAATATTTTTCCAAATTTCATGTTTATGTGTTTAGAAATTTAATATCTATCGAAATATTAAATTTTTCATGAGTAGAAGCAATCAAATGAAATGAGAAAGCAATTTTCTCCAAAGAATTAAAATTAAGTTTATATTTTATTGTAATTAATATTTGTATTGTATAAAACTTACAACTCGAATATTTCTGCTTCATTCGAGTGACAGACGACTTGTATTAAAATCATTTTCACTTAATACATTAATCACTTAATAATAAGTCTATTTTATTACGCATTTTATTTTAATTTTATTATACAATCATTACTACAGCCGATGTTAATGCATGTATTCAATTTGATTTTCCACACGCACTTATTATCTGTTTATTAACCATTATCTGTTTATTAACCATTATCGCTTTCATGCATATTAACGAAATGGAAAAATCGAGTTAATCGTATTTGTAATAATGATTACACGGGAAAAAATGCTATTACGAGTTGCGATTATTATTATTATTTATTATTATTAAATGATTATTTTTCTTATTATTAATTTTTAACTGTTAATTATTTTAAGTTTAATAAAACTTCTCTTTTTAATTGTCGAGAACTTTTTTTGTCGAGTGTACACACTGATCATTGTTTTTAAAACATTGTAATTTAATGATGATATCGTTATTAAAGAGGTCTATAATTATGACCAAAAACTGCAACCAGATACAACGACAATACTGCAAATCGGCAGATAAGTTTAAATATTGAAGAAAAGAAATTATAATAAAAGAAATAAAAATGCACAACAATTACAACAACAACAACATTCTCCATTCCATGTTATCGAGAATCAAGAAAAATATGCTAACAGTATGAAAACGGTAATAAAAATATAATGAAAAAATGAATTAAATGAGCAGAACGTAAAATCTTTGTAAAGAGATAAGTAAGTTGTATATTTTGCGAAAAAAAGCTGGGATCAGTATAAAGCCTTAATTGCAGAATACTACTCTTAAAAATTCATTAACCCATTACTTACCATTGTCCTATATATATGACACCATATTTGGTTAATTTTTTCTTGTGATATAACGTAAATATAATACTATTTTATACATATATTATATCATATTTTACATCAATTCTCTTGCGTATAGAATTTTTTAAAAAATTTTTTTATCAATAAGTAATATTTAATAAATGTCTTAAAGAAATTATGTTTTCTATAAACTTTTATTGTCTTGTGGTATTGTATATATTTTACTATAATTAATAACAAATTTTACAAATTTTGTTTACAAGAGGTATAAAATATTATAAAGTAATGAAAGACTATGATTTCCTAATAATCTAAAAGTTTGAATGGATTGTACGTGTTTTTAAAAAGTGCTGTCCTATAAATATGACAATGGGTAGATGAGATAGTTCTGGTGGCGATATTGGTGCATATTAGAGATGAGCGTTCCAGTGATTTTTTGAGAACGGTGACAGCAGTGACTGCTACATTTCTGTCACCGTGATTTTTACCAGTGACTTTAAGTCACCGTGATTTTGATATAAGTAACCGATATCAGAAATTTTAACGTTTTAATTTCGAATATCGACATTTTTAAAACAAATAATGACTATGAAATAAATTTTTCTGTATAATAATAATAATAACAATACTAATAATAATAATAATACATATATTATAATATTGTATATAATAAGAACTTGTTTGGACAATACAAAATAATAATTTTGTTACTCAGGTTTTTTCTTTTGTATCATCATTTTCATATTATTATTTAATTTTTCCAATAATGTTCGAACAATTATAATAATTAATATGTATGGGGAAATAAAAATAAGTCACAAGCAAATGTTTAATAGCAAATTATTTAGAACAGAATGTTAAATGTACATACAGGCAAACCTACGTTGTTATACAATACCTGAAAAAATACGTGAAAATCATATAGCTATTTTACAGCCACGGAAACCAGCCACTGACAGGAACGAATCGTTTCACTGTCACTGTTAAAAAAATTATTCTGTTCAAAGTAACATTTACAAAATCACGGGTATCGAAATGTCGCTCAACTCTACAGAAACCCAACCCTGGGTTTTTGTACAATTCAACGAAACAATATGTTATTCCGAATTCACGGCACGGAAACAAACCAGTGAAAGGAACGAATATATAAATAAATATCGTGGAACGAAGGCTGTCACTGTCACTGGTAAAAATAATATTCGGTCACTCCAGTGACCAGTGACTTTTAAATCACGGTGACAAAATCACCGGTACGGAAATATCGCTCATCTCTAGTGCATATGGAATAATGCATGCTTGTTCAAGTCTGCTACGAGAATCAACTAAGGGAATCAAATCTTTGCGTGCGCAAAGAAGTTTTCATTGGCGTAAGTGTCACCCTACATATTCCAAATACATAAATGAATCCAATTCCTATAAACATAATTTGGAGGGAAATACAACCTATTAGGCGGCCAATCGGCTTTACAGACTTTTGAAGATGTTCTCTCCATTGATATTTTGGAGTTTATCATGAAGGATACGTTATATTACGCAACAAATTCAAGAAATTATTGAACTTTTGATTTAAATGAAAGTGAGCTAAAAGTATTCAATGGAATATTAATTTTCTCCTCATATCATCCGCATATCCAAACCATCTTCGGGAACCTCTGCAAATCTTTTAAATCCTACAAGCTATGACAATAAGAGTCATTATATGGTGAAAAGACAGAAGCAAAGGGAGAAAACTGCAAAAAGAAACCCATTACTTTATGTGCCAAATGTGACAAAACATTGTGCACTGATTGTTTTGTGCCTTATCACACGGAGTAAGCATTGCATACACGCATTCGAAATGTAATTACAATATTTATTCTGAAATAAAATGTATCCAGTAAAAAATGTGTCGTCTTATTTTATTACCTCGAACTCCCATCGTCCTATTTATAGGACAGCTTTAAAAACTAAATTCTGAATGAAAATATTTTTTTTTCTCCAAGACTCTTAATTTCAGTTGCATTTAAGAACAGAGTTTTGAATATCACTGCAGAATTCACAAAATTGGACTGCTTGGGATTTAATGGGTTAATCAACCATCATGTAAACACTGATATAGTTCAAAATGAACTCATTAATTTGAAGTGTATAGTAGCCATGGCGATATCTGAAAAAATAAAACAAAAGAGTATAATAATAATGCTCCTGAAGAGTAAGAAAAGAGTTGGGGTACTAGGGATTGTATAGGCATGTAATGTAGTATATACAGTTGTAGTGTTGTGTATGTTTTAGTTAGGGTTGGTGTCTGAAAGTGGGTGTACGTGTGTGTAGTTTGAGGTCCTTGCAACTATTTGTTTGTTTTAAAAATACTGCCCACAGCAACGTATGCATACATTCGAGTACATACTTAATTTGGCCTGATGACTGCATTTTAGCCATTTATAGTGGATAATGATAATTCCATAATAATAATAATAATAATAGTGCTATTATACACAATAATGTTTGGCTTATTGAATGCTTGGTCGTTGTTACTGTTGTGGTTTTTATCATTATTCTTGTTTTTGCAATTGTTGTTTAGTGTAGCCAATAAATAAGGGTTTTTAAATTATTTATTAATCTGCATATTGGAATTAATCTCAATTATGTTTGTGTTTTGTTTCACTTTCATCCTCCTTCTCTTTAATTCTCTGTGGAACTAATCTGTGCAATAATTTCGATAATAAACCATTTCATATGAAGAGGATTTATCTGCAGTCTCATTGAGTTTACCACGCGAACCATCGATTAGAGGTTTTTGATTTAATTTACTACAGTTTATCGTAGGATGGCACTTTTTCAGTACTCTACTTTATGAATTCAACATTATTTTGCGCATTTCCATATGATTCGTTGTGGTTATTCTAACATTTATCAATTTAAAAAACATATTTTGAGTGATATACATACGAGTATATATGAAAGATATCCTTCACCTTCTCAGTGTTTTCTATGTTAGACGCATAACTTTTCAGTTAACCCGCGAATATGTATAAACTTTAGACTCTAAAGCATTTCATATAGACAAGCAAATAAATGAGTTCTTCAATCTCAAGCTGCTGATTAAGAGAAACTTAATTGGATGAAAAGGAATCACGTTAAGTAGCTGGCTATCGTCTTCTACTCTCTTCTTCACTTTTTTCGCTTTTCTCTTAACCATAACCATCACAGAAATACACCCTCATACACTCATTGTCTATCCGTCTTTGTCATTCCTGCCCTCCTTTCTTGCTTTTCATATTCGTCTTTTTTGCTTTTGATATTCTCATGTCCTTCATCAGTCCTTTCCAGAATGTCCTTTGCTACGTATGTTCTCACTACTTTCCTTCTCTCTCCGTTCCCCGTCTCCCTGTAGAACTTCAGTTAGTCTTTTCATTTTCTCATTCTGCTTGTATCGTCGTTACTTAGTTCAGCTTAGTTTAGTTCGTGCGTGTTACTTAATTCAATGACATCTAGAATTTTATTCTTAGTTCACATGCATTCACTGAGCGAAAGGAAAAGATTCAGGGAGGAAGAGAGAGAGAAGAGCAGAGAATAGAAAGAGTATGGAAAAGGAGGGACAGAAGGACTTTTGTTCAACAGGATACTTTAAGCTTCTTGTTTCTTGTTGTCACACTTGTTGTCACCGTTGTTGTTGGTGTATCCATTGTTTAACACTCACAAATGAAGCAGCAGTAATGAGATTATTTAATGACAAAAAAAGGAATATAATAACGGATCTTAACTGATCTGACTGACTCTTGTGTTTTTGTTGTTATCTCTCTCATGCAGAACACTCGCATTCTGGATTTATTTTTGTTGTTTATAGAATTCAAAAAGGATTTATTTAGTGTCTGTATGAGAGAGACAGAGAGAGGGAGCACCAAACTGTGTCATTTGTTCTCACCTCAAAGGCCTGCTCTCTCCAATAATATTGACAACAGTGACTTGATAACGAATCTTCAAACAATCGTTAATATTTTGATCTATATTAAAAGAGAAAAGATTTATTTTATATTTAAAAAAGTGGGTTTTCAGATGAAAGATGAAATCTAAAAGATGAGGTACAATACGCATGAGTGCAAAGCTTCCTTTAAGATTAACCTATGAATATTTTTGATCTTTTTATCTTATATATAATACATTATGTACGCATGTAACATATGCTGTTTATTTGGATGTATATGTGTCATGTACCCGTGTGGTACTCTACTGTGTCACAATGTTTACAATTGCATCAACAACATTTTGCCCACATTGTGACATCATGATGTCACAGGATGTGTTTTCTTATATTCTTATATTTTTAGTTCCTTTTTAGGACTCATACGAATTTTATTTACTTTCTGTTGTTGTTATTGCTATTGTTGTTTTCTGTGATCTCATTGTTTCTCTCTCTCTCTCTTTCTCTTTTGCTCTCTTTTGCCTCTGCACTTATATGAGTATGCAAAAGAAAGCAAAACTTTTACATCAGCTACGACTGAGAACAATAAGAATGACAACAACAAAAGTAACAAAAGCAACAATCATCAACAACAACAACAACGATAACAACAACAATAGAAATAAGTAAAACACTCCCAACGTCAACAACAATAAATAACCATCAACATGCTGAAGTGCAAAGTAATGTTACGATGTCTCTTTCTTGATTCCATGCTGCATGGTTGCTCTTTCCTACTCTGCTCCACTCTCGCCGTCGCTCTCATAAAATCCGTGACTTTACTGTCACTGATAAACTCTCGTTCGTCCGTCCACGGAGAGAACACACACTGAGATGGAGATGGAAGATGCACCGGCAGAGACGACGACGACGACGACGACGACAGCCTGCTGTGCAATGAAATTGTGAAGATTTACATCTCTTACTTAATTACCTCCAAGCATCGCATGCGAACTTTTGCCACTCTCGTCACACAGCTTTCATGTTTTTTACTGCACTGTGACGTCGTCCAGAATTCGACTCAATGCGTTTCTTGAGAGAAACAAAACAACAAGAAGAAGAATGAGAAGAACCACTCTAAAAAGTTATGCTTTTGTTGAAATAAATTAATGCTGCATATTTTAGGTTCCACCATTTCACAGTTCTCTGGTTTTATGATTTTTCACTTTACACTTTTACACGAAGTTCTCAAAGTTCTGATCGAGCTCTAAAGTTTCGAAGTTCTAAAGTTCGGAAGTTAAGTTTTAAGTTAAATTTTAACATTTTTCCATTTTCAGGTAATTAAAAATATAAAATGTTGAAGTATTGCAATAAGTTTTTTTTCTATTGGACTTTGAAAATACTTTGAAGTGTTTTTCTTTTGTGTTGTTTTGCTGCTTTCATTTACTCCCCATTTAATAAAATTGCAAAATTTTCACTTCCACTCGAAAATTTCAACATTTATCTTGTTGGCTCTCCAAAACTTACAAGATTAGCTCGAGTTTGCCAAAGTAATTTCATTAACGGCCAAAAAGTAGCTAACTTCTAATGCCGTTGTTGCTGTTGATGTTGTTGTTGCTGCTGTTGTTGGTGTTGCTGCTGCTGTTGTTGATGCCGATTGTTGATGCCACTCCTCAAGCAGCTACTTCTAGTTTTCATCAGCAGGAATACTCCAGGAAGTAAAACTTTTCGGTAAGAATTCACTTGAAATGCAACACGCGGTGCAGGAAATCAAACACCGTACCGCACCAAAATAGCAATCAAGCACGTAAGTTGAAGTCTACAGTGAACCCCAGCTAAGAATGGAAGGACTAATAAATAAAACAGAAAAAACATTCAGCTTGAAGAAATCATTACTTAGATTATATAAATTTTTCCTTAAGAGATTATTTATTTACATGTACATATGTTTATGGGTTTTTTTCTTTTCTTTTCGTTTCTTTTCTTTTCCTTCTTTTCTCTTTCCTCCTTTCTTTTCTTTTCTTTTCTTTTATTTTACTTTCTTTTCTTATCTTTTCTTTTCTTTTCTTTTTTTTCTTTCCTATTCTTTTTTTCTTTTCTTTTTTTCTTTTCTTTTCTTTTCTTTTCTTTTCTTTTCTTTTCTTTTCTTTTCTTTTCTTTTCTTTTCTTTTCTTTTCTTTTTTTTCTTTCCTTTTCTTTTCTTTTCTTTTCTTTTCGTTTCTTTTCTTTTATTTTCTTTTCTTTTCTCCTCTTTTCTTTTCTTTTCTTTTCGTTTCTCTTCTTTCCGTTCCATTTCATTTCATTTGATTGGGTTCTATATTCTGTTTTGCTTTTCTATGTTATTTTTTGTTGTTTTGTTATTTGTTAACATTTCCTAACATCTCCATAAATCATTCGCCAACGTAAACTACACGGATCAATGAAATTTTATTGCTTTCAATAATTTCAACACCAGATTTTGAAATTGTTTTGGTTTCGTTTCATTGGTTTCACTTCTTGTTTCTATCTATAACGAAGAATTTCTAAATGGCAATAAAATGTTACAGTGACTAGAGTTGTTGTTGGTTTTGTTGTTTTCCTGAAGATACTTTGCAGGATAACAGTTCAGCCAGGTTGAGACTCGTTGCTGAGTTGAGTTGTGTTCGAAATGTTAGCTTAACCCAGTCAGTTGGCCAGTAAAAACAGATTCGGTCAGTGAATAAGAGTATAGGTGAATATATGCACGTGTGTGTGTACGTATGTATGAAAGTGGGTGTATGCATGTCTGTGGATTTGTGTTTGTCTGTAGTTTCTTTCAGTGTATGTGTGTTTTCCGTAGGTTAGCAATATTTATTGTATAGAAATAGCTTAAAATCACATGCTTTTGTATTAAAATCACTTTTGGGCAGGTTAAATTTTATGGAAAATCTTCTCTTGTTTTCGTTTTTGTGTGTAGATTTTATTGTATTCTTATGCAAACACCTTCACAAGAAAATCTTATGCAAAAAGCTACACAAGAAAACATGTTAAGCTAAAAAATTCTTCTTCTTCGTATGAATTTTTGTATGTTTTGAGTTGTGGTTGTTATTCTTTGTATTTTTGTAATTCGTAGTAGGAAACTCTAATTAATTAGAAGCAATATATTAGCAAATATGTATATTTTACCAATATTTTTAGTGATCAAAATTAAGTTAATTTAAAATGTTGGCATAAACTGAAACTACTATTCAGTTTATATTAAAAACTCTTATTATATTCTCTTTTTACTTATTCTCAAAATAGTACTCATCTAAGAGAAGAGAGAGGGGGGTATTTTTGGGAAGTTTGGGAAGGAAAAGTTTTGATGATCCGTGAGGTTGAGTTTTGAATTAAGTGAAGTTCAAAGACGTTTTTAGTACTGTTACGTTATTAAAACCTTAAGATTAATGTTAATCCATTTCAAGAGTTTTGACTTTATAGCAGATAAAAGTACCCCTTGTGTGGAACTCTACACTATCGACTATCAGCACGGTTGAGTTTCTTTTTTAATTGAAGAGTTTAACACAACAAAGTTGTTCATACGTCGTGGTGAACTTTTTAAAAGATATTCTTTTCTACCTTTTTACAGCTTTTCATAAAAATCAGCTGAAGCCCAAGGATGAAGTTAAAAATTTCCTAAAAAAGATAAGTTAAGACAAGGTGAAAATACTGTAATAATAATATTAACAACGACAACAACAATAGAATTGTTTATTTTATTTTCATTTCACACTTGAAAAATCGGTTTTATTTTAACTTTTTGTTTTACAGTGGTTTTTAAGTTTCTTCGTAGTGTTTGTTGTTATTTTGTATTTGTTTATTACTATTATTCAAAGAGATGATCATGAATAGACATATTTTAAGAACACACTCCTTCTAAAAGAAGTTATCTGCTTCGATGCCTCTATAAATGATTACATTAAATAATTGAACTTCTGGTTGGTTGGTTGACGTCCTTCCATCAATTAAATTTAATTAAAACATTCCATTATTCATTCAAAAAAATTCAAATTAAAGAGTATGAGCGTTTATTAGTAGTTCTTGTTGCTTACTTTGTATATCAAAGTATTTAATAAATACTAACTAACTTTCTTAATAATTTGGACATATTTTCAAAGTACATAGTTCGGATTTAGTTATGAAGTAAATCGTTTATTATATGAGTTCGCTTGTTCGATTGAGTGCAACATTGCGTGTTATGGAATTAAACTAATTATATTATTCATTTGTCAATAGTATGTGATCAATATTCTTATAATTTCTTTATGACGTGAATAAATTCCTAAAAGTGCTTAGAAATATTTTCAATTAAAATTATTTAAATAACTAAAATAAATTTAATGAATTTGTGGAAAATAAAGTCTTACTTAATTGTTTACTACGTGAGCACATTTAATATGATAATCTTTATGTCAATTTTATTTCCATTATTTTTGTTAGTTATCACGTAATTTGTACGCTTTTTAACCTCACTTTGTACCCTTTTTAACCTCACTTTTTGTGGTTTTTAACCGAGTGCAACAATGCGTTGGACATCCGAGTGACATCTGCAAGTAACTTCATGTCTTCCATGCAGTCATAATAAAGAGCACACTTTTTTAATTACTTCCTTCAGCGTTCGTAGAATGTAAAAAGGATTTGCTTGCATCTGGGAAATCGTTGTTTTTAATGGAAGAGAAACAGATGCGAGTTAATGTAGGGTTGGTGTTCGTTTTAAAAGCTTTGCTTTCATTCTCACTGAAATCACAGGGAGTGGAACAGCGGAATGAAGGCTTTACTATGAACATTAAATCGAATATAGTGCAACATTCGCAGAGAAGCTGAGATACAGAAATCCATGAAAGTAGTCAAACAGATATATGTACCTACAGACACATATACACACACACACACAGATGCATTATATACTATGTATACAGACATATAATTCTGAATGTTTTGAAAGTTTGTTGGCAATTCTTTCGATATTCAATAACGATGCGATGTCATGATTTTATTTTTACTACAAAATCTCCAGGGATGTTTATTTTACGAATTTCATTGCTAGTGAGTAAGAGAGGAGTAGAGGAGAGCGAGTTGGAGTGCGATGGTGGCAGCATTTTCACTGAAAAGCAGTATACGAGAATCCAGTATTAAAATAAGCTAGTGAAAAATGTGTAGTATTCAAAATCTTTAAAGAGAAGATAAAAACAACGATTTATTATCAAAAGTAATGCAGTGATAAGGAAGTGCCAACAGCGAAGGGATAAAAAAGTAACACAGCAACTAATTATTGCAAGTGATAAAAAAGGAACAATAAAATAAGAGGACATAAAAAAGTGAAGGAAGACCATAATGACAACATTATTATGACAATGATGAAGAATCTAAAACGTTAATAAAAACTTTTATCTGTTTAACATTGTTAAAATATGCACAAGAAAAGTTTTGATCTTAAGAGATAAAATGTACTCGCAGCACGTCGTAAGATTTGTGAATATTTTATACTAAAACCGTAAAAAAACTAGTATTTTGTGAGTTGAGTGGAAAAAGAAATACGAAATCTGTTAAATAACACTTGCATTTAATATGTTTTGGACTTAATTTTTGTTGGCAAGAAGTACTCTTTTTAAATAACCTGTAAAATGGCAACCCTGAGCGGTGCAATCGCGTTCCAGGTCGAAGTTGGCACTTGTACTTGGTGCTTACATTGTTTTATTTTACGTATTTTATTTTAAGGTATTTTATTTTTTATTTTATTTTATGTATAATATTTTTTAACTACAAACTGTTGCATTTTCTGCTGTTTTTTTTTGTATGAATGAGTAACAAAAGAAGGAGTGCATTTTTATAAAAGATTTCATTGAAAAAGTATAACATTCAAAACTTATTTTAACAAATTATAATAATTTTTAGTAGCTACCTGTGAGAATTGCTTAACATTAGATGATACTCAAAGATGCTTTCCGTACACAACTCAGCTTAAAAGCTTTCTACATTTCATGTTAACTGACGAGTTAACTTTTGAACTTTATGCGCAGCAGCATTAAGAAACATCGTAAGCAAATCTTATGGCATCCGCCATTTGAACAGATTTTTTCTGGTTGTTTTTTACGCTGTTGTTGGTTTTATTGTGACACCTAATTAAGTGTTACTAAAAGTTTATTTAAAGCTTTTAAGCCAAAAAGTTTGCTTGCGACCCCCGCTTGAATTCAAAGTGAATGAAAAAAAGTGCATAAACTATCCCCCTCCCCCCGTGTTGCCCTTCTTCGCCGACAAGCTGCCATCTCTTAATGCAAAAACTTTGACAATAAATTTTGTTATTGCGATTGTTGTTGCTCTCGTGTTGGTTTCATTATTATTGTTGTTGTTGTTGTTGTCGCAACAGTTCTCACTATTTACTGTTGCTGTGGCTTAGTAAAGAGTTGATAGAGGTTGGTTTTGGTTGGTTTTTTGTTTGTATTTGTATTTGTTTTTGTTTTTGTTTTTTTTTTTATGCGGGTTTGGTTGTATTTTTTTTGTATACAGTGTCGCAACTCTGCTTCTGTTTAGCTAAGTTTTGACATAAATTTTGCACAAAAAATTAAAGTTATGAGGCTGAAATTGTGTCTCATGAAGGATAAAGTTTTGCCAAATAACGAAATAAAGGACAAAATAGAGGAGAGGAGAATAAAATACAATATAATAAAAAAGAAATACGTTTTTCTTAACAAGTTTTTCTGAACAAGGATATCAATCCAGGATGTTCACCATTCGGTTGGACTTTATTAAGAAGGAAGACATGTTAATACATCATAAGTGCTTGACGTTTCATATCTTGTAAAATTCAGACATGGTTGCATTATTCACATACACTGAAACACACACAATCTCCCTCTAATTTAGACCCCAACACGCACAGACTTCCAAACATCAGCTTACGTAATTCAATTACGAGATGAGTAAAGGAAATTGAAATGCCGTTGGAATGTTGGTACCTCAGCATATTGTAAATATATTGGATTGTATCGGATCCTGTTTCACTTCAATGAATATTATTAGAGGGATAAATTCTTCGAACTTGATGAATTTACTATGGATTCCAGCGGCGGCGGCGGCTGGTGGTGGTGGAGATCCCAATGATTAATTATTTTCTACTTAATTCAGTTTCAATCTCCGGCTTACAACATGACTTACTTAATACTTGGCTGCAACATGTTGTGGATATGAGTTTGAGTGGCAGTCAGTGAAGTTAGTCAACAGTTAATCAACATCGCATATGAGTGCTGTTGTGAAGCACGAAAGAAAACACTTTAAGACGAGATGCGGAAGTTAAAATTCCCAAAGAGAATCGGTTTACTAAAAGAAGAACACGAGGAAGAAGAAGATGAAGAAAATGAAAAATAAGAACAAAATATAGAAGAGTAAGAAGAAGTGAAGTTAATGTGTAGAGTATTCAATCAATGAAGTTAGATTATTTTGGTCATGTTTAGAGGAACGACAAAGTGGGAGTGGAAGAAGAAAAACAAGATGATGAGGAAGAAGATCAAGAATAAGAAAAAGATGGAGATGAAGAAGAGGATGGAGTAGTTTATCTCAAATACTTTAGTGAGATTATAAGCGATGCTTTCTCTTAATTTGTGTTCTTAATCTATACTATAGATTCTTTATTTAATTTTACAAAACCAAACGTTTGATTTCGTGGCTCAAAACAGTCAAAAACAATCGGGTTAAATAGATTATGGAAGATGAACAATTTAATTCTTCTCACTTTCTGTTTAAAAATTTCGTATTCAGTCTTTGTGGTGCTCGAAATAATTTGATATCCTATAAATGAAAAAATTGTACTCAACACTAATAAAAATTGCACTTCTACAGAGAAGTTCTCCCGCCCCCCTGTTCTGCTCTGCTCTCCGCCTCTGTTGCTCTGGCCATCGCTCTTTCGTGTGTTGTATGACCTGCATTAGCAATTGGCTTCGGATTAACCGCCTCCTTCCTGGACTTGTGCTCTCCAGAAGGCCCAGGATGTGGCCCAAAGCACAGCCAGATTCAGCTGCCAGGACCTCCATCACATTATATTTTCTGTTTTAGATAGAAACAAATAGATAATGAAACGGGAAACAATATAAAACAAAACAGCAGATACAAATGCAAGGACGCACCTTCTTATTTTTTTCAGAATCGTCCTTGTTGGACGTGTGCTCGTGACGATGGAGGTGGTGGTGGTGTTGATGGTGGTGGTGGTGGTCGCGGTGGTAATGACGGTAGCTGTGCTGCTTCTACGTGGCTCATTATGTTAGCAGTTGTATCCTTCAAGTGCCCTGTCGTGTCCTCTTCTACTCTGTTTTGTTTCGTACTTTTTTCCTTCTTCTTTTCTGCTCGATTGTGTTTCGTTTTGTCCTGTTCTCTGTGGTTCTGTGATGTCTCACGGTACTTCGATGGCCGCTGGAGGTGCTCCGTATCCTGCGGCATCCTTTTGCTATTCTCACATTAATGTAATCAAACGAACGTGCTTCGCATTATGTTTTTTTATTATCAACCAATAAATACTACACTGAATTACTTAGAAGAAGATGAAGAAATGCGAAAAGCCGGGGGTGGGAAGGGAGGGGAGGCATTCTTAAGGACTCACTATGTGGAGAAGAGTACGCGAAGTAGAATTGAAAAGCACTTCAAACCTAGCAGAGTGTGTGTCGTATTTTTCATTCTATTCCTCCCTCTCTGTCCCTCTCCTCCTTGTTTTAGCTCTTGTGGTGTTGCAGGGGGCGGGGGATGATGAGGTTGGGTCAGGAGACAGCGAAATGACAGCAGGACAACACGTCGAATTGATGATGCTGCTGCTAGATACAAAGAAGGCACTTAAGAATGACATTGAATTAGTTACTCTTGCGGTCGCTAATGTCGCTTTTGTTCTTGTACTCGTAACGGGTGACTCGTAACTCTTAACTTGTGTTTTTCCAAGGAAACAATAAAATTTGTTGCTCGTGTTGCTGGAGTTATTTTAAGTGTTTCCCGAGGAGCTTCGATGTGCTCAAAAGACTGTCGTCGTATATTTTGTTCTGCTCTGAAGAACGAGAGTAATTTCAGTCCTTACTTATATTTTGCTATCCGGTAGAGTAAAATAAGGTCTTCAGTTTTTTAAGTGTAATAACATCAATAAGTTTAACAAAGCAAAAAGAAAACTGATACTAAATAAAATGAGTTCGATATGAAAGCGATTGATGAAATAATGATGAATGTCATTATTATAATTACGTATTATTATTGTAATGAAAATGATTTTCTTATAGTTTGGTTGCCATTCTACTGTTTTTTATGTAAGATTTTAGTTTCCACTGCAACTATCTTCATTATAATCTGGCACTTTTACTGTTATTTCTACTGCTATTTCCATGGCTTCATGATACTTCTAACTGGGTTGGTGCCAGATCTGAAAATACCATTCTGAGTATCTGCAACCATTGTTGTTGTTATTTTGATTTTATACACACATACATAATATGCCTATTCCACTTTCAAATATAACAGCTCATATATTGCACGTTTTTCGAATTTTTAACATATTACAAAAGCCTTTTAAAGTTCCATACTTAAAATACCCTTTCACCATTGAGTATAGGGTGTTAAATTGGACAAGCAACCGGAAAGGCGAGCAGAAGGCCCAACAACAAAAACCGCCGTTCGAACAAATAGCAAGAAATCTAAATCATGAATATAAATGAATGCCTTCAAGTGTCGAAGTATCGAAAAACGAAGTATCCAATCCATTTCCGGTGCTAAATAAAATGTAAATATTATTATATTATTAGAATTTCTTTTATGCAGGACCATGAATTTTTTTTTTGCTCATAGCCTCGCAATCGGTGAATCGCTGAACCCTGCAGAGAGTTCCTACGCATGAAACCGTTAAGCGGCCTCGATCCTTGATAAGTCTTAAATTTGAACCTAAATTTGTAGCGTTCCATTTGGCCCCGTCGGCTGTTTGTAACTGTTTCATCTCCAGTGGTTCTTTTCTCTCCCTCTCTTCGTGTGTAGCTCAACCGTTCCACTCAATTTGCTGCTATTTGTTTGCTATTGTAAGCCTCTTTTCAGTTTTGTGGGTCTTCTTCTTTCTGCTTCTTCTTCCATGTATATTTTTATGTTAAGTGGTTTATATTTATTTATTTTCGAATATCCTTTTGTAGTGATAACTTATATTTTTACCGATAACCATACACGTTGTTGCTTTTGTGTTGTGTTGTTGATATGAAAGAGCATTTTCTCGAATACTTCCTTTTATGATTTTTATCCCAAAATCATTTAATCTTTCTTTTGTTTCTAATCGAAATTTTGGGTCAAAATGATTCGAAGTGATTCGAGGTGATTTTTTGAATTTATTCACAAGTTTGTTGGTTTAAAGTTTTTCCCCTAGTTTTTTTAGTTCTTTCTTTTATAATATTTTAAGTTATGATTATTTTATTATCGGTCAGAATTGAAGCTGAAAAAAGTTTGGAACCCTTTCAGAATTATAATAAATTTTAATATAAATTTCAATGCAGTTTTTCTTGTTTGTCTTCTTTTTCTTCTTTTCTTTTTGTGTTTGTTTCTTATTTGTTCATTTATTTTATACAATTATTTATGTATTTATTCTTTAGTATATTTTTTGTTTCTGTGGATTCGCTTAATGAAACCTCATAAAATTTCTCAATTAACCTTCTTTATTACCTTAAATTATTTCTGTATTTTTTCACATTCAAGTAGTGTATATTATACAAGCATATGTGTATGTGTGTGTGCTTTAATATTAGTGTTTGGCTTTGTTGTTTGTTTAATTATTGCTTTTTTGTTTTCCTTTAATTATTTTTGTTGTGAAATATTAAGCAAAAAATTCATCAACAAGAGTTTTCAATTATTCAAATTTATGCGCATCAGATAAGAGAAAAACGATATCCGTCTCTCTCACTCACACACTCCTTCTCATACACTGTCTCTTGATTTTATATTAGCTACGTAGCTATTTTTATTATCTTCCGCTGCTACAAACACAGTTTTACATCACTTCAGGATCCTTTTTTTTACGAGATGTTGCAGTTTTTGTATGCACCGTTTTTTGCTTTTTAACATTTTTACTACCCGTGAGGTCAACGAGTGGAACAACAAAAACAAGTGCTCGTTATTATTTAATTGCTGTTGTTGTTGTTATTATTATTATTTTTATTGTTGTATGCTCCGTGTATATTATGCACAAAATTTTTAATTACAATTTAATCACGAAAACCAAACAAATTGCAACTGTTGCGGAACTAAAAAATAACGGTGAAGAGGTTGTTGTTGTTGTGGTTTTTAATTTTACTTTGTTTTTAGTTTGTTCTATTTTTTATTTTTAATAAAAATAAAATTTTATTGATTTGATTTGAATTTATTGAATTTTATTTGATTTTATTCGGTTATATTTGATTTTATTTGATTTTCTTTTACCTTATTTTATTTTATGTAGGAATTTTTTTAACTTCGAGGAATTAATCAAAGTTGTTCAATAAACTTGTTTTAACAGGCGTGATTGTGGGAGTCGATGTAAGACTCACTGTTTGTTGGTGTATGTGTTGGTGTCACTGTTTTAAATATTGTACATCATCGTTAAGCACAACATCGTTAACAACAACAAAAACGTAACAAAAGTAACAATAAATTTTATTCCATCTGATGGCATGAATAAAAACCACGGCATCCAACACATCGTGAACTTTTACGGATAAAGTTCAATTACAATACAACACACATATTCTGACATATATACACACTGTCATACACACACACATACACATACACACACCCACATACACTGAGTAGCTGCGTTAGGCCGGTCGCAGCGTGACAAAGTGTTGTTAACTTTTTGCTTAATGTTATTGTTATAGTTGCTGTCCCCGGTGTTGTTGTTGTTGTTATTGTTGATGTTATAGTTTTTCTTGAAAAAGAATAAAAATAAAAACAACAACAACAAAAGTAGCCATCAACGAAAATTGTTGTTAAATAAGAGCAGCTCTCATCAATCATCGCATCCTTACGGCACCAATTATGGCCGGAGCTTAATGTTTGTATGTGTGAAAGCGTCTGTGTGGATGTGTGTGTGTGAATATTTGGATTTATGTATATTTTATGACTGTGTGTATGTTTATCCTTGTCAGTTTTTTTAAGGTTTTTTCTGTTTTCAGTGCCTGTGTAAGTGCAGCTATAAAACAACTTTAGGCTTTCGTTGTTGTTGTGAAGTTGTTGTTACTGTTGTTGTTTCTCTCGTTTATTTTAAAATAAAATCCTTAAAAATCTTGTTACGTAAAAACTTTTATCGACAATATCATGTACAAATATTAATTACTTTTGAAAGAGTAAAAAAGTGAATATTTTATTATATTTTTATGGTAAAATTATTATACATTCTTTTAGGCAATAGATTAATAGCAATAAATTGTAGTTTCATGAAATAAAATCGCAAGTCACTATACACATCTCGCCTCAAGAGTAGAGGATAAAAGTATAGACCATTATAATCTCTATGTTATGATCTTCCAAGTGAAAAAATAAAACTTTTGGAATTTAACTACCAACACCTCATCTGAGATAAATGTACGATTATGTACATACATAAAAAGAGAGCGATAAAAAGTAGTCACATCTCGTGTGTAAGTAAGAAAGTAAGTAAGAATCCTGGTCACAGGCACACAAAACTTTTGGAACAGCTTCTTGGAAGTTTCTAGGGGATTTCCTGACAGCGACGCTATGAAATCTTATGTGAAGAAAAGTTTTGCTACATAATATTTTATGGTAGTCATTTATTCATGGGTTTTTTTTAATTCTATTCTATTCTCAATATTCTTCTTAATATTATCTCCAACATTCTTATCCTCAAAGTCCTCAATATTATTAATTCTATTACCAAAATCTATAAAATATAACAATATAGTAATATAATTATTCCTTTTCTTCATTCTGTTTTCATTCAATTTTTACCATAATTTCATTTACATTCATTTAGTTTTTAGTATTTCAAGTATTTCCAAATTCCATTTTCATTTAAACTTCATATCTTTGTTATTTATTTCTATCCTTAGTGCTTTATTTCACTTTTGATTTTTATTTTTTGAATCATTTAAATAATATTTTCATTTCATTTATCGTAACTTTTTCACTCAATTCTACTTCCTAATTAATTTTCTCATTAATTGCTTTTTCTTGGTAATTATTTTGTTGAATGATTTTGTTCCTCAATTAAAGATGTTATTTTTACCTTGGAATTCCGTGGCTTTTGTTCATACTTGAATCTATTAACTTCATGTTCTCCGAATACAGAAGTAAATGCTTTTGAATTTCAGTTTCCTTTCATTTTGTCCCCCTCACCCCTACTCACCACAGCGTTAACCTCATCAGTTCATATTTTTTCCATTCGGTACGAATATTCAAGGAGTTGTTACTTTAAACGACCCTCAATCGTATTCCTTTAGCCAAAGACTGACGTAACCGGCGACCATTCGTCCAGTCCATGGCAAGGACCAGGTACTCGATGCCCTGCAGTGGATGCATTACTTCAATTTACAATTAAGCAGCTAAAAATAGAGGAATCAGAATATTAAGGACACTAATTGAGATCGAGAGCGATGACGAGGAGAGCGCAGATGGAAGAAGAAGTTGCAGCATCAGCAAGCGCTTTTCTTGTACTGGCAGCTGTTGTTGTTGCGTAAAAGGTACGAGCAACTTTTAAATAAAACAAAGGATCTCAAATGCACCGACAGTCTGCTGGGCAAGGAAAGGAACAGAGCTGAAACGATTGCAGCGCTACGATTACAAGCAACCGGAAGTGAAGCGAAGCCGTTGAAAAGTTGCAGGAAATAATATCGTATATAAAATAAAAACGCACATAAATATTTCCTTTCAGCTCTTGGAAAAAAAGGCTACCGGCAAAAAACTGGACGAGAAAAGAAAAGAAGAGGAGGGAGGCGTCGAGATGGGAAGACGGGGAGTGGTCAGGAGAGGAGAGGAGTGGAGAGAAGAGAAAAGGAGTGGAGAGAAGAGAAGCCACCGGAACGAGTTATTTAAATATACGAATTAATTGCTTAAACCAATTTTTTTTATACCCGCAGAGGTAACTTGAAAGCTCTTTAAGCAGGATGCTGCTCCCACCGACTTTGTAGCTGTTGTTGTCCTTTTTTGTAGTTCAAAGAGCTTTTAATGCTGTGTTGCCTTCAAAGTGCGTTGAGTGCTGCCCGAGGAGTTGATCAAAAGCTTTGAGCCTTGCGGCAAAAATTTACAGATCATGTTTCTAAATAAACTCGCATAAATATTTTGCCACTCCCAATTAACAGGACGAACAACTTTTAGCTGAGAGCTTAATTGATGAAAGATCTTGCGTCAAAACAGCAGCAACCGCAGAAAGCGTAAACTTTGACCTTTTGTCGTCATAAACTGCGATTCTTTTAGTTTTTTCGGGATCCAGTCGATCTTTTGACTTCGAGGGAGGACCATTTATAGGCCAATGCTTGCTATTTAATACGATTCTAGTGAATTGCAGGTCATCTTTCTAGTTTCCTTCAAAAGACGATCCGTAGATACCAATAATAAAATGTTCTTGATACAGATTCATGCGTCACTTTCAATTAAAGCGAGCAGCTAATTACAACAACAAAAGTACCAGTCAGATGTCATACGGCGTTACTAATCCACTTGTCCGGTGTTACGCAGTGGTTACGAGAGCAACCACGTTTGTCAGGTGATGAGGGAAGTGAGGGAGGAGAGGAGGGAGACGATGAGGACTGTTAAGTCAGTCGTCGTCTTGCTCAAAATCTGTGCGCCAGCAGATTTTGACAGATGATTGCTAGTTTGTGTTCACTCGCATATCGTTAACCTTAATACTCGAAAATACTTGTACGTATACAGGTAAGCTTAAGTTCGGGTGTGTGTGTGTGTATGTGTGTGTGTGCCTGTGTCTGTGTCTGTGTCTTGTCATGTGTCGTATCTGTATTGGTAAAGGCAGCGAATAGCATAGGATAACAGAATATCTTGACTTTGAGCTCAAAGTGTTTTAACCCTTCTGTCAACGGATAGGTCTGGCCAGACCTTTTCTAACTTTGAGAGCGAATTGTAAAAAAACTGTTAGGGCTATCCTCATGAAACTTCCTGACTTTGTCAAATAACTAATTATCTGCCCAAACTTTCAAGAATCATGAAGATATATTGAATAGAACGGAAGTTCTAGGTATTTTTTCAACTTTATACCTTTCATCAACAGATAGGTCTGGCCAGACCTACATATAACTTCAGGCGAAATATGGCAGAAAAACACTTTTTTTTTATTTAGGTAGCTATGATTTTAGGTTTTTTCTTCACATAAGGGTAAAAAATAATATCAGGATCGGTGAAGATGGCTGAGGTCAATATAAGAAAAGCCCGTCATTATGCTTACTAGTAAAAAATAAGGGGAATTTGAATGGATATTTCCGATAGTAAAAAATGTATAAAAACCAATGTTGTTAAAGCAAATACTTTTTCCTGTTTTACCAAAAAGGGTTACGTGATAATATTGTGGGCGAATATTTCCTACTATTGAATAGGGAGACTGCAGAAATCTGTATGTCTGTTACCTGTTCGAAAGGATTGTGACATCAAACATCATTTTGCGAATGCATGACCTTGTGTTGAAAATATAAAAGCAAAAGATGGTTCACGATTTATATCATTCAACAAGTGATAATTTCATAAAAAAGTCTTTAGATTGGGAACATTTTCAAAAATAATAGAAATAAATAATCATAGCATAAAAATGTCAGTTCAATTGGAAGCGGTATATTTTCAAATCTGTCATTACACCTGAAATTGTTGACATTATTGTAATGCAAACAAATGTAAAAGCTAGAACGGAAACGGAAAAATTCAATAACTAACATCCAAGAAATCCTCGGCAGTGGACAGGATACAGATAAAGAACTGTATGCATATTTTGGAGTACTGCTAGCTGCCGTATGTATGGTGGGCCTGCGACTCATCGAATGGTTATCCGAGCAAAGGAATTCTGTACACCGGAAAAGAACGAGAACAAGAACGGGAGCATAATCAAGGATAAAGGCAAGAGGCAAACGCAGCGGTGGCCACTAGCCTTTGTCCACAATATGCTAGACATATCTGCACTGGTTGCATACATCATATATAATATTTCACATCAGTCTGAATGCACGCAAAAAGCGAATGCTGGCAGGATTTTTTTGAAAGCTCTCGCAGAGGAGCTTGTGTCTCCATATATTGAAGACCGACTGAGAAATCTGCAAATAGTTGGAAATTTTCCAGTTAAAAATGCACTAGTCATTTTTCGGAATACCTCTCAGCAAAAAAATTTTACAACCAACAACTAGCACTAGCATTACAGTATCAAACAATAAAAAATCTTGCTCTATATGTAGGGCGAATGATTTAGTTGTCATATTTGTAATGATCCTGTATGTTTACAACATAGCCAAACTGCCAATAACTGCCAAAATTGTTAAATTAAAGCCAAAGGTATTTAACAAACTGTGCCTTTTTCTAATTTCACAACAAATTTCATGTTTTTTCTTACTTTTATGGGGATATTGCCTTGCTTAGCATGCAAAGCTACTGTAGGTCTGGCCAGACCTATCTGTTGACGGAAGGTGGAAAAAATATCTGTTGACAGAAGGGTTAATTAATGAATGCGTCACTTTGTGAACATTTATACGAGTATATGTATCAATGTGCTGCTGTTAATGTTTATGGATGTGCGTGTGTATATGTGAGTGGATGCGTGTGTATTATTATGAGACTATTTTGAGTATGTGTTGGTTAATTCTAACGAATGGAAGTCTTGGCTAATCAGCCAACGTGATTTCCTTCTCATCATTCGTTTTGATGACGTTACGATGTTTCACTAGCGATTTTGTGGTTCATGGCAGTACCATTATATTGGACATATACGACTTCATGGCATCAAAGCAAATTCTCGCTTTTGATAACCTGAGATGATGCTGATGTTAATTCTATGTGGGTTGAGAGCTTAAAAGAGGCCTGAAAAATACTTGATTTCGTTTATGGGATATGAAACTACGATATCTCGAATCCTCTCTGACCAATAAACCAATAAAAGGAAGAGCAAAGATCGAATTCTGAGGAAAGCAAAAAAAAAAAAAAAGAAAAGAAAATAAAACATGCAAACCGTTTGTGAAATTTACAACATTTTGGGTTAGTTTATCGTTAACTCTCACGAAAGCAATAAAAAGTTGCCAAAGTTGCTCAGAGTTGCCAAGGTACAAAACAAGGGTTGCCAAATCCAACAGAAAACCGCTCTAAAAACAAAAAGCGTCCCCGTCGGTTGGCTGATTTCTTTACTCAGGTAGCTTTGAATAGAAGTTTTTTGTGTGTATTTCGCAGTTGGCAAAAAAATAAACCTATGCAGTCAAAATATTCACGTATTTGATTTGAAAGCATCATGTTGGAGGGTTGGGGAGGGGGTAAATACCAAAAAATAAATAAAATCGCCGAATCTAACCTTCATGACATTGTTTTGTGTATTGTTGTTGTTATTTTCTATAAAATACTCTCCTGAACATCGTATTGTTTCATTGTCATTTCATGCTCATCGCCGTTTTAGTTGCAAAAAGAGTAAAAACAAAACAACAACAATAACAACAACAGCGAATGGACGATACTCACCGAGTTTCGAATTTTACATGTTTTGTGAATTTATTTGGTTTTCACTAAACACGAGGCAGTGAAGTCGGCGGCACTCGTAACTCACTACAGACTGCGATTTGATTACCTTTCTGTGTTAACGGTATTGCTTTGAGTGGTGTGCGGTCTGTTGTCAGTGTTTGGAATGGTTTTTGGTGTCGTCGGTCAGCCGGGGTCTCTATGGCAGAAATAATACGAAAATCCGTTTAACACGGGTACATTTGTTTCAGGCTTGTCACTGTTAAAAAGGCAATAAAAAGCTTGTTATCCGATTACAAGTGATTGAAAATGGGACCTGTTCTGAAGCGTGACTTTTTTGTTAACTGTTTTAATTTAAATTTGAATGGATGTTGTAGTCAATAATTTAGGAAAAAACATCAAACAGAAAAAGAGAGAGAGAGGGGGCTAACAGAAATAAAAATTAGAATGCTGAACCTGAAACAGGCACATCTGCAGGAATCGGCTTTTGGTTTGGATACCTTATATAATCATATAAATGATACTTGTGATCATTTTAAATCAAACAATGATATATGTGTATAGTATTTACATGTGTATTGTATACATAAATATACAAAAAATTGCTATTGTTTTTGTTGTTGTTAAAAAATTAAATATACTTGCTGAATGATATATAAATGCACAAAAACAAATAACAAATAAAAAACAACAAGCAATCAAACTATCATATCTACCATGATGCCAAAAATATGCATACTAAATGAGGTCTCAGTTTCCGATTGTGCTTGAATTAATATGCATTTATTTGCATATTAAAATCAATTTAAATGTTTACAGTGAAAAATTGATATAATAACGATTATCATTGGATTTCATTTAACCACGAAAAAAGTTCGTTTCAGACGTAATAATTTGCTATTAAGTAATCAACCGCAATTGAATGAAATAATTTTTAAAGATTAAAATAATCCTAGGTTTTAATGGGTGTGATATATGCACATACTTTTATCGCAGTTTTCCCAAACACTTGAGGGGAAATATTCGCAAAAACAAAAACTACAAACTGATGTATTGTATATAAATTAATTACAATTTATTGTGTATTTTTAGGTTAATATTAAATGAAATTATTCTTTTAAAATACTAACAATAATTTCGGTTATATGAGTATGTATGTATGTGTGTGTGTGTGAAGGAACGAGTGACACCAGCATACAATCGCAGTTGATCGCTTCAGGGAATTCGCTACGTTGTGACATGTCAGAATAACGTGTCAACAGTGCCAATATATGGTATATCCATAAATGTGAATGCAAGGATTGCATTAATTACACTACCAACAACAACAACGATTACACAAACAAGCGTACGCGGATTTAAGTAATGCCCAAAAGTCACCGTAATGATTCATGACTGTGAGCATGTATGACAGGTTTTACGCGCTTATGTTGTTGACAGGATTGAATTCAACAAATTCATCAATTATAATTATAAATGCTTTGGTAAGTTTATCACGTTGCATACAAATACAAATACAAACAAACACACACAGCAGCGTGATTACTCTTATATACACGGACACAGTTACATTTACAGCAGTTACACCTACATTCATCATTTACAATTACATTTACACATGCATTTCATATTTCAGGTTACAATTTTTGTACATTTACAGATGTATTGGCTACACATTTACGAGTGTATCACATACCAGTTCACAATCATGTGAGTAAATAAGCAATTTTCACACTCACAAAAAGCACTCACGCTTATTTAATATTAATTTATTGATTTCAAAAAAATTTTACACCAAAATAAATAGTTTCAGACTCTGTTGGCAGCATCAACAACCAGGATCGATGTCCAGATCCTGGTTCAATTAACTGCAACACTTTCTGAATGGAACCGCAACAGCAACTGGAACAACAGCAACAATAGCAATAGCAACAACAACAACAATAATAATAATAATAAAAAGTCAGTAAACTCCGTGGTTCCTGTGATATTAATGAACATTTGTGAAAATATATTAATCAGTCTTTTTGATGAATTACAAGAATTTTTATGGAAAAAAATATGGGGATTTTATTTCGCATATTTGTATATATAACAAAGCGTGATTTAACAACAAAGCGTGATTAATTAATATATTATAGTATAATATACTATGGTAATCTATAGAGATATATACCAGTATATATGAATCATCATTCTCTATCTATCTATGAATATATTTGTCCCTTTATCTCTCTATTTATGTCTCTTCCCTTTATCTCTCTCTACATTTTTATTTTTACTGCATTTCTATCGATTTTAATTTCTACAAATTGTAGTTTTTTTTCAGTGTACTTCTATTTGCGAGCAGCAATAAAAATAGTATGCTTTGTTTAGTTGAAGCACGATTTGATGTGATTCGATTCCATTCATTTTGGCTTTTGAATATTTTAGAAATTATTATTATGTTGGCTTCATTATTTTGCAAATGTTTATTACGCTCTAATCTCTGCGGCTATCGAATGGCAACCGATTGGAAACCATGTTGTTTGGATCGAATTTGCATATGAATTCCAATTTGCAAATTAAAACCGATTGGCAACAAAAATCCTCCACCATGAAATTAGCATTAGGACAAAATAATAAAACGCCAGCACAAAATGTAGTCAAATATTGTGTAAATCCATTCTAATAATATTATTGTTAATTCGATATGTTGAGTTATATATACAGTATATACTCAGTCATTTGAACTAATTTATAAAAGAGATTATAGACTAAAAACTTAATTATTTGGGGATTTTAAAAGATGTGGATACAGCGGATAGGTTTTAAGACATCCCTAATGAACAGAAGTCCAGCTAAGAACTTCTTTATTAAGTTTTTACCAGAAATAGAAGCATATTTATGTATGTATGTACTGCATAATGTCTCTAATATACATATGTACACTATATTTTATACATGTCAATATATTATAGAAATCAAGTCTGAGCAGTCAGGATTTCTCAAGAGATTTAAGTACTAACCGACAGAGAAGGAAAACTATTCGAGATGACTTTCACCAGAATCCGACTTGACTTCACATCCACGCTCGTAACACTTCGGTTGAATATTTGATTTATTATTATTATTACAGGCATTAAGATGCATTAACTAGTGTTGAAGTGACATCATAGTGTGTCTCCTTCGATTCATAACAGTTTTATGCATAATACTTAAAGCATTCAATGAGTACTATAGAGTCAATTCACGAGTGTCCACTGTATTTGAGGTAAACAAAGGTATTTGTATTAAAATCTGAAATATTAAAATTAATGTCTGTCGAAATAATTATGATCACAAATTTCGGTTTTATTATAAATGGTTTAGTAAACAATTGATACCCTCTGCTTTATTGACCTTTTCGGCAATACACCCAATCCACCTCCTCCTCCTTATCCAGGTAACAAGGATCTACATACGTTATGCAGGTACTCGTATGAATGCAGACGTCACTTTATAGGCTCTGTGTGACTATGAAAACGATTTGCATTTAAATTAGTTTTTAGCGTATGGTTGTAGATAACATTTAGACGATTTAGAACGAATAAATAAACGGACTAAAATTCTATGTATGTACATGTACATATGTGTGCCTGTATGTGGGTGCGTTTCGTATTGATGTTATTGGTTGCTTGTATAGGTTATGTTGGTCCACTCAATGCTGATATCCACCATGCAAATCATACGCTTAACATCGACATACACAAGAGTTTCGAATTTCATTCGCGAAACGATGTCGCTTGATTAACTTCACTAATAAAGCTTGACAGTGTATTTAGCACTTAATTAGTTCCACAGAGGAAATAGAGATATATGCCAATATATATAGAGATATATGTATGCCAGTTCAGACCATATTTAATAACAGTTGAGTAGGTTTTTGCATAAACAAGTTTTGGAAATTTGAAAAATACAAAGGGTTTTTTGTTTTATATAATTATATATTATATTATAGATTATATATGACAATCTCAGTAATTCAAAACTTAGTGTGCAGATCGACCTTCACGGTTGAGTAAGATTATTTGACACATGTCGACTACCATCCAGAAGAATCACTAATCCCTTGCCAACAACAACATAATCCTTAATTGATTTCTCGCAGTTCACCGAATTTCAAGTTTAAAAAAATCTGTAAAATAAAAATCAATTTCAAAAGTTGGTCTCGAGGGTTAGATGCTTTTCCTTTTTATTCCTCTTTCTCATTGTTTCCTGGAAAGATAATATGATTAATTTTTTGTCCAACCATCACAGAACTAGAGAAATCTAAAATGTGTACGCTATCTTCGGCATGTGAGAAACTTGAGTACATATATATCGTGATTTGTGTGGCGTTTGGGAAAGTGGGCGGAGCACACCTATATTTGAAGGAGTGAGAATATAATATTAATTCTTGATGTATAGATATTCTATTATTCTATGTAACTCAATGGAAAGAAAATCTATACACGAACAACTTTTACAAGATATAGGATATTAAATAAAGTGGGTGGATCATACCCAAACAGATAGAACATCTGTTATAAATGGAAGGACAAACTTAATACACTTTTTCAACTTCGGGTGTAGGGTATAAAAATGGACGGTTGTTTAGTGAAATGGAAAATTAAAATCGGCAGCAATAGAAAACCGGATGAAAAAATATGGCTAAACGAAATGAAAACTTTAGAAAACCTTTTTCAGAAAACTTTTCTGTGGAGCTGCTTTAAATTCGAAGTTGTTTTACAGGACAGAAAGAAGGGCCCAACAGAAAGGGTCTGAAAAGAAAAGAGATCAACACCCATTTGATAACACATTAAATAAAACTGTCAATCGCAGTTGAAAGTCATAAACAATACGTTATAATATTAAATACAAGGATGGGACGGGACGGGGCGATGGGTGTGAGTCTGACTTGGCGAAAATTCAAATCACCGCAACAAAATTAATGCCGTGATTTATTAGATGCGGCGTCGTTGCATGGGTCATGTTTACATTTAAAAAATTTATGTCGAAACAAACAAAAGCCGCCGATTTAAGGCATAATTTGCTCACTTTTGTTGTCCCACTTTTCGGGGGTACACGTTGGATGAGTGGAATGTGGAGGTTTCAGGTGGTTCCTAAGAAGCAGAAATCACTTTAATCATTAAATGCCAATTTAGCATCGCAGTAGATTACATCTTTATACATACATTTATGAAAGAAAATATTGTATAAGATTCTCGGTATTAATTGAAATATTATTTTTGTTTTCTTGAAAATTCATCTTGATTTGGAGTCAATGAGTATTAAGTCTTCAGATTTCACACAGATTCTATACAGAGTTTATGATTCATACTTCAAACTTCACCTTTTCAAATGGTTCTCTGTTGCTTATGTTGCAAACTACAAGAGCCAGTTTTGCATCTGCGCTCTGAAGACTGAATCTACTTTGTTGCCTCATTCGTTCCTTGAAAATTAAAAGAATTTGCAGAAAGAGAGAGAGATTAAAGAGAAGCTCTTCCAGTTACAGAAACGAGAGCTACGAAGATGAGTTCCTGGTGCAGCTAAAAATTGACTGTAAATAATTTTAACGTTAAAGGAATCTAATACATAATATTAAGCTTTATTAAGTTATAATTAGAATTCAATAAGTTTATAAAATTGTAGAAATTTAAAAATCTTGAACTATATTTTGTTCAAAGAATGCAAATATCATATGTAATTGAATAAATGTGAAAAAATACTATCAATAATAATAAAAAATTATTTAAATTATATTATTAATTAAAAAAATTACAGAACAGAAGTTAACAAATTGATTTATTTATATTGATTGATACTTAATGATACATATTGATACTGATTGATTGAAGTACTTGTGTTTGATTTCCATTAAATAACTTAAAATATCGAAAATTTGCTTTTCTGTAAATTAAACTAAAAGTTTCTAGTTAAACTATCTAAAAGGTAAAATAAAATATATCATAAATAGGAAACAACAAAATGAAGATACAATATTATAAGTAACTATTTTCATAGAAGAGATTTAATAATAAAATGAATATAAATGCATATACGATGTAAGTTTGAATGAATGATAGTTTAAATGGATGATAGTTTGAATGGATGATAGTCTGGATGTCAGTAAATCATTTGGTAAATCTAACAACTAAAAAAAGTCTTATCATTGCTTCGAACCCGCTTCAGTTAAAAAGTTCATCATGATAATATTTGCAAATCTATGTAAATTCCTGGTAAAATATTTTCTCTTCTCCTCTTCTCCCCTTCCACTCATTCTCACACTCTTCCTCCTTGAGACCAGAGAAAACCTCATAAATTCCATCTGTTAAAATTCTACAAATGCAGACGTTTTGCATGTGGCAACAATAAATCGTTTAATTTGATAAAAATCGCTGCTGCTGAAGATGATGTTGCTACTGTTTTTGCTTTTGCTGTTATTGTTGCTTCTTGAACTTGAATAGATTCAGTGCTTCAGTGTAAAAATGCGCACATTCGATGTTCGAAGCAGTCGCAGGTGAGGAAGGATTGCTTCCATGCGACGAGACAGACAGAAACCCGTCAGACGAATGAAGGAGGAGGCTGAAGAGAGAGATATCGAGAGAGTGTAGGAAGGAAAGAGGGAGATAGAATGAGAGAGAGAGAGAGAACCGAACAGGACATATGTACGTGCAGCCGACACGGGTAAAGTAAATGAAAAATTGCTGCTGTGCTGTGATATCGATGGTGAGATATCGACAGAAGAATATCTGAATATCGGAAATAAATAAAAGATAGCGAAAATATTTTTATTATTGTAATTTATGCTGGCAGCAGAGTTCAAACAAAAGGATGCGCAGATGATATAAAATACACTTAAAATAAAAAATCTTTGATTTATATGAAGAGATGAAAAATTAGAAGATATCGTTTATGAAATAAAAATACAGGGCACAGTAAGCTACAAAAAGCAGCGATTAGTAGCCGGTGTTGTTATTTTTGTTGTTATAATATTAAAGATATTAAAATAAAAACATTTCAATATTGATCATTAATAGAAATCTTTAAATAAAGGTTTCTAAAACAAATAGAGAAAATATGATGGAATAAAAATAATCTAAAAAGATTATATGCCTTAAAAAAGTCGTCTGAATAAAAGTGTACAACACCCTGTTAATCTGTCGTTGACTGCTGTGAAAGCAACAAATATTTAAAATTATAGCAGAGTTTAGTAGAGAAAAACGTACTTTTATTTTGAGTAGAGTTAAAATTGATGTCTTAGAAGTGGCAATAGTTTAAAGCAGCAACAACAATAATAAAATATGTAACAATATGTTGGAGTGAGTGCCATTTTTTTTTCATTAGCTACACTTTTTGACAGAAATTGAATGAGAACAACAACAAGCAAAGCAAATATGACAATAAAATGTTATAAAATATTCACACACGTACACACACACACTCACACACACACACATGAACACATAATTTTACATTCATTCACAGCAGACATTCTGCATTGTTGTCTACTAAATGGACTGCATGCTGGGTCTCGTATTTATTACTTAATAAAATGGGGCCCCGGGGTAAAAAGAAATACTAACTAAGAAAGTGCACTACCGTGAATGTTGTTGTTATTATCATCATTGTTGTTGTTGTTGCTGTTGCTCCTTCATTTCGTTTCATTTCATGTTCTTTTATTTTAAACCATTCTCAATGTTGGTTTCGGTGACAGTGTGTGTGCATTTGTGGGTGTGCCTGTGTGTGTATAATTGAAAACTGAAAAAATATTCCACTATCTTCACGTACCTTTTATAAAGTAAGTTGTAAGTAGCGAACTGTATTGTATTTGTTATTGCTAAGGAGGAAGTTCAGACATCACAGAGAGTACATAGTTGGCAACTGAACAACCGGAAGAAAGGTGCTTGGATACACTCTCCATTTATGTAACTAACTATCAATGAGCTCAGCATGAAGTTGACTTGTGTACCTACTATGAAATATTAAGTAATATTTGTAAATAAAGAAAAAAACGGAACTGATGAAAGGATATTAAAAGCGTGTCTTTTCGTTGTTGTTCTTTCATTTACAAATGTCCAGTCAAGTTGGCGAAGCTGCCCTTTAAGGAACTGTACAAAATCTATACAAAAACTTAGAGTTTTTCAGTGCTTCGTTACGTAATGCTTCTAGTGCTTCATAAACTGCATTCCAGTGCTTGTCACGCAGAATTTCAACTGATGTATATTGTATTTTAGTGCTTTTGGAATAATGCCTTATTAAATTAATAAGTAATTAAAATTACTTAAGAATGGCAGACTTTGGTTATTATAAATCTTATTAAAGACTGGACTGAGCAGACAGCATTCACACTAAAACTATTTATACGGGCATTAAATCCTTTTTTACACACCAAAATAAAGTTCGGGGTTAATCTACAATACTAATTTGTTAGACCAAATTTACTATGCAAATCCCTCCGGCTCTCTCTCTCCCTCTCTCTCCGTCTCCATTATCTCTCTCTCTCTCGCTCCTTCTCTCTCTTCCACTGTAACGCTAATGCTATGTTTATATTATACTGGTCTAAATTTGGTATTCATAGTGAGGACTTAATGCCAATTAACGAGCACACAAAGCTTACTACTCTCCCCCGCTTAAAATCCACCACTATATATTATAATAATATAATCTGTAAATTTGAAGAATTCCCTGCAGAAGGACTGTCTGAGGGGAAGACGGCGAATGACCGGTTAAATTTATAGGGCGCGAAAATCTCACGTATTCGGTGAAAATAGGGACAACAGAAATAATAATCGTGTTAATGTTCCATAAGTTGATGTCTATTGGTATATACAGTATAATACAGTATATGTATATAGTACATGATTATATTTATTGTTTGTGTTATTGTGTGGTATGCTTTATTGATTGTATGTTCATATATTTACTGAAATCTGTATTGATTGTTCTGTATTGATTGATTAATATTTAACTTTATTTCGATTTAATTGAATGTTTAAATAAAAAAAAAATAAAATAAATCAATTGAATAAAAAAGATTGCAGATCTCTATATTATTATATTTATGTTTATTTATTTTATACAAGTTTTAAATGTAATTCTAACAAACTTGAAGATAATTAGATTTTCATTTGAAAAGAAACACAGGAACAATCTTGAATATCCTATACATAGAGATACAGATGCATATACATATACATACACACAGTTACAGATGCACAGATGCAGCCAGATATACATACAGATAGAGATTCAATCAATTGTGTGTAGAAGAGAAGGAGGTGATATTCTTTATAAGATGGGAAATGCTTATACGGAGGAGTTTAGAAGAATATTTGGAAGACACACTGAAACTTACAGACGCACACACACGCACTCACACATATATGCATACTATACTGCATCCATAGCTCTATAATTTCAAAGAAACTTGTGTGAGATCGTATGTTGAATAAAGAAAAACCAGAAAGAGTCCTGTTTTCGGCCTGCCTGAAGCTTGGATACCCTACATCCTCATACTATGTATGGATTATGAAAAAATGGGAGGACTACACTCATCTCTGAATGAGACTATAGCGTTAATATTAGATATAAAGATGAGTTAAAGATGCCTGGTGGGACTCGTCTGTCCCGTCATAATGTAATTTATCATCGCAAACGTTGTGATGTCATGATGCTAAATTTCAAGTTAAAATGATATCAAGACCTGTACCTGAAAATGAGAGATGTACCACCAACAGAAGGACTGTCGATCCAAAGACGACGAGAGCTGATGAAGTTTCGGGCATCCGGGCAAAGAGTAAAAGTAACTATTTATTATTATAATTTATTATGACGTACTCTATTAAATAGAAGAAAAAAGGAAATACCGAACAAAAAGCGCCAGAAAACCATTTGGACTTGACAGATGAAAAATAGATGAAAATCTGACATGATAGAGAACATTTAAAGGCTAAGAAAGTGGTTAGGTTACGGTTTAAGGACAAAAAAACAATACAAAGACTAGCAAACTTAACTCAAACTTAAAGAGTTTAGACCTTAAAAAGTTACATAACGATTTTAAAAAGCTTTATATTAAAATGTATAGAAAATCATTTAAAAATATTTAATTTTTTATTTTCTTATCGTTGCATTTATTTTGCTCCGATTAATACATATACGAAAAGATTTTGTTTTTCAATCTTAACCAACGGAGATACCTTATTTATATCCTACCCTCTCTGGTTTGGGGTATAAGAAAGATAGATTCAGTATTCCAAATCCTTTGTGTTTTAGTCCACAAAAATATTTTTTGAATTTAACTACTGTAAAAACTAATTAGTTTATCATTTGTGCTAATTTATTCAGTTTTTTACCCTCAACTTTGTTTTCTATATTTTCTCTTTGAATTCCTTGTTGGCTGAATTTCAAAGTCGAAAGCGTTTTAAATTCTATCAAACACATGTTGCAAGGAGAACCCGGAAAAGTGTTGGGGAAAATTCGAGTTTTTTTTAGTGTAAAAGGTGAGCAAACAACTTAATGCGTTTTCAATGAGTCTGAAGGGAAAAACTTACTTAACTTAACTCGGAGAAAATTAGGAAGAAGTTTCTTTCTCTTCACGAAATATGTACATATACTAGGGGGGACATACATATACTAGGGATCCATTAAATATTGCTTAAGATTTCTTCCTCAAGATCTGACAATTTTATCTTCTTCGCCAGGATAACGACAGACACAGCGGCAGACTTTTTCCAACTCGTCCTGGCTGTGAAACGTGTCGTCGCTGGGAAGCCCGTATTAAAGCTCTCTAGATTAAACCAAATTTTCACGTCCAACGCGTGGCCACTTTTCGAGAAAAACTTCTTCTCCTTCTTTGGGAAGTGTTTCTGCAAAGTGTACGAAAGAAAAATATAAAAACACACGCTAGCACAAAACAACTCAACTCTATTCAACTCAACTGAACTGAACTCAACTTGCTTCAAAGTCATAAGGATTTGTTTTTGTATTTCCAACTAAAAACCATGCTTAGGATAAATTCAAAAAGTACCGCATAAAAACGCCGTGAAAGCAGGACATAATAACGAAAGTTCATGGCTATGAAACTCGCTGCTGCGTCGTCTTACATCACAACTCCTTCTGAAGCTGAGAAAAAAAGGATACATAAGGATCTACAGCGACGTGCGTAGGAACTCGTGAAATAAAGCTCACGTCTTGGATATTCAGCGCGTTTTTATTTAAAATTCTAATTTAATTTCCTCGAAATACCCGAAGGAAAAGCAGATGTAAAAATGTGGAGTATGGCAAAGTAGAGAAAAGTAGAGTAGAGTAGAGTAGAAAGTGTTGCTCAAGTTGATGGAAGTTTTCTTTGGAATGACCTCCTAAATGAGGTGGTGAAGGTAGAACATAAATCGTGACGTGGTAGGTTTTTGCTGCTTGACATTTAAACTCATGCAGTATTTATTGCATGAATTTCGACGATCTGAGTTTTAAAATCAAATTCAAAAATTTTTTGTGAAACTTTTATGATTTGGCTAGTTGCAGATTTTAAATCAGATTTTAATATCTGCTCTGTAATTATATTAAAGGACATCTGTATCGCGCTTAATGTCAGAGTATTTAAAGAGAGTGTCACTAATTCGATTTTTCGTCGTCTAAACCGCATTTTAGATTTCAACAACAGCATCTCCTATACAGGGACAATATATAGTAGTATTCTCCCTTTTTTTCTTTCTATTTTTTCTTTACTTTTTGTAGTTAATTATTTTTGCGTAGCGTTTTTCTCTTGCTTTTCTGCTCATATTAAATGCAGCAGTAAAATACAAAATTCAATTATAACGTTCTCTCCTGTCGTGTCCTGTCCTGTCCTGTCGTCCTTCTGCTACCCCGCTCTCGCCTTCCTTGGACAGAATGCTGCCACGTCGACTGACAATAGCAACACGAAAGGGAATAATAAAATTTTATCGCTCCGATTTGTCTTCGTCCGCAAATTTTCCTGTATTGCGGTAACTTTATGACGTCATAAATTGCGGTTACAAGTTGAAGTTGTCCTCTCTTATTTTATGCTTAATTTATAGCCCGATTGGGTTCACACACTTCGTTGTTAAGATGTCGTTTGAATTCTTTTGGTTTACTATGTAATGAATTAAATAATTAAATTTGCATTAATTTCACTTTTATATTCTTTTATTAGTATTTATTTGTAAATTCTTAAGACGAATTTAAATCTCCTAAAAGTCTTCTTCAACTTTGATCTTCTCTCAACTTTGGTGTTCAGCGTAATTTATTGCTTTCCTCCTTCGAGTTGATTAAATTTTGGCTATAATAAATTATTGGAAATAACTGAAAGCGTAGACTAAAAAATAACTGAAAGAGTAGACTAAATTAATAGTAGTTGAGAAAAGTCCACTAATCAGTTGCTGTAAATGTTGAAGTTGAATCTTGAGTTGTGTAGAAATAATAGAAATAAAGAATTATAGAGAAATACAGAGAAAGACAGGGAAAGTAGTTTAATTTTAATTTAAAAATTATTTTCTACTTTATAGTACAATATATTATCTTATTTCAAAATAGTAATTGTTTGTTTGATTGTTCTCAGATTTTTTAAGGCGATTCAAGACAATTATAAGTAATTTCGTATTTTATAAATATTAAAAATTAAAGAGAATTTTATTTTATTTACATATCATAATTATTTATCATTATTAAGTAACAAAGTTTAGGAAAACTTTTCATTAACTGAATGAAGGGAATTGAAATGTTGTTATAGTGCTTCGTGTTTCAATTAAAAGTTTATAACAACATTTATAATCATTTTTGCCCAGTTCAAAAGCCAGCTCAAATTATTTCAAAGCTTTTGTGTTTCTTTGTTTTTGTATAGTTTTAGCAGTCAAGAGAAGGTATTTTTACAGCATATTTTAGAAACACCTTCACAAGTATCAAGACACACTCATACATGCACATACATACACAGAGACGCACACACACAGACACATTTATACACATTTATAGGAATATAAAATCCAAAGCAGCAGAATGAAAGGAACTTTAAATGAATTGCTAATCATTAGAGAAGTTGTAAAGGAAGCGAATAATTTCTCAAGGAATTCTAATGAATTGAAAGGATTCTTAAGAAATTGTATAACAAGAAGACCGAAAGGAAAGTACAATAAAAATTATCGTAATTACTCTGGAAAACCCCCGATTCTGGAATGGGTTTTAGAATAAATGCCGTTCATATTGTTTAATTATATCCGAATTTAATTATATGTTGTTTAGAATACAATTATGACTCGATTTAAAAAAGATGTCATCACTCTGTTGTTCTGTCTATTCTTTTGGTGTATTTTTAATGCAACACTTTGGCCAACAACACCCCAGACAACCAACACTACCAACCAAGCAATTGAGGTGACCGGAAAAAAGCCCACAATATTTCATTAATTTTTTTTACTAGTTTTAAAAGATTTTTATTCAAGTTTGTTTCTATTTGCAAGGTAGCTCTGTTGGTCGTGAGATGAGGTGATGTACTGACGTATTCACAACAGGTGGAGGGTACAACCGCATCTGCATGAAGTGGCAGTCGAAATTGTAGTTCATCAAGTTGGCTGGTAGTCTGGTCATTGAAAATGGTGTTGGTTTTGAAAGTTGAAAGTTTCACCTCTGTAGGGAGGTTACCAGTAAGTATTAGAATCCATCCATTCAACCAACCAGGAAGCAGTGAGAAGCAATGAAGCGGTAACTAAAGAATATCGCTGGTGGAGGTCGTTCAATGAGCTGAAAATATTAAAGAAATATATAGAAAATACACTGAAAGAAATTTTGAAAAGCATTGCTGAGTTGTAAGCATTAAAAAAAGCCAAACTACTTCATATAAACTTTGTACATGTTTCGGGATGGAAAAATTGTCCACAGAAGAGGTACCGTCATTTAATGGGCTCATTTTCTGGTTTCCCGATTTATTGAAGTCATAATTGTATGAGTGCAAAGACTAAAATATATTCAGTGTACCCGAAAGTCTGTCTGAGTATCTGTCCATCCCGTTGTGAAATAACTGCACTATTGTATCGTTACCGGAAGAAGCTACTTTAGCAAGACACCGACCTCCGCATCTACAGTGGAATTAATCAGAATGTTTCCTTAAAAATTTACTTACTTAATATATCTTTATAATTGGTATAGTAGTGTCATGTTGTGCTAGAATATTTAACTCTTGTTTGGTGGGTGAAAAAAAAAACTCATTTTGACTCCATCGTTTATTCCTTCCACGGTGTAGCATCTTTTTCAAGGCACGACTAAAGCTCATTCAGTCAGGTTTGATTACGTTGCGCCGATGCTTCTCGTGCTTGTTGTCTCCATGCAGAAGCATAACAGTAAAAGAACAACTACAGAGCTAGCCAACAACGACAACGACAGCAACAATAACAACAACGACAACAGCAACAACAATAACAACCAGATGAACAATTCCACTTGACTGCTCAACTTTAATAAGTTTTCATCGTTGACATTTCTATTGCAAGGTTTCGCCATCTTGAGACGATCTGATGAAGTTACTTAGAGACGGAAATATTGTTTCACCCTCCCCTCTCTCTCTCTCTCTCGACAGGCACTTGCTGGAACAACAACAACAGCTATAAGTATGTAGTTGTAGTTGCAAAGTGCATATATTTTTTGTTGTTGTTTTGCTGTGCAGTGCTGATGCCGTAAAATTGAGCATAGTCAAAGGTACAACACTAACAAAAACAATGTCAACAGAGAAAAACCAACAACAACAACAGCAACAACAAAAACAAGTCAAATCGCACCCAAGCGTGAGGCTGCAGGCGACCAATTTCTCGTTTTCTCTGTTTTTGTTGCTCTTTGCTTGTTGCCAGTCAATTTCAACAGAGGCAACAACAACAGCGACAACATTAACAACAATGGCTACAACAGCATTGACAAACATAATAAAGTCAAATATAATTTTTTTTTTATTATTTTCACTTTTATTTATTTATTTTTATATTTTTATATTTTATTTATTGTTGTTGGCTTTGTTGCATCCAAAGACTGCTCACTTTTCTTATATTTACTTTTCCTTTCATTATTTTGTTTTGTAGATTTGCCACTTTTATTAAATTTTAGATTTGCCGGATTTCAATTTTGGTCTTGATATGATGACGCGTATGTCTTGTTCTTCTTTTATATTTTTTCTTATTATATTTACACAAAAGTTTTCACGGTAGCCTTTTTAGAAGTTGCGAAGTTATGCGTGTTTATTGTTTTGCTACCTTTCGGATCGAAATGCGAGAAAACCAGACATCGTACAACAAACTGTGTTCGTTGTTGTTATTGTTATTGTTAGTGGTTCAACAGATGCAGACGTGCGTTAATAACATCGTAACAGGACGGCAAAAAGGACGAGCGGCTCATTATTTTGTAATTTAATGCAAATTACTGAGCATTAAATAAATGTGTACAAACATACACACAAACACATACACAGATGGATGTATGAATGTAGCATACACACACACACACACACACACACAACGAAGCACATTAACGCTGACTTTAGTAGTTTTGAGCCTCGTGGTTACAAGGTTGCAGTGAATTAATTATAATGAAACATGTTACGTGGCAAAAGAACTAAAACAACATCAATCACAACAACAACAACACAAAACAGCAACAACAACAACAGCACCAAGAAAATTTCACAAAAACGTACAAGAAATCGCGTATCAGAAAATATACACACGTTCGTATGTAAGTTTGAGGAAAAGTTCACATGAAAGATCGGATCAAGATAACATGGTTGATTAAAATAGCTTAATGACAACCTTAACGAGGTAATTAGTATCGTATTTAGTATTTAGAGCTACTCTAAATTGTGTAATTAATGTTGGTTAGTATTACGGTTTGCTTTGATTTCTCTCTTGTCTTTTTGATTGTTGGCAATTTCATTGGACTATAAAAATGCAGTGATTTTAATAATGAAAAAGCAACAAGTTCAAAATCCATGAATACCGAAACAACAACAAAAATCGACCAACAAAGAACAATAAAAGCAGCCAAAGTTATAATACGAGTATAAAGTAAGAAGTATAGTAGTAGTATATCACTTTTGGACCACTACCATAAAACCACATACATACTTACATATATACATATACTACAAACACTCATACGATTCATATCCGTTCAAACATATTGCTAAAAAGCCACCATCACTTGTAGTCCTGCTGGTTTTTGTATTGATTCCTTTCTGGTTTGCTTCTGTTGGTTCATTCGTCCTTTAGTCCGTTTATCCTTTTAATCGAGTGCCAAATGTGAAACCTAGAAACCAAATGTGGTCATTTCCTTCCCAATGAAATCCTGAGAAATGGCAACCTTTAAGCAAAGACCGAAACGAAGTCTTTTCGAGAGATACTCCTACATTCTAAAAAGTGTCTGTGAGTATAGCAAAGAAACAAAAAAAGAAAAAGAAATAGAAAAAAAGAAAGAAGGAAGAAACCGCAAAGATTGATCGACTATAAAAGGTTCGCTTTGAAGTTTAAGTACTGGAAAGGAAAGTGCTCAAGTTTTTTGGTCAAAAGCTATTGTAATCATCGTCATCGTCATTCTCGTAAATTAAACATCGAGAACGATGTGTGTACGATATATTCTAATCGGAAATACACAATTAGAGAGCAATTGATCTGCAGTACACATGCAGTACACATGCAGTAGATGGACAAACTAAAATGTACCAAGATAAATGTACAGTATTTTAGAAACAACAGAGCACATAGAAATAACGTATAATACCTATATAACCTATAATACCTATTATATAACTTATACCTATTTCGTTTTCACTCATCTAAAAGAAAAGGAACAAAAAATTATAAAGATTATGATGATTATGAACATGTGTTACCTAAAAGATCATTTATAATGATATTGAAATAAATAACTGATAATGGATGAATTAATGATTGAATTGAATAACATTACGAGAGGAAATAATGGTCTGGGTAGCTTTTTAATAATTTCTGAGTCCCACAGCTTTAGTGGGTAGCTCATGTTGATTGTATTGCTCGTTGTTGTTGCTTTTTCGTGCCGCTGCTTGTCGCAAACGGTGGCACCACACCACCGAAGCGAGTATCGCAGCAAGTATCAATATGGTACTCAGCATGATCCCGTGTAGTTGTATTTTTGTGAAATATATTGTTGATTCAAGCTAAATGCATCGTCCAAATAAAAAGGGCACCAAAGGAGATTCCCAAAAGAAACACACACACGTACAGAATAACACACAAACACACACAAACACCGAACACTGGCAATCAAAACAGATTCCTGCAGTGATCAACAACAAACAAGCTTTCAGCCAAGGATACAAATGCATGAAATGGACGCGATATAGTTTTGGGTTTTGACATATTTGTATATATACGTATGTCTGTATATATACATATACAGAGATATACACATACACAAGCACCCACGAGGACAAACACAGGGACTTTGTATTTGCATGAAAGGGCATGCATTAATCGCTACATGGAACAGATTTGCACTTCAATATGTGTGTGTGTATGAGTGAGTGGGTTGCGTTGGTGTATGTGTATGAGTGTGAGTGAGTGGTTTGGGTTGGTGTGTGTGTGGGCGAGTGCATCTGAAAGCCACAGCAACACAAATAAATACGTGAGAGCAAAGTCCAGAAGTCAAAAATAAATAAATATATTCATTTTCCGCCATTTTGCATATTGGCGAAGGAAGCAGAAGATGTAGAAAAAGAAGAAGCAGTCTTTGCAAGTTGAAATTACATTTTAAAAATTTATGCACTTGACTTGGTTTAAGTTCTGGCGAAGGACACTCAAATGGAATAAAAGTGTTAAAAAAGCTTCAACACACAAACACGAAAACACACACACACACACATACTACATATATACATATGCCAAATATCTGTCTATGGATTAAAATGTGTTTATATACATGCACATACGTTTGCTTAATATACTCTTATATACAACACATGTACATATATGATATCTTTTATTTTATTTTCGTTGGTTCTTCATTTCTTCTTTTTAAGCTTTGGTGTAAACAAAATCAATTTCACGGATTCGATATTTAAAGATACTTGAAATGATAACGATATCGAAATGAATTCTTAATATTTTTAATTTCTTGATAGTTGTTATTTATTCCGCTTCACAGGAGCGCTTAAGTAGAAGTTTAAAAAGATTTACAAGGCAATTTGCGATGGAAATCCTTGAAGGTTTCAATAAAGTAGAAAGTGATGCACGTAGAACTAATAAAGTAGAAGTAAGTGCAATCATTATTCCCATGAGAGTTCAGCATTTAATTTAAAGGTATTCAGTGAGCGGAATTTAACAGATATTCCAGATATAAGAGCAGAGGTGGTGGCAAGGAAAGAGGGCGAAGCCAACTAGGCTTATATTAAGGAAGCGTGCTTTAAAGTGAAAACTGTTTAAATCCTCTGAATACTTAAAATGACTGAAAACACTTAAAATAGACTTCAAAAGAAAACCATTTTTTGCCAAATAAAAAAGTATAGACAAGTAAATAAATAAAAAAAATGTCTCTGAAGAAAATCTTTTGTATGAATTAATAACACCCAAAACAAAAAACAAAGAAAAATTAAATCTTCACTACTTTTAATGTTGCATACTTTTCTGCAGCTGATGTTGTTGTCGATCTCATCAGAGACGAATGAACTCTTTCGCACAGAAACAGAAATGAGTAAAAAAGAATGGAGTTGAATTTGAACAAAAGAATCCAGCGACGACATGCAACGAAAACACACGCGAACCAAACAAAGGCACGTGTGTAAACAAAATGACACCCAGTGAGGCAGCAGCGCTTATACTTTGTGTTAATCACTCCTCGATCTCCACACGTAGATGGCGCTGCAAAAGCGATGGCGATGTCAAACCAACAAACAACAAATATCAAACCTCAAACAATAAACAAAAGCTAGTGTAGAAATGAATATGAAAAGAATGAAGAGAGAGAAAGAGAGGGAGAGGGAGAGAGAGAGAGAGAGAGAGAGAGAAAGTCTTAAGGCGTTATGTCAATACAAAGAAACAACTACAACAACACAACACAATACACAAAACAAATGTATGTAGGCACCATTTTCTGCAAGTTTTCTTTGTTGTTGTATGTTTCTAAGCTTTCGACATTTGTTGTGATGTAACTATGATGTATAGAGCAATCCCTCCACCCCTTCTTCCCCTCTTCCATCATAATGTTTCCATCTATAACAAAAAAGGTCAAGTGCTAGCCGAGGGTATTCAATTATTTTGAATAAAGACAGAGAGGCACTTTAATTAACTTACAATGACGCATCAGCAGGTTGTTGATATCAAATCTGTAGTGATTATTGTTGTGGTTGCTTTTGTTGGTTTTGTTATTGTTTTTTTCAATCTTGATTGTTAGCTTCTTCATGTAAATCATAGTAACACTTCGTTATCCTTTTACTGGTGTTATTACAAGGACATGAAAACTTGTCTTTATGATACTTAAGAAGGAACCAAATTTTTTTCAATAGAAGTAAATTTAATATTTCATTTAACATTAAGTCTCATCTAACCCACTCGTTACTAAACTCTTGTAACTAAAACTCTTTACCATGAAGCTTTCTTTATCATGAAGCAGATGAAGACGATGACCACATTTGCAGTGGCTATAAAATTATAACGTAATTTAACAGTTAACACAACATCGATGTCTCCAATTGCATCAGCTCGTTTGTGTAATTGAAAGGTCGAACTTCAGGTGGGCGGCTCTGATATCCAAGGCACGCACCCGGGGCATCCGCCCAGCTCAGCAGACACGTCTTAATTGTCCATCTCGAACATGCAGTCGTTGGCCTCTTGGCGCCGTTTGTGTGCGTGTGACGCTTAATTATTATGTGCAGAGTTGCCAAGTTGCTACTTCAATTACTCGACTTCAAATATATTATCGAGAAGAAGCCAACCAGTTGAAGAGCTGAACTGTTAAACAACACAACCAATGATTTTATTGATTTCGCCCATTTTCCCATCCCAAAGTACATCTGGTGCTGAATTCCATTCAGAAATCTCTATTATAGTACATAAACACTATATTCTCCCACCTTTGGGTGTAGGGTAAAAAATTTATTAACGAAAAATGAAATTAGACACAAAAGAGTTGTAGTAGTGTATTTTTGGAGTCCAAAGATATGTTTGTATTTACTTTTTAATATACTTATACTTTAATTTATAAAAATTTATTGTTTATATGTAGATCCAGGTAATCTGTATGTATCTGCACTAGTGTATATTGGAGTATTGAGTGTTTGTGTTTAGTCTTGTGTTCGTGCTTGTTTAATCTTAGTTTTAGCTTTCGAAATACATCGCAACCGCAATCATTTGAATACTCGTAAATTAAGAACTTATTATTGTATATATCATGTATCTATTTGGCGCAATTTATTCGTATTATTGAATGATAGAGCGCACTTTAATGCCACCACAAGTTGAGGCAGATCAGAGTACGAAATGAATTGTTGTAAATTGATTTACGATGTGATATAAATTCAAACAACGACTTGTATGTTGCGTTGGTCACTTTAAAGCGATACTTATTCCTTATTTTCTTGTGACACACATGAAATTTTTCATAGTTATGAAAAATGATCATTTAAAAAGTTGTCACTGAGTGTTAAGATGTGTTAAGAAACGAACGGACAGACTCTTCGTGTGTAAAGAGTGACTCTATACTCGAATCGAGTGTGAAAAGTGGAGTTGACAGTTCAAATGACAATGAGAAGTGTGTTGAGCCTGCAGTGGTAATCAAGAGTGAAAAAGAAAGCTTATCAAAATGGGCGCATCAGAAAAGAAGCAAATTTAGAGGATATCATAACCTATCCCAGAAGAATTGTGTTGTGAAATAAGTAAGAATGTCAGAATATTTATTATTATTATTATTATTATTTATATATTAATAATATTGTTGACTTATTACATAAGTCAATAAGTCAACATTACTATAATATCAGCGAAAAACAATGTTGAATGTTAAGTGTTTTAAGCATTTTTTGTCATACGTAAAGGAATAAATTTGTCCTATAATTCGATGATTAATTTGAACACCCACAATAATAAATATTATTTTTTGTGAGAATAAAGGTATTAAGCTCCCCATATTTGAGGTTATCTGTCAATTAAGAGTAACAATTTTCAATACCATTCGACAGCTTCTACATACCGATGACATTCGACATTCGGTATTCGTGACGAGGGCGGCTTTTTTCGTCACGTCTGCTTTTTTATATACGATTACGTATGTTTATTTTTTTTATACATTGCATGTTAAACCACTGTCAGGGTTGTTTTCGTGTGATTTTGTTTTTTTTCGCAATGCTACTTGATAGTTTTTTCGCTCTTTTTGACTCATTAAAATGTCACTGAACTACGAGTAAGTGACTAATTCTTCCCTTTTGCAAGGCAAAAGAATGAGGAGTGCATTTCGCGAAAAGAATTTTTAAATAATTTTGTTTTTGTTGGTTGTTCCATTGTAGTGGACTCTGAAGTTTTTGATTCATTATTATGGATGTTTCACGGCTGAGTCATTGACGTTTCTTTCCGAGAGGGATTAAATTAATTGAGGTTTTTTTTTTGTGTTACTGTTATTGTTGTAATTTTTGTTATTGTTATTATCGCTATACTGTTTGCAAATCATTCAATGGCTAGCCACTTATTTAAGTTTAATTTTCTTTGTAAACCTTTTGCGGTGAAAAAGGGGTAAATATTCAATGAACATTTTTTCTTGACTTCATTTCTGTGGAGTCATTTTTATGCTTGCCACTTCAGTTTCCTTTCGTTTTGCCGCTCCTCTCCAGCTTAAGCACTCGGCTCTTCTGTCTTCAGCTCTGCGTATCCGTCATCAGCATGTTTTTCTTAGCCGCGAGATGTTTTCCTTACCGCAAAAACAACTGAAAGCGCAAATGAGTCTTGATTTTGCCATCTTTACTGCCGCCCTCCTTCCTCACTCACTTCCCCGCTTCCTCCTCTTTTCCTTCCTGTCTTCCTTTCTTTATTCATCTTCTCCTTCCTCGCTTCCTTCATGTAGTTCTGCATTTTATTCTGCATTCCTATCGTTCGTCATTCCTTTCGCAGTGTTTCCTTAGCTAACTTAATGTTTCCTTTGCCATGGAAAATAATAGAGTTGTACTCGGTCTGGATCCCTGTTTTCTGTATTTCTTTTTATACCCTACACACGAAGTGAATAGGGTATATTCACTTACTGCTTCCGTTTGTAACGCATTAAAGGAGGCGTGACAGGTATAGAAAAGTATACATATTCTTGATCAGCGTGACCTCCTGAGTCGATTTAGCCATGTCCGTCTGTCTGTCTGTCTGTCTGTCTGTCTGTGGAAATCACGATTACAAGAGAACGAATAGAGATATCTTCTTCAAACTTGGCACGAATATTGTATATCACTAGAAACTCATCGCTATTGAAAATGGATAAAATCGGATAATTACCACGCCTACTTTTTATACTGAATATAAATTCATCCATGCTTATAGCTCAATTTCTCAGCTTGAAGAACGAATTTGGGGTTGAAATTTTGTCCAGAAGTCCATTGTCTCTGACCAAAATAGATCACCAAAAATGGGCGTGGTCCGCCCACTAATTAAATAAAACTCGATTACAGGAGCACGAATAGAGATATTTTCATCAAATTTGGCATGAATATTATCTATCATCAGAAACTCATTGATATTGAAAATGGCCAACATCGGACCATTACCACGCCTACTTTTTATAGTGAATATAAACTCATGCATGCTTATAGCTCAATTTATCAGCTTGTAATATGAATTTGAGGTTGAAATTTTATTCACAAATCAACTGTCTTTGACCAAAACAGACTACCAAAAATGGGCGTGGTCCGCCCACTAATTAAATAAAACTCGATTACAGGAGAACGAATAGAGATATTTTCATCAAATTTGGCACGAATTTTCTCTGTCGTCACAGGCTATTTGAGATTGAAAAGGAAACAAATTAGACAATTGCCACGCCTAATTTTTAAGTAAACGTGTGTAGGGTATATGAACATCGGCCAGGCCGAAGTTAACACTCTTTCTGGTTTTTCTTCTTCTCAATTGTCACTCAAGTGGTTCATTTGTCCGCACTAATTTTTTATGGTGGGTTACTAAATGTAACACGGTTCGTTTACTTACTAACTACGTTGTTATTCCTTAAAGTTTTTAAACTTGTCTTTTTTATGGTTATTTAATTTTTAAACTTCATTTATGTAATAATTTTTGAATAGTTTTGATTACACAAATTGCTTCAATGTTTTCGTAAATCAAAACCGATTCTAACATGGACGTCATCGCGTTTTTCCGGAATTTTCTGAAATCGAAGATGAGTTCTACTCGTTTTTCTTGGAAACAACAAGCTACAACATCGCCTGTAACATCGTCATATCTGCATAAAGCGTTGCCACCACGTTGATTCGCTTTAATGGGAATCGATTCTTTGGAGATCACACAGCATGAATCCTTGTCCCTGTGTATGTAGAGTATAGCGAAACTAACGATTTGAGGAGTAAGAGAAGCAAGCAGCTGAGGCGGGTATCCTCGCAGGACAACAGAATCGTTCTAGAATCGTCCATGTTTCGCTTTTTAGTAAACGTAGGGTAGGAGGGAAGCGGGTGACGCACGTCTGACATTCTGCATGACTTGCATACTCTGAAACGGACTCTTGTGTCCCTGAAAATGACTTTCGATTTGAAAGCACAGATGTTGCACCGAGAATTTCACTTTCCAGAAATCACAATTCTTGTCATTTCTTGTCTCCTCTTTCTTCCTATCCTCCTTCTTCTTCTTTTTCTTCTTCCATACTATATGCCATTGATGTGTCCTTCAGCATGCTCTGTCCAAAGCTGATGTTTGAATGTCAGCCTGGTTAAATCATCGCTTTAGCTTTGTTTGCTTTCGAATGCGAACTTCTTGGATAAACCGTGTAAATTGATTGCAGATAATTTTTGTAGATTTTCAATTAATTGGAAACTCAGAAAAGGAAGCATTGAAATAATATCGGAATACAAAATTTATAGTTTCGAATCTATTTTAGATTTTTTAAGATCTACGACAGATAATAAAACCAAAACAAAGACGAATTAAAATTAAATGAAGTCCCGAGTTGAAGATACAATCACTTGATACGATCTCTGGATCCGTGTAAGTAACTTCTTGTTTATATACATTTATTATCTCCACTATTTATAATCTCCACTCAATCTCTTGGGGAAATTTGTTAAAATTTCTCCTGGGTTTTTTTCGACTTTTGTTGTTGTTTATGCTTTCTAAATCACTACCACTGAAATCACGTAAGAAAGTCTTATAACACGAGGTCATTCGGCATCGCTTTTTGTGTGAATTGATTTTTTTCTAAAATTCTTATCGTCAGCTGAGATTGAAATCAGTGTCGAAGTCATGGGAATGCGCTTTTACAAGAAATAGCGAGCTACTTTAACGAGTCAATCACGCTTCCAATCAAGCCAAACCATCGCCACGGAAGGTTTAGTTTGTACTTCAAATCGAATACTTCACTGAGGAATACTCTCTGAGTACCAGCAGCCTCCGAGACGGTTTGAGTCGCTATTGCAGTCTAATGCAACACTTCACGTAATTCGTTCTGGTCTACGATGAGAGGTCTGCGTTTTTTTCACTCAGAATATGGTACTTTGGGTTTTTTAGACATTATGCTCTGTAATACGCTTGAAATAAAATGTTTTTAAATAGAGTTTCAAACCGGATTTTTAAGTATTCTAAAAAATAATTTGGACGTGTATCTACTTCAAAGAAAATCGTATCTCAAGTCTTTTAAAGTGACCTTGGAAAGACTTAAGAAACACTTTAATCAGCTAGATGACTTCGGGAAGGTTGATAAATATGCCAAAGAAAAGTATTTCTTAAGGTATTTGGAATTTAAGACCAGGTGAGTAATTCTGAGTAACTGCGTTACTGTTTCTCGAATTAAAAGGCATAAAAAATGATTCCTTTATAAGGAAACCTTAACAACAGTTGCTCCGGGGTGACTGCAGCCCAGCCACTTGACACACGAGCGGTTCTGCTTGTTTGGTGGTTTTCGGTAATCATTTCCGCTGCGGCAGGAACACTTTTTTGTCCTTGGCAATTCTGCTTGACATACATACTTAAATGATTTCCTTTTTCATATTTTAAAAGTTATTTTTTTGAGACTTTTGTTTCGAGGCGTGTTTAATTTGTTTTCAACACTTTAATGATGCATCCTCCGCCTCCTCCTCCTCCTCCCCTTCCAAATGCTGCAGTGTAATTTAATATTTACAACAAAAGCAACAACAAAAATAACAAAAAAAAAACCACTACAATTACAGAAATAAATATAAAAACAGCAACAACATCGTTTAGTGCAAAATTATAGAGCAAGCATTCAGCGTTGCATTGTTGTTCTTTTTTTTATGATGCTTAATTTATTGTTGTTGTCATTTTTTGTCGGGGCTTTTTTCTTGACCACAGAAATGAAACCAACATTAAAAAAAACGTCGTTTTTTTAATGAAGTCAGGCGTTTTTGCATTTTTTTATGAGTCTCTTTGTTGTTGTTGTTGGTGATGGTGGTGGTGGTGGTGGCAGTAATTAAACTCAGCTCCTTCAGAGCAGCAGCTGCTGCAGCGTATCCGTTTTCAAGGGAGAACAAAAAAATTTGTAAAGAAAAAACAAAGGAACGAAATAAAAAGAGAAAAAGAGTGAGAGAGGGAGACAGAGAGAGAGAGAGAGAAAAAGAAACACCTTCGTGCAACAACAAGTTTTGGATCGACCGCGTTTCCGTGCTCTCAGCATCCGAGGACATTCCAGAAGCAGCAACAAATACAACCACCTTCAGCACTGCAGATTCCCGTCCCCTTCCCCTTCGTCTCTCTACCCTTAACCCCATGGAATGACGATAACACCAAAGAAGGTAGCAGAACTAAAATAGTACAAAAATTAAGCCAACCTGTGCGGCTGCTGGTTCCATTGTCTCTTGATCACTCTGTCCATCCAACCATTCATCCCCTCCTCCTTCATTCATATCATTTCCTCTCTCCTCGCTCTCCCCGTTCCGCCACGTTTATTGCCTGGTGTCGTTTTGCTAAATGATCGTCCTACGCACCATCCTTCCCTCATCGCCTCCCCTCTTTTGCTTTATTTCTTTTTTAGCATGCTCTAAAAATTGCCTGCCTTATTTGTTGCACACTCCGCTCGTGATGCCTTCTCTCCTGACTGGCTTTCGTATGACGATGATGACGATTCTATAAAAATGCGAACATTGTGACTTGTATTCGAATGGCGCCATGGCACGTTCCTGTGCCGCCCTCTGCGGTTGGTCACCGCAGCACAGAGCACCAGCGCAGATGAGAAGTCAACAGCACGATTAATGATAAATTGGGTCAGGTTTTTTATGCCTCTTTGGCGAAGCTCTCCTCCATCTTGAGTTCCATCCATTCGTTCCTTCATCTCGCCCTCTCGTTCAGTTCAGTCAGTGTGTATTTTTAACTGTTCCATCTTAACTGCTCCCAGGTCCCAGGACTGGTTCCTTCCTCCTCCTTCTCTCCCTTCACTCAATCAATTCAATATTTCATTTGTAAATTTTGGGCTTCCAAACAATGTAGCAACCATGTTTTAACAGATCTTTTTATTTTGAAATGTTTATAACCTTTTTCAGGTTGTCACAATTACTGTTTTAATGACTGTATTAATGGTTAGCACGCGTCACTGTTGTGTTGATTTTGGACGTGATGGACCACTAACACGGTTAGTGGTGATTTGATTGTAAAATTGGTTGAGTGGGTGAATTTATTGACGCCTTTTATAGAGTAAGAAATGGAAAGAGTTCAAGAGCTAAAGGGATTCATACGTTTCTAATATATTTCTAAAAAACTCGGAAACAGAATAAATAATTAATCAGATTCAAAGTCTACAACAACAATTTTTACACTATTATTAGTCTAAACACTGTACCTAAACATAACGAAAGAACTTTTCTCCAACCGAGAATAAATTTTAAACAGATTAAAGCAAAGATATCTGAAATGAAAGAGTTTTGAGAAAACTTTTAGAAAACAAGTTGAAGCAAAATTCGTAACTTATAAAATCCACTCGCGGTTGATCTATTTTCCGATATGTTGGTAAAGGTTCCAGGCACCAAATATACCCAAATCAACCACATGTCGTGTTATTCATGTAGTCACAACAGATAGCATCTTAAAATTAGATCAGAGTAACAAAGGAAAATCCCTTTCTTTGACTGCAAAGTGGTATCGTTACATAACGCAACACATACTCATATAACACGATACACGATGTAAATATTCATAAACATTCTTGTTCTCATTTTAAGTTATTTTGGAAATGTTGGGCCAGCGGATGGGTTGAGGGAGGCTTGAATGGTATTCTGAAGGTTCATGCGATACAATTACAACAAGCATTCGATATTGTATTACAACCAGACACAATCTGCTGAGGGTTTCTGTTACACAAACATTTCAGTTCGAAGCCACGGCGAGTTCAGTTGAGACACACAATGAGATTTGTATCTGTTGTGGTTCTACTCGAATATCTACGGAGAGTGCACACAGTATTGTTTTGTACACAGTATTGTTTTGTATTGATAGATGATGAGTGCGAATTGATTGAGTGGTACGGAGAAGCAACAGAATAAAAACCACGTCAAACGTATTCCAGTACTTAGCAACGCCCCGCAGTGGAGTGGCTGAGTTTATGCCGAACGAGTTATGGATATGATATGAGTATTTACATGGGTACACTGATACTTACATAAATACTTGTATCTTGGAGAGTTTGATGAATGTTTCTGGTCCTTAATTGCATTTCAGATGAATGAGATAATCAGAGGAAGCACTATTTACCACTTTTATACATAAATAGATAGTTTCCAACGTTTCCTCACACTTATTTTTATAAATTAATAAAAAATATTTTTATAAAAATTCAAGTATATGCAAAAAATATAACATATATTAATTTCTTGTAACAAGTTAACTTTAATTATGTTCACAGATATTAATTGCTGTTAATTAACATTGCATGCATCTTTGTGAATATGTTACATTGAGTCTCTTTTATTCTCTCCTTTAGTGTTCCTGTTATTTAACATTAATGCAAGTTATTTAACATTAACAACAAGAGTATGAAGACGAGAGTATCTTTTTCACGAAGAGAAATCTCTCTTGTTCTCTTTATTATGAACATACGTTGTTTACGTCTCTGTTCTCTCTCTGTTAACTGCAACTGAATATTCTCATAGAATGTAAAAATTAATTTTGTTAGCCGTTGATTCATACATTTTCCAGCAGATGGCATGATGTACACATGGGTATAGTGTATTGTTTTTGTTATTAACCATATATTTTTTTATGAATAAAAGATAAAGAAAAATTGAAACATTAAAATCAAACTAAAATCAAAGTCTCTTCTGTAAATATAATTGACTCGAAGCACTCCAATCTGTTGGCTACGCATGAAATGCAGAAATTTTATTCAATAAATCAGAAGCAAACAAATTTTTTAATTTCAACATCGAATAGAAACGATAACATTAACGAAAACAAGTTGTCAATTTATATTATATATCTATTTTCAGGAGATGTTAAGATGTATTAGCATCTGTATAGATGTCAGATAGATTAAAATATCTAAGAATCTATGCTTTTAATTCAAATATCGTATCATAATCAAATCCTCTTCAAATCGAAGTAATCCAAAGAATGAAAGCGAATTCGTATCTTAATCTGAAAGTGTATTAATATGTTTTTCTTAGTTTGAACACTTTAAAGATGCACGCACACGCACAATGCAGAAATAAAAAATCTCGTCCTAAATATTAAAACAGTAAGCAGAGCAGCAATAAAGTGGACGATGGGAAGAACATTTATTTCGTCGGCGAGAATGAACACGCTGCCGAGCGAAATCTGTTAGCAAAACAAACAAAGATGCGTTAAATTAGTCTGAAAAGAAAGTGAAAATTTATTGTAAGAAAAACACTTAAACACACACACACACACAAACACAAATATTTTCCCACACCAAAAATTATATCCAATAAATCCATAACTAAATCATTGTTGTTTTTTTTGGTTGCTGTTGTATGAATGAACTGCGATTAGTGGCCAACCCTGAGTATCTGTCAGACACACCGAAAGAATGCTCTACGGATAGCGTCGCATTATTAAGAGCTTCTGTTGATTGATTTTTATGCGGCGTGCCTCAATTTGTTGAAAATTCAGAAAAAATCACAAACTGGAGGGTGAATTAATATACAGATATATTGTATATGAATATCTAGAAAGCCACGAAAATCTGCATCGAAAACTAGTTCATAGAAACACAAACAATCTCCATCGCAGAGATTAAAATTTTCTGCTAATGAAAAACACAAATTTTGAGTGCTGAAGATGATGGGTATGTTGAGCATAATGATTATGATGAATATGATGATTATAATGCTGCCTATGATGATTATATTGTTGCTTATGGTGATTATAATGTTGCCTATGATGTCTCCCATGATGATAACGATGTTGGTGATGGGAATCGAGAACATAAATTAAATTAATCGCTGCTGTTACACTTGAGTGAGTGTCAAGTGTTCGAACAACAACAACAACAACACAGAATCAACATCAGCTCACATCTAATCATGTTTTTGTAGTCGGCATACTTAATAAATTGCTCATGTGCTTGAATGAGAAAGTGAACGAGGGGAATACAGAGAGGGGGGGGGGGAGGGTAGGGAAAGAGTGGGGTGTGTGTTTGTGCACGCGGAAAGATGTAAAATTAAATTTATTGATTTTCTGCTGATAAAAATCGGGGAACGCGTTCATATCCGAAAAAGTTGTTCTGTTGAAGAGACGGTGACGGAACGAGAAGGGAGGGAAGGAGGGATGATGGAGTAATGTGATGAAGAGGAATCGGGGCATGTAGCGGAAATTTTCAACACCTACTTTTATAAATCGCTGTGGGAAACAAGCTCGTGACTCAGTTGTGACTCATGAGTTCTTATATCGTATATTTAAAATCAGTCAAAAATCGTAGTGTTGCTTCACATAGAGTTCAAAACTTAGGGATTTAAAGAGGGCTAAAGGGAGAAGAGAAAAACCATCAAAGGAATTAAAATCGATGTGCATAAAATAATAGTTTCAAATAATCAACAAGATATTAAAAGAAACAAGCAAAAAACAAAAGAAATCAGGAAAGCAACCTGTTCAATTAAACGAAGTGAAAACATCGAGATTTGTTGAAATAAATATAAAAGTCATAATGAAAATGTTCATAATTTTTTGCGAGAAAAGAGTTGATTGTAGCTGGAAGTCAGAGTGGACGCAAGTGAATCGGGCGCCAACTCAAAATCATTTCAATTATTGTGATCAGTAGAGTGATGTTCGAAGAGAAAGAAGGAGCGGAGAGACGTATAGAGGAGAGCAGAGGCGGGGAGAGCGATGAACTTCAAGCAATCAGAAGAACAACTACAACAATAAAAATTACGTTGTTTCTGTTCTGTTTGTAATAAAATTATTGTTTTTTTATTGTTGCTTTAAGTTCATTAAAGTGTTATTTTGCTATTCCACTGAAGGATAGAAACCTCGCAACCGTGGTTCGTGCTTGTCAATCATTTTCAATGAGGCGAAATTCCACGGGGTCACCGTTAAAAGGCTTTTAGTGACGCACTCTACCCAGGTACCCAGTGGAAAAAAGATACTGAAGTGAATGTAGTCAGTTTAGAGTAGAAGAGATGAGGTAAAAAATATGGACACACTCGTGATTATCATGTGACAGATGCTCGTTCTAAAAGAAAACGCTTCCAGAAGAAGTTATATTTCAACTCATTTCACTTAACTTTAAATAAATGATTTATTAAAACTAAATATTTACAGATTTAAAAAAGTGTCTTGGTATTTTAATCCTCTTTTCTTTGGGGCTTCAATTTAGCTGATTCCTCATATAAAATATAATTAAAAGCTATCCTTTGATCCGTTATCCACAACAGCACACATGAAGAAATAATTGATGTAAAAAAATTAGACTTAAATTTAACCCTTCAGCGACCCGATCCGGAAAAAGATGAGTTCAAACAAAATATTTTTAATCCTCTACGCCAACAAATGACACGCGACACAACACGACACGACGTGGAGATTGCAACAAAAACATGGAGCAGAAGAGGAAAAATCGACAAGCGACAAAACGTTGTGTATGCGTACAGCGAAATCTAATTAATAGATTGACATACAGAGCAGCTGCCGCCATGATGATGGACCTCGACAGAATCCTGCAACACTTCAGGGTGATTGGGAGGGTGGAAGAGATCCATCGACCGACGGACTGATGGACTAACTGATGGAGCAACCAACCCACTGGTGGCCCAACCAACCCATTGATGGACCAACCCAAGCAACTGATAGACCAACCGCCCCACTGATGGACCAACCAATCCACTGATGGACCAACTACCCCAATGATGGCCCATCCAATCGACTGTTGGACCGACCGACGACCGGGTTGTCACTGTAGTGTTTGTGTTTGTGGAGAACATATGCAATCAACATGTAGTGTAGCGCAACATCAAACTAGATGAATAGTTTGAAAAATATGGGGCAAAATAACGGATAAAACAGTGTCGTTTTTTGTTCTTTACTCTTTATTTCACTATCTGGCATCCACACGCTCCGTGAAAGTTTGGAAAATCCTTTTATCATCAGCACAGTTGAGTTGTGTAGAAAATGACAGGAATCAGACGTCAGAGTGTTTAAATGGCACAGCAGAGTGCCTCAGAGACAGGGACCTCAGAAGGGACCCCATCCTTTTTTGTTGAATATTATATTTTGACGTTTTAAAATATTGATTTTTAATGTCACTTTAGCGCATCTTTCGTCGCTACGATTTTTTAGTAGTTTTTTGTAGCGTTTTTAATGATGTTGATGATTATGTTTACATTTAATTGAAGACCAGAGGTCACGAAGGCGTAGAGTAGGTCAGTTCATCTTCTGCCAGACCGAGGTTGCGATTAGCATTTCTTGTGGTTTTTCACTATAAAAGAAAACATCTCAGAACTTTTGTTAAAGTTGAAGGTTCTTGCGATTTATATTCGAATTATTATAGACATTTACAGGGGGAAAAAACCATAACAACAACTTTTAAACTTCTTTCTTACTGAAAAACTAAAATTTATCCACAAGCAACAAGGAATGCTACAAATACAACAACAAGTAGAACCGTGGACTAACAACAACAACAACAGTTGAAACAATAACAACCTCGAAATTATTTCTTAAACCTCAAAAGTTTCTGATTTTGAAACTTTGTGCAAACAAAAAATAAAAATAAAAAACTTTCAACCCTTGAAAAGCTCAATAAAATGGTTAAATGGTTAATTATTTTTACGAAAACAATTAAAAAATATACAGAAAAACTAAGCAACCGAATTTTTTTAGTGTTGTTGTTGCTGGTGCTGTTGTTGTTTTTGTTATAGCTGACTTTGTTGTTTCCTTACTTTTATTGTAGTTTTTACTTTATGCAAGTATTTTCTTCAATAGGTTGCTCGGACTCTAAAACAGAGGCGTCACCTTTTATTACGCGCTCTTTGAGGGGGTTAATTTACTATAATAAAAAGAGTTTGTAAAAATAAGAGAGCGTAAAATAAAAAATTTATCAAACTAAACCAAAATAACTTAAAATAATTTAAAGTAAATAAAATCAATGCAATTTTTTTAAATCTACACAATGACGAATTATTTTGAAATTGTCATAAATTTCGTTCATCATTGCTTTCAGTTTATCGCAGGAAATGAGAGGGGGCATATTCCCCCAAGAAACATAGGCCCCCCTACCGAGCGCATCTGTACGGTGGTACAGTCTTCTCTCGATTTCTACTTGGCCGTAAAGTTTTATTTTTATGGCTATTTTTATGGCTTCTTAAGTTGGCTGTAAATGAATAGTGAGGGTTGTGGTTGTGTGTGAGCTTTTGCTTGTGTTCGATGTGTGCCTCTAGTGTGTGTTTCTGTGTATGTGTTTGTGGACTGCTCCTAATCACGTGTTTAATCGGGGTGGTTTTCATAGTTTTTTCACAGCTGCTGCTGTTTAAATGAACACTTCAACGAAAATAAAAACGTATTTCGTATATTATTTCATTTCCATCCTTTTTATTCTCTTTTCTTTTTTCTTTGTGATTAGATTTCTTATTCCTTTTTCTTCTTCTTCTTCTTCTTCCGTTCTGTTGTTCTGGGTCACTTGAATTGCCAACGATTCACTGCAACTGTCAACAAAAGATTTCCTCATAACAAACAAATCTGTCAAGTTTTTTCTTCCTTTCATCTGTTTTTTTCTTTCTTACTTTTCTTAAATTTTTTCATTATTTTCTTTTCTGTTTCTTTTTCTTTTTCTTTTCTTTCGATGTTCGTATTTTCGAGTCGTATTTCAACTTTCCTGTGTCATTTTTTCGTGTAATTTTTTCTCGCCATAACTTTTATTGTTTCGGAAATAGAAGTGCTTTGGGAGAAATTAAGAACAACAACAATAACAACATGAAGCATAAGGCAAAAAGTCAGCGAGCCACCGAAAAAGTGTGCCACTTTAATTTCTTTGGAATTGGAGCCGCGGGTGGCCATCAAACTTTTACTTTTCAAATGTTTTTTGTTTTTGTTTCTTCTTTTTGTTGTTTTTTTCCCCGGTTTTTGTCCAGTTGGCAGAGTTGTTGTTGTGCATAAACTTGGCACAGACCGAGAAATCTGTCAAAAACTTTACGCTTGCGAAGTTTTTGCCATTTCTTGTTGGTAACTCTTGAAGGTTACGCCATCCGAAACGGTTTCGCTGTTCGCTTGTAGCATGTTAAAATGGCATTTTGTTGCTGTTTCTTCCTTCAGATTCAGTTTCTAGATTTTTGTCATAAATTTTATACTCACTGATGCATAATCTTGCTGTTGTTGTTGTTGGTTATCGCGGAAAAGTGATTTCTCCTAGTCTAATAAATTTAATTTTTCTCAAAACAAGACAACATCCCGTGAATCACGTTCAAATCAAAATAAATACATACAAAAAAATTAACCTGGACGAATAACTTGGCTCTCGTCTGTGTTACGTAATAGCGTTGCAATTGAACGCAGCTACAAATAATGTGAGATGTCAGATGGCAACGCTAAACATATCAAATATCTTCGTTTTACCGCCAGCGAAAAGAAGAACAACAACGAAACACGGCAGCAAGTCAACAACAAGTCACTGATACTAAAATTTCTAATTTATATCTCTTTTATTTGTGTGTGCAATTTTATGCGGCAGAATTGCTGTCAGCCAAAGCGAAAGGAAAATATGGCAACGCCGCCGCCATCGCCATCCACCGACAGGGAAGTGTGAGCAGTTTAGACGCGCGAGCAGTCGCTGGTTTACTGGTCCCACCCATTCGACACTCGAGCGAGAAAAACGCGCTGCTCTTAGATTACATTTTATTTGGGTGTCAAGCGCTGGCAGCACTGGCAGCTGCAGTGGCACTCATCCACGCCGCCGTTGCACCTAAATTTGAATTTAAATGGCTGACAATGGCGTCTAGTTTGGTGCATTCCGCGTGACATTCAATTCGCTGTCATTAATTTCCATGCTCCATTGTCATTTAATTGCACTCCATCGTCTCGCCTTTTTTACAGTTAGTCAGCGCGAGTTAGTCGCTTAGTCAGCGCGAGTTCATTCCACGGCTCGAAGTGTTGCTTCTCTTTAATTGCAGTGAAGTACTACGCAGCACTTCGGCGGCTCGAGTCATCTGTACGGTGTTACAGTCACGCGGTCATCACCGCGATCTTTGTTCGTTAAATGATTGCCCATTTTTAGCGTCTCGCATTCATTCACCTCCATTGAGATGGTTTTGCAGAGCCCCAGACTGAGTCAACGAGTCATTTCAAGTCTTCAGAGAAACTTATTTGAGGCTAAAGTTTTAGTTTAGTTCTTTAATCTTTAGGTTCTCGTGTATTCAAGCTAATGATGTCTCATTATTCTCCATTAGATACGACAGTCGCTCGGAAAGGACCTTGGAAAGGCTATCAAAAGAGGTTATTCAATACGAAGGACAACGTGTAGTCGATGGTCTCTGATGTCGACATCATGGTTTAAAATGTTTAACATGGTCTGTAAAACGCTCAAAAACCTGCACATCAAAAGACTTAAAGCTGCCATTACAAGAAAAAGGGTCCAGGAAGGGTCCTACTCCACATTTAAGATGAACTAAGCTTTAAAAACATGTAATGTAATGAAGCTGCACTTTGTTGATGTCTATCAAAGACTTTATATTTTAATACCATTTACTACACTTTAATCTTTTCCAGTTATTATTATTATTATGACGTGTTTTATTTCCATTAACCTATCATTTTTCAATTAATTTTTTTATGTCATTATCATTTGCCATTATTGTCATTATCATTATCATTCTTGCTTGTAGCACAATCATTTCTCCATTCTGATTGTATTCGTTATCGTGTTAATGCTTTTTAAGCTTCAGGTGTTGATGTTAATCTTTGTAACTGTCAACGTGTTACTTTATAACAATTGTTGCCAGAGTTGCTTGTTGCTTTTGCTGGTGCTGGTGGTGATCTTGGGCTTATCTGCTGCTGCTGCAGTCAACAAGAAGAAGAATAAATGATAAACTGTGTAAAAGTAAAAACAGAGTAGTTATAAAAATATTACCTGGTAGAATTATAAAGAAACGAAATCCTACAGAAACCAAACAATTTTTATTCAATTCTTATCTGTAGAAGGAAATTGAAAAGGAAACAGAAAAGAAATTTAAGCCAATTGAGAAGATAACGTTTCAAGTAGTACATTTCTTTATGCAATCTGGATAACCTGCATTTCGAATTTGCCACAACTTTTCAGAGTACTTTGCTATAATTTTTGGAAACCCATAAAGGAATATTGGAGCTTTACGGCTATCCCACCTGTTTTATGGGCCCTATAGCTCAGAAGTATTAATCTTACTAAACTTTCATTAAAAAAATCTTAATAACTTATAAAACTACAGTTAGGTCAGGTTAGGTTTGTAGAGTCCTTATACTATAAAGCAGCAAAAACTAAAAACTATGTGTCACTGCCAACTATAATTTATTCAGTTCATTTGGAAAAAATATAACTTAAATCACCAGGCTGAAGCACCATCTCACCAACTCACTACCACCCTTCACAAAAAAGCTTAAAATATCATCTACATATAAATTTTATAAAAATACCATAAACACATGGAAAAGGATTATAAGACCAGAAGAGCGCTGTCTTTCACTTGATCGGAGGTAAAATACTCTACATCCCTCACCATGACCTCTGGTGAAAAAACTGCAATTTACCTTTAGGAGAACCTTTAAGAGTGTGGAAAGGGTTCTACACACACTTATACACACATTCACACCAATAAACATAAATACATCCATACGTACAAGGATATGTACATACATACGTATATACTTACATACATAAACACATATTCAAGCATATGCTAGAGAATTATTATGGACCTGGGTATCACGTAATAAATTTTCCATTTAAATGGATTTCACTCACTCAAGTGTGTGTATTTTTGTTTTTCCTCAGGCACATTTAAAAAAGATGTTTTTATAAAAGCTTAGGTACTTCATTCAACTTTATAAGCGTCTTTTATTTATTTAATTATTATATTTAATTTAAAAGATTAACAGATTATTTTACTAGTATTCTTAACTTACGTTTAAGAATTGAATTATTGGAAGTACCAGTATATTCTTATGTAATTTTAATAAATTTTTATGATAGAAGCTTCAGCACCATTTTCGGCAGTTTATTTATGATTTTCCTGCCCCTCTTTCGAGACTTTCTGCGTATTTTTGAGTTGGAAAAATCGTAGTCATGGAGAGGAGTTAGGAGTTCAAGAATAGACCTCTCCAGAAATAAGAGTGCATATGTAGATACAAGGCGATATACACCCTGCACCCCCTGCAATACTTGAATTTAATTTTCTTAATGAGCTTAATAAGAGTTCACACTCTCTCCATCCCCAATCTTCCGTATTTATTCTCTTTCGTTGACCTATTTCAAACATTCTTCTTATTCTCCCTCCTCTTCTTCATCTTCACCTTATTTGCGAATTTAAATCCGTTCCGGATCCGAACACACATGCTACGAGTACATCCAGCGGTATACGGGTAAAAATACCAGTAAAAATTGTTTTCTTTTTACTGCTTTTTCACTTATTTTTTATTTCTATAGTTAATGCTGCCTCGGTTGTTGTTGTTCTTATTTTCACATGTTTCAACGTACGCGAAAAACATGTTGCTATTATACAATAACTAAAGTTTAATTTATCTTTTGTTGTTTTCTCATTTTTATTATTGTTACGTCTCTGTTTCTTTCTCTTGTTGTTGCTGTTTGTGCTGTTGTTAGTGTTGTTATATTTTCCTCCCTGCACGGTTGCATTTCGCCAATTTGTTGCCTTGTTACTTGCTTGTTTGCTTAACCAAAAGTTAATGTTTTCGGTCGGTTGTTGGTTGGGGAGGGTGACGGGTCAAGAGTTTTTGCTCCAAGATTGCTGCCTCGGATTCAGCAGTGTTTGCTGAAACAACAACAGCAACAAAAACGACGACGTTGTAAGTTGTTTATTTATTTATGTGATACCAAAATAAATATTTCTTTAAACACTGAGCTACAAAAAAATGTTGAGCTATAATAAATAAAAGCTTTATTCAAGTTTATTTAAAGCTGATGGTTGTTTTCGGTGCGTATATCGCACGTTATCATAATGTATGTGTTCAAGTTTTTGATTCAAACTATAAGCAAGGAATTTAAACATCATTAAATTCTTCAATCATTTCCTAGAACTCTTTAAAATGGGATTTAAAGCTTCTCTAGCAATTAAGACAGCGTCGCAGGAAGAGGAGTAAAATAACGATAAAAACATCAATAATAACAACAACAATCAACAACAACAACAAGTCCCAACCAACAACTCTTCCAACAACCAGGCAAAAGTTCACGCAAGAATTGAGATGAATTCTTTTTGCGGATGTTTTCTGGTCAGAAACAGAAGACTATTTTTTTAAAAAGCTGCGTCAATGATTTCATAGCAAAATGCGAAGGATAAAATGTATAAAAAATATAAAAATAATGGACATCGGTGGCACCTCCGAGCAGCAACAGCAGCAGCGGCAGCGGAGGACAAAGCAAAATATTTCAATTCCAGTCTCTGCCTCAGCTGGTGGTGGTGGTGGTGGTCACTTTCATGTACACCCCACGTCGAGGATGTAACAATGAGTGTTCGAAATCCGTTACTGTAACAGCAACTATTAAAATGGGTTTTGTATAAAAATTTATACATTCTTGTTGTATATTTCATTGTTGCTTCTGTTGTCCTTGTTGTTGCTGTTGTTGTTATTGTCCTTCTCGTTGTTCTTGTTGTTATTGTTGTCAAGCCATCCAGCTGATAAGCAGCACTATATTTCGTAGAGCCTCCTGACAAACACACAACTCCAAGGAAACGCCATTAAATTGTAATCGAATTGAAGTCTCCGTTGTTTCCGTGGTCGTTGCATCTGTGCGTATATAATATATACTATATATGTATATGTGTTGGTGTGCATGTGTGTGTGTATGTTTGGTAAACTTGTATGTGTGCTTGTATGGATCTGTGTTCATCCTCATTCGTTTGCTGTTCGATCCATTTGATTGCGTGTCTCCTGTCGAGATGCGTGCCGGCTACAAGTTGGCCGAAATAATTGGATTCCATATAAAAGGCTAGGACTAATGACACCCGCCGCTCGGAGAGGAGAGCGAGGTTCATTGTAAGGCAATGAAAAATTATGCAGTCGTTTACAGATTTCAAGCAACCGGTGATCAGTTAAATTGTTATAAAACATCGATCTTTGGATATCGTATATCTTTGAATGAAATAGCTTCGTATTTTGATTGCTCTACAAAAGAATTGCATGCAATTTCAAGGAGTCTTTCAATGATTTGAAAGGCTACAACATGGCCCATCTTTAATCTTTGAACTTGTCATAAAAACTTACAGAGTTATACTAAGAAAACTATTCGATCCATTGACTTACCTCGAATAATCGTGAGTCTACTGTAGTACGTACTTCCGAAATGCCCCGAAACATGCTCGCTTAATTATCGCAAAAAGCGAAACTACTCCGTGCTTAATGCGTGCTCGTCCATTACGGAATCTGTACAACGGGTAATTAACGGCTTTTGTAAAAAAAACAAACTACGAATTATAATGACTCGTAGAGCGACCACGAAAGAGCGGCAGCGTTGCATAAAACAGAAATCTTTACGCGAATGATTGCAAAATACAAAATTATAGTCGTATATGAGTTGAGCTGTGTTTCTTCTTCTTCTTTTACGACTACTCTTTGTTGTTGTTGGTGTCGAGTGAAAACAATTGCATTGATCGGATTGTGTGTAGGCGGGGGGATGTGAAGGTAGTGAAGTATAACTCTTGTTAACGAGGGGTCAGTTTCTTCAACCTCCTCGCTTCTCTCTCTCTCTCTCGTTTTCTCTCTCTTTTATTTACAGAGTACATATCATGAAGTGTACTTTTATGATGACCATTTGATTTCTGTTGCTTTAGCTCGGGTCTCTCAGACCTCAATGCCAAGCAACATTTTTGCAACAAATAGTTTTTAATGCTTGAGTTGCAACAGTTTCTCGCGCCTCCACGTCATGCTTTCAATTAACACCAAAGAAACGCCAGCGTTGCCAACTCTTTGAAGTGGTTCTTGTTATTATTACATTCACATGTTGAATCAAGCAAATAATAGATACTTTACTGTAGCTGTTGGCGTTGAACTGAGTGCCTGTATTTTTCTTTAATATCTATAATAATAAAATAATTTGTTGAAACTTGCGAAAATGTGCGGTGATCATATTAGTTTTAATATGGTATTAATTAACCTAAGCTATACTTTATTTTAAAAACCAAAGTCAAGTATTTTGGTACATAAATTCGAGTATTTAGGACTTTAGTATATATTAATATTATTTTGGGTATATATTAGAAGTACTAAGATAGGTAAAATTAAAAATTCTCTAGAATGTTTCTACTTGTATTTCTTAGTTCACAGTAATAATTACATTGAATACTCTTGAGTACAACGACCTCCTGTCAATGACATTGAAATATAATCTTTTTTCTTAATTTTCGCTTATATTAAGTCTCTTTTCTTGCTGTCCGAACTTCCTCCTTTAAACTTAATATTTGTTCATAATCATCGGATATCCTTTTCATTCTTCGGTTCCTTGGTTTTGTTACTCTGAAGTATGTAGCTCTACAAAGTTACTGGTTTTAAACATCCGCCCTTACAAGGAAAAGGAAGATAGAAATTTCGAAGAAGAAACAACACCAAAAGGAAACTTTTTTTGAGAGGCAAAAACGGGTGCTACATTTGATCTGCGCGAAGCACAAACATCTTAAACCCCATGATTTGTATGGCAAATGTAAAAATGGGCGGTGCAAACCTGTATTTGGATAAGTAATATATATAATACTGATGTAGACTATATAGATGTAAAGATATACAATTATTGGGCCTAAAGCCCTGGCAAAGAAGTCCAGGAAGGACAGGGAAATCTGTTGTAAGGTCTGTTATCTGTATAAAAGTGGGCTGATTACGCCCATTCTCGGCCAAATTGAAATCTTTGATTGTAAAGCTCCTCGTATTCGTTGTATTATTATGTACACTTTCACCTTCTGGTGTAGGGTATAGGTATAGGCATAGCAAAGGCGAGAACACATCCTGCCAACAGTTTTTATCTTGGCAACTAACACAGGATAAAGAGGGCAAATGAAACTAAGCAAAGAATTTCCTCAGACTACTTGTTGGATGACTGTGTTTTACGATATCTCTAGTCTGTGCTTTTTCTTCTTCTGCTCCTTCCCCAAAAATATTTACACTCAACTCTTCTTTTCTTTCTTCTCTTCTTTTCTCTCTTCTCTCAACTTCAAAGTTATTCTTTAGTGGAAGATTGTTGCTAGAAAAGAAGCAAAAAATACTCCTGATGCTGGCTGCAACCAGTTGAAGATATTCTGGAAATCAAGATTGTATCCTGGGTATTCTTGGCTGCAGTTGGTATAAAAAAAAATACAACGAGAATAAAAATATCCCGAGACGAGCGAAAACGGGCACTTGATGAAATGGGTACTCGACGGTTTCCATCTGTATTAACGGTGATTGTTTGCTTGCAGCATATTTTTGGAGAATTACAGAGTGGTTATCCTTGATATCCTTGGTAGATACTTCACGAATGTTTTGTGTGTGTGATGTTGTATCTTAGTGAAAAAAGACGAAACGAAGTGAAAACAAATCAAACTAAAATCGAAGGGAATCGAGCATTAAGGAAATTCCAATACTTAAAGGATTACATGAAGCCAGACGCGGCGAGGGAGAGAGACGGATGGACTTATGGACGAAAGTGTTGCCAGATTATAGAAGCATCTAAACCGAATTTCGGTGAACTTTTTGATTATACACGTATTTAAGAGTACCTACGTATGAGTATCACAATATATAATATAAATTCATTAAACTAACTAATCGACCTTATAAACTTTCTAGATTGATTAAATAAGATTGAGTATATTTTGTACTAAAAATGAGACTGGCTGACGTAGAAATTAGAAGGTGTTGAGGAGATCCTTGACCTTTAGGAAGTATTCGAAATATGTGAAGACTCTGTGTAGATGTCGAAAACTGTAGAAGGATTCAACTTTATAAAAGTTTTTGTTGAGAAAACATTCGTTTAACTTTCGAACTTGCTATAGTTCCCAGTTTATTTAGGATAGCTTTCTACAGCATAGAGATTTCAGTTAAGGATTTCGCAAATTTTATATTTTTATTTCATAGATTATATCACAGATAATATCGTTTCTAAATTTAATAGATTTTGAAGGTCTTGTATTGTGATTTTGAAAGAGTTTCACATTAATACGTATGTAGTTTCAAAAATAATTCTTTAGTTTGAATACACCTTAATTGAGCTCGAAATCTATCTTTCAATGTGTGAATAAGAAGATACTAGAATAATAATAAAAAATTTTAATAAAAGATACTAGAAGTACTCTTACATGTTAGAGTATATCGTCGTATTCTGTCCCATTGACATGATTTAGTGATGTCAATCGAAAGTAAGCACTAGTATCCATGGGTATCTATCGATGTGAAATCATTCTTGTAATGACGTGACATGGTCTTCATTTTAATACCCTCTGCATATGCTTTTTGCCATGTTTCTCAATTCGCTTTTAGCCATCTAACAGCAAGCATCGTATTATCACTGCTCAATGGTTCGAGGACGTTCGGTCTTCGGCGTCAGTGACGGTCAATCATTTCGACATGTGAGCATCAGTCGAAGCAATCGTCCTCAGCTTTTACTACATACATATATACGTATATATGTACATATATACGTGCATGTTCACGTAACACCAGTCAGAAGGTGGTTTTCGATGCACTCAAAAGGATTAAATTAAAGTTGAATTCTGAATGGGAGATTGGAAATGTGTATGTGTGTGTCTATATATGGATGTAGATGTGTATGGATGATGGAATCAGGCATCAGAAAACAACTTCGTATGCATGCATGTGTGTGTGTATATCATGCATGCATGAACGTCGAATGTGCCAAATTGTGTGAATACTGAATGGCAAAAAAAGGGCGTAAAAACATTCGAATACCAAAAGTTTTTTTTACTTCATCCTTGAATAAATACTCGAGTAAATACTTTGAGAAGTAGATTTGATTTGATTTTGCAGTAAAAATATAAGAATAAAACACGAGTTAATCATAATATTGATTTCGAATCAATACAATCACTCGAAACTATACAACAATTTTTCAATATAACCAACGCCAACAATTTAATTGTTAGACATTACTACTCAACTCTGTACATAAATCTAGATTAAAAATCTATTAACGCAACTAAATAACAAAAAAAATTGGTATCCAGTTCCAGGTCCCATATTGCGTCTGTCGGTGGGAATGAACGCAATCCATTCGGTTCGCAATGAATGCAAACTCTGAATGGAGCATGTAACACGTCCCTCAGGTCGAATGTCACATGATTAAAAATATATAGATACTGTCATAAGTCATCATCTGACATGGCGCACCCCCCATCCACAAACACCCTTCCTTCCTCGTTACTTTTTCTCCATCTGTTTTTCTATTTAACACAAATGAATATTTTTCTGGCTTGAACTCTGATTCCAGAGTTTCCAGAGACTTTTTCGTTTTAAATACCACGTTATGAATGGCAGCCATGTTTTTGCGTGTTTTAGTTTTCAATTACAACAACCAGAAGTGAAGTGAAATATTTGAAAAATTTTTATTTATTCGTTGTTGGAGGCTGTTGTTTGTGGAGAGTCGTGAAATTTCAGATTTCAGATTTCTGATTTCCCTGAATGAATGTATTTTAGTTTACATTACAGTTCTTGTTGTTGTTTGTGCCGTTATTGATTGTTGTTGTAGGCTGTATCTTTTATGGGCCTTTTTTGTTTTTAACCGCAATATCAAAACTGTGGCGCGTTTTTTGTCTGTTTTTGTTTAATATTTTAGCCAGTCATCCAAAAAGAAGATCATAGTAAAAGAAAAGTAATAAAATTTATTAAATTTTTGTTTTCAATTATTTTCCAATATTTCCTGAAATGTTTTACTTTGTATTGTTTTGTAAATTTTGAACTCTGCAATTGAAATTCGCGAAGTTTTCTGTAATTAAAAATTGTTATTTTACTGTTATTTTATTATAGTTGCTGATATGATATACTGCTTTGTTATATGTCTTTTTAGAAGCTGTATAGCTTATACAATTCATTCGATTCGATCTGCAAATGGGTGGGTTTTGAGGATTAAAGCCATTTCTGCGAAGCTTTTTTAAGAACCAAGTCTAGAGTTTTAATATATTCCAATTGCAACTTACGAGTAATACATTCTATTTGGTATACAAATGAAAGGGTTTTCGAGGACATAACCATAGCCTAAGAAACTCTTCTAAAAAAACCTCTATAATGATGAACAGTAGTAACCTTTCAGTTATCTTTTTTTCTTTTGCATATATTTTTGAAAACTTTATTTAAAAATAATTCTATGCTTTTTTATATAGTTATATAGCCTTATAGTTTTTTAAAAATAGCTTTTAAAATATGTAACTTTTACATGTGTTCCATGGTTGCTTATGTTTTATTGTTGTGTATTTTCAGTTACAAATATTTTTTTAGTTACAAATAGTTTTTTAGTTACGAATATTCGTGTAACTCGTATTGCTTCGAGTGTACAAAACAGAAAAATAAAGAAAAACAAGAAATGAATGTTGTTGTTTGAATTAATATTGAAAATTGAAAAAAAGAAAATAGAGAGATATCAACAAATTCGCATTCATTCGTGACAAGTGAAAAAAGTGTGAAAACTGATATGCGCAAAAAATATTACGAAATTTTATGTAACAAGATAAATATAATAAATGGCATGATGAGAGTAATGAAAGCAATAAGTTTAGATGCATGTAAAAAAGCGGAGAAAAAGTTAAACAATGCCGAGGGCATAGTCTCGTATTTAAATAATTTATTTGCTGCAATCAATAATATTTTGATTCGATTTAAAGACTGGGAATACAGAAGCTTAAATCTTATAACATCAAATCGCGGAAAGAATGCAATAAAAATTGGAAAGTGGGCTTATATTTTGAGGACTATATACTATTTAAAATATTGATCTTAGATGCAGAGATATTAAATTTTTTGTGTTCCACTCACTATCAAGGGGAGGAGGATTTTGAAACCCTTTTAAACCCACTTTAAAGGCAAAGAACTCTAGCAGCTCTTTTAGAAGCATTTTTATGTGTTTAAGCATTAAGCTCTCAGCAACTGGAAAGTACAACATACAAGGAAAGGGTGGGCAGGGTTGAGGGTTTGGGGGTGGGGTACTAAGTCTACAATAATTATTTGATTAACGTTAACGTTAAAGTGTACCTTAATTGCATATGGGTTAAAAGAAAAGCTAAAGCTTTTGTTCTTTCAACTGGAGCAGAAACACAGTCCAGTAGAACCACACAAAGCCATCCAAGCACACTAAACAGAAGTTAAATGCTCTCAGTGTGGAGCAGAAATAACAATCACCAGTCTCTGCATTTCTTCCTACCTGCCTCCCCATCCCTCAAAATGCGGTCATTAGGGGCGCGCCAGTCTGATTTACATGAGAGCGATTGCATGTCAGTTAAATTGCATGAAAGCACAAGTGTAATAATTAGTAAACCACACTAATGGAAAAAATGCTGTTCTGTTAATCCGACAAATATTTCTATTTCCTGAGAGTATGTTTATAAAATTTTTAAGTATTCTGATTTTAAATTTAAAGGTGAAAATATTATTTTGAAATAACTGTGATTTTTGTTTAATTTCAATTCAAATTCAATTCAACTTCATTTTAAATTCAATTCATATTTAATTTAATTTTAGACGTTAATAAAAAAATAATGATTCCTTTGTCCCGAAATTTAATGAAGTTGTCTCAGTTTCTAAGTGACGACTATCTGACACTGACTCCTAGTCACCCAGCCACACAAACACGTATGTTCAAATAATTTTTTTTTTATGAAGATGTACGGTGCATCGTGTGAATCGTAAAAATGTCACTAATTGACGCATCCTCCGTAGACACACGAAGAAATGACAGCGTCAGCGAAATCTGACAAGTTGACTTAACGCACACATGATGTCTGTTCGGATCACAGCCGACTGCATGTCTTACTTGCGAATTTTTACGACATACAAAAAAAAAAAAATTATCGCAAAAAAGAAAGAAAAAACCTTTTTCTTTTTATATAAACGTTTTCATATGCGTTTCGATCAAAGCGCAGCAGATGTACAGACAGCTACTCGTAGAACGATAGACAAACAGACGAGCGAGACAGATAAAAGGACAGACAGACATCACGCATGTTTAAGTGTAAACTGTGAATGGTTGCTGTAGTTTTCTTGTTGTTGTTGTTTTTCTTATTTTGTGCAATCATCTGGGTGGCGTGCATTAAATATTTTAAAGAAATATCGTGATGTTAGAAGAGAAAAAATAACTTCGCATTTTGACATCAATTGAATTAAAGATGATTATATGTATATTAATTATTTACATTTTAAAATTTCAGAAAATAAATGTTTAATATCCAAACATTTTCTACATCCATACTGTTTTTAAATAATGCCATTTTGTGTTGGTTTTTTGGAGGTTTTATTTTCCTTTTGTACTTTTTTATTATATTTTTATTTTGATATGAATTCACTGTGATAATAAAAAGAAGTACTTAAGCACTGAAATAATAACTCCACGTAAGCCGTCAAACTTTTCCCAACACCACCCCCAACCCCTCCTCAACCACAAAAAAGCACAATAAAAAGTTATTCTATGAACAAGAAATGATGATCGTAAAAAATCTGTTTTACATTCGGATATAAAGGACAAAACGAAATAAATACACAAAATTTCCCTACATTTTGAACTTTCTTGTTGAGCTTTAGCGATATTTTTGACAGCAATAAACATCATCACAAATAATCATAAAAAACTGTTTTTAATATTTATTTAATACTCGTACAATAATAAAGCCGTGAAAAAAATAAGAGTTTATATAACGGAACTCAACCGTTTTCAGACATACATGTACACCATAGATCCCATTTCTATTCGTATAAGCTGTAGATACAGTTAGAGTTTCAAATTAATTCAGCCGAATTACTGCCCATTAATTTTTCGCTATAATAAGCAGTTTGTGTTGAAGTTCTCTCCCATGCGTTAATTCCTCCATTCCTTCATTCCACTTTCCCTTTTCACTCGTTTAAAGATGACAGCTTTTAAATTAAATAATAGATGAAATTGTATACTTATATGTAATAAAAATGAAAGAAGTGGCTGTGTTTTTGGGTGAGACATATAGCAAGGACATGCAAAAGCGCACTATATCACCTAAATCACATACATACAAACTCTATACACCTACCCACCCATCATATCTTTAAATCTACATTAGAAAAGGACGAATGACTGCAACAGGAGAAACAAATGGCAATACTGTCCATTAAATTACAGAGATATGTTTATTTTTATACATAATTTTTCAGGGAAGAAAATATGTAGTATTACAATTAATTACAAGATATGCTTAACAGGACATTAAAGCTCACACAAAACAAACCATTCGGTTTGGATTTCTTTTATACGAAAAATTGGACAAGTAAGGAAAGGATAACTTTAGAGTAGGCCTTCAGAGATGACACTTCTTTTGAAATGAGTCTTCTTCAAATATGAGAATTTTTCTGGGATGACCGTTCCTTTGAGATAACACTATTTTTGATATGAGGCTTTTTCTGGGGTGAAGTTAATTTTAAAACCGATCTAATGATTCTTTAATCTAGAATAGGATTTGAAAGAGTTCACTTTCGATAGTTTTCGGGAGTCTCTTTAAGAATAATAGTTGATGAATATGCTAACGAAAAACAAGCACAAAGTGTGTTAAAATGTGTCTTCAATATTCTTTTTCAATCTGGTAAAAATGTGTTCTTTGTGTGTGTTTTTTTCCATACCCTCTATGAAACATCAAAACAATATTTTACTCAGGTTCATCAGCTCATCGGGGAATAAACATTCATTACGAAAGTGATATCCAGGCGATAAATTGACACACATCCAGATTGATTCGCATACAGATTGTTTACCTGCATCAGACTCACTTTTGCTCATGTATCGTAATATGAGTACACAAACTACACAGTAACGAAAAACACTCATCAAACATCGAATACTACACTCAAAGAAAAAATATGGTTCTCATAATCATAATTTTAGAGAACAATACTATGGTTGGATTTGATGGTTAATTCAAATATGTAACATTTTTAGATCCACAATAATTATAGTTGCGAAAGAAATAATTTTGGGTAACACAACAAAAATTCATGGTGGATGGAACAAAATTATATTTAGTGGTATTATTTTTATATTACAGCAAATATGTTGTATGTTTCCCACAAAAAATCTTTTGATGGAGGCAATTAGAACCATGATTATATAAATCGAAAATTTTGTTATTCGCAATCATTGTTTTGTTGCAGCAAACATAAGTTGTTTTACCTGTAAAAATAGTACATTATAGTGGTAACTATATAATAGTATAATTGTATGGAATGTACCCTCATCTTGTAGGTAAGCAAGGCATTTTAACATAGATCCCTCCAATTTTTCTAACACCAGCCCAAACGATTGTTCACTTCAAAAACATCGAAATATATGAAAAGGGGGCAGGTACAATATGCCCACTGAATGCCCAAATTCCTTAACTTTTTCCTGAAAGCATTGTGACTGTATAAAAATATAATCTTTACTTTGTTAAATATTAAAACATTCATATATGTACATATATAAATAACAGTGGTACTTACCCAATTTCCAAAACTAGAAAATTAATATTGTTTAGCACTTTTAAGATTTATTTAATATAACTTTTATTAATAACTTTTAATTCGTCTGCACTGAATGAAGGTAGTACTACAAATGGCAAAAAGAACCAAAAGAGCACATTTAAGGCTAGATTTCACCACATTATGATCCCAGCAAACATGCTATGGTTAGATTTAATCATACCATTTTTCTAGTAATCATACATCTTTTTGGGTACGAGCACATGTTTAGATTTCACCACATTATGTTAACAGCAACCGTACATAATGTTAGGTGTAATCACAGTTTTATGATACAGCGAACTATTTGTTATGCAAATATCATGAATCCACTTTTTATGATTGGAATAAACATGCCATATAGTGGTGGTATTCATAATATGATTCATATGAATATATCAATAATTATTACAAACATTTACTTGCAAATATAATGAGAGTAACCATAAAATGGTTGCTGCAAACTTGCATCAACCATGTTTTTTCTATCAGTGTACAATCGACAGGTTGGATTTCGTAGATACACAGAGATTTTTTGTTACTGTTGTTCGTGTTGTTGTTGTTGTTAATGTTGCTTCCATCATGCATTCGTTTATAGAGCCATGTTTTTAAAACCTTCTTTAGAACTTACATTTGGTCTTGGGAAAGAGATGATAAGAGAAGAGAAGTGAAGAGAAGTCTTTGTATTCAGATTCAAATTATGTAGGATGCATGTGAAAGCAAGTTAGTGGGTATGCATATAGTATTCGCTGCTAAACTGGATTAACCGTTCCGTGAAGAGAAAGATAAAAACCGATGAAGTTAAAGGAACGAATAAAGAAGTTCAGAATGAGTTCATAAGGAATGAGTGCTAAAATCTTATAACAAAATCTGAAATTAAATTAAGTATTTCAGATGTGAAGGTTAAAGTTCTTATCATCCTCATTAAAAAGTAGCAAACGGGGGAGGTGGCAGAGAGAGAAAGAGATAGAGAGAATTAGAGAAGGAGAGATATACAAATGTATAGATAGAGATAAAAATTTAAGTACGAATATTAACCAGATAAATTTTAATATTTTAATATAAAATCCGAAGTAAGTTCCGCCTTTAGAAGGAATTATTTATTTTTAATTTTATTTGTAAAAGAAATCAAATATTTTTGTTAAAAGGCTGTCATAATTAAACGATTTTAAGCTTCCATGATTTGCTCTGAATTGCTTTAAATAAAGCGAGAAAGAACTTGATTGCTAAAACGAAAACAAAATCTCTAAATACTCTTAGAAATAAAAAACTATAAAGAAAACCTTTAATCGTTTGAAAATATGAAATTTATTCTAATGGAATAAAAATCTTTCACGGTCACTTAAGGTTTTTAATTAAAACTAATTTAAGTGGATCTCAAAAGATATTGTAAATAAAATGACCAGCTTTTCTGTATAGAAAATTTTTAAAAAAAAAAAAAAAAAAAGCATTCCACCAGGAGAAAGTTGAAATGTTAAACTTAATATTTATAACATATTATAATAAATGAGTGATTTATTGTTGTATAACTATAAAAATTCTTATAGTTATACTACTTTTAAGAAAGTATTTCTAATGTACTTATTTACTTAAGTACATTTTCTTAAATATCCATTCTCAGTGTTATCAGCTATCCTATTATAATTGAAGCGTTTACCATTCTGGCGCAATTCATTTTGCCACAGAATTTCATCGGTTTGCCTTTCAAGAGCAGAAAAACCAACCATCAACCTGACAACAAACCGTCAACCTGACAACACTCATCATCTAGACCACATGCAAACATGGGAACCTCCTTCACTTTTTGCCTCTTTCTCACCTTCGTATTACCCCCCTTATCACTTCTTCTTCCTCTATTTTTTATCCACCCACACATTATGTTACATTTGAATTTACTTCATTCATTCATTCATTGAACTGGTTGAAAGTAATGGAAGGTCAAATGTCTCGTCAGTCGACGCGACGCACCCTTTATGTAGGGTGTTTTTTCGTAATGAATTTCCTTGCTGATATTTATATCCGCCCCCATTTTTTCGAACTTTCCCCCGAAGCTCAGTTTACCTTTTTATATCTGTGTATGTATCTGTATTTCTTGGGCACGCTTAATGATACCTTATAAAAGAACGCATTGAAAGGAGGGTGGGAGGGAGGGAGTGTTGTAATTGCGGAAAAAGTTGGGGTTGCTGTATAGCAATTTTCTTGTGTCGGCTGGAAATCACATTACTGTTAAACAGGTGAAACAGAGGGAGAGGATAGAATTCTTAGAGTTCAGCTGAATTCTATATCCTTGTCTGGTCATCCGCAATTCGCTGTCTTCAGGGCGTGTTCCTCATCCAGACGATTTTCTTGTTTGGCTTCCAGACTAATGTTCTGACCAATTTTTATTAATTTTTTTTCTTCTTCGTAATTTTGTGTTTCTTAGACGACAGTTTCAGTTAATTAATTTTGCTGGTAGCATGTTGAAAAAAATCTACGGCAAAGATTACTATTCGAGGTTTACTACGATTGCGAATTTAACGTCGTTGCTGTGAACTAATAATATTTTTTCTTAGGTTTTTTTCTAAGGTTTCGACTAATCTAATGTTTATTTTTCTTATAAAGGAAAATTCTGTGGCTTTTATGCTCCGATATCGATTTCAATAGAAGCTTAAAACCATTTTCTCCAATATGAACATTGAAGGAAAATCTAAAATATGCAGGATGAACACACAATGAAACGAATATACGTAAATGAATTGATGGTAGCCAGACAATTTATGGTTATCTGAAGCCTAAAACTCAAGAGCATTTGACTAGAAAACCTTTTCACAAAAGAATGAATCGAAATTTTAACCGATACTATCATCATCTGCTGCTGTTGCTGTAGCTGCTGCTGGTGCATTTTATCGTCGTTTCTCAACTGCTGGAAATCCCGCTCCTTGGCACAGCAAACGCCCTCATCCATCTACTCTTCTCCTTTTTCTTCCCCATCCTTATACAATTGTTGCCTCAGTGAGGAAAGAATAATTTTTCATTTAAAAACAACAACAACAAGAAAATGAACCAGCAACGACCGAGACACACTCAACAAGCCAGACTCCAAGCGAGACTCCAGGCTGGTGACTCACAAACCGAGTCACTCTCCATTGCTACTATTTTTCGGTTTTTGGAGCTCCATCGCTGGGTCGATTTGTGGCGAAGCTCGTTGACTTCGTTGTTCATTGCTCTTTGTTGTTACTTTCTGGCTTTTCGATTATTAATTGCTTTCAATTCATCGCTTGACTTCCTATTGTTGACCTCGGGTTGTGACCTAATCGGATGCAGATGCAGCTACAATTCGGAATCTACTCCACGAACAATTCTTCGAATATGATTTATTTAATTCTTAGAGGAAAAACAACAATTGCCACTTTTAGAAAATAGCTAAATATAAATTATAGTTAAATAAAAACATATAAAGAGGAAAAAGAAGTTCACTAAAATAGCAAACATTTTTCAAAAGGTCTTTCCAAGTCCAAGTTCACCCAGATCCGGAAATTTTCTGCAGTGACTAGTTCATTTAAAGCCTACTTTCGGTGATTTTCGGGGCATTATTTTTGTTCCTCATTTTCATCCTTCGGCTAGCGACTCAGTTTGACCATAAAACAGAGAGAGACAGCTTGTTTAATTGCGGTCGTTTTTTATTCGGCCACAAGTTGTAACCGGGTCCCCCTCGTACCCTTTAGCGATCGTTTACTATCTTGACATTTAGAAGCATTTGGGGAATTCCTGCTATGTTCTTTGTACTTGTAATTGTTTGCTTTGTACCATGTTGTATTTGTGTTGTTTGTTCTTATAGTTGCTTTTCATTTACCATCATATTACAGTACATCCTGAGGCTGGGAGCATTTATGCAAAGATAACAATAAAAGGATCCGCCTACACATGAGTAACAAAGAAAAAAAAAGAAATAAATTCGTTGATTAAGGGTAAAGGACAAATGATTGGTATTGTTGTTGCTAGAGAAAAAAATGTATAATTTGTAAGAAATAAGAAAGAATAAGAAATAAGAAATTGATGAGTGAAAGAAAATTAATTAATTCTCGGCCTCCCAAAATTAAACTTTTAGTCTTTATAACTTACATCCGAAGGTATCAGAGAATATTAAGCAAGCCCAGACTTAAGTTACGTGTTCTATAAAATATGAGGAACTCTATGTATTAAATTTGAATTAACTTTAATTAAGTATTGTATTATGTTAGTTTTAGTAATTTTTTCCAGTTTAATAATATATTTAATCTGTTATCTGTGTATCTTGTTTAAATGTAATTTATGTTTAAGTTTTTGTTGTATTTATCCTTTCCTATGGTCCTTTTTTGACTATATTTTTAGTTAACAATTAAAATGTGGATTTGAAGCAGGAAATCCAGAATTTTGTTCACTTAATTCTTTTTTATTTTGCTCTTCTGCTTTCTTTCATTTATGTTATCCGATGTGTGCTATGTTTATGTATGTTATGTTGTTGTTATACAATATATTTTGGTGCTTGCAACAAATGCACTTAATAGCATTTTCAATAACGTTTCCTTTCAACGTGTACCGAGCACAAATACTTACCTAATCCGACATAATCACCAGAGAAGAACAAACAAAAGCAAAAGTATGAGTATTCGGAGTAACAAAACCCAAAAACAAATACAACAACAGGAACAAGAAGACAACAAAATGTTTAACTGGGGTATTTAGCAAACACGAAAGGGGTGAAATTATAGTGAAATTAAAAGTGGAGAGGGTGGGCTGAGGTACACATACACAGCATAAAGAAAATAATTTATAGCTAAAAGCCATGCTTGTGCAGAAGAACAAATAGAGAACAGACATACCTACGTATAGATTATACCCTCATATACATTTATATACTACATATAAAGCACAGACATTTTGTTGTGTTCTTGCTGTATGTTTATCTCAACCTCGGAGAGATAGAAAGCAGGTTGCGATGCGATGGAAATGTTACAAAAACAGCTTCTTCCTTAATTTTGGTGCTTGGAAGCCGTAAAGTATGCAAAACGTTATTCTTTTTGGACTACAACAATTTTTTAATTGTAGCTTTTGAGTATGCATCAAAGGAATGTTTGCTCTTTGAATTCTACGAGCTCGTATCTGCCTGTCTATCTGTCTGAGATAATTTGTATATATATATATTTATGTATGTATGAGTGTGCGTTCCTCTTTTGGTAGAAACTGTGTAATTATCTTCCGCCCTTCCCTTCATTGAATTTAATTAAATTTAATTGTTCATATTTATTCTTTGTTGTAACTTAATCAGAAGCTAAATGAGATGAAGATGAACTTTAACGACTTCATATACGGGTATATTTTCTGAAAAAAAAGTGTGAGTGTACAAAATATGTAATATAATTGAAATAATCAAAGAGCTTTTACAGAACCTAGCAGAACCGTGTTCAGATACCAAAATATGTAAGCATTGAAGAGGCCAAGGTAAGGTATAAAATACCGAAATATACCCTATTATAATGCATTACAAATTTGTAGATTGGAAGTTCCAGAAGTATATTTGGACATCGTGGACCTGGTACTGGTACACTATACTTTTAAAACGAAATTTCATTTCATTATCAGGATCTTCGTATTTTGAAACGGGTTTATTATAAGCTTTACTATAAGCTTTCCAGTCTTTGCTATCATTTGTCAATCCTTGAAATTACAACAATAATAATAACCTCTGTAAATATTTGGTACTGTACTCTCTCTCTCTGCGTTAAGTTGAGTAAATCTGGGCAAATCTCTTAACAAAATAAATAAATTTATTACCGAGGTTAAGAATCAGCGTCTTAATGAGCGTCGAAATAGAGTAAGCATCTGTCAGAGAACATTTCTAAATGCGAGGATTCGAGGATTTACATGTCTGAAGTCAGCAAATTGAAACTTATTTCGAGGATGTCATGGCGAAGCCAACATTATGGAGACAATCAAACAATAGACACGCAAATGAACACACACAGACACAAACGCATACAAATATTCTTACTGTACATACTTATTGTTTGTATGTATTGTAAATAACCGAATACAAAATGTGAACAACAGGTAGACGTATCCTTTATATACGTATCCTGTCGTTTTCCTGATCCACCTGTGTGTGTATGTGTGTGTATGTCTGCTTTAGTGAACTTTTGCTTTAGACAGACAAAACGTTTATTAATTGCAGATTCCAGATTCCATTACAAAACATCATCATTACAAAGCAAAAGTTCTCAAATGATGATATGCTTGGATTAGCTAAACAAATGAGAGTGCAAATCATAGACTCTGTGGGGAGGAGGGGGCGGTGGTCTGGTGGTTTCAGTATAAGAAATCAGCATAACAAATGTGAGTTTAACAGAATAATTAGGCCATAAAACAATGTAATTTAGTATGGGGTCAAACAAACGAGGATATAATCATGGATATTAAGCCCAAGAAAAGGTTACCAACGAAAGCCACTGAATTATATTGGACATAATCCATGAATAACTCATCAGGAACATCAGTAGATATCGTAAGTTGAAAATAAGTTACTCCAAAAACCTCTACAACTACAACAATCCTATATTCTATATAGTATAGTTCTGTACTATGCAGGACCGTAGAATATATTCTGAAGGTTTTTAATTAAAGTTTCTTTCATCAGAGGTTATGAGGGTATCTCAGCTTCGACCATGCCGAAGATGGTGTACTATTTCTATTTATTGGTTAAAGTAGTTTCGAAAATATTTCGAACGACTAATTTAACGACTCATTTAATCACACTTATTTTATGGGAGCCCACGAAAGTAGATCGGTCAGCGTGGATATCATTGTGTCTTCTTTTGTTCTTTTCTGCATCTTGAATTGTTATTTATTATTGATTTAAATTCGTGTATTTATTGTAGCTTCACTTAAATTTAACTTTATTTGTCCAGTGTTTGCATCCTTCTCTCCTAAAGACTCAAGAAAATAGAGAAAGAATTGATCAATTCTCTTAAAAAATGTGCACAATTCTTTGCACAGTCACTCGACAAATGTATTAAATTATTGCAGTTGCTATCCTCTGGCTTACAATTTTATTTTATTTCTTACACACACTCGTCTCTTCTACACTTTTTCTATTTTACTTTCGTCTTTACTCTACTTCTTCTTCTTCTTTCTTCTTCTTTCTGTGTTCATCTCGATGTCTGTGCCAACGAATTCGTTTGCTAACATTTGAAATCTGTTGCTGTCACTACGAGGTCGCAGTCAACCTTGCAGTCGCAGCCAACTCTCTCTATCTCTCTCTCTCTCTTTCTCTCTGTCTCTCTACCTCTATCTCTCTCTCTCCCTCTCTCTCTCTCTCTCTCTCTCTGGTTGACTATGCGGTGGTTATACTTTATTGCGCGTTAAACAACAAAGACAACCAAGAAAAATGGCCAGCTAGCTGGGGAGTGTAACTGTAAGTGAGTGTTTGCCAAGTGTTGCTTTTATTTCCGCTTTTAAGTTTATGTGATCCTTGTTTTTCTTCTTCTTTTATTCGCCCAGCTTCTGAATTAGATTTCATCTCAAGTCGAAAGTCATTGAAATCATTCTCGAGTCAAACATTTTTAGAAAATGCTGAGTAAACTTTATAGCTTTAAGTTTCTAAGTGATGTTGAGGGTGATGAAGCAATGATTTCAAATAAAAGAGTTATTCTTCGTACAACTTCTGAAGTGTAAGTTTATGTGCTTCGATTTTTATAATACAGATGCTTCTCGATGTTGCTGTCACTCGCTCCTCGTTTTGTTTAAAAATATACGAGTATCTTTAAAATTCTCTGTGAATTACACCAGCCTTCAAGCAGGGAGTCCCTTCCCTCCTCTCCTCCTCCTCTCCTTCTGGTTGAACATCAACCACTTATAAAGTCGGCTTCGGTGCTCATATTTTAACCACTTTAAACTTTTATAAAATGGCTTTCTTAATTACCCCCTCAACGTGTGGAAGACATAATTTATAAATTAAGTACAACTATAAATGGCTCTGTATGTAGGAATGTGAGTGGCTGTGTGTGTGTGTGTAGATGTACGCGTGTTTGTGTGGTTTGTAAAGGCGAAGGTGTGCTGCGACACACAGTTGCATGGATGCAGCCACTCACAGCGAGCAACAGAGTAAAATGTTGACATATATAAACTTTAGACAGTGACAACAACAATACTGGCAACAACAATACTGCAACTGGCAAGAACAACAAAAAACAACAACGAGATACAAAAGAGTACTTTAGTCTTGTTTAGTGTCGCCGTAAACAAGCTCATGAATGTTTATCCAGAAAGAGAAACTAAAACAGAGGCTCACACAAATCTAGACATGTACACCCACACACACACACAAAAACACGCACACAGAGGTACATATACGCCACTGTACTATTCACAGATAGAGTAAACGCAGTGTGTGTCGCGGTTACTAGTCACCCGGTTATCAGTCTGAACAACCCGAACACAGACATTGACTGAAAGGATGCTCGATATTAAAAACTGGCGCAAAAAACATCCTCACTCAAGGGTCACTCACGATAAAAGTTTGCACTTTGATAAACGTTACTGAGTGGGTGAAAGTACTGGTTTTTAAGGGGCGGAGGCAGTGAAGAGAAGAAAACGATTCTTCGCCAAGTGAGTGGACTCAATCGACTTTGGTTGGTTCAGTCTTCCGTGAAAATTTGAGGTTTTCCTCGACGACGTGTCACATGTTGTTGAGTGTTAAGCATCACAAGTGCATGAGATGCTTTTAGTTCAAAAAATTATTTAAGGCGATAAATTCTCGTAGTTAGAATGATTGAAGTCACAAAGTTCGGGAAACTCACTTTTTTTACTCTCGGCAAAAAGTTTCACTGGTTCGGAAAAAATCTGGTTCGGAAAAGACGGTGGATTTATTATGATTTATATAAAGAGACTGTTATTTTGGGTGTTTTTCTCAAATTCTGCACAATATTCAGTTATGCGAGGGCGGTCTGAAAATGTGTCTAATAAAAAGGAATACTTTTTAAAATTTCTGAAAACATACTCTTTTTTGAGATGACCAACCATTCATGTATGGCATACAGACAATTTGTTCAAGTTGATGTCTACATACAGAGATGTACACACACACACCCACACAATAAAACTCATCCATCAAAGAGATTTATTGGTTTTGTTATATTGTAGACTCCGATCCGAGAAAACTGTTTGTGGGTGTGCTTAAACGAGGTTATTTATTAGTTTCTCGGTGATAGATTCATGGTTCAATATAAGATAAACCGCAGTACATACAAACGTCATTAAAATTCTTAAAATACTCTCGCAAAGCAGAGCAGCACTAAATTACTACTCAGTAATACTTCAATATTAATATGTGCATAGTTTCTGTAGTATTTAGTTTTCCAGATGATAGTTTTGGCATATCAGTAATCTTTATTTTTTTTTTTTTTAGTGGTCTTTCGTTTTCTTGTTCGGTTTTCTTTTCTATTCTGTCTCTTTTCAAGAATAACACTTTCGACGAATATCTACAATCTATAAATTCGATTTAATGGCTTATGTTATTAACTTATATTATAAAATTAAGCAACTCCATGGACGTACATATGAAGTCGTCTAGTTTTCCCAATTCAAATTCCTCCGAAGCTAAAAACTCCCAAGTTTCGCTTCATTCTTTTCTCTGCTTTCCTCTAGTTTTCTGTTTTTTCCATACGAGCATCAGAACGACCTGAAATCAAATTCACTCGCAGTCGTTTTCATTACCCATCGAAACCACTCTATGATCTGTATAGCAGTTTCAGTGGAATACTAAAGCGACCACCAGTCAATCCCACGACCAACAAACGCTATGCACACGGATCCCAGTGCAAACGTTCAAATATCTCCAAAGAATGCATTCGATAGAAACACTCAGCATCATTCTCATTCGAGTAGAGTTCTCTTTCTGTTGCGTATCCTTGGTCGCGATGAGAACATGTACGAACGTGATTAAATGTTCAGTAACTCATCTGGAATGTTCGAAGGATCTGCTGGATAAACTCTTGATTTCCGTGAAACTCTGCGGATGTGGAAATACCAGAAATGCAATTCACATTACTTATTTCTACCTTCTGAAGTGCAGTTATGTGCTTTGTGGTTGAAGCTTCTGCTGCTATCAGTAATCTGTTTCGATGGGTTCTTCAACCCCCGAAATATCCTTTCGCGTTTTCCCCCACCCTCTTTTTTTAACTCGTTTTCCTGATACTACGAAATCTATTGTATGAACTCGCACTCGTGACTGTAGATGAATTTCGACGAGTGAGTACTTTTATAGTAAATTCCACTGACAGCTACTTTTTGTTAAACTCGTACAATTATCTAATAAATTCGTATTATATCTACAAAAAATCTTCCTTATTTATAACTACATCTTAATATCGTTCGTAACCATTATTAAATAAAGCTTAAATCTCCGTATAAGTAGCTTTTAAATGACGATAAAGCAGTCCAACACTTAGAGTTGAGTCCACAACTCAAATAAATAAGAAAACAGCTTCGTCTAATATGAGCAACAAATTCGTTACCCACTACAGCCATTCAACATAAATCATTGTAAAGTCAAGCAGACAGACAGACAGCGACCCAGTTAGTGACTGATACTGTACCAATCCGGCACCAATGGCAACCAATAAAACTTCATAAAACGATATCGAACTGCATTTCATTGAAGTTACAAAGCATTTTAATCGAATACAAAGCGATGCGATGCAATGCGATGCGTTGTGTTGCGCTGAAACGTTTCAAGATTAACGGGAATTTATTGCAGTCATTCCATCACGACTTCAAACCCTTTTATCGATGGCAGCTGGTTACTTGCTCCACTCTAACTTCTGCTTTGGCTGCTGCTTCTGCTTTCGTGACAAATCGTTATTGAAACTAGTATCAAATTTTTATAGCGTTTGTGATTCGAATGTATCGCTTCACATCGCTTTCATCAGTATTTCTATTGATTAGTGTTATTTTCAATTTCTTATTTCTAAGAATTACAAGAACTTAATAAGTAATTCATTAACTTGAAGGAAAGCTTATTGAATATCTTCCTTATATTGTGTTTGCTGATACTGTGTTTCCTGATATTGTGTTCATGATACTGTGCTTAATTTCAAAAGAAGAAAAAGCAGGAAAAAAGAAGGATTTCAACATCGACATCTTTTGTAGTCAGCCATGACGATGCTCTGTGGACAGACTCTTTTTTTTGTTGGTGACTGTATTCTGTTGTTGTTGCCGTGATTTAAAACTGTGATTGCAAACTTTTCTTGTTGCCTACAGCATTTAAACTCAACTTGACAATCGATTCTTTCGATCGCTTTTTATGTTTCCAAGCAATTTCAGGGTTTTTAATATTACTTTTAATGGTATCGCCTTTGATACAGCGTCTGCTGCTATCCTTGTGATGGCTTCCTTTAATCAGGCGTTTAAAATGCTCACATATAAAAGTTTTTCAATTAAACTAGAGCAAAGTTTTATTGTTTATTTTTCAGCAGGTTTTAAACTGTTCAATTTTATTGCAAAACTTTGGAATGATGACATTTTTAAGCGTTATTCGATTGTCGTTTCCTCTCCTTGAAAAATTAGGTGCCAAAAGTAAAGTAAAGTCTGTAAGTAAAAATTACAGAAATATATTAAGAATTGTTCAATCTTCTAATATTTAAGTAAGGTGATTGAAGTGTATGTACACAAAAGTTAGTAAGTGTCTCAAGTAATGTATGCCAAATCTTTTATTTGGTTTTTTTGGTGGTAAAATTGAGTCCGCAATCACCTGAATCTGAAAATAGTACAAGTTTTTAATAAAGGATTAGCTAGGGGAATAAGAACACCAACAAGAACAACAACAACATGAAGCACAGAACTGAAAAGAGAATGTTTGAATGTTTTTTGGGAATCCTGTCAATGAGAAATCCCTTTTCTTCTTTTCCCCACTCTCCTAATCTTCTTCTTCTTCTGACTTTCTCTTCTGTTTCCTTTTCCATACTTTTGCCGCCATTATTCTACTTTGTCTGAAGCTTCCGCCAAAACTATTTCCGGCTTATTCACTGAAGATGCTGCTTCTACTTCTAGTGTTTTTGTTGTTGGCATTGTTGTTGTTTGTCAAAGCTGAATATTGAATTTCCGACTCTTCTCCGAATTATTTTTTGCGTGTAAAAAAGCAGTGCGTGTAACTTGTTAGTTCTGTTGTTGTTGTTCTTGCATAACCCAAAATAAAAACTCGAAGCGGAGAAAAGAAACACAAAGAAAACGCTAAATTTTATGCGTGAAAATGGGCAACCATACGAATAAAATGAGAAAACAAAAATATCGAAAGTTTTAGTTTCGACGGAACAGAAGAAGAGCGTAGAAAAGGAAAACAGATCCAGATCAGTTGTAAAAAATAACGATCCGAAGCGTTGCTTAAAACTTTTTCAATTGTTAATAATTAATGCGAAAGAAAACTTCGAAGATGTCTTTTTTTAAAGACTAACTAAAGCCTTATATACTCCTAATGAATTGTGTCCCATTCCAAAACAATGTGTCCATTTCTCCTCTTAAAATGCTTCCATTTGAATTCAGATGTTATGTAGAGAAAAGAAAACTAAAAGTCGCTGTTTACGTCTTTGATTTGTTAAATCGCGTTTATAACTTAATGATTTTTTGACCTTTCTGCTTATGTTCTTATAAGAAACTGAAATGAATTCTGATCTATTAGTTGATTACTCACTTTTTTAATCCCTCGTTTAATCTCGATATTTTCCTTTGTTGATTCGTTGTAGTTTTTACGGTTTTTCACTCGATGACCTCATTTGAACTTGTTGCAACTCAATTGTAACTCAACTCATCGCCTCTCTGTCGTCAATCGACTTCCTTTCAACTCATTGACTCGACTTATTTCTCCCCTAAATTCCATCGACGAGTTCTGAACTTAGTCAAGTGTTAATAAAATCAGCAACTCAGCGAACTTTGAATCAGATTGTTAGAGTAACAAGACAACTGTTTAAAAGCGATGCGACCACCCTGTAATGCTTTATCAACTTTACAAATAAACCTTTCGAAAAAGTTTTCACACTTAATTACTGCAGATCGAGTTAACTAAAACTTTCACATTCTCTAAATGGGCAAAAAGTCATCATCGTTATCATCAGCAACATCATCGTTAACTACATCATCATCATCTTCATCATTATAATCATCATCATCTCCATCCTCCTAGTATCAGGTTAGTTGCCAACAAAGACAACAACAACAACACCGGCATTCATTCCACACGCTTTAATTCCACTTAAAATGGGAAACAAGTTGAGCCTCTTCGTCGTTGTTAATTTTTGCTGCCTTTCCTGCTTTTTGCAACTCTTCCATGATGACATTAAGAGGTGAAAAATAGGCGAGTCATCGATCCTGACAGCAATGAGGTTGTAAAGGTGAGGGGAGAGAAGGGAGACGAGGGGTGGACTCACATGCAACTCGATGAAGTGGCAACAAAGGCTGCAAATGGTAGCCACGATGCAACCGACCCGAATTCGTTACTTCGAATTTGTAGAGCGGATGACAACAGTTGGCGCTCCTATTCGGTCAATTTGCTTGTCTGCACGATGTAGAAGTTGAGGTTGCAACAGTTGCTGTCGTAGTTTGGATACACAAGGAGTTGCTGCAGGTGCTCGAACTTCGGTCCTTTAGCAGGACAAAAGTATCAACGTGTCCTTAACCACGCGTTTATTCTTTGCTCACAGAAGTTCCAGGGTTTGACAGTTTGATGATATGTTGCTTGAAGTCCTGAAAATCATTGTTGGGTAAGCGAAATGTCGCAAAGTTCCTTAATGAGCTGATGCGGAGACCGATTTCAATGCGATTTCGATCTTTGTGACGTCAGGAGTAGTTATGTGATAGATTAGAGTCAGTAGCTTTGAAAAATCATTAAATTTAAGTTTAGATTATGCAATACTTACTCAGAATTAACGTAGTCTGAATCTTTGTTAATCTTTTTTGTGTTTTCTTTATATTACTTTGAGTTTCCGCTTGAGTTGTTTGAACTTTCTATCCTTTATTAATCCGTTATTAATCTTAAATTAAGGTATCTTAAATCAACTTACTAACTTAAGTGATGTTACTCAATCTTAAACACTTTTTTTTCCTTTTTGCTGCTGTCGCTTTTGGTGTTTCTGATAATGATTTACAACTTCTGAATTGATGTCTCTCTTACACACATTTAACACAAATATATACATACATTAATAAAACTACTCACACCTCTTTCTCCATTCTTTTCATCGCCAATTTCGCTAAACATCTCCGGAGAAGGAATCTCTGAAAAGACGAAGAAAAGTTTGTGGACCCGAAATTAAGTTTTCTTGCAATGATTTACGACGCGGATTGACCAAAAGCTAAGCCAGAAAACATCCAGGATACAGAAATCGATAGCAGCTACTGAATGTCAGCTGAAGTTCTGCAAAAGATCCCTGTTGAGGCCAGAAAATTCCAGGATTGAAGACATTTTAACATCGCATTTCTAAGACGATACTTAAAAAGAGAAGAAAAAAGAAGAGAAGACAAGAAAATAGAAGTTTTTTCCGACTTTTCTCTGCTGATCAATAATGAAAGGGTACCTCTTAACACTGTCTCAGAGTCTTCGGTGGTTTTCGTTGCTATGAAACTCATTTTGTTAACCTAAAAGCATAGAATGAGCCTTGTATGTATTTCAGTGTATATCTTCTCTCTGTGAATATATGACAGATGTGTCTAGATTCTAGAATCTCTGTCACAGAACTTGGAATACTTACGGACTCGTAAATAATAATAATAAAATTTCTGATATATGACAAGTGTTTGTAAATTATTCCTTATTGTTTTTGTTGTTCTATTGTTGTTGTTCTTTACTCTTACAACAGCATTGACCTTTCAATACCTTTGTTATAACTTCATTCATTTGCTTGAATCAACTCGGAGTATAAAAAAACAAAAGAAACTTCAATATTTACTTTGTTTGTGATTGGAAAAGTTTCGAGAAATGTTTACTAATTTGAAAACACAAACAAATATTTTATTGAATGAAAAATTTTTACATCAATTTGCTTTGTTTATATTTTATTGCATATTTATTAGCTTTATTTGTAAATTGATTTATTTACTTTCAAAAAGATTTTTCATCATAAAAATCAACTAACGACTTTAAACTAGAAAGACTAATTTAATTCAATCTGGAGAACATTTTAAATAGATTTTAGAGAAGAAAATGAAGAATAGAAAACAAATATCAAAAGCAACTGTTTTTTCGGAAAGGCAAATCAAAATAAATGATTGTTAGTATAAGAATAATTGTAAAAACTCACAGAGTGTAAAACGTGATTTAGTATACGAAGATAGAAAGCGAAGTTAAAATTTAGGAATGTACCTTAGAAGAACGTCTAGAGTATAGCTCACAAGCTAAGAAGTCGGCCACGATGGCGTAAATAACTGTAAATTATATGGAGCTTTATTACGTACCCTGCCTCATTGTAATTCTAAAGAATGTCGTCCCCACTGTATATCAAGCCTCCTCTATTTTACTCTGTGTGGAGCACACAAACACACACATACACAGACACACACACACATCTGCATGTGCTCTTATTTTGCTGTGGTTATTGTTGTTTTATTGAAATAAATGTCGGCACTCAAGCTAACGTTAATGTTTTTTATTTGGCTCATGTGAATTTTATATTAAAACACACACGCACAAATACAGAGAAATGCAAACAAACACTAGCATACAAACAAATATACTTACACTTGCGCACACACAATTCTTAAAAAACTTTTTCGTTCCCAATTGAATTTGGAAACCAATTTCGTTGTCTACTTTTAGGCGTCGCTCTACGCAGCGACTTCTTCCCGGCTCTCGGCATCTTTTTAGCAACATCCTTTCGCATCCTTGTAGCGGAATGTGGCTTGCCACTGGTGCCACCTCCTTGGAAGCTGTTGCAATGGCATGTGTGTGCAGCTGAGGTGATTTCGTTTTATGGTCTGTTTTAACGATATGCGGTTGGATGAGAGAATTGTGCTAAATAAGGCTAAAAACACGCACTGCGAGCGAGTACGCTGCTCTCACTGACATGTCACCAGATTTAATTACCTCCAATTTAATTTCTCTGGTGTAATGAAAAAATTCAACTAAAAAAGTTTATCGTTTAATTAAACGAATACTCAAAAAAATTAGGAAAAAATTAACAACTTGTGTTATTGTATTGAAAGAACATGTTTTGTATTATTTTCAGAATAACTATTGTTATAACCATTAGCCAATCATAGCCATTATAATTTTGGTTGTTTTTATGTTAGTGACAGAGTATCGTTGTCAATGTTGTTTTTTAGAGTGTTTTAAAGTACAAGAAATAAATTTATGCAGTTGGATGGAAAAAACTTAATATTATAAATGCGATGTAGTTTTTTTAGTTAAGAGTTGCATACTAAGCTATAGTAATCATTGTATGCAAATGTTATATAACAGCAACATAGGATAGCAAAGGAGAAGCACAAACAACAACAGAGGAGCAACAATAAAGGTGAATGTTCAAATAGGTGTAAAATTACCAAACGTACTGCAAAAATACATACCCAAATTACAAATACTCACAAAGCACACATACACAAACATACACGCATACATACTTCGTTACTCAACCATACAAAAATAAAGTCATGCATATGAATTGTATTCATATAAAACTGAGGATAATTTAAAATCATTACGAACTCATACATGTATATAAAAACATAGGCACACACACACACCCACATACACATGCACATACCCACATACACATACACACACCCACATACACCTACACAAAATTGCGTTAGTTCACCAACCCGGTAATCAAAAATTAGAACTATAGAAGGACTGGACTCCTATAGAAGGACTTCTTCAGGACACAGACCAGGTTTTTCAGTTTATTCCTTTACCTTAAAACTTCTCCACTTCTCTCCGAATAAAGTTCACACTCTCATCTTAAATTCTCGAACTTATTTCAAAGTTTTTAATTCCTTATTAAATATATTCTATGCTTTAAATATATGGAATAAATGATAGAATAGCTTCGTAATGATAGCGAAGGAGAGAAGCATACAAAGAGAGAAATAGAGAGAGAGAGAGAGTGGAAGAATGGGAGAGTAACTGAATGAGTGAATAATATAAAGAAAAGATTTGAAAAGAAATATAAGAGGATATGAAAAGGAGAGAGAACGCATCTCTAAATTGCATTTCGTTTAGTTTTTTTCAAATACGCTTAGAATTCATAGCAAGTATTTTGTTAAATTAAGCTGATTATTTCAGCACTGACGAGTTGGAAAGTCGTGAAACACGAAACATGATGTGTGATGTGATGTTGCATGTTGTTCCTTACTGGGAACATGAGTGAACGCAGTGCCAACACCCGCTACCAACACATTGACACTCACTACTCGTTCATTTTTTGCCCCAGCTAATTACACGCTTGGAAAATTAGATTTTCCATGATCAAGTATGTGTTGCGAAACGAGTTTTGTACGCGTAACTGATGTGGGTGTTAGTAACAGTATGATATGCCTCTGTGTGTGTGTATATGTGTGTGTGTGTTTGTGTGTAACTTTTAATGGCAGTTGGTGGCAATTAATTTCCACAGTTAAAATGTATGCGTGCCTTTGAAAATATGTGTATGTGTGTATATGTGTATGTTATGTATGCGTGTATCTTGTGTATGCTTGTGTAAGTGTTCGTGTGTTTGTGTGAGTCCATGTGCCTGTCAGCTCATTCGTGTATTTTGCCCATTTTACTTAATTTGATTGTTGTTGTTAGCATTACTGTTGTTCGTGTTGTCGTTGTTGTTGTTCTTGTTGTTGTTCCATTTACTACTTTAACGTAGGAAAATTTTGAAAATTACAAAACCATGAAATATTTTGTCACAGCTGGCGTAAGTGAACCGTAACGTTCTCTCTGCTCCCGATGCGACAAGAGAGTGCTCACGTCTGTCCTCTGTTGGTTTTTCATTTGATCTGCATCACTGTTGACATCACTCTTGACGACACGCGCATACTTTCTACGTGCGTGTGAGTGCATCAGTTCTTCCATCCGTCTGCCGTTCAACGAATCGTTTCGAGTCGAGGTTGTCTACTTGAATTTAGAATTGAAATTTATCTTGGACTCGCTGTTCTTTCAAATTTTCACTCAGGATGTAAAAAGTAGGGGTTTCTTTGCGAAGCAGAGAAAAGGAAAGGATTAAAGATGGAATTCAGTGATTTTTCTCTCTCATTTAAAATTTTGTCGTATTTTAAACCCCGAGTTAACACTCGAATATCAAAAAATTATTTATATATCAAGAGTTCTACCAGATGACTTTAAGTTTCGGTAACCATCGAGTTGTTTCGCAGTTCTATGATGAAATTAAAACCATTTCAGCACGTTTAACCTGCTTGTCCTTGTAAAGTTGTTGCTGTTGCTTGTTCTTTCTCCCTTCAGTTACTGGTTGTTGTTGTTTCTGGTTGCTTGTTCTCTGCTGTTGCCGCTCTGATGATTGGCTTGAGTAGCTTCCTTGGCGAGACTCATTTATTTTATGTTGTTTATACGTTGCTCTGTTGATAAAGAAACAAGAAATATTAAATAAATTAAAATAAAAACAACAACAACAAGTACAACAACAACAACAACACGCAACACTAGGAAATCGTTCGCTTGATAAGCGAAATGAAACAGCGACGACGACGACGAAGACAACAACAACAAGTATCATCCTCAAGATATGCAGTCAAGTGAGTACTACAAAAACAACAATAATAACAGCAGCACCACCAACAACAACAACAACAACTACTTTAAATTGGCACCAAATCCATGTGCGGATGAAATGCAAATCTGAACGTTGCTCGAAATTCATTTCATTCAGTTTCTACACGTTTACAATAGAATAGAGCATGTTACATGTCTGTATTGTTGTTGTGTTTTTTGTTACGAACGTTTTCCTGTTATTTTTTTGTTCTTATTTCAAAAGCAAAGAGAAGGAATGCAGAAGGAATGCAGATCACTTTGTTGATTTGAAAATTAATATTATTATTTAAATGTTGCTACTGCTGATGCTGTCTCTGCTTTAATTTAATTGCAACACTATTTTTAGGGGATGGCTTTTAGGTGGCTACAGTTTTTTGTTTATAGTGAGTTTTAAAAAAATTGTATGAAGAAACTATAAAAACCCATTTTACTATTTTAAAAACTATTTTAAAAAAATTATGGAATATTAAAAGAATACAAAATATTGTAAAATTCCTTGCTAGTGTTAATTTCAGTTCAATTTGACTCCTTCAAATTCGTTAGCATTTCGGATTTTCGTCATCGTACAACAGGGCGTATGAGCAGCATTTATTTATTTATTTTGTGGGTGCCAAACCAGTTTAATTTGCATTACGTAATGCGCACAACACACACACACAAACATTTGTATATGTTGGATGTTGCTTTTGCTCTTGTTCTTCTTGTTGCCGTTGTTTTTATTTTTCTTGTTGTAGCGGTTACTGGCAATCGAATTGCAATCGAATTGAATTGAATGCTTTGAACTTAATTAAAATTTAGAGCATTCAAATGGTTTCGTATATGAAACCCATGAAACTATTGAATGTAAAAGTGTGAAAAAGCTCTGTTGTGGCAACAACAAGCACAACAACAACAACTGTAAATTGTTAGTAATTAAATAGGACTCATGGAACGTTTTCTGACATCGTTTACGAAAGCTTTTTCTAATGGAATTAAGCGGCAAGTAAGAGAGAGAAAGAGAGAGAAATAAGCAAAAAAAGAGAATTAATTGCTTTTAGTGTAAATTGTTTTAAGCTCTTCTCTTCTCCTCTCCTCACGAAATGATTTTATGAATTAAATGAATGATTTGATTGAATCCATGGTTTAATTGTAGTAATCATTGTAGGAGACTCAGTATCAACATCCTTTTATTATCTTTCATCGTGTGACGTGAGATATTAGAAGCAAACTGCAAATCTTGTCACTAAAGCGGTTTCAGAGAAAGAAAAAAGAACAGAACAGAAAACAATTTCTATATCTTCATTGAATAACCAGGAAGTGCTCAATATTTTTTATTGTGCAATTTGCAAAGCATTTTTCAGATTTTGCTTGTTAAGCCGAAAATTAAAATGTTCGAATACCAGCCAGAAAGAAGACGAAAATTTGCACACCAACCACGAAACCGTCCTCTCTTCACTCCTTCCCATTTGTGTCCATGCTGGTGGGTCCACTTTTTTGATCTGCTAACAAGTCGTTTAACACGAGGCTGTGAAACGTTTTCGATTTCCGAAGAGAGAATAAAACCAGCAAAAACAATCAGCGGAGACGTGCGACGTGCAGCGCAGACAAACAAAAATATGCAAACAGATGCACGGTGAGTAGGAAAAAAAGAAGGATCGGAAGGACATCGGAGGATGTGATTTTTATTTCCAATCAGCATTTCAAACGGTTCAATTAAATAACAGATTTAATTTTAGAGAAAATTCCTTACTAAATTCGAGTATTTATAAAACACTTCATCATTATCATTATGAGCGAAGTTCGGTGTGAATGATTGCTTGATTGACTGATGAATTGAATAGAACTCTAAGCTGTGAGTTTGTGAAAATGCTCTAAGGATTGAGGCAAATATTTCCTACAGGGTGTTGTTGCAATCTTTGGCAGATGCAGGCCACCCACAGACAGGCACACACATGCTTAGACACACACAGACACAACCGATAACACACATAAACAAATAAATGGAAAACGAGTATTGCGGCTATAAAAATTGTCAGGATGTGATTTCATGCCATAAAATTATCCTGTTTTTTTTTGTTGCTTTTATTTTTTTGTTTTTTCTTCCTTTAGTTTTATTGGTTTTTTGTTATTTTTTAGATTTGATTTTCTTTTTTGCACACAATACAACAACACAACGGATCTTCGTCATTTCTTCTTCATCATCAGTTTGAAGAAACGAAGAAGAAGAGAGAAACAAACCACAAAGCAAAACGAAGGAAATAATAATCTAGAGAATTTTTGCTGCAAGAATTCTTCTGTTCATTTCTTCTGTTGGTTTTACTGAAATCTTGTTCTTTGTTGGGTGTTCTTTGAATATGCAAGGAAAACAAAATATTTTTAAATAAATTCTTATTTCGGTAACTCGATTTTAACAGACGAGAGTAGGTTAAAAGAGAGAGAGTGGTAAAGAAAGAAAATTTACTCAACTCAGATTTAAGTTTGTACAAAAAAATATCCTAGAAATGAAATAAATTAAATAATATTTATTATTTTTCTTGTAAATTCTTTTTGTTTAGTATACAAAGAACTTTTAAGAAACGGAAAGAAAGATTAAGCGTTAATTTTGAAATCTTATTGAATTCGAAGAATGAGCAAATTGAATAAAGAGTAAAAAAAATGAATTCAGGGTTTATGATGTTATTTAAGATGCTTAAATTGCAAATAGAATAAATAAAATGGGTAAATTTATTATTAAATTTTTTTTCTTTATTTATTCAGCGTGTACAACAATAAACGGAAAAACAAATAATGTGGCCATTCTTTATATCGCTGTCGCTCAGGTTGCTGTTGTTGTTTTCTTTGTCCTTTTCTCGGTCTTGTTCTCTGCGTGAACTTTAAATTCACTTGCTATTTTTTTACTTAGACTACTATTTTTATTTCTTCCCTCTTCGTGTTTCGGTTTATTCATTTTTGTTCCTTATCGTATACATTTTTACTCCTTTTCTTACTTCTTTTATGCGGTAGTTTGTATCAGTTTTTTGTGGAACTCTTTTTATGCATGCAACATTAATGCAACTTTTTCTCTTCTACTTCTGCTTTTTCTTCTTTTTTCTTCTTCATCCACTTCCACTTAATAGTTAATGCTAAATTTTTACTAAATTGTTTTTCTTCTTTTTTCCGCTAGTGTTGTTGTTGTTGTTATTTTTTGTTGGTTTTGTTGTGATGACATCTCGTTCCTATAAAATTTAATAGACGTTACTAAAACTTTAGTCTCTCCTTTTTTTGGTAATCATTATTAAAGCTCGATTAGCTTAATTTAGTTTACATTTTGGAGGGTGATTCAGGTGGTTTTTTTGAGCTCAGCAGGCAAAAAACTGCACTGTAGTGTTAAAGGGTTGGAAGGGAAGCGAAAGAAAGCGAAAAGAAAGCCGGAGATAAAAAGGAATTATGTTCTCCTTTGTTTTTTGTTTTATTCTTCCTGTTTATAGTTCACTTTTAGTTAAAAACGGAAAACTAAAAAACTGCAAATAACCTTAGTAAAAAAAAATGAATTAATTATCAAGACTTTATTAATAATACGAAAAATGTACTGATAGCGAACAACCGCAGGCACGAAATCACCATTTCACTTTTGTTCACTGTTGCGGCAGTGTTTGTGTGTGTGTGTGTTGATTTGTCGTTGTGTGTGTGCCTGTTTAAATGACGCATATTTCACGACTCTAAGTAAATTCTTCACGCTTAAGGAATTCTCCTCTCACGTATCGTAGACAAGCTCACGTGAATTTTCCTGAGATTTCTTACCAAACAAACACTTTTCACCTCAACTCATTGAGTTGGTTAACCGTGATTTATGAGGAAGGAAGGGAGGCAAGCAGATGGTATGACGCAGAGGAGGGGGCAGGAAGAGGGGGTCGGTTAAAAGTATGCACGCTTTTACTTTGAAGTTTTCACAAAAGTTTTAATGGGCTTCACACCGACTCATAATGAGTGCCTCGCGTGTGTGTATGTGTGGCTGTGTGTGTATACGTGTGTGTGTGTTTTTTGAGTGTATGAATTTTAATAATTCCTAGAAAAGTATAGCGAATAAGTTGTGACAATGTTCTTTTTCGTGTTCCTTTTCTTGTTCTTATTACATTCTTGTCCTTCGTCCTTTCCTTGCTCTCTTCTTGTTTTTGTTCGCCTCCTCGTTCATGCTCTTGTTTTTTTGTATCTCACTTTATTTACACCTTTTAGTTCACTAAACTATTTCTTTATTGATTTGGTTTTTGAGAGACTACATTGAATATTCCAAGAAAATTTAAAAAATCTTCATTCCTAAATCCTCGTCAATGTTTGACATTAGTTTGGCATTCGTTTTACTTGATTTAATACTGAAAATAAACATTTAAAAGATTTAAGCTTAGAGTCAAGAAACTGTTTCTCACTCAGACTCACTTTCATAAAAAGTTGAACCTTACTTTAGTCAAATAAAAGTAGGCAACATCAAGCAAACACGCCCACAAACAGCATCCCACGAACACATGCATACACTCATAAATACACACACACAAACAGAAAAGAGCAACCACAGCGTTGCAGAGTGTCAACGTAGTGTGTCATGCATGACACCACTACAACAACAACAATAATAACATCATCGCCACAATATGCAACACCACTTAAGAGGAATACTAACAACAACAACAACAAACAACAACAACAACAAACAAACTACTTTACTCTATCAAAGGAACACACAAATCAACATGAAGGAGTTTTTGAAGGCGACACGAATTCAACTCCTTCGTGTTCATGCTTGAGTTGCGTTGAGTTGGGATAACTTTTGCTCCTTTAAAGATGTTTGTAGCTGTCGGTACACGTATATAAATATGCATACATGATGTATATGTATGTATATGTATATAGAGATATACTTGCATATGTACTGGTAGTTCCTTGAAGTTGCTGTGGTTTGAAGTGTCGCTGCGTCAAAGCGACTTTTGTCGTCGATTATTTGAAGCGTTTAGCAAACATGCCTCAAAATTTTCAAAGAGATTCGTTGCTCATACACACACCCACACAAATACACACACTAACAAACACACGAACACCCACAATACAACCGTACACACAACGACAGCTTCTTACATAAGCTGCGATTTTTCCTTTTTTTTTTTTTAAGTTTTGGATTTTTTTGTTGTTATTTTAATTACATAAAAAAAGCCAGACATCCTTTAAGTTTTCTTCGATTATCTTAAGCATCAGCAATTTTATGTGTTCGTTGCTCCTTCTTGTTCTTCTTTTTTTATTTTATGTACTTTTTTTTGGTACTTCTTTTAATTTTGTTCATCTTCCAGACATACGGTTAATTTTTCCAATTTTTTCTTTTGATGTATGAATGCAGGGTGAATGTTTTATTATTATTTCTCCCTCTTTTTCTTTCTTTTCTTTTTTTCTTTCTTTTTTCTCTTCTTATTTATTAATTTAAATTCTATTTTAAGGCTTAAAGTTTCCTATTATCAATACATTATTATAAGATAAAAATACAATAATAAAACAATAATCCTAGATCTTGATTAAGAAGGAAGCGGTTACCTTATCGTTTCCGTTTGAAGTGTTTATAACTTCTTTTCCCCGGTTTTTTTAACTCGTTGACTAAACTTTATAATCAGCATCACTCTACACGGTAAACCTTCTCCCTTTTTTATCAAGCGAGTCAATCAAATGTACGTGATCCATGTCTCTGCGTGAAACTCTACTTCTGCTGACTTTTTCCACAATTAGTTTGAAACTTTTATGTTCTGCTTTCGCAGCTCGCAAACTTTTTCGCTGCAGCAGCTGAGTCGGTGAAGTTGTCGCCCAAACGGAAGCAAAAGTAAACGAAATGCAAAACTGTTTGAAGATTCCTTCAAATAGTTTGGGTGAACTTTTTCGCGAAAGTGAGAAAAACTTAGCAGGTACAGCAACCGACAGAGAAGCAGAAAGTTGAAGCAATGCCGAGGAATCAACTTAAATAGACACAGAGAGAGAGAGAGAGAGAGAGAAAGACGGAGAAAGAGGGAACGAGAGAGACACGAGAAAGAGAGAGAGGGAGCGAATTATATAAATTATGCTGAAATAATGTTGTTCTTTTAGCTTGTCTTTCGAATCTCCATGAGCAAATATGCTTTGCTGTGAGGCGAAGTATAATGAAAATATTACGTTGTCATCCCTCCCACTCCATGCATCACACCTTTTCTCGTACACTATATCACTCTCTTCCTCTGTTTTTTTTTTCTTTTATTCTCTCATATTTTTCTTTCTCCATTCATAAGTAATGCTTAATTCATGATATTTAAATGGCATGAATGAACCCGAAGAAACTACGTATGAATACAGAGATGGAGCCTAAAACTGAAGGTTGGTTGGTTTTGGAAGAGGGTGGGGAAGGGGGGCGACGTGTTCTGGCTTCAGTTCGGGTCTCCACTGAACTATTAGACTGAACAAGTAGCTGTGCTTCCGCGAAGGAAGGGAAAATAAAGTGGCAAAAAAGCGGTGTTGTTGGTACGCCGCAGAGTGATTTGTGGGGGAGTGCGGAGGAGGGGAGGAGTGTGAGCGTGCATGAAGGGTAACTGGAAGCCGTAATCTCACCACGAAATACTGCACCGCATCGCTGTTGCAGTGGCTAGGAAGGAAAAGTTGCGAAAACTTTCCGGGAATGCGTTTCAATGGAGTGTTTGACGAACGCGTGTACGTGTGACGATAGGAAAAGTAGAGGGTGAGGGGGATGGGGCACGTTAGAGTTGCTGCTACTTTTTGTAATCTGTGAGTGAGTGCGGATGAATTTGCTGTAATTTTGATAACTTGGCATTTGCACAGAGAAAAGAGTAGAAAACACATTTTATTTAACCAAAAAAGGGTTTCAGAAACTTTGTTGGTTATATAATTAAAATATGTGTGTAAAAATATTTGAGTAAATCTGGAATCATTGAAATTCAACATTAATAACATTTATTTAATAATTACTATATTTGAAAATATAACTACACTATATACAAATCTATTTCTACATTTAGAAATAATAATCCACTAAAGTTTTTCAATTTTCAATAGTATTCATAAGAATTAATATATTTTGGAAAAGAATCGTTTTTGGAAAAGGAAAAGCAAACAAACAAACCAAAGCAATTTCTTGAAACTACGAATACTAAAATATTCATTCCGCAATTTAGGAGTCATGATATGAATCATTAACCTAATGACCCGACCCGTTCTTATCTGTGGATAACATTATTTGATACTGTAGGAAATGCTAAATACACAGAAACAACAGCGAGTGGGGAGAAACGAAAACAAGGCGAAAAACAACCAGAAACGCAACAAGGACTGTAAAAGGGATAAAGAAAATAAGAACACTGATAACTAGAGAAATAACCGAAACAATAAAAACAACAACTAAAACAGCAACAACAAAAAGAATAACAGCAACACAACAACAACAACTGCTAATAGCATCCAACTAATGAGATACAAGTCAAGCAACAAGAAACCAAAAAAAGAAAGTGTAATAATGGTCTAAGGGCTTTAATTATCCGACGGATATCCAGCGGGAATTCGTTACTAATTATTATGACTAAATCAAGCAAGAACAACAACCACAGCAACAGCAACCATCATAACAATAAAAATAAATGATTAAAAAAATGTAAAGAAGAAATCTTAGATAACTTAACTGAACTAAAGCAAAAGTGGAGAAGAGGCAATGAAGAAGATATGTAAATAAAAGCAGGACTTCATCTTGTTGATCCCTTCCCCTTGCCCAACCAGTATTAAACTCTGTTATGTAAGTATTAAAGAAAAATGTATTTTTTAAGTATAGCAACACAAAATTAATACACGATCTGGTTGTAAAGAGTGAAGAAAAGAGTTACTCAGAGAAGAGACACTCACTCTCTGTTTCTTTTTTAGAAAGACAGACAAAACAGGATGAACTCTCAAATCCAAAACAATTACGTATTCAAGACAAAAGCTAATCTTTAATGAGGATATCCTATTTTGTCCGTGGTTATGTTCTTCGAGAGCGGGAGAGAGTGGAAAAGAGAAAGGAGAAGGAGAGAGAGAGGAAGAGAGAGAGAGAGAGAGAAAGAGAGTGCTGTTAAGTTTTAATAAAATATTTAATATATTCTGCTGTAATAAACGCGTGGGTCACATTTTTAAAACCAACACAGAATGAGTGAGCTCTAGATTATAAGGAAAGGACTGGCGAAGTATTATACAAAAGACACGTCCAAGTGATGTCCTTAAGCGATCTCCAAATCTTGAAAGGATGTGTGTGGGTGATGAAACAAATAATCACTCCTTCTTGAGTACGTTATTGTTTTTGTTTAATACTCCGAGTAGTTGGTGGAAGCTAAGAACGTTTGTTATTGTTAATGCTAGTGATGGTAATGTTGCTGTTGATGTTGCCTCTGGTTATGAGACAACAACAAACAGTCAACATGTCACAAATTTCATTTGTTTGTCTATTTTTTCATTTGTGTTGTTAATTAAAGAAAACTCTACATTTTTTGGAGTTGGTTGAGTTTATAATAAGTTGTTGTTTATGTAATTCTTCTTCTTCTTAAGATGTCATTTTTAGACCTTCATTTATCTGGAAATAAAAACTACTCTTTTCCTAGGTTCACATTCGTAGTCAGATTATTTTGGCCACAAATTTAATTTGAATGCAAACAATAGAAATCACATCACTCTGAATTCCAGTCGCTTGCATTTATTTATGCATACGTGCCTCACAAAAGCCAGCGATAATATTCACAGGACTGTGTTAAGAATAGCAACAACAACCCAAGTAGCACCAGAACTAAACCACTGGTGACTGGTGGATCCACCCCTTTCAACCCTCCTCGGCTGCTCATTCAAGTGATGAATTAAGATGTCCTCAAAATGAAGATCAACGTTGGTCGAGGTCCTCGCCCGTAACTCGTTCATCCGCTTCTTAGCTGCAGCTTGTTTTGTTTAGTTTAGCGATGAGTACACCGCGTTCGCTTCGTCTCTTTCGCACATAAACATCTCATTTCCGTTTATCTATGCATCTATTTGTTCATCTGTTTATTCATCTGTTCATCTGTTTATTCATCTGTTCATCTGTTTATTCATCTGTTCATTTGTTTTTCTTTTTGGCGTTGGAAAAACTGAATTTCAGTGAATTCTTTCAACCCAAAAGCTGCTTATGCATGTACGAGTCTGTCTCTCTGAGCCAGTGCTGCCATATTATTGCACTCTGGCTGACATGCTTCTGTTGTGGGAATAATAAGCTGACTACTCGCAGCAGCTGCTTCAGGGCGGTCTATTTTTGGATCCCTTGCATTAGAAGTCGAAATGAAGTGGAAGACACGGAAGCACACGGAACTCGTACATACTCGCAGTACTTACTTGAGTTACATCTATTGTGTCCTCTGGCAACACATATTTTTGACCTCTGAGTGATTATTTTCTCTTCAAAAAAAGGGTGCATATCTTAACTCCGAACTGATGCTCAGACAAGATTTTCACCGTATTTCATGCATTATTATTGTCAAACTTAATGCGATCTAAAAGAACTCAATGAAAGAGATAGGGAGATAGTGAGAGAGGGAGATACGGAGTGAGAGAGAAATTGGAATGAATGAATCAAGTGTTATAATGTAACATTATTTAACCCATTTAATGAGAGTTGGTCCAAATGTGGTATTGATACACAGTTCATGTCCTACTGACATCCAATGGATATCGTGCTGGTATTCAGTTGGTGTCGAGTTGATATCCAGTTTATTAGAATATCCTTTTAATTAAGGATATAAAGCTTTTCCGATAGAATTCTAACACTTGATTGGTTCAAATGCAATTTCGCTATAAATCAATCAATACAAACAAACTCGCATTTTCACAAACACAGACACACACACACATGCATACATCCCAACACGAGTGTAAATACATTATCACAGTATTTTCTGCTCTCAGACACAATCACTAGAACAAAAAATGCACTCGCATCACATCAAATGCAGTGCAAACAACAAACTGAAAGCGAAAACAAAGAATGAAGGAAAGACTAAAGAACAACAACAAAAAAAGCATGCTGCACCACAGCGGCGATGTTTGTTATCGATGATGGTGATGGAGCAGAAGCAACGCATTTTGACAACAACAAAATTTTGGTGTTACGTGTTGGTGAAATTTTGTGTGTTCGTCTGTTTCCAGTTGTAGAATGTAGTTCATTCGCACATCTCTTACTCATTCCGTTGCTATCGGTCTGTTACAAAATGAATGCTCTAAACTATGTTTGCCCAAACTTATTGAGCTTTCATCAACTTCAGCACTAACATATAACATGCTATACAGCATACAGCAAACTAAGCTCATAACATGCTATACAACATGCGGCAACCTCAACTCGTTGACTTTTCCTAGATTCGCCATTGATTTATCATGGAAGATCTATGATAGATTTCCGGGATAATCATAACTACTCTAATCAATACGAGTATTATACTTATTTAATCTTCTTTATTCACTTTAATTTAAGCATATAAGTTAAAGAAATATATCAAAGAACTGTGGTTAATCGAAAAAGTTTAGGTGTTTCGATAAAATCATACCTTTTTAATTTGTTTTAAGTAATTTATTCTGGTAGAAAACCGAACATTCGCCAGGTTGTAACACAGCAACAACCTAGGAATAAATAAAATAACAGTAACAAAAATAATAATAGTGAAGTTGCTTGGATGATGCTTCTTCTGTTGGTGTTGCTGGCTTCTGTTGGTGTTGCTTCCTGGAGGAACCCGACGAATCCCCGCGATGCAGCAAAGCACTCAGCCGCAGCACGTCTGCAGTCCAGTGAAGTGAAAATAGAAAATCATCCATGATTTGTAGTTGCGAGTAATTTTCGAAAATCACGATCATTTCACATCATCACGTATGTGGGTGTGTGGTGTGTGGGCGAGTGACAGGAAACCATCCTGGTGAGTGGGTGGAAGAGGCGTGGCTGAGCGGTTGCCTAACTTGTTTTCTAACTTCTTCATATAAAGTTCACTGAAGTTGCTGTCGTTGTTGATGCTTGATTGCAAATTGAATTAATGCAGAAATTAATGAAGGTTTTCAATGTTCATAAACGAGGTGGTACAGGGTGCGCCAGAGAACGAGCGAACGAACCAAAATAGCGGAAGCCATGAAGATGAACAGTCAGGCAACTTTACCAACATTCCAGCGGTTTGGCGAAAGCTTGCTTTAGTAGTTGTGTAAATATTTGTTATTCCTCCGAAAGCGAGAGAGAGAAAATAATGGCCAGGAAGGCGAGGAAGGAAAGAAGCAAGGGTTTTGTCAACTTTGCCACTTAATACTGCATGAAATGTTTTCGCGGCACCAGCAGCAATGCAACAGACATACATACGAGCTCTGAATCTGGTACTTTCGACTATGGCGCTGTTTTAAATAACAACAACCGCCATCTATACATCAAGGTCGGGTATTTCTGAGACTACCCTCGTATACATCGATGACTGCCACACATGATTCACACGAATTGAGATGTGTGAACTTTGCATACATTCGGTGGTTAAGTGGTTAGTGGCGATGATAGGATGAGGACGAGGGTGAAGAAGGGAACAAGGTACTTACCATCGTCCTCCAGTTGTACCATCACCATCAAATAAACAGCAAACATCTCAGTTACCTCGATATTAAGTACGACTACGCTTTAACAGACACTCGTCATAATTACTCTAAGCTGCATCGTGCCACTCTCTGCCCCTCCGATCCTGTGTGACGCTACGTGGAACTTCGAAAATATGACGTCCTTGTTTCGGAATTCCAACCGTGTAGTTATCTTGTTAGAAACGTCATCCTTAACGGTTTTATTTTGGTTCATTTTACCTCCATCTCTATCTCACTCTTTTATGTCTGAACGTGTGCCGCTTTGATCCGTGTCGTTGCTTTTGTTTCATTGTTCTGGAAATGAAATTTTAAATATTTATTTATTATTTGTTTATTTATTTAAACAAGTCGGTGGTGCCTGCTTGAAATATAAACACAGTTGTGTAGCTACCAGTCTGGTAACTAATTAACCGAGATAACCAATAAAGAACTCAAGAAAATGGACGATCAAAACTAAGACAATAACGTTAACTAGCACAACAAGTGGGACCATTAAAACCTTGAGACATTAAATGGTGTTAATATAATAAAGTAATATTAATTATTAATAATTAAGCAGAAATATTTCGATGAGGGCGAGTAAAATGCGGGCCCAATGACAATTTCGCGAACACCGACGATTTTTGTAGATATTTAAATATTTAATCAAATTATTAAGTTTACAGGATTGAAATTCAGGTCTTATAAATTTGAATCCTATTGGGACCCAGTGAATTTACTTCAGCCATAGGAAAGGAAGAGCAAAACGTTCTTTACAATGCTTACTCAAATGAATACCAACTGTAATCGGAAAGAAAAGAAGAGAAAGTAATTTAAAAGTGAATCACGGAATCACGGTATTCATTTAATGGAAGTTGCTGAAGTGAGGAAAAGATAGAAGGTACCATCGAGAGGTTTGGATGCCATGGAGAATGCCATGATTTTAAAAAGAAGGCGATACTAAAATTTAATAACACTCTGATGGGGGAAGATGAATAGATAAGTGAGTAATTCAAGAGCTCAGCAAAAGAACAGAACAGTAATTCCGAAGAAGACTCTTTATTCATTAGAAGGAGAAGGAGGAAAAGAAGAAGAAGAAAGCCAATCAAAGAAAGAAGAAAAGGACTCTATATTCATTAAAGATCATATGTGAAGAAGAAGAAGGATAAAAATGGCATAATGGCATGAAGTTTCAGTGTATTTTAGATATTGATCAAAATTGGAATATTATACTATGTGTGTGTATGTGAGCATGTTATAGAATTGAGAGTTTCTGTGTGTGTTTTCTTGTCTAAAATTTAAAGTAATCCAATTTAATTACAGTATTAAGTTGGTTTTTACACTTCTAATAAAAACAACAGTTCTTGAAAAGTGCTTAAAGTTGGTTTCTATTCTGTGGATCTGAAAGGTATGCATTGAAATCGTTTTTCGATTTCACAGCTCAATCAAACTCAACGCCGGCATCTCGGCGGCATATTTTATTGCAATCAGTTAAAATAATATTTTAAAATATTCGCCATCTTTTTTTTTGGTTTTTTCTGTTTTATATAAATGAAATAAATATTTTTCACAACATTTTTCACTGTTTCGCGCTTGAAATGCTTGAAAGTCGAACAGAGACACACATACACACACACTCGTACATACTTTTACAAGTTTTCATGAAAACCAAATAATGTTCTTTGTAAAAAACCTTGTGATGTGTGTGTGAATGTTTTTCTACAGCGTTCCGCCATCGTAGACGTCGTTTACGTTGCACTACGTTATGGAAATTCACAAAAAGTGCATGTAAATAAAAATATTGAATGCTGATGAGGAATCACTATGAAATGCCAACCAAGAAAGCACAACATTTGCTGTTTTACGGAACAAAAAACCGAGTGCGGAGAATAAAAACCAAAAAAAAAAAAATAAACCAAAAACTGGGTTTCAATACATCGCCAGCCACTTTTATATCCAGGAAATTTATATTTTTGGTCAATTTCCAAAAAAAAAAACCAATCAAATAAATGATAACAACAACAATTGATTCTCTTTCGACGAATAACGGTAGTACTCGTAAAGAAACGTCAAAGCAAATAATTAAAAAAAAAAACAAATATGTGAGTATTCAGTTCAAAATATCCACAAATATAAAAATACACGAAATGAAAGCAATACAGAAAAATCATGTACTCAAGTTAATGAATTCTGAAAACTGTCAAAAATGCAAAATAAAGAGCGGAGAGGAACCAACATGGTTTGGAACAAGGAAGAAATTCGCAAATTATTGAAATTAACAATTAAAATTATAATAAATTTAAAAACAATTAAATAAATTGTGCAATTAAATAAGCCAGTAAAACCTAATGTACAATTAGTTAAAAATTATAATGAAAAACTCACAACTGAAATCTTGTTTATTTATTGATTGAACAGCGAAGCGATTCACTTCTCATCTCTTCTCTCCTTCTGTACTTCCTTCCTTTCTTTTTTTCCCCGTTGCTAGAGAGTTTCTTTTACAACTTAATTAATAAAGAACCATTTTTGATCCTGTTGTGGCCTTTTTTCCACTGCTTAACATCGAACATCACCAACAAAAGTTCGACGATGCATGAAACTGTCATGCAATCATGCAGCATGTAGCACATTCCGTCTGTCATGCGTCGGAAGCATAATTAGCCTGTCTCAAAATTAAAAACGCATTAAAATAAGGATAAAAAAAGGAAAAGTGAAACGAACAGGATAAAAAATTACAGAAAAAATTACAATTATTTCACATATAGTAAAGTTGTAAATGTATGTGTGTGTGTGTATGATGTGCGGGATGTCATTCATCCATATCATCGGCTTTCAATCATATCAATGATAGCAGTCAATATTGAGTTGTTGGCTGTATTTTTTCAGTTCTTGCAATGATTCGTTGAGAGGAAATAAAAAAGGCATCAATTGCGAAAAGTCAGTAAAATTAAACAACTCAGTGGAAGTGGTTAAAAAATTAATGAAAAGTTGGTTTTAAATACCGTTTTATAGGTAAATAATGATATATTGTAAAGTAGGTAAAAAGCAAAAAAAATGATAAGTAGAACATCGGATATGTGAAAAAAATAAGAGAAGAAAGTGTTTGTACCCGGAATAAATAATAAAACTCCAACTCAGAGCTCTGTTTTGATACAATTTTAATTAATATCCCCCAAGGAAGCATTCGTCAGATGTGGCGACATCGACGGTAATTTAAAAACTGTTGTTCTGTCACCGCGGAGGGTTGACAGAGCAACGCTGCCGGTGCTCATGGTCATCAAGGCGCCAAATCAACAGCAGGCTGTCATCAGCAGCAACATTTTTGAGCAACACTTCCTACTGTCGCATTGCAGGTAAGCAATTTTGACGACCGCAGCAGCGTTGCCATCTGTTTGACATGACTTCATTGCGAGTTCATGATACAAATGTATATAATTTCGTAAATTTTAAAGAATAAAAATTATATATTTGCAAAAATACATTCCAAGAAAGTGAAGAAAAATTTGTATACTTCGTAACATCTTAAAAAAAATTTAAATAGAAGAATTGAGAAACATATACAGGAAATTTTCAGGGTGGCAGCTTCGTTTAAAGTTGCAAAGTGAAACAACTTAAAGTAATACGCTGTCAGGCGGCAACATAGGGAAACAAATACATTTCAGCTAACATCACCGTCATCGTTATTATGACCATCAACAACGAAAGTACGAACAACAACAATAACCATAACAACAACAACAACAACAACAACAACAACAACAAGAACAACAACAAAAAACAACAACAATAGCAGCAGCTGAATCTCAAACCTCTTCATTTCATTTCATCCTTCAAATTTTATATGACACACGTGATGCTCACATCACTGGCGGCTCTGACTCGTTAGAAAAGACAGATCTGTTGTTTTTCTTATTATTATTATTATTGTTATTATTGTTGTTATTATTATTATTATTGTTGTTGTTGTTGTAGGTACTTCTCTCGTTGGCCAAAACAGCAAATGGCCATGTACAGCATTAATGACACCAGGAACTCAAAAAAAGTAGTCAAAATTACACGAAACAGCGTTACTAAGCAAGAAAAATATAATGATAGAGTGATATAATGATAGAATGATATAATGAAGAAGTCACACGACGTCGTATGATGTGTGAAGAAAAACAGAAAAAAAAATAAATGATGAAGTATGAAAAAGAACGGAGTACTAAAAAATATTAAAAAGATCTGCTGATGTTCTTATATAAGTCATAAAAAATGTATACCAATGAATGAATACTAAAGAATGTAGCGAGGTCGGCTACAACCACAAACCAAGTGCTATATTCGACATGGCCGAAGTTGAGGCACCCTACACCCTCGTGACCTTTACTCATGACCGATTCTTTAACTGAGAACCTTAGATTCTAAGGCTTAGAAGGACATGCTAAAGTGGCCCCAGACAGGCTTCTGGGAACTTCGAATTGGGACTAAATTTGGCAGAAGTAAGGTTATTTTGAGGATGGATAAGAAGGCTCTAAGAAATCACTATGAAGTCATTAAGAATATGTAGAGATTTACTAACCTCAGACATCATGTCAAAGAGTCTTGAATTTCGCACAATAAAATAAACAAATAAAGAATATTTAATGCAATTTTTGAAATTGAAAAGATAATAACATAAAGAAGCAGGTTAGGCGCAGAAAACATGTGAAATAAAATTGAAAATCCTAAAATAACATCAAGGAGAAAAGGATGATTATAACGAAACAATATAACACAGAAGCAATAATAATAAATAAGAATAAATTAAATTTGACTGGGATCATAAAAATGCAAAAACACTCGAGGATGGAGAAAGGCTTCGAAAAATGGCCGCAAACTGCTGGAAATGGAGTTCCAAGGAAGTATATAAATGCTTATAAATGTATAGTCTCTCACACACACACACACACACACACACACATACACACTTACGTACGGAACGAGAGAATTACTGAAGCCACTCAAGACACGTCTTCGGTGCACAGAAGAGTTATTTTCAGAGCTGTGTTAGCCACATTTTCTGGCTAAATAATGCAATTTTTTTAGGCAGCTGTACGGCATGAGCAACAACTACAAAGCCACAGCAACAGAGCAACAACAACAACAACCATAACAATAACAACAAAGAAATGCTTTAAAATTGCTTCAGGCACAGAGCTAGAATGTGATTCATTCGTATTTCTCTCTAAAATGAGTCCTGGAATGGTCTCCCTTTCTTTCCCTCTCTTTCTTTCACTGTCACTCCGTGTGTCTCTTTCCATCGCATTCTTTCAAACTAATCAATGGCAATGAATAGATGAGGACTGAAAAGACAGGGCGTGGCAGAGACATGACACAAATTTTAAAAACAAAGAAAGAGCAGCATCAATTTCAAAGGCAACATGTTGCTTCATCCTGATAACATGTCAGCTTGGAAGGCAATAAAAATTCTAAAATTATGCTCTTTTTCAGCTTTCATTCCCATTAATTTAAAGCTCGTCCATATTTTGATAGCTTTTAAAGTTAAAAGAGTTAATTTTAGAACTTATAAACGTGTTGAATTCAATCTAATAACTAATGAAGCGCTTACGTCGCACATGAAAGGTGCTGAAAAAGTGCTCTTCTGGTGCTTCATAAAATATTATAATGACTTCCTATGAGAATGTTCTCGGGGCATCTAAGATTATTTTGTTTTAATTGATTATCACAAAAACAGGACCGGACAATATCAATTTAGGTGTTATTTTGGGTTAATTACCAGTCAATTGAATTCAGTTGCCTTGCTAAAAGTTAATCTCATTACTAAAACAAATCTGGGCCAAGTCAACAATGTAATTTCCAATCAATAATGTAATTATGCTGAAATTTTTGAGAACATTTCGTTGGAGTGCGTGGAAGTTCGCGATTGGATTCATGCAGTTCCAATGAGTGCAGCAAACATTCGAAACTCACACAACTTCGGGGGTACAGTATACGCAATGATATTTTATTTTCATCTTCCTTCCTTCATTCAATTTCTCTGCTTTGAGTTCATAATTTTTTTGGTTTTAAAAATAAAACTGCTGCAATATTTAATCTCCATTGGAAAATAATTAAACGAAAATAAAAAAAACATTAACAACAACACGCAAAATCATCGAGATTTTAATTGAAGCTACGTGACTGTGAGGCTCCATTAAATTAACGGCTGTTCTATCGACCAATCAGTTAGCTTAAGTGCCATATTCAACACGATGCCTTCTAAAAATCCAAATTCAATGTCTGATTTGGAGTTCTTTACAGTCAGCCCCAGATTTCAACACTTTCGACCACAACGCATGCAAATCAAAGGTCATGAGAATATTTTGCATATTGTTGTTGTTCTTTATTGATGTTGCTCTTTATTGTTGTTGTTCTAATAGTTGGTTTTATTTTAGTTGTAGTTGTTTTGATAGAAGTTTTGGTTTAGTTTACTGTAGCTCTTGTTGTTGTTTTAATGGTTAGTTTCTCTCAGTTCTTGCATACTTTAGCAAGAAAAACCACATCATTTTGTAAAGCTAACACCGCGTCACGTGTGGGTCACGCATGAGTCACGCTTGACTGGGCTTCAATGGTTGCCGTACGTCATCCTCACCGCCTTCATTGCCACCGCTTCGCTCGATTGCGGCTCAGAACCTGACTCAGGCATAATTTTGTGGCTACAAACTAAACAATGTTTTGCTGATTGCAAGTTTTTTTGGTTTTTTTGTTAAACTTTAGTACTTAGTTTTAATTGTTGTTGAAAGTTTTGTTGGGCTCCACTTTTAAATCTGTTGTTCAGTTATTTAGTTTAGTTGAGAAAACTTTTAAGGAACGTCGCTCATTAATAATGTAAGTTTCTTTTAATACTCGTATATACACTAATAATTATGCTAGAGAATAGTTAGAAAAAATGAATAAACATTATTCAAGAAGAATATTTGGTTGTTTTTGTTGTTAGTTTCAAAATTTTTCAAGCTTTTGTTTTTCTGTGTGAAAATTTTGTATAAAAACCAAATAATAAACCACTCAAAAGCAATAATGAGCAAAAATATGAGATCAATACTATTGACAGTAAAACTCGACAACGCCGCAAATTCAATTAAACGCAACTCAGTTCAGATGAAGCAAATGTATTGCCTGCATTTAGGCTCACCGCCAATTAAGCATGATTTAGATGCGAACTAATTAAATTCGATGAATGCATTGGCACGTGTAAAATTTCAATTAAATCATTCTAAATCAGTTTTGAGGATTCAATTGAAGGAGATTCAATTCGATTCGGTTCGCTGGTCGATCGGTCGAGTGCTGTGTTTGCTCTCACCGACCGTCTAAACTAATCATCAAAATTGCTGGTCATTCGTTCGATTTGATGATTGATGATGTGGCAACATTTTTAAAACAACAAAAGAAATTCTGCACATTTTCAGAAGTCGCTGTGTCAACAGTTTGCATTTAAATTACGTTTAAATAACCAGTGATGACAGCAAATTAGAATGAAGCAAAGTAAATAGAAGGGATACAAGGGAGGCACACACGCATTTGTAACTGTAAACATAAAGTACACAACCTCATTCAGGTGGACAAAATTAGTTACACAAGTTTTTAGGAATCGTTTTGTTTGAGTTTTTTCGTTATTGTCATAGAAATGTTAGACATTTTATAAATAATAGTTTAATAATATATGTTTAAAGTGTGAACATTTTGAGTCAAAACCGTCGCTTCATCGTTCTTCAGCGGAAATTTTAATCAACGTCGAAATAAAGCCTCTTCGATGAAGGTCAACACTTCCCCTTTCTTCCCCTTTCTTCTCCTTTCTTCTCCTTTCTTCTCCTTTCTTCGCTCATCGAGTACGCCACGCATTCGCTTGACTTTTTTGTTTGTGTTCAGTGCTGCCAATCAATCAATCAGTTTCATTCAAGTTTCATTCAATATTGAACTTCAGCGAAGCCATGAAGTGCGCCAGTTTTGTGCTTTTTGTTTTGAGTTGATTAAGCTGGGTTTTTCCGAAAAACAAACTCAAATCCAAAAACAAAAAAGAAAAAAGAAAAGGAAAAGAAAACTTTTTGCTTACTTTGCATGTGGTGAAAAGTTTGCAAACAATTTTGAAACATTTTTGTGAATAGTATTCCTTTTAAATTTTTTATCTTGCACTCTTCCAAGTTTAATTGTTGATTTGGAAGCCAACAGATTTTGTTTTAGTTTTCTGATGAAGAAACGCAGAAGAAATTCATTCTTTTAGAAACGAAACTTTTTCTTTCTTTATTTTATTCAAGTGATTCTTTAGCTGAATTGAATTTATTATTTCTTAAATATATCAGATTCTCACTTTAATAAGGCAGTGCATGTTATTTCAGTCAACAGCAGGGTTAATTATTGTAGTTGCATAAACATTGCATGGACATGTGTATGTCCTGAGTTACTAACATAACTCACATAAAAGCACATGTCGATGTCTTCTTCTTGTTATATGAGAGTATACAGTATACTGTTGTTGTTATATTTTTGGTAAAATAAACGTTTTAATTGCAGTCACAACATGAAAAACTCTACAGAATGCTCAGAACTTGTCTTTTGAGGTTATGTACTTTAAAAAATGGAGATTGTGGGGGAGGAGGTGGGAGGTTGTTCTAGTTTTGGCGAGTGTGCAATGGAAGAAAATATAAAACTGCAAATAAAGCTAAAAATTTCAATTTGAACAGCTGCAAAACATTAATTTTAATACACTTTCTGAATGTAGAAAGGATAAAACAAGATGGCAAGAAAGCAAACAACATACCGGAAAAGATGCGTAAAACAAGCAATAAACTAACAACAATTCCAACGAAGACTCGGACTTATCTCTATGCACTTAATAGGCCAAACTTTATTAATAGTTACTAACATACAGACTAAATTGCATGCAGTCATGCTAACAACATCCTGTGATGATGTTGCTGATGCTGTTGCTGAAGTTCTTGCTGATGTTGTTGCTGCGGTATAAATTAAATAAACAAAGAAATACTAAAAATATAAAAAACTCTCGGAAAGCTCCTTTGGCAAACACAATTAACACACATAAACTACATACTTGTACACAAGCACTTCGAAAGCCACTGCACCCATTAAAGTACCCAACGAGGAAAGTAAAACACCCATAAATTCTTAACCATCTGTTGCCCAATCTTATAGATAATAATATATGAAGTGTGTCGTTTGGAAAATAGAGAAGCTCTTGTGTCTTTTATTTGAAAATAGTTTCGTAAATGAATATATGTTAATATATTGCGGACAATATGGAAATTTCGCCTCATCCATTCCACTCCACAATGGGTTGGTGAAAGGCATTAGAAGTGCAATAATCATGCTAGATACTAGCAAAGCCTGCGATTGGGCGAATTGGCGAAACTACATGAAGTCGTGGCCACATTTATGGACAGCATTTATGAGTATCACTACGAGTATGCTGTGCTTTGAGAAGAGTTTCTATTGAAGCAGCAGAAATACATAGGTTCAGGAAGGATTCGATTTTACTCATCCTGATTTCTCTAAACACTCTTTATTTCAGTTACATTGAGATCTCCAATTTCAATTTCATTTCTCATGAAGAAATGTCCAACTAATGATAATCAACTCAGGAGTGTATTTAAATCAAGAATTCCTTGAATTTGTTTGATGGAAACATTTTAAATTTAATGTTTAATTTTATTCATTTAATTCATCAACCACCACGGCTTATATTATATTTTCGAAAGAAAAGCCAGACAATTACAACAGAAGAGAGAATAAACAACAACAACAACGACAAAAACAACAACGAAAACAACAACAACTGTCGGTAATCCATGCATAAACTGCTTATTAATCTAATTGGATGGCGTTGGTACCGCGTTAAGCTACTTCCTTGCCTTGAAGGTTGCGCTTTATAGAGTTACACACATGAACCCATATAAATATTTACACACAAACACACAAATACCCTCTCCTCTATCTCTTTCTCTCTCTTTCCCTTTATTTGCTCCACATTTTCTTATCCTTGACATCAACTCAAGCTACAAGGAAACTGTTACTTGTTGCAGCCTCTCATCTTTCTACAGCGCTTCAGTTCGTGGCTGTCATTTTGTGTATCTTCTTGCTATTTATTTACTCCACTTAAGAACGCGATCCTCCTTCTACATCCTGGCATGTCCTTTAACATTGATGTTGGTTGTCTCCTCCTTCGTTGGTTGAGCTCCTGCACGTTCTGAGGTCGCAAAGGAATTCAATGAATGAAGTTTTGAATTTCATTTAATTTTTGCTTTTCTGTTTCTTTTTTGTTTGTTTAAAATTCACCGAACAACATGTTTGAGCAACAGGATATCATGAGATTGTCTGTGTTGTATTTTGTTTTTATTATTATAATTGTTCTTGTCATTTGTTGCTCTTCCGACTTTCTTCTTGCTTCTTTGATTGTTTACTTGTATGTTTGTTTCTTTCCTTAAAGAATGTTTTTATTTTGTGTTTCAGAAAAGATGCCAAATGAAAACTGAGTTCATTCAAAACTCGACTAAAAGTCTTTGAACTTTGTTGCTATTTTTTATTGAATGTCTTCATGGGGAAAAATTGAAAAAGAAGCAAAAAGGGAATAAGAAGCATTTGTGTTAGCGAAATATCTATGCTTTTGACCATATAGATTTTCCCCCATATACTTCTGTAACACAGCGAGATACATTCGGAATAAACACACACACACACACAGACACACTCAGGGACACACACACACACATACACCTACGCACATATATTGTACTCGTATGTGTGTATATCTCACACAAATCTAATCAAAGCACGGCTTCTATTCCACTAAAATAGACACAGGAGACTTAATTAAAATCTCTGTGCACAAAATATGTGCATAAATACTAATTTTGAATATTGTGTATATATGTATATATAGTGTTTAGTAGATACAGTATGGTATAGTACTGGTGAATACACTATATTGATAGGTATATTGGTGCCTATACACACGTTCATCCGTATTTAGTAATGTACGTAAAAATGTATGTCGCTAATTAAATCTAATTTTAATCTAGTTGATTATTCTATTAATAAACATTTTTGTTCTTGCCGCAGTGTAATTCGCTTGCCACTGGAATTCGCTTAATTTTGGAAAATTGGTTCATATTAAATTATTAATATATTAAATGAATTTGGAATTTAATTAAGACATTTTGCGAAGGAAAATTTTAAATAATTTGCATTTAAAATCCTTTAATGTAACATAATAATAAAAGTTTAACATAACCTGTAACATCTATTATAATACAACCATTCTTAATTCTTCTGAGTAGAATTTTAGCCAAACTAATAGATTGTGGAGTGCATATGGAGGTGTTAAGGAAGTCTGGGATCCCTCTCTCAAGTTCTGGGCCCCTACGAAATATTTTATGTTACTTTTTTAAGACTGAATGCCTTCTTATTTAGTGGTCTTCCGTTACTCTCTAGATTCTCAAACCATCCTCCTTCTATGTGTTATATAAAAAGTGTGATATAAAAAGTACCCGAAGTTGGTTATCGTTGGAAAAAGACTACTATACAATAAACACAAGATTAAAGAGAGAGAGAGAATTAGAGAGGAAAGCGAGGCAGAGAAGGTGTCACTGAGAATAAAGCAGCTTATGAAACGTATGAGTAGATAATGCAACTAAGTTTAGTTGCTAGCATAAACTCATTCCTAATTAGCACGAAGAATGACTTTACTGACGTGATTCTTGCACTCGCACCATCTCGCTATCTCACTCTACCAGCTCTTTCACTCCGTACTTTGAGGACTCTGCTGCATCGCTATAATTAGTTTCTGGCAGGGTAGAGATTAATTTGCACTCTCCCCTCTCCACAAGCAGATATACCACACAAACACACACACATATATTCGAGTATATATGCATACTTACATATATCAAATAGGCATATACTTCTAAAGTATATACGTTTTACGTTCCATACTGCAGATATTGTTTCTTACTTAAGTTTGGGGAAACTTAAGCGAATAAATAAAGTCAGTCCTTCAGAGTTTCAAAAACTCTGTCAACAATGAGGTGGGAATAATTTTAGACTGGAACGTGACTGAGTTTCTAACGTTTGCATTATTAAGGTTTGCACCTTATCTAAGGTTTGGTCTTCGCTTTTTTTCTCCAAGAATTAAGTAATAAATCTTTTCTAAACAAAGTGTTGATCTTCAAAATGTTAACTTAAAGTTTTATTATACCCTCTGAGACTCTGAGTCTGAGACTGCTCAGTTATGAAATGGAAACATACTATACACTAAAGAACTATAGAAAAAATATGATAAGAGTTGGCCAAGTAGTTTGACATAATAAAAACATATAACTATATTCCGAATTATAGTTAAAAGTGGCTCAATTGGAAAAAAATAGGTCTCTCTCATGTATTCAGGTGTCAATTAATAAACTCTTCACGATGTGGCACCATCAGCAGTGAATTCTTCTTCCGATTGACGGGGTCTCAGTGTAGTTTTGATTAATTTTAAAGTAATTGATTTCTTATTTCATGCAGTTTATGCAGCTCTTTCTTGATTGAGTCCTTCAGGTTCTCCTCAGAGAATCTCGGGTGACTTGTTTTTTTGGTGGGTTTGGAGTGTGGGTGTTGTTGTTGTTGTTGCTGTTGCTACTTTCATTTCATTGAATTCCCAACGATTCGTTTCGTACTTTTTCCGAATAACGTGCGAATATTCTTCTCAATTTATTTCGGTTTCTTTTTTGTTTTGATGTTGATTTTTTGAGTTCATATCTTGAACAATGCAACGTTCTCGGATCAATTTGAAAGGATTTTATTGCTTTCATTAATTTCTATAGCACTCAATTTTGAATCGTTTTGGTTTCACTTCGTTGGTGAATTTTTTCGAAACAAGAACAAGAAAACGAAGAGGAAGAATGATGTTATCAATATCAAAGCGTTGCTCAAGTAAGATGATGCTCTGGTGATTGTTATGTAGCATAACTGATGGTGTTACGGTGCTTTTATTGTTGTTTATGTTATTCTTATTTTGTTGCTGTTTACAATACCATCGATGGGGCCTTAGAAGTTACTTAAAAGTAAGTTTAAAGATGAGTTCCTGTTTATTTAAACAGAATATATTTTACAAAAGGATGTAAAAAAGAAATCAAACTCTTTCTGTGGAGGGGGAGGGCAGGAGTCCAGAGGGGGGGCTGGGACAATTACGATGTACAAGGTAGTGTATGTGTATATGTTAAAAAGAAGAATAATAAATAAATAACTGTACCGAACAAATTGATTACGTTGTAAAAAAATCCCATGCTATTTTAGCTCGAGCACCATAAATTCAAGGATATGGAGGAAAACTTTAAAGGTAAAAAAGAAGAAATACATGTAAATTTTTACAGCTGCTTTGAAAGCTTTTCACGCTATACACACACACACACATACACACACACATATAAATATACTCGACGGTACACAGTTCAACACATGTACATTTATTAACATCTTTTCATACGACGTGATGAACTTTTAATATTTTTATATTCCATAAAAAGTTACATAATAAATAATGAAAAAAATACCAAATAAAACAATGGAAAAACCACCGGAGCTTGAAATGCATTCATTCATTCATACATAAAAAAATAATATGTTATATATTACAATAAAAAATAGCAAGTAACAAGGAAGAAGGGAATAAAAAAAGTCAAAAAAAATAAGACCAACTCTGAAAAAAATGTCACTGAAAAAGAAAAAAAGAATAAAAAACATTTCGTTGTCACGGTTGTTTTTTTTTTGTCTCAGGACCGAATATTTTTGTGCTATTTTGATATATAGTACATACATAATAATATCGTTTTATGCTGTTGTTTAAGTTATTCTTTAATTCTTTTTTTCTGTTAACGTGTCTACATTTTAGAAATAATAAATACAAAACTCCGAAAAAATGACACAGTTACAGTAACTCACATAAACACAGACACTGACACACACACACATACTCACACAGAACCCATACAAAAAAGGACCTGTACATAAAAATAAAGACATATCCACCGCCTGTGAGTTGTGTTTTTATGTAAATTTAATAAAATGGTTTAATAATTTAAAGAAATGCTTACTACAAACCATGAAATGGAGTAACTGAAAAATTATTTGAAGGTTGTCACCGATGCCGACGTCGCTGTTGAAGACACAACGATGACATGATATAAGCCTTTGTTGTTTCTTTATAGTCTCTCTTTTGTTGTTGTTGTTGTTATATTTTTGTTAAAGTTTACGTCGGTTATTTATTCATGTTCATTTTATCATCTTTATTTATATAGCATCCAGTATCATATCAACTGTGTTTGTGTGCGTGTATCTGTTGATGTATTTACTACAATTTTTTATCAGCTCCTCGCTTAGAAGTTACCACAAAATACACGCAAATTTAGGAGACATTACTTGTGTATGAGAGACGAGTACATACACAAGCCAATCGATCAATCATTCGGTCAAAAAATTCGCTGTAGGCTAGTAACGTAATTTTATGGGTGAGAAGGTGTCAATGTGTGTGTGTAGGTGTGTGTGGGTGTGTTCTTAAGTGCTACTACCGTTAGACACACTGATGAATTACTACAACAATGATTTACTACAACACACGAGACACATCTTGACAAACATTTCGTCTTAATGATGTGTCTGGGTTCATGTTTGACTGCTGAGGACAGTCAAGATAACGTGTTAATTTATTTATTATATTTCTGTGTATGTATGTGAATATCTGCGTGAGTATGTATATAGTATAATATATACATAGGTATGTACGAGTATATGTGTGTATTTATTTATCAGTGGATGTTCTTTTGTCTATGTTTGTAACAATTAAATACAAATCCATTGTAATTGTTTACCATGTCTCGTCAATCATTATGTCTTTGCAGAGATTTTATAATCTTAGTTCGCTTTTGTAGTTGTTGTTTTTGCTGTTGTATGGTAATTTATTACTTCTGCCTCTTTCTTTGTTGTACACTTTATATTATGCTGACAAGATTATTCAATTGACAGGAAAATTTAATCTATTTAAAAAGCTTATCATCATGTTATGTAAGTGTTGTTGGTAGATTGCGGATAACTCGCAACTTGTAAGTCAAGTAAAACAAGATTTTTAATGTTATTTAACAGATTTACATTGATTTTACTTAAAAAGGTAAAGAAATGTCTAAATAATTAATTTGATTCATTTATGGATTTATTTATTATTGATGTAGTTTTTTAAATGAGTTTATTGTCAGTTTTAGATTGTTTTTATATTATTGTTTCCTTTTTCGTATTGTAACACAAGTAATTGAAGTATTTGAATGTCCTTGAATAATGAAACTTCTTCTACACTGCAGTCAAATATTTTTTCCCCTTTTTAATAAATAAATAAATTTATTTATACAGTTTTTTCCATTTTACATCCTTTTATCGTTTTTCTGTGTGTTACTATTTTTATTTATCTTTATTTGTCTTTTATAATATTCGAAGCAAAAAAACTCTGTCCTTCAAATCTTCTGAAGAGTCTGTGTGTCTATAGAAAAACAGAACACAAACCAAGTAAATTAATTAATTAGTCCCGAAGGAATTTTCATTAAAATTTTACCACAAACAAAATATTCGCAAATTAACTTAACTCAAGTGAAACGACATCCTAACGGCAACGCATTTGCAACGCTTCGTCGATTATCACTTCAGTAATGGACCAAATTTTAGTACCAAAACAAGAACAAAAAATAACCAGCCATAAAAATATAGAAATAAAGAAGAAAACAGTGTGTATTTTTCAGAGAAGAGGTTTTATCATAACCACAAGAACAACAGCCAGAAAATCAACAACAAAACAAGAGTAAAGGATAAAAAGTGGAGAGTGAAGAGTAGAGAATAAAAAATCAGGAGTAAAGGATTGTATAGTGGAGAGTACAGCGTTGAGAGTGAGTAGATTACAGATCTCAGAGGAGAGTTCTTAAAATCTTTGATGGTATGTTAAAACCATTTGGTACACGTAATGTGTTGTCGGTCCCTTGCCGAAAACAAAGGACATGGGATTTGGAATCAAGGACGCTCCGAGGCCGGAGTGATTTCGAGCAGCACAACTTTTGTTTCACTCGATTTCAGGGCGTTTTCTAAGTTTTCTTTTCAATTCATTCTGCTTTGTTGTAAGTGCTATCAGAGGGCACAAAAACCGAGCAACAGGATCTGCATCAGCTTCAGAAATGGACGGTTGACCTGCCTGTATATCTGTTTAACTTTCTATTCACTTGAAAACCAACAACTACAACAACAACAAGGACATTTAATCTGACTAGAATCTTTTTGAGTCACTTTTTGGTGTGTAAATTCATCAGATGAAGTGGAAAATTCTTTTTATCCAACTGAAATGATTTCGAAAAACAAAACAAAAACCAACAACACAAAGAAATGTCGAAGAAATAATAAAGGAGAGGCATGAAAGATGAGAAGAAAATAGAAGAGGGGGGTGGTAGGGGTGAGCGGGGCGAAATTTAATGAAAAACTTGGGTTTTTTCTATTTGTAAGAAAACCAAGAACGAAAATGAGAAACTGGCTGAATTATTATAGGTGATATTGTGTTGTTGTTCTTTAGAGAAGGAGTTCGCAATTTTAGTTTTTCTGTTTTTTAAATTTCTGTTTTTAAAACTCCATCAAGACTGTGTTTTAGTTTTAAAATTCAAATCAATGCAATTCGAAAGTTTGGAGTCCATGAAATCAGGGTCCTTTTTTACGTAGTTCAAATATTTTCTTATAAAGTCATACTTCTTCGCGATCTTCGTACTTTTCTTCTTCCTTTTCTCATTCTTCTTGAAAAAATAGCAGGTTTCTCGCGGGTTTTTACCAGGAAGAGTTTTATCAATTTTTTATTCATTTTTTAACAATTTTTCCACCATTTTTTATTTTGCTCCGTGAGTGAGAACAGAGGTCGTTTATATTAAAAAAGATCTCGTCTTTTAATGGATGATAAACAGATGAGTTAATGTAAGGTTGATGTTCATTTTAAAAGCTTTCATCTTGATTTCCATCCTTTCGCTTTATCCTTCTTTGTCTCTCGCTCGCGCGCGCTCTCTCTCTCTCTCTCTCTCTCTCTCTCTCTCTCTTCTCTATCTTTTTCTCTCTGGTTATTTCAGGTATATTTTTCTCTACGATTCACATTTATAGATGCACTCGCTGAAGTGGAAAATTTATCGACATGAATGCAACGCCTCTGATATACATACAAGATGCACACACACACACATCCTCATACACACACACACACACACACAAATTTATCTATAAGACTACATACAGTCGTAGGTATGTTCATCGTACATCCGCTGCTTTTAAGCAGCTTATTATGCACTTTTATGTTATTTTATATTATTTTATGTTATTCATTGACAGGATTTGAATTGATTTTTATTTCTAGAGAGTTGCAAGTTTAGGCGAAAGAATTTACACTAAAAAAGTAGTAAAAAATGCAATCGAAAACCCTCGTGGCGAGAACATTTTCTTTAAAAGATACTAAAAAATAAAAAAGAACTTAAAAACGCGTGTCACAAAAAATCAGGAGCTAAAAAATTAAAAACAGAATGAGTTTTCACGATAGCCACCCTGTTTTGAGCATTCGTTCATGTGGCACGTTCTTCTTTCCAGCGGTTTTCATTCATCTCTTTTATTTTGCAGCAAACTGTTGCATCGCCGCGCGAAAAGTGCTGCCAACTCACAGCAGCAACAGAGCAACATGTCGGAAAGTGCTTCTTGAGTGCCACTTAATGTTGATATTTTTATTTAATTTAACATTCTGCTGCTTTTGCTGATAACGTGATAAAAAAAGCAGTGAAAAGAAGGGATGAAAAAAGAAGAGAAGAAAAGAGAAGGGGAGGAAAAGGAGAGGATAATAAAGAAGAGGTAGAAAAAGTAGAGGTTAATAAAAAACACATTTAAAACTTCAAGAGACGTCACCAAATAAAACGCTTTTAACTGGGATCATCTTCAAAAGGAAGAGAATAAGAAAAATTAATAAATAGGAAGTTTTTTTATTTTTATCAACACTAATATTAATTTTTAATTTAAGCAAAATTAATTTTATTGAGCTTATTAATTATCTTAATGTAACTTGGAAGCAATTTGTTGCTATGACGCTTGTTGTTGCGTTGTTGTTGTTGTTGTTGAATTGTTTTTGTAGTTGTTCTTGTAAAACGCTTCTTCCGAAATGCAACAAATTGAAAGCACAATAAAAGCTCATTAAGTCAAACATGTTGCAAACACTAAAAGGAAATCAATACAATTAACACTCTCATTCATTCTCATATACATACATACATATAATATCTACAGTCATGTGTATGTATATATAACCCTAAACACATTATTGTCGAAGTGTTTGTGTCCACTTGTGTATTTTAGTTTATTGTTTGTCCTTCAGATTGACCAAATTTGGAAACTTAATTAACCACAAAATGCCTGAAGAGCTCCGCTTTGGACCAAATTGAAGAAGATGCACTTAATTACAATCAGCAGAGACGACAGACGAAGCGTGGTACATCAGCGTACGTGTTACACTGAAATAATAGTAATTTAATTGATAAATAAATCGGAGGGCGAAGAAGAAAAGAAAAGAAATTTATTTATTTATTGAACACTGATTTAATACAAATATTTATTGATATTAAAGAATTTGGAAATCCTTTTGAATTTTAGTTTTGTTCTGTTTTGTTTTTAAGACTGTAGATTTTAATTTGTAAAAATGTTGTTTTTATTAAGAATAACGAGACATGAGTGTAGATAGTAATACATTTCAGCTGTATTAAGTGTCTGTTCGATGTACACATACTTATATACACACACACACACAGACACACACACACCAATACACTGATATATAAATAACCCACGTTTAGATGTTGTATTTTGTACGAATTCCTTTCGCTGAATAACTGCTGATTGTAACAATTAACGATAATTAGTGGGCGCCTTTAATGAAGTTGATGCTATTGTTGTTGTTGATGTTGTTGTTGTTGGTTTCGTTTCCTATCTTATTGCTTCTGCTGCTCTTTTGTTGTTGTTGTTGTTATTACAGCTTGTCAATTAATACTCATTTGTTTTAAAGACATTTTAAGTAAGTATTAAAATTTAGTACCAACCACATGGCATCCACTACTGGGCCCTCCCTCTTCACTTCTCCCTCCACCCTCCACCCTCCTCCCTCCAGGCTCCTTCCTTCTTCCATCGACTGCCAACTTTGCGATGCGGTTCGTATTATTATTGTTGTTGCTGTTGTGCTGCCACAAAATAATAAATTAATATTCATCAAATTTTGTGTTTTTTAAAAAAAAGATTACACTTGAAAAGTGCTGTCAAAATCAATTGAAATTGAAGCTCACGTTAATGTTGAGTTGAAGTTGAAGTTAATTTAAACCAGACACAGACACGATACTGAAGTGTAGCTAATGAATGACAGTGCATTAATTAATTTGTTGTGTTTGTTGTTGGTTTTCTTACTCACTATTGAATGCTTTGGTTCTTACTCAGTATTACATGCTTTGTCTCAATTTTTAATATAAACAATATTTTTATTAATGTCTCCACATCTATTCTTTTCTATTCGGCCGAAGCTGCGCTACGCTCCATAAACGCACGAGTATAACACAGAAATGGATGGAAATACTTTTCTTGCCATGACACAGAAAAGTTTATGCAATAAATTAACTTTTGGCTAATGCAAACGAACGAATTACGCGAGAAACTCCAGCAAACACCTGAGATAAATCATTAGATTAGCAGGGAAGCAGAGAAGCAGACGAGCTCCAGCCAGTAGAAGCTACTGTAGCAGAATCAAAGACAGGAGCAGCGACAGACGACGCTGGAGACACATTCTCTGAAATGTGAGTCAGAAGGAGAACACAGAAAGCAGCTTAGAAGACAGACGACAGACACTGATATAGTAGACTATCATAGTGTTGTTGTTATTATTAATATTGTTGTTGTTGGTGTCGTTGCTATTTGTATATGTGTATGTATGCTCTTGTGTCATCTGAAGTAACTCCTGTAAAGAATGTTCTTGTGACAAAAAAAATTTATCGTCATTGTAGAGCGACATCTTAATGATGACTTGTGAGAAATTACCGTTATAGCTGTGGTAATACGAACATCCCACATAACGGTATTTTCAAGTTTTTTTTTTATTTGACTTACAACGATTGACGTCTATATTGGAATAACTGTTTTTCACTATATACGATATATAATTTGTCTAGGATTTAGAAGGATTTTTTCTCGCTTTTTCTTTTTTTCTCTCTTGTTTTCTTCTTTTTCTGTTTTTCTTTTATTCTTATTTTCAAAGTCAGACAGATAATTTTGTGGATTTTATTTTTCTTGGTGCTTTTTACAGTGAAAACTTATTGCAAGCAATTTTTCTATTTTGTCTTCAGCGAAAAAATAAATTACATGACACTAAATTGGACAACAAAACCTAAACAACATTCATTGCCACAGATTGACGTCTAAATATCATTGACAAATCCATGCTAAGATTTCTCCCATCAGAGGTAAACATTTATAATTTTCGTATCTGCTTTAAATTTCTGTTTCTGCTAAACTTTTATTAAAAATTGTGTAAGAAATCGATTTATTAAACTAAAACAGAATGTTTCAGGCGATTGTTGTTGTTGCACTTAATTTAATTGAATTAAGCTAGTTCTGTAGATTTAAAACACATTCTGTCATTAGGAAATTTCAACAGAATTCTATGCTTAATATTTAAGTACATTCTCAGTTATAATATAGATTAGATTATCTTAGTTCCAACCGAAGATAACCAACTAAAATTATTTAGTTTATTACTATTCCACAGATACTCGTATATTATTCAGTAGAAACTTCTATCAATACACACATTCAACACACATCGAGTTCAACAATTAGCATTAATCTTGTGATCGTAATTGCAGTTTAATTACATTAAAATACATCGTTGATGCAGAGGGCCGTGAAGTGGAAATTGAAGTGGATTGAAATGGATCGAAGCTATGAAAATTTATCGTTCTTATAATGTTAATTGTGTGTTTAAAGGTTGGAGAAGAAGAAGGAAGGAACTAAGCTAAAGAAACAAGAGTTGCAAGAGAACTTGATTCCTGATTAGCTATGAAACAATTGTAGATACAATACAGTTGTCTCTCGTAGGTAAGTAACGTAGGTAAGATAGCACCACATCACATCAAATCAATTTCATTTCCAAATCAATTTCAACGACTCAAGTATTCAAACGCTGACTTTCAGTAATTAACTCGGTGTTGATTACACATTCAAGTGACCTCTTGCCTCTCCGTCTGGATAATAAAACTTCTTCCAGAAATTTTTTACATCTTAATCTACAACTCACCTTGGTGAAAGAATTAATCTTGAGTAATCTTTCGCCATCTTAATCTCCAAGTGATCTTATGTATCAAGAAATCTACCCTGTTCTACTACCCTCTTGTCTATTCCTCTCGACTCTTCTCTACTCTTCTCTGCTCTTCTCTACTCTTTTCTTTTCTTCCCTACTATTCTCTACTCTTCTTTATTCCACTTTTTTCTGCCTTTTAACAATGCGCTTGTCACCTGGTATTGCTATTTACCAGATTCTTACGATTTTATGTTATGCAATCAATAAATAAGTTTTCACCTGTCACCGTGACATTTCAATAATTCGATATCAGTTCGAAAATCTGCAAATCATAAAGTAAACTCAAGAAAAAGAAATCTCAGCCAAATAGAAGAAAAATGTTGAAAATTTCAATTTTAGTCTCGATTTCTTTTCTATTCTAACATCTGTGATAGAATGTTGTCATTTCTCTGTTATTATTTCAATATTTTCTTTTATGTTTTTTGTTTTATTTCCTTTGTTTTCTATTTTGTTAGAAAACGTTTCAGGTGAAGCAACGTGACATGATGTGGCATAATACACACAATAAAAAATATGCAAGGTGTTTGTTAAATGAAATGTCATCAAGGAGGATTCGTTGTCCTTGCTGTTGTTGTTGTTCTACTATCGAAACCTGTTCGGCATCGTCAAAGTTAGGAACTGAAGTCAAGTTAAAGGGATTGAGTTTTTAGTTAGGTATGTATGTATGTGTGTATATTAATACACAATTCTGTATTCTTTTCCTCAAACTAATCATTTAAGTTGTCTTGTAAAAAGTTCTACTTTTTCTAAAGAGATAAGATAACCATTGATAGTATGTATAAATGTTATGCTATTTTTTGCTCGTGTGTTTTAGAATTTTAGCAAGAAGGTTAAGAAATATTTTGCTTTTCTTTCGCAAGGTTATTAAAAGAAAAACGTGTTTCTAGGATGGTGATCTTTACTCTGATAAGAAACAACACACATACAAATACACACATATATTCATCCCCTGCAGATACTTCAAATACTTTTAGATATACAAATACTTATCTCTTAAATGAATTCATGTCGATCACATAAATATATCGATACTTAAATATAATAGGAAAAATTACAAAAACCACGTTATTTCTAAGAAAAAGAAGAAGTGAGAAAAAATACACGTTTGTGGTTCGGTTAAAGAAGAGGGAAGAAAGAAGAATAAGCAAATGATAAGCATACAAATAACATCAAATTGACTGGAGAAAGGAAAACAGAAGATGAAGAAGATGGCGAAAATCCATAAAATCAAAGAACCTGCAGGGTTCAGAGTGAAAAAGAAAGCAGGTCCTCCGAGTGAGGACTCCATCCATCCTTACAGCCAGTCAACCAACCAAACAACCAACCAAACGAACAACTTTTCATGCGGGCGTTTTATCATGATTGAAGGTCATGAGTCCGCATACAAAAAATAAAATACGTAAATTTAACTCCGAGCTCCATGCAGCTTAAGCACCCAGATACTTTAGATTTATCGTGTTTTATTTATTGTTTGCTTTTTATGTACACATGTCGGAAGGCTTGTTTTTATTTGCTCAGACTTCACAGGGTAAAAGCATCATGTATTTGAATTTCGAAAGCCTTTTTTGTATCCTAAGGAATACGAGGGTTGTGTCGAGATCTGTGTCCAGTGTAGACTGTTCTTTTTTATGATTTTGTTGGGGTTTCTTTTCATATTTTTACCTTGAGCCTTTATTGACAATGGAACCAGCAAAAGTCCGATAAATTAGGTTAATGTAAAGGTCTCTTAATCTTTATATACTTTTCCAAGACTTCCTTATAAAGTTTTCCAACATAAATCAAGGCACAAATTAAATACGATTTCAGTTCGAAACGAAAGTCAATCATCGCCATGACCATAATTATAATCACGATTAGCTTCAAGTTTACCATCCACACCATCTTCATCGTCATCATCATCATCATCATCGTCATCTCAGTCGCCAGCTCCATTTCCTTCATCATCAATTTGAAATGTTGAACCGAAGTTCAGTCACCATTCATAACACACGAAAAATAAGTGGATTGCATTTAAGTGGCAGCACTTGAATGTTCCACATCACTCTTAGCACTCACTTCATGGTGGTCCGCTGCCATGTCACTCTGCCCTCGTCCACTCTGCCCTCAACCAACCTGCAACATGTGAAATTTATTGGCAACAAAATAATTCCGAGCACGTTTATTTGATTATATTAACGCGGAAGTGGCAGCAATGGCAGCAGTATAACGGTATCCAGGACCCTCGGAGGACAGCAAGAAACAACATAAAAAAAACAAAAGACAACCTGCAGGTTGTTTACTTGAATCTACTGCTTGTACGATACGCGTTATATTTTTCCTCATTTTCATTATCTGATTGTCATCTTCCTCATCTTCTCCTTCTTCTTCTTCTTTTTTTTCTTCTTCTTCTTCGTCTTCTTTGAGGAAATTCGGTGGCCCGCATCTGCTTGTGAATGCGAGGAAGCGGCGACACACGACAATCCACGAGAGAGTCACAAAGCTGCAATTTTTATTGGGACTCAAGGTTTTCTCATCGCCGAAGGATATTCCGAAGGATACTTCGAGAATATTCATTTTTGGATGAATTTGTTTTGTGGAGTAAAAGGAAAAAAGTCACAAATACTGAGTGGGTGACTACTCAGTAATGCATTTAAATTATTCAGTACTGTATTCATTTAATAAATGCTAGTTAAATAGCTTATTTGATCAGTTTTCTATTTTTTTTACAATCTAAAAGGTAACATTTTCAATATCTAATGTCAAATAACACAAATTTCAATATCTTCTTCATCATAAATAACTAACGCAGCCTTTAATTCAATATAAAGGATCTAAAATAAAAAGAACCTAAATTAACTTAAGTGGGGTATAATTAAGAGTTGCAAGTCTGTAAATTCAACATTAGGTAGCTCTTTCTTCTTCTTCTCCTTCATCTGTTTCCTGATTAAAGGACTTTTATTATTACCACAGACAAATACATCTTTCTGAACCTTACAAAGCGACATCTTTTGCAATTTTTTATTGTGTTTTCCTGTAATTAAAGCTTCAAACCCTTAAAGGAAGCACAAAACAACCACAATTATAATTGTTTAAATTTCCGAAATTAAGAGCGGCCTATTAAAAGAGGGCCTCTTCTAATGGGGCATAAAACTTAAATCCCGACAAAATAAATCCTGATAACAAGAGGAAAAAAACACTCGAAAGCACACACACACACACACCGAGATACAAACACAAAAACACGCCCCTGTACATTTTTACACTATACAAATCTCATACTTGAGCCAGTGAAGTATCATTGAAGCCTCTTCACAACCCTTTTCCTTGTAAAAACTTTACGACTGCCACAACAAATAACCGCTACTACAACAACAACTTCAACTTCAGAGCCACCTAAACAACCCTTCGCTTGAAATTCGCTTCGTTACGCTGTTTTATTTCGTCGCATTTCACCCTCAAAGTCAGCGCTGACAATTTGTTTGATTTCCGAGATTAAAAAGTAATTAAATTATTTTCATTTTATCGCGCGCAAAACCATGTAACAGAACAACAGAGCAAAAATAATAACAAAAACAATAATAGAAATTATGAACGCAAAAAATATCTGTTGTTGTCGTTGTTATTATTTTTGTTGTTATTCTTGTTTTTTTATGTTAACCTTTCATGTACAATAAATAAAAAGAACTGACAGAATTTGTTAGACAATTTTTAGAAATAAATTATTTTCGTAAGAATAAAGAAGTGCAACAATACAACTAACAAAAAAAAAAGAATTGAAGAATGCAACTGAGTATTGGATTAAATCTGATTAAATGTTTTCTGAATTTTAAATATATTAAAAAATAGTAAAATATAATTTTAATTTATTTTAGTTTAGTTAATTTTATTTCACTTTAATTTGTTTTATTTTATTTTGTTTTTTTCTTTAATTTCTTTATATTATTTTGTTTTATTCCACTTAAAGTTTTTACTTTAAATTTAAACGAATTAAGTAATAATCTCGCCTGGAATCGCTTTTCAATCAAATATAATCGAATGACAAGATTTATATTTCGAAATTTTTTGATAACAGTAAAAATAGAATGACTACAAGCAAAACGAACAACAACACGTTATAATTGATACGCTTTTTTTGTCGATTTTCATATCATTTCGAATAGAAACTCGATACCAACAAACGACAGACAGACAAACCAACCGACCGATCGAAATCATCTGCTGTGTTTTATAAACTACCAGCATCTAAACCGATACTACAAAAAACGGTAGAAAGAAAACCAAATGAAGCAAAACCGAATGAAATAAAACCAAATTAAACCAAAATTGTCGTTTGTTTTATTTTACACATTCTATTTTACACACTAAATTTTTTTTAAAAATACCTTTAAAAGAACTGTAAAGCATTTGTTTTGTTGTTATTATTGCGGTCCTCTTCGTTTGTTTTTAGTTGTTTTTGTGGTCCTTTTATCTCTATGCACCGATACTTTTTTAGTTATCTAGTTCTAACAGGAATAAATGAGGAAAATATTCAACATTTAGTTTGAATGAATTGGTTTTTGTTATTTTTATTTATTTAGAGTAAAACCACATTCACACTATTTCTGCAGTTGTTGTTGCTTTCGTTTTTGATGTTGTCGTTGTTGTTTTTTTTTTTTGTTGTCTGGCTTTGTTCACCGTGACCGACCATCAGACAAATAAACGAACTAAAACGAACGAGCCATTTGTTGAATTATTGTGTTCACAAAGTTATCTGAAAAATGCTTCTGGTTGTCCTTTCATTTCATTCTGTTGATTATTTTTAATTGGCCAGCCTTTTTTAACTTAATTATTGCTTTCCTGCATTTTTATCTCTCTCTCTCTCTCTCGTTCTTTCCACTTTGAAAAATTTGTAAATTGTTTCACGTATCATATAAATCTTTTGCATTTCCCAAATAAATTATTTAATATTCCTTTCAAAACTTCAGAATTTATAAAGAAATGTTAAAGAGAGAGAGAGAGAGAGAGAGAGAGGGAGAGAGAGAGAAATGGAAAGAAAGAAAGAGGGACATACATTACATTCTATAATTTAAATTATTAAATTATTTAAATAAGATTTTTATAAATAAAATACAGTCTTCAGAGTTAACTGTCGATGGTTACAGTGGACTGTATTGCGTAATATCAATAGTGCAATATTTTAAACAGAAAGAGTGCTATCTTCTATTTTACCGAAGCTCGAATACCCTACTGTTAATTCTATGCTCAAAATAATGTGTCCATGCTGCAGTTCATTATGACAGACACATGTAGTAAGTGACACATCACATCAGATTGACAAAAACGCCTTTTCAAGGTCATCCCTATTCCACAGCTTCCTGTGATTAATTAATCACTTTTTTGGCACGCAACTCAACAGCCACTCAAACAAACCCAACAACTCCCCGGCACTCATCTCTCTAATGTCACCATTAAGATCCCTATCGCCCCCTCTTCCTCTCGTTCTCGGATGTGCACAAATGACAAGTCATCTGTCAAAATGTTGGCCCGTCAAATACGATGCTGACTTCAGCGACTATATCAGTTGTTCTTCTAATAGCGACAACAAATAATTAGATAATCAGCACGACACCTGACTTTAAGGTGGATTCATCGCCATTGTCGTCGTGTTGTTGTTATTAAAATGCTGCCTTTTATTAATGATTGCTTGTGTGAATTTCAATGTAAGCATTATTAAATCATTGACAAATTTACTTTAATTATTTTCATATGATTTATACAAGCTTTTTAGGTTTTCATAAATTTCAACGATTAAAGTAAAAAATTAAATCTAAGATGTTTGGGTTTGCTTTTAACGAAATGACGAAATGAAAGAAAGGGACGAGTAAAAAGCGACTTTTGGCTCTAATTACTTTAGTGAGTTTAACAAAGCATTTGAAGTTATTAATTATAATATTTAAACTGTTCTCCACGTTTTTCTAATTATGTTGTTTTCACATTCTTCCTTGGTTGGTTTTGTACTTTTCTCTCGTCTTTCTTTTTTAATGCCGATTTCTTTTTCTTTAAATTATTCTGCTGCTTCGCTTCTGCTTGCTTACTTTTGCTAGTTGAAGGTTTGGCCTTTCGATGGGTTTCTCCGGTGTGTGTTTGAGTTTAAATACTGGCTTTTTTCATCTTCTTTCTTGCAGTTTTCATAATGTTTTTTCATCAGTTGCTTCTCACGCTGGTTCACAATTATGGTTCTTAGTAATAGTCTGAATTCTTTATTTCTGCTAACTTAGTTATAAATTATAGAAGCTTCTTGATATCGAAACGTGGTACAAAGTGGACCAAATGGTTGTTGTTGTTGTTGTTTGTCCCAGTGCGCTGAGGTCGAAGGTTACTTGGAAATTACTGTTCGGTCGGCAGATATTCAGGTCAAATAAATGTTCAAAGAAATAAAATTAAAATACGAGTAAATTTCTTTTGCTTTTCTAAGCAATTTGAAAGGGAAACGGATGACGGTGACCGTGGTTATAAAGGGTCAACTTTAAATTTGATCTGAATATTAATTTCTATATCGGTGCAAGGCGAAAGGTGTATTATAAGGTAAGGTATATTATAGAAACGGGCACATTAGTCAGGTGTACAGGATCTTCGTTAAAATGATTGGAGTGAACTACAAACCAAAAACTTCCCACCTTATAACAGATTTTCGTTCGTTAGTGATTTACGCAGAAGAATTGAATATCTTTACATCTAAAATCGATATTGTAAGCTCATCCAAAAATATGATTGGTCCACCCAATTTTTCATATTGGGTGGGTATATTGGGTATATTTGTATATCATTTTCTATACAAATATCAAGGACGTAGAGGGTCCGAGCTAAAGCTAGGTCAAAAATAGAGCCCTTTCTGGTTTTAATATTGTTATATTTCAATATTGTGTCACTTAGTATTGTATTTCTTCGAAAATGTGAAAACTTTCTCAAGAAGGGAAACAATTTATACATATATGTACGTATAATATACAGAATAAAAGAATAATAATATAATATACGATAATAAAACTTCATAAAGAATAAAAAAAATTAAAACAACAGTAATTCATTGTTAATATAAGACCACATTTAAGCTTTTATCGGACTGCGAAATGGTGATCCATGGAAAGAGGTGGAGATTTGACGAGGACGGTGCCATGAACCAGTACAAGAACGAGGATAAAGACGACGATGAATTCTTCATAAATCCAACTTGATTTAGTATCTTTAGTAAAAGAAAAGCTTAAGGTGGTTATTTTTTATGGTTTATGGTGAGAATATTTTAAAATCTTTATAATGTAGTTGTTGTTGGTTCTGCTGTCCTGTTTTTGTTGTTGCTTGTGTTTTTCTTTTTGTAGTTGTTGTTGATGCTGTTAATTTCATTGTTCTACACAAGTTGTGATAATGATGTAAATTTTCACAACTCAATTGCAAAAGTTTAACGCTAAATTGTAAGATTAATTTATGGCAGGCATAACAAAAACAACAACAATAAAAGCAACAACAACAGCAACCGTAATAATAACAAAACAACTAAAGTGGCTAGTAAAATACTGCTTTTTATGTAACAAAAAATGCTATGTTTGAGTATCTCGCTATTCATAACTTATACTCTGTCGTGATTCTTTAACATCCCTTATTCTGTGTTAAGCTAATTTATAGCTTCTGTTGGATAAACACTTTAATTCCACGGTTAAAGTAACTGTTTGGGATTTTAGTTTCTTTGTACAAGCTTAAAACACTTTTCTTTGGTTCAGTATTCAGCAAGGATCCACTTCGACTCAAATTAATAAAGTCTTCAATCCTCTGCAACTGGTGAAATTGTAGTATTGATCAAGATACTCTTGGAAATAAAGCACTCTAGAAATAAGTTCAATATTCGACCTAGGATTCACTTCAGACGAAGAAGAATGATACTTTAACTTCACCCAAAGGATTTGAAAACTACTACCGCATTCAGAGTCAAAACTTTCACGTTTCGGGTGGGTTCGGTTTTTAGTAAAGCACGCAACAAGCGTAAAGCTTCAACAACACCAACGCTTTTGTCCAAAATTATATCAATCATCAAAATCCTGACCCGAATAAATAATAATTCCAATCCAGAGTTCCTGTTTCCTGTTTCTCGAACTTTGAACTTTTCGCACACGTTGTTATGATACACTTTGTTTAAATACATTTGGTTAGGAACTATAATTAGTACTTTCATAATAAGTTACGTTGATGTCAAAGAAACTACTCGAATATCTAGGAATGGGTTTGCTAACTCCTGCATTATATACTCCACCCGGTAGATTAAGTGTAAGAACCCTTCTAGTATTTCAACGTATTCCATGGCAACAAATGCTACCATCTGAAAGACCAACCAACCGTCAGTGTTAATTAAACACTCCTCCTCCACCCCACTGGCCAGAGTAACTCGCTTACTTAACATTTGCTGTTTCGAAATAATGATCAAATTACAGACAGCGAAATATCGAGATTCTTTTGACACTTCACTCTACTTCATCAAGTTTCGTCCCTTCATATTATTCACTGTAGTTTTTGAACCCTGATAAGTTTTGTCGAACTCACTAATTCAGGGGATGGTCGGGGAAATAAAGCAAACAGTGCTAAAACACAAGAAGCAAGTCTTTTCTTTCTTGTAAATAATATCACATTTTCAATCATTCTTCAAAGGGACGAATAAGAACAGAAAATCCTTTGTTCTTTGCCAAGAAAATTGAAACCAATTAAATCACTAGTATAAAAATTCAATAGAGCATTGGAGTGAACTAGAGACTTCTCTGGCAGAGTAACTTTTTCACTGGAATTTGGATGAATTCGAATGTTTTCTAATTTTTATTCTGCAGTACTTTTGATTTTAATCCTCTCATTATAACGACATTATGAACAATTTATCTCTATCTACCAAATCCATTGCGGATAAAGTATGAACGCGTTTGAATTCTATTCTTCCAGTTCGATTCTTTTAGAAATTTCTTATAATTTTATTGTCAAACACCTCGAAAGTCCAGAGATCAATCAAGTTCACTAACCAAAGCAACCAACCCAACTAATCTAAACTACAGTATCTACTTTCGATTCAAAATCAACGGTTTATTATTACTAATTTATGGTGTTAACCAAGATTTCCTTCTACTGAAAGTACTCCATTAACCAAAATAACCAAAACTAATCTGTTCCGGACATGTTCAACATCTATTGACTGAAGTGCCTTCCCATTTAATAATCCGCATCCAGTCCAATCATCAGCCACAAACTGATTACAAATCGAAGCTGTAGTGTGGTGAAGTGTGGCAACTGCGAAGAGGGAGAAAAAGGGGAAGGAGAAAGAGAAGAGAAATGAAATAACAAGTGGGCACTCCAACAAAATGAAGTAATAAACTAATCCACGTCACTTCGAAGTCACCCCCAATTGAACGGTTCAATGGTGACCCTTGAATTGAGTTTGATTTGCACTTGACACATGTCGCCGAAAAAGATAAAAGATGTGGTACCAGAAGAAGAAGAAGAAGAAGAGGAAAAAGAGGACGCAGAATCTTTAATTGATTTCTTTTACTTGATCGCGCTTACAAGCATCCAACAATACGAAAGCAACAAAATATATCCGGACTGGACCACAGCAGACCACATACACTGCGGAGGCGTCAATAACGATGTCTTAAGGGTGATTTATCATTATCTCCGGGCTGCCGAAGGCCGAGTACTGGTTAGTGTGTCTATTATAATGACTATAATACGATGAAACCCAACCACAAGAGAGACATTGAGAGAGAGGAGAGACATAGAATTTTCATGAGTCCTTGGAGCATCAGAATGACTCCATTATTAATCACTGCGCAATAGAGTACCCGTTGGTACCCGTTATCCTGCTGTCATGTCCAGCAGTCATGTGTAAGGAGTAGTTAAAACGCTTCAATGAAATCAAATAATACACAAAAGCTAAGCCTTTTTTTGAGGCTTGAAATCAAGAACATGTTTGGACATATACAATTCAATATCCATATCAAATTCAATATCCAATTTAAACTTCGAGGTACATCACCCCTACTTCATCTTTCTTGTCTGATCTTTTCATCATATTGTCTCTACCTTAAATTATTGTTAAATTTTTATTTTATATCTTTAATGTTTTAATTTCATTGAAACAAAACGAGAGAAATGTTCTTTAAAGATACTCGCGTATAAAGAAAATCATGTCATGTTACGAATATGATTCTTGAATATCTCCTGCATGCGAATATAAGAGAAGTGGTGATTTTTACGATGAACTCCGACAATTTTAAATAAATAATATAATTTTCACAACTTCAAAAACTCATTAAAAGAAAAACACCAGCTGCAAAAGAAGTCGACGAGAAAAATTAAGAGTTGCATCTGAAGAAGTCAGCCGCAGGAGCTGCACACTACAAAAACACCTTCTTTAAAACGAAAAAAAAATAATAAAATGAACACAACTTTGAAGTGTTGAATGATAACGAACTTAAAAATAATTATTTTTGCATTTATAGAGTACCGCAAGAAAAACATACTCCCCAACATCCTTAGAGACAGATAAGGATACGGATTCTCATCAAAGTGAGTCGTAGAGAATCACTTGCAAGCGATAGATACGGAATCACATGGCTACAGACACAGCGTGCAGCATGTCATATGCGCTGACCTACAGCATCAATGATCATGTTGCAGGATGTTGTTGCCCTCCGTAGCAATTACTGACAAAAACACAAATCGGAAACGGATAAAAACCCGTTGGCACGAAGCAAAATATAATGACCTGCGCCAGGATGACAAGGATGAAATGAAATTACTTCCGGCTGCGGGGCGCAATTGCGGGAATAACTGTAAATGTGTAGAGCACACATAACGTGATTGCACTGCACACGTCACGTTATCGTGTTGTGTCGTGTCGTGGTTTCTGAATTGCAACCAAGCAAAACAAACGACCAGAAGATTTGATGGTTCAAGTAGATGAAGAAGAAGAAGAAGAGGTAGGGGGGAGGGGAGTGGAAGAATAGGAAGCTGTGAGGCGTTGGAGGAGTTCACTGCCCCTGCAGGTACCCTATTGGATACACTTGGTTGCATCGGTTGCTGTAATATAATTTATCATGGCAAATTTTATGACGTCATAAAATTGGAAAGAATATCCAACATGATACACATGAGTCCATGCAGGCGATACACCAGAAGAAGATGAACACGAATCCTTGGTACTTTAAGAGGTCCCCCCTCTTCCCCCCGTCGGGGGACGGGCACGTCGATGGGAGTTTGTGACAAGTCCGTAATGTAAAGAATTCGGTTTAAGTGCCGTTTATATTACAGTTGAAGAGATCAAAACCTAGTTACTAGAGACATCAACAGTTTTAATAAAGAATTTTGTAGAAAAACATTATTTTTTTAACTTTTACTCTCTTAACCCATTTCAACCCAGTGGGTATTTAACTACCCAAAAAAGGGCTATCCTTTAAAAATGCATTTTTTAAAATTCTTTTTACCTATAGTCTTAAAGTTTATCTATATCGATTAACGTCAAATAGGCCTTGATTTTATCTATACAAACGAAGACTTCATTTTCACACAAATGTACTTTTTTAATGAACAAAAATGTTAATTTTCACAATTTGAATGTTTTTCACCAGAAGTCAAGTTAAATCCTTAAAGATACAAATTTTGGGAAAAATATTTTTAAATTAGTTAAATAGGTGTATTATTTGCTCTAATAAATAAAATCTTATAGCTTAGGTTAACTTAGCTGGATGCAATTGATTATTTCCTGGCGCGGGTACTTAAATACCCAATGGGTTTCCTGATAATAAAAAATGTAAAATTATAAGAAGTTCAACATGAGCTCTTTATTGAAAAAAATTTAATAAGAAATATACCAAATACATACACAATGCCAAAACTTAATAAAATACATAATTTTTTTTTTTTTTCACTTCATCTCTTGGATCGCCGTTATGGTATGTCTTGAAACAATTTTTAGGATGAAGATGTATATCGCATTTGCTACAAGCAAACGGAGTTTTTCCACCACACTGATAACACCTTGCACGTTTTTCGCTTTGTGTTATCAGGTGCTGAATTCCATCCTGACGCGTGCCGCTGTTAGAGAGTTTGACATAGGCCGTCATCCTGGCCGTCGACATTTAGCTCCACTAATGCTTCTATAACATTTATCCTAAAAGCTAGGTCTGACATAGGCTTGATATTATTATGTTTTGAATGTAATGAACATGTAATTTCCATGCGTTAACCATGGCTGCATCCAGTGCATTTGTAAAAAGTGGTCAATACCACTTCTTTCCACGCACTCTGATTCGATAATTATTTATTCCATTGTCGAAAAGATCAACACCACCCATTCGTTGGTTGTACTCGTGAATAAGAAGAGGTTGGTCAATTGCTGCAACGTTACGAGTTTTGCGATTATACCTCTTAGCGGTGCATAAAGGTTTATGGCCTAAGAAATTGGACATCACGGTAACCACTGAACTATCATTCCAACGTACCACAACCACATTATTGTTTTTATCAACTCTGAAGTCGTAAGTGCCTCGCGGTTGCTTTTTCATTTTGCTTATCTCTATCAATGGAGCATTATTTATGCGACTATGTCGTACGATACCTGTAACAAAATAACCCTTAGTGCTTAGATGGCAAAGAAGCTTATGGCTCGTAAAAAAATTTTCAAATGTGGCATTGTGTCTTTCTGGATTTTCTAAAAGGGACCCCAGCTGCAAAATTACTTTCTCTCCAAGGTCATATCCATTGGAATCTTTATCTGTAGAGGCACCTGCATATGGTATAAACTGATAGCAGTAATCTTCAGATGATGCCAAACACCAATACTATTAACCAATATTTATAGCCGCTTCAACATAATTGTTTCACGTATTCATTCACTACTGGGAGTCAACAAGATAATGAAACATTTAATTGCAATGCTCATTTTCAGCATTCATTGATCTTCTTTGTTTGTTTTTGTTTGATTTTTCATGTTATTTCATGGTTTTCTATGTACACACAAACGAACATGTTAAGTTTTGATTAGAACATGCAACGACCTGTTGGGTATTTATATACCCTTCTCATAACTCACTTCTACTAAAAGTTACAAACTTCAAATTTTGTAAGAAGACTACTCTAACCTATATAAGTATCCTTACGAAATTTCATATCTGTAGAATATCGGGATCCATGCGCGGGTTTTAATGGGTTAAAGCTTTGGAATGGAATTTTGAAAACGTAGTAAAAGAGATACTCGTACATATATAAACATACATTTTATAGATATTAAATCGTAATAATAGTAGTATTAAAATATTGATAATACGCGTAATAATATAGAAAGATTCTTAGTTTACATTTTTAACATTTTAAAATAATCTTATATTTTGGGAAATAATGTCAAGGAAAAAAATGAAGAGAAAGAAAATTATGTGAATTTTACACTCTGAAGAAGAAGAGGAAGGAAAAATTGTAAAAACTGCTTTAATCAAGTGTAATAAAAAATCACAAAAAGTTCAACGATCTGAAGAGCACCTTTTTTCAAAGTCATAAAAATGCTCTTTTTATACTTTGCATCATATATTTTAAGGATATAAAAAAAAGTAATGACATAAAGGAAAAAAAGAATGAAAGGATATTAAAAGGATAACACGAATGAAAGTTATTAAAGGAATTAATGGAGGGAAGGTGAAACAGTTCGCGACAATAAAATATGGTGTTTTATATACTTATAAGGGAAATCCTCTCAAGCTTCGTAATATTTTCGTATAACTTCTTTGTCATAGAATTGTATCTATTCTCTTAAATTTCGTCCCTCCGTGTCGTACTCCCTTTCCGCCTAGCTCTATCTCCCTCTCTCTCTCTTCCTCTCTCTCTCTGTCTCCTTGAATTTCTTGGGTTACGCGGCGGTTCAGTTTTCGACAAGTTAGCAAACTTAATGTTCCCGGTTCTACTTATTAAGTTATCGTTTATTAAGTCCGGCATCAAAACCGGAACTTTCGGTGTTCGTTCTCTGGTTGCTGCCAACAGTGTTGCCAACATTGACTGGTCATAATAATATTACAAAAGGGAAAGGAATAAAGTTTTATGGCTCGTATTTGTCTCCACAAATTTGCCTGTACTTTGGTTACTTTATGATGTCATAAAGTGTGACAAGTTGTTTGTTCTGTTTTTCTAGCCGAAATCTCTCTCTCTCTTCCTCTTTCCCCTTCTCCTCTTTTATTATGTTCTTAGTTCTTGATGGAGTTTTTTTCATTTAAGAGTTAATATCTGAATAAAAAGATTTGATGTTAGCAACATCAACACTTTTATTATTATTAATAATTATTTTAAATTAATTCTAATTATTATTTTTATGCTAGCTTCAAAAATTATGGGAATTGTAATTGTAATCATCAGTGATGTAAAAATATTATGATTGTCACATAATATTCAGTGTTCTTTATTTTAGTAAAATACTGATAATTACAACTACAACACTTTTGCTGCATAAAACTTTACTTAATTATCAGCAAAACTAAAACTAATTAATGCTCTTTTTTCTCTATATTTATTGGTAGAATTTTGCAGAAAAAATGATTGGGTCTTGAATAACTTCATTACAACTAAAAGTTGCTTCTGTAACAAAAATAATTCTTATTTCATATATTTTTTTTCTCTTTTCATATCGTTTCATTATAATTATGTTATTTTACTTTTTGCATCTTATAATTAGATCAATTAAAATGAAAAGAATAACATTTCAACTACAAGCAGTAAAACTTATAAGAAAGAAGAAGAAAGAAGAAAGAATTAAGTTAACGATAACTAAGAAGGAAATTAATAATCATTTTAAGTAATTTTTCTGCGATGAGGAACAAATATCGAACATCGAGGGTTGGCTCAAAACTTTAATGATCATGAAGGAGATAAAATTTCAAAGGAAACGAAGAATGAGTGTCGTGTGTTGTAACTTCTTCCTTGCAAGAATCTTATCATAAATAATCTTTAATTCACTTTTTTAAATTTTATGTTGTTGTTACTCAGGAACAATACGTACAACAACAAATCGTACAACAACAAATATAATCCAAAACCATTGTGAATTCCTTCAACATTGAAAATATTTAACTGAAAGGTTGAAATGTTTGCTGTTCGTTGTTTTTTTGTTCTCTGATTTCTGCTTTTGTTGTTGGTATTCAATTATCATGTTGTTGAAGTAACAGGAACAGCAACAGTTACAACAACAATAACAACAACGAAACAATCGTAATAACGTAAAGCAAAATTTCTTGTTACCACCACCGCTGCTGTTGTTGTTGTTGCTGCTGTTCTTGTTGTTGTTATTTCTTTGACTTTTCCACTGCTTGCCTTCAACATTCATTCGCTTTCCCTCTCGTTTTCAGTTTGATGAAGCTTCATAAAAGCTGAACTTCAATTTTGATTGTGTTCCTGTTTATGACGTTGTTCATGGTTGGGTTTTCTTTTGTTGTTGTTGTCAATACAACACTATGCAACATTATGTAAATATAAGAATACTTACGAGTATGTATGGATATATAATAATAATATATAAATTCTGCCCTGTTTCGAAATATTTTTGGTATTTCTCGATGTTGAAAATTTCCCAGAGAGAATGAAATAATAACGAAGAAGGAGTTATTTTTATATGCATTCAATAGAGGGTACACATTTACAACATCTGCTCATCGCGATAGCATGCGTCAACATGTTGAAACATGTTCATATTAAAGTAGTACTAATGAGGTAAAGAGAAGGTAGAAAAGGAACGCAAACGAAAAAGAATGCATGAAGAAAATGAAAATAAAAATCAATTTTTAAGGAAGTGGGACCTGAAATGTTTAATTTAAAGAGTGTAGAGAAAGAAATATTGAGAGAGAGACGGATGTATGTTTTGTGTGTATGTTTTATTTATATCTGTGTGTTTGATTGTGTGTGTGGTTTTGTGGTTGTGGTCAATACGATTTGACACACAAAAAAGCACTCATATTGTTAAAAAAACAAAATAACAAAAACAAAAACAAAGGAAATCAACAAACGCTCATGTGTTTCTGTCTGTTTTGTTGTTGTTTTTATAGTACATGTACTCGTGTTTTTATCTCGAAATCCCAACCCCTTTTTAAACCCTTCACTCCCCCTCCCCCGCATCTATCGCTCTCTTCCTGGTTTCTGCAAACTGTTTGCAATCGCAACCAGAGCGAAATTCTTTTTTTATTCTACTGCAAATTTAAAATGAAAGCCGATGAAAAACGAATGGTGTTTGTCAAAGGAAGTGGGGGGAAAATGGAAGGATGGGTGAGGTTGTTGGTGGCGCGGTGTACCGCTTGTTTATGGGAGGGTATACTTTGTTGGGTGTCCTCCGTACCAAAGAAACCAAAAAGTGAATATTAAAGCTGCATATGAGACAGAAAAGAGTTGGGAGAGAGGGGAGGGGGAAAGGACTTTGGTTGTAACTCCGGTCGGTGCTTTGGCAAGGGCACCCAGCTAAATCCATGATAGGAGTGCACTTGATACACGAAATAAAGTAATGTGTTCAGTGTGGCAACGCTGTTTAGTTTACTGTGTTTACTTGCTCAGGATTAGGATCGTGAATGACGCTATATTATAAAAAGAATAGCAAAAACAACAGCAATGAGATTTAAGAAAAATAATCACAGGAAAAATCAACAACAAATTGTTTACGAATACAGCAACAGAAACAGTAACAGCAGCAGTTTTTTGAGGCGTTTCCCCGCTTCATACCATCAGCAACGACAACAAACACAACAACAACAACAACAACAACAACAACAACAACAACAGCACGCCTTACACAACAAACAAACAGACGAACGCCTGCTTAAAACAACAACAACGAACAACAAATAACAGTCGATGTTGCCTTCTAAACGATGCACAAACCTTTGACATTTGATTCGAGGAGAAAAAAAACAAGGAACAGAAAAACACAAAATGTGGCGCCCTCTCAATTCTCTCAGAGAAAAAATACTTGCGTGGGTGTTGCAAGCACAACACAACTACGGACAACGCATCCCCCCAGGAATATCAACATCACTCCCCTCCCCCCACTTCTTCAAACCAACAACAACAACATCTCATACTTTGTTTATTGTGAATGGATGCTAAAAATAAATTAATGACATGACATCTTTTGCGTTGATGATGATGATGATGCTGATGATGCGTCGTTGATTGTCGTTGGCTTTTTTCCTTGATTTATCTCGAATCTGTTGACTTATTATTGTAGGTGTTGTTGTTGCTGTTGTGGTTGCTGTTGTTGTTCTTCTGATAAATGAGCTGGCTTCCCCACCAAAGGGTCAAACAATAAAATATTCCATCCCTTTGGTCCTTTATAAAATATTTCCTTTTTTTCTTTTTTTGTTGAGATGTTGATCTCTCAAGGGACCACATTTTCTTGCTTTGTTTATTTTATTCGTCGTTATTTTTCTCTGTCGACTTGACCCTTCTTAAGTGATACCTTAAATTGATGAGCATTTAAATTAATTATTAAATCATTTAACTTAACTGTTGAAAGGTGTTAAAAGAAAGTGTTGACAGTTTTCAATTTACATGATATTAAAATCATCATTTAATTTTTAAATCTTTTAGAAAACTAGAATATTTTCCCAGTAAAAGTTTAGAGTACTACCACAGAATAAAAACGAGCGAAAAGGAGAACGCAGTTGAGGTGAGAAACTTGTGAGTTCCGAATTCCTTACAGTTTGTACACCATCGATTACTTTCTGCACTCATTACATTATTTCAATTAATATTACTTTACATTGCTTGTACTTTACTTCACTAAATAGTAACCAAGTACTATTGTATTGATAATCACACTATATACTATGATACTATTCCACTATGGACTACATTACAATAGAAGCTATCTTTTTCATTGGATACTTTAGAATAATGTTTTAATCTATCGTTTTTAAACCATCAATAATTCTTCATGAAAGGAAAGAAAGGAAAATAAATAAAAACTCTGGGAAATATTTTGAAACAATAATAATAACAGTTTTCAGAGCTGCCAACTGAGTCGGCATGAGTTAGTTTTCACTTTCTGTGTCCATTGTTACATCGAGCAGCTGAGGTTGGTTGTTCTACTTCAAAGCTGTTTCATTGATGGTATTTTTCCACATTCTTTTCACTGAAATCGGAAGGGAAGTGGAACAGGAGGAGCACTACTCAGAGGAGGGCGCAGGGAGGGGAAGTAGGACGCTTGTGGGAATTAAGTGAAGTGGAAACGTGTACCTTAAGTCAGAAATCAGAGTGAAGTGAAGCACCATGGCATCAATTACTTAAGTGAAACACTGTCAGTGATAGCAACAGGTTGTAACACGGCGCGCCGCACTTCACCCCGCCCTCAGGGACGTAAGCAGGTTGATGGATGGGCGGGTCGGTGGGTCCGTCGGTGGGTCGCTTCGAGCCACTGGATATCTACGCATAACCCATTTCCATTGTTAACAATTACAACTACAACGATTGCATACAAATGATGCGTTCATCGTCTATAAAGCAACACAAATGAAGCGTTGCGGGCGATGCGATGCAGTGACACGAAACATCATCAACTCATTTGCTGCAGTGGGATTTATTGTGAAATCGATGCAACTAAAAGTTTCGATTGACGCATTAAAAATTAACATTTTAAATAAAATACGTCAGTAAAAAAGTATCATTGCACGTGATGCACAATCGAATAAAAAACAACATCGTATCATTATATCAATTCAATGAGATAATTGTTAATAATTAAAATACAAATAAAGGGCAATCGTAATTGTGTGTTTCCACTAATTTATCGATATAATTATTAGTGATATTCAACTAAAGCTGCTGTCAGATGCCATCAACATTTTCGCAGATGATAGCAAAAAGTTATGGAAAAGAGAAGGACAGAAAAAAATGCAGACAAACCAGATGCATGAACGTAAAATACAATAAATTTTGATTAAAGTGAGTTAAGAAAAATCATTGCTACTGATGATGAGACACACGGATAGAAACACACACACACAAACTGGAATAACTATCATTCAGAACCAAACGATTTTTCATTGCTTTGTTTCTATGATCTTCCAAAACATCTTCGGCGAAAGTCTTACATGGAATTCAATAGATTTATCATCAGCGATGTCAGATCCATTATATTGTGTGTGTGTTTGTGTGTGTGTGTGTGAGTGTATGTTTATCACAGATTTATTAAAATTTATTATTGTTCGAGAGAACGATTTAACTAATTTTAATGCGAGTTCAGGGTCTGTCTTTATTCAGGGTTCCAGTTTTTGTTTCTCCCTCTCCGTCTCTTCCTCTCTCTCTCTCTCTCTCCCTCTGTCTCTCTTTCTATCTTTCTCTCTCATTTTCTCTCTTCGCATGTGTTTGATCACCGTTTATTGCCTTCGTTTGCTCCTGCTAGAAAAGCGACAACGACAATTTATACGCTGTCCTGCAGAGACGCAATTTATTCGAATTAAGTCGCGATTTAAATGCGACCAGTTGTTTTAGATCATAAAAAATTGCGTGTGTTCTTGGTGTTTCTTTAAAAATTGATTTATTTATTACAGTGAGGTATTAAAATATGACTTCAAAATTGATTTAATCGGATTAATTTAAAGGTATCTTTAGTCGAATGCGTTGTGATGTTATGAGTTGCTGTTATGATGACAAACTTGTGTTTTGCTGAATATTCGCCACTGTTTTATAATGATTTGATCTGATGTTGATGTGATATTAACGATAAAGACGCCCAACTGCATCATTTTAACCCCGACCACCCCTCAGAAGCCGCTAAGTTTAATGACGAGTTCTGTAATAGAGTTAATAAAAACTTGACTCGAACAACTTCATGGATACGCAGGATCCACTTGAATATCAAGTAAATAACTTAAAACAATAAAATAAAAAGCATGTAAAAGCAGAGACCAAGTATAACCGGGGTCAGTTTGGAGCTCAGTCGAGTGGCAAACACGCATTCATAGCGGTAATAAAAGAAAAAACGTATTAGTGAAGGTCCCCCACCCCATCCAAATCGAAGGGATTGCAGAGAATCACTATAGAAGGGTCGTTATGAAGAGTTGCACAAATCGAGATGAATTTAAGGCGAAGTATGAAGCAATGGAATCAAGGTATTTGCGCCATCTTTAGTGTAGTTGAGTGAGAACTGAAGGAAGGAAGGAAGGCAATAAAGAGGGGAGGATTATTTAACCTAAGCAAAAGGGTCTTGAAAGGGGTTCGATGTTTATTCCTCGTTACACAACCACAAACAAAAGTTCGCCTATTCAATGACTTTTTTTAATAATGTTTGCAAATAATTTTCAGTCGATTTGTTAATTAATAATGAACATATGTATATAGTATGTAAATATACCGTACGTACGTGATATATAATATATTTCCCCGGTTCTTAAAATGAGTCAGCGATAAAATTCGAAGAGTTCAGAGAGGTCAGCTAGGAGTGTGCTAAATGAAGGAAAAGGAAAGCCATAAGCATGTTATTATTTATTGTTGTTATTGTTGTTGTTGTAGGTGTTGTTGTTGTCATCCCTCATAACTGCCACACGAGAGTGACGAGAATTAGTCATTTAATTCAATATCACGGGACGTACCCATAAAATAACACTGTTCCACCCAGTTGTCTGAACAGTCCTCTTCTTCTTCCATCACCTCACGTGGCTCGACACTCGAACACACCCTGACCATGAGCATGTCGAGAACTGACATTAATAAATGAAAGTATGCATGCAATGCTTTCAATATTCCAGTGAATAACCATAAAAAACGAAGAGAAAATCCCGATCCCGATTCTGGTCCCGCCTGCTTTTTACACCCTCGCGTTGAACTTCCATCAAAGATTGTTTAAATAGAGGGCACTTTTTTCCTTAATACAGATAACCTTAAAAGACTACAGCCGCTGTTTTATCTACCCTAACAAATTTTAAAACCGCAACATTTTCAAAAAAACAAAAACAAACTCTTCAAAAGTAATCTTATCATTAACAGAAAAAAAAACACACACTATTTAGTGGTATTTTAGCCCTCTTTTCGAACGAAAAACTTGATTCGAATGCGTGTTTAACATGCAACACTTTTTTAAAAATTATGTTTTTTAAGTCACTTCAAAAGTAATAAAAAAATCACTTACGTTATGATGTCATTTAAATGGTACTTGAAGGATTTTTAAGGTACTTTTTAGTATATTATTTTTAGTAAAAGTGTTGGACTAAAAATATTCAATAAAGTTTTCTAAAAATCTAGACTCAAATTAGTTTAAAATAAGAGTGACATTCAAAATGTATGTAATCATGATCAAATTTTAATCAAAATTTATACATTTTATCCTCTACTTTATGGTGATATTTCAAGGGATTTTTTTTGTTCCTCTTCCTTTTTTATACCCTTAAAAATGTGCACTGTGACCATCAGCTGCACATCAACTGACAGCTGTCAACATGGCTGGCCAAATAAGCAGCAACTGTTGTCATTCAAATGACAAACCCATTTGAAGGAAAAATAAAACAACTGACAATAAATAAAAGAGGAATAAAAAATAAACCAGAAAGAGTGCTACATTCGGCATGAGCGAAGTTGATATACCCTACAACTTCCTTTAATTAAGAACCTTTAGAAGGACGTTCCAAAGTGGATTTACCTTCATTCTTGGATAATTATACAGTCTTGATACTTGGCAGGACCTCCTTCTGTGTAATACGAACGGAAGGATAAACTTAATGTACCACCTGATTCGGATGTAGAGTATAAAAATAAAGAATGAAGGACAAAAAAGGATAATATAGAAAATAACACTAAAAACAAAAACAATTTTCACCTTTTTAAAAATAAATATAAGTAAGAGTTTTGAAGGAATAATAACAACAACAAAAACAAACAATAATAACAACAAAACCAACAACAACAGAAGACACGTTGTCTCCAAGACATCCGAGTATCTCCAGAGTTGTCACAGTTGCATTTTATGGAAATCGATTCAACGAATGGCTCATGGAAATAAAAAGAAGAAAGAAGAAGATTGAGGAAGAAGATGTGGAAATCCCCACAAACCATGTCTGAAAGTAATGAAAAAAAATCAATCTGTCTGTCTGAAGCATTTGGCACGCATTGAAATCGATGACTTTAAGACATCGTAAAGATGCGGAGGATGAAGCGAAGAAGAAGACGAGTATCAAAATAATCAGGAGTGAGTATGAAAAATAAAGAAGAGTGTAAATAATAAGAAACGACAACAAGAACAACAACAACAACAACAACAATAAACAGGAGCTTAAAGAAAATGAGAGAACTGAATAAACAGATCAACCAATCACAGAACAATAATAATCACAAAAACCAGAACTGAAACAACAACAACAACTGGAAACCGAAAGCAGATGAAGAAGAAGAAAAGGAAGAAGAAGAAGAAGAAGAAAAGGAATCGGAAGAGAGTCACAAGCAGCAGTGGCAACAGAAGCAACATTAAATTGATAAAATTTGTCGCTTTGAGCACGCTTCGATTGTCAAACAAAAACCAGGTGAAGCAGCGCATCGGATATGTTTGTCAAACGCAGCAGCTTGCACTGATTCCGAAATGAAGAAAGAGAGTGAGAGAGAGAGAGAGAGACAGAGATAAAGAAGAGTGAAAGTAAAGAGTAGAGGAACAACGATAACGTGCTCGTTGCTCGTTCGAAATCGAAGTCGGAGGATTTCACATTTCAATTTGTCGCTTCTGTCATTCTTGCTGCTTGTCCATTACAGTGACTTTGCTCTGAGGGGGGAAGGGTGAGTGTCTAAAACAGACACAAGTCCCAAGCCACAGAAACACCTGCTTAAATGACAACACGTTGCGTTCGTTGGAGGTTTTTTGGTTTCGGTTTTTAATGGTTTCTTTTGAGTTTTATTGAACATTGAAACGTTGTTCCGTGTAAACGATGTTAATTGATTTTAGATATGAGCTGGTCTTCCTTTTAATAACAACGAAGATTAGTGTTGTTAATGAATGCGATTAAATTTGCGAATTTCGAATTTCTGCAGATTACTGCAACCATTAATCAAGTCTTCTAAAAAAATACAAATTAAAAGTTTACTACTAAAAAACTTAAGAAGAAACGCAAGTACACATTAGTACATACATACACAAAGCCACACGCACACACACACACATACATACCCAGTATACACACCCGTGTGACTGTCTACTCTTGAATAACAAACGCAAATATTTGAGCAGTCGCTTCGGTGAGACGACAGATCGTCAAAGAAGACTGCCAACGAATATCCACACCTTTAATTAGAATCTGGAAAGGGTGGGGAGTGATGGGTTAAGAGGGCGGGGGAAAGAGGAGGATTGAAGGAAAGGTGTTAAGTACAGCACATTTATTTCTTTGGCTCAAGGATGGGTTTGCGTGAGTTCCAGCCCATCAGGATTTACTGTCCATTGATACATAGATAGAATACGGGGATCCAATACGTAGGCACTCGTATATTTCACTTTAGATATGTTAACTTTTGTGGGTGGACGGCCTTAAAAAGCATTCTCTATGCTGTGTGTTCTCTGAGGTGTAAATGAGGTCTAAAGGTGTAAATTTAACGACTGCCAGGCGGCCTGTTTTTTACGTTGTTGCTTTATTGTTGTCGTTGTTTTTGTTGTTGTTGTTGTTATTGTTCCGAAAGAGCATTAAGGGACTTTTCACTAAGCTCCGAAGAGTCATAATTCGTTTAACAGCTGCCTGTGTGCGTGTGAGTGGTTGTATTTGCTTTTAATTCAACTGAAGGCTTCAATTTGAAAAAAATAAATCGGGATTTTTATGAACCCCCTCAGTTTTTATTTATTATTTGCTTTTAACCAATGAAAGAAATCCAATAACTCAAATATAACCAACATACGAATACATATAAAACATTATTTTATCCTTTTCTTGTTTTACTCGTAGATAAACACATCTTTTAGATAAATGAAATGAAGTGCAAAGTCCTTGCTTAACCTTGAAGCATTCATCAAAGTGAACCAATCAAGTGCTTCACTTTTTATTGTTCGATAATTAAAAATTAATGAGTTCACTGTCCGCTTCTAAATCCGCTGAATCCGCTTTCTGTCTGTCGATATCACGCTTCGAGTTCACGCTCGACGCTTTAGACACGCGCTCGTCTCACCCACGAAGCATTTTTATTAACCCCCGAATCATTAATCATCCAATCGAGTTGAACGATTTCTGTCTGCTGTCTCTTGTTCTTCTTCTTCTTCTTCTTTCTGCTCTATTCCTCTACTCTGTGTTACCGAGCATATTTAATTTGAGCATTTTTATGGCTTTTCTTCCGACTGTTATGTCATAAAGTCGCCAATTTATCAGTCATTCGATTGTGTTGAGGCAGGATAACTGAAGGCCTCCGACCGCTGGCGAGTTTATCGGCCACACTTGAAAGGCTCGTTCGAAGTCAGGGGCCACGAGTAAGTTTTGTTGCATTAGCTACAACGAGTGAGTGTTAGACGCGCAGTGTTGTTGTTGCTTGCCAGACCATCATGAATCCCTTAAAGCCAAGGAGTCAGTCCATGAAAAGGCAGAGTGTCATGAATGACAGAGCGTTAATAACAAGAGGCAGGTTAGACTTGTGATAAGTCACAAGAAGGGAAGTGAGAGGGAGGAGAGAGAGTGAGAGAGAGAGAGAGAGGGAGAGAGGGAGAGAGATAGAGTGAGAGAGGGGAGAGTGCTTGAAGTTGAGAGAAACTCGTCAGAAGTTAAAGAAAGTGAAAGTAAAAGTCTTTTAAGTGTTAAATTCTTAAGTAAAGAAATTCTTCAAGAAATCTTAGAAGAAGTGAATCTTGAAGCAAATGGATCAAAAGAATCCACTGATTCGAGTTGAAATTTTCTTTAAAAAAATAAATAACTAACAACAACAAATACAAAAGAAACAAAAGCGCATGTTAAATCTTAATAAAGTCAAAAGTAATAATTAGTAATGTGGTCCAGAATAAAAAAAGGCATCCTGATCAAGACAAAGGAATTGGATTCGTTTTTGTTAATTTTAGACACAAGCCACGAATTAATTTGCGGGTCAATATTAAGAAATACACAAAATAATAAACCCAGGGACACAGACAGAGAGAGGGGCGAGGAAATCGGATGATGCTGCTGTTGTTGTTGTTGTTATCGCTGCTGGTGTTGATGTCAGGGGTATAAAACACTAAACAAAATAATCACAAGACAGGCACGAATCATAAACAAGCGGATGAACGGACGGACACACCGAGAGGCGGACAGACTGAGGGACAGACAGAGAGACGGACAGGGAGTCATATGAAATTAAAGACGAAAGAGAGAATCATACGGAAGGACAGACACACACGCGCGGATGGATGCATGCTTCAACGCGTCTGTTAAGAAGCGGGCTTAAAAAACAGCGTATAAAAGAACAAAGAAGGATCATAAAAAGGAACAAAACAGAAATAATAACAATGAAAAACAAAACCTGGCCTAATTTATCATTAATCGTGCAGATGGTTTTGTCGGCTCCTGGCGTCCATGCCTCGAAATTAAGCCGAAGCTGCTGGTTGGCGATGCGCTGCAATCGCTTTGCTTGAACATTTACAGAGCTGACCATGAGGACTTCTGGTGGAATCAAAAAGAAGGCAGGAATCTGGACAAATCTAAACGCACTGGACCCAGGGACGAACAACAACAACAACAACAACAACAGTAACAACGAATGGAAGAGTAGCACCCAGAATAACAACAACATTGTTGGGTCAGGTCATGGAGTCAGTTAGTCAAACGTCAGTGAGATCATTTAGCATAGAAACACCAATAAAAGAACACAATAGACAAACAAACGAACAGATTAACGAACAGACTAACGACCAGGCAGACAGACAGGCAGGCATACAGACGAACATCATCGTCACAGGTTGATTTTTTGTCTGTGCATCGAGAGTGACACAAAATGTTGCACTGCCGGGTGTTGTTAATGTTGCCCGATGCGAGGCAACACGCTTCTTTTGCCGTGGCTCCACGGAGACGGAGCGTTGCACGCGTTGATGCAGCTGTTGTTAGTATGGTTGTTTCTCCTCTTTTTTTGGGCCATAATATTTTTTAACAGCTTTTACTCAACATTGTTTTACTCTTTTATTTTGTTTTTTGGTAGCAGCATCTGCTGTTGCTGTTGCTGTTGCTGCGGAAAAGCGGTGTTTAATTACTGTCAGCAACAACAAAACAGAAAAAGAAACAACAACAACAATGATGAAAGAAAGGATGGCCCAGGAGCCGGGGGTGATGGTGACAAGTGCCTGAGTGCAAATTAAAAGGGCTTCATTTTTGCTGGTCGAGTTAATTTCTGTGGTCAACAAAAAATAGTAGCCGTGTGTGTGAGAGAGAAAGAGAAAGAGAGAGAGAGAGAGAGAGAGAAAGAGACAGAGAAAAATATAGAGAGAGAGAGAGAGAAAGAAAGATAGAAATAAAGAACGGATGAAATGAGGAAGAGCCAGGGAAAAAATCACAAAAAGCCCAAGAAGTAGAAGGAATAAACGACATAACAACAAATCAACAGCAGCAACAACAGCAACAACAAGGAAAACAATAATAACAACAACAAAAACTACACCGAAGCTACAACAACATCATCCAACTGTCATAATTCGAGCTGAACTGCATCCACTAAACCATGATGTTGTTGTTGTTATTATTGTGGTTTGCTGTTATTATTGTTGTTGCTTTTGTTGTTGTTATTACTAGGGTTTGTTGTTGTTATTACTAGGGTTTGTTGTTGTTGCTTAAAAGTGTTTCAACTTGTGTAGGATGACAGAAGTATCATTAAAATGTTTAACATGCTTAAAACACGAGTTAAACAGCAGCTTCAAAAATAATCAATAACAAACCAGATGATAAAACGTCGTCTGTAGCGAAGTAAGAAGAATAAGAAGATTCTTCGGAAGAAACTTCAGAGACTACCAAATGGTACCCTACAGTTGGCCAGCACTTTATGAAGACTGATTAAATAGATTTCTAGTGATCTTTGTGTATCTGTGTATCTTTTTGCAACTCAGATGGGCTTCAAACTTCACTCCACTCCACAACCTCTGAATAACAAATCTTGTGATCCAACTCTAATCATATTCTCAAAGAAAGGATACCCTAAAACCCATGTACAATGTACATAAGTTGATTAAATCGAAATCAATTTAATGTAATCTCAATCAATGTCATTTTAAGCCAATCAAACTCTTTGTAGAAAAATGAATTCTGAAGCATACTTAATTTATTAACTTAAAGTTTAAAGGATATTTCAGAGTTTTTCCAACAACTACCATCCATTTGCAGACCTATAAACTAGTAAATATACTAAATTAAGTGAATAACTCTAAACTTTTACGTAAGCAGATTTCTTGATTGAAAACTAAATAAGGGTTTAAGCTTCTAATGGATTTAATTGAAGACAAAGGAGAAAGGATTTCAATACTGACTGCTTGAATGACTGACTGCTTGAATGATTGACTCCTTGAATGATTGACTGCTAATTGACTATTGAATGACCCAGTAAATGAATGGCCTCACTCGATATGAAGCTGATCTAATTACTGTCTCCGAGTGCGTTTAAAGAACACCAACAAATGTTCACAAATCCTTAATTAAACAGATGATTTTTCACTTTGGCTTCTTTTGTTTGCTTCCCCGTTGAGACAACAACAACAACGAAAAGAGTTTCAAAAGAGTTCCAAATAATAACCAGCTTCAAAGACCCTCCTACGCGAACCTCTTAAAAGAGCCTCTTAAACAAAAATCATGAGCAAGGAAAAATCTTAAGACGAGTTCACCGACAGACCGACAGACAGACGACAAGTAAACAAGTTTAACGTGGTGAATATAACGCTAGTTATGTAAACTGTCGAAGTAGGTACCGACCGGGTCCAGTGGCAATGAAGACCCGGTTTTATTGCTTTGTTTATGCCTGAAAGTATGATGGATTGGGTGCTGTGAAGCGAGGTCGGAGGTCGCAGATTTCAGGCTCATGAAAGAGTTTTCTTATCTTAAGCAACACTTAAAACAAGGATCTGGATCTGGAAGTGGTTCTGGTTTATAGTACCAGATGATAAGCGGGGTTAAACACTAAAACTATTGTTTATGCTCGATGAATGGCACTCAACACAAAAGCAATAAAAGAAATATTAAAAGGAACACCAGCAACAACAATAAATAACGATAAGAGAACAAGGAGAGAAAAGTTATCATGTAAATAATGTGTTTAAGTGATAAAATTAAAGGATCTTTTATAGACTGTCCTTCTAGGAATACGATATCATGTCTTTCTACATACGAGTGCGTGTTGATAAGAAAGCAACAATAACAACAACAACACAAACCAACGTCTATCTGTGTTAAGCGCCACTTAGTAGCACTTCGGACTCTTTTCCGTGTGACATTTTAAGCTACGGATACTAAAAAGACGCCCATCCTCAGTGGATGGATAGGACGCTCGGGATGGGAGCATGGGCTGGTCTACCTGCAGGGTGTACAGTCGATGCCTTTGCTTTTGTTGAGGTTTTTGGGTTGTAATTCATTCGTGGACTCAATTTAGACTTAATTTAGGTCAATGATGAGGTGAAAAATACACCAATTTTACTTCTGTTTTTGTTGTTGTGGTTCTACTCTTACCTTCTCTTTGTGATGTCAAAATTGCCAGAATTTTTTGCAATACACCGGCTGCTGCTAAAATTAGTCGTTGTTGCTGTTGCATTGCTGCCAAAATTAACATTCAAATGAATGTGCTATTTTTAATGTTCTGCAAAATTAGAGCATTTATATTGCATATAAATTCGATTAAAAATACATCTGCTGCTGTTATTTTAGAAACAAAATGTTCTAATTAAAGATTTATTTACAAAGTTTTCTCTCTGTCTCTCACTCGCTCTCTCGTTCTTTTCTCTCTCGGTCTTTTTCTCTTGTTTTTCTCTCTCGTTCCATTCTCTCGCATTTAATTAGGACAGCGAAATAAGCAGATGTTATCAAGACTACTGCTGTTAAAGCAACAAAATGTTCACTGCTCTCTTTCTCTGGAGAAACTGTTAACTCATAGCTAACAACGTTCAGTTTTCTCTGTTAAGTTTAGTCGTTTCTCTCCAACGGGTTCGAAGTTCGAACATTCCGATGTTTGATTCCGTCTCTCTTTCAACAACTGATTCTCTTTGTTGTTCCCAATGTTAATACTATTAAGAGAGTTAATCTCTGTACTGTCAACAGTTCTGTAAAGTGATATAAAACAAATACCATGTTTGCAGAACTGATATTATTGCCAAGAGATGGCGCTGAATAAATGTTATGTTAATGTTATGTTATATCTTTTAAAACACTTTAATTGAATTATAATAAAAAAGCTAATTAATAAAATAAATAAACTGTTAAAAAATAATATAAATTATAACATTATTTAAAAGTTATTTAAATGTTAAATCTACAAAAATAATAATAAAAAAAAATAAAATAATTGTTCAAGTTTCAATTGGTTCAGATATAAAGTAACATCGATTTATCCGGATCCGGATATAGTATGTATGTTGTACATAGTATGTATGTACGTATAATCTAATGTGAATGTATTTATATCACACCTGTTGGAATCTGATGAATTTTTCTAAAGAAATAAACATTTATGTCGATAAGATTCACGTCGAAAAACAGTAAACAGAACTTCAATAAAAGAGAATACAGTACATAACATAACCTAACATATCATTTGGTTAACTTATCAAAACTGTTAACGATAACTGCTGTTATATGCTACGGTGTTTGAATTTTTCCTTCTCTGTCTTTCTCTCTCTCTTTTCTCTTTAAAGTTTAAACACATTTTCAGCTCTCTTACTCTTACTTTCCTGTTTTCCATTTTAATTTACACATCATACCGTTAGAAAAGCGGGACTATCAAACTGATGATTTGTTGTCGCATGTTGTGTTGTTGTTGGCATCAAACATAAACCAACAACAACGGACGATGCAAATGTAAACAACTCCTGTAAAGATTCGTTGCCAGGTTCGTTTTCTCCACAGCGGACTGCAGTGAAATCGTTCGTTCGTTCGGCGGCAGTCACTTTGGACGCGCGTGTTGAGACGGTTGACGGCAGCCAATACGGATGATTAGCAGTTCTTCATTCTTGCCTGTATATGGTATATGTGTGTGTGTGTGAGTGCAAGGAGATATATTAGTTAAAAAATGTATTTTAAAAAAATGCACCTGCTTGTCCATCATCAATGTTAATGATGACGTTTAGTAGTTAATCAAAGAAACGGATTATTTAATCAAGAAAAATTAATAGAAAGTTTCGAATTAATGCTACCGTGGATTTATAACGAAACATCAACAAAAAAACAAGTAACAGAACAGTGAGTGTTAAAATATAAATATTTAAAAAAATATTTAAATATTAAATATAAATATTTTCCAACAAAATTTAAATAAAATTATTTTCATTCCTTTTAAAACTATACAAATTCTGATGCCATTTCTTTCGAAAGTCAACTCGATTCTTGTGGCGGTATAAAAATCTTAAAAATCAAATCAATTAAAAATACTTTGGAATATAATGAAGTATTTTGAAGATCATTAAAAATCGCCGATAAAAAAAATTAATTAAGATCTGCTTGCAAATTGAAACAACAACCGAATTCATGAGCGCCATATTTTTTCTAAAATAAAATATTTAAATAAAATGTTTGTATATTGAAGTAAACATTTAAACACATAATATTAAAAATTTCAACACAGCAAAGGACAAAATATTTAAATTAATAACATTTTGAAAGTGTTTACATTTAAAATAATAAACTAAAGAATCATCATCAGACGAACAACTCACGTGATCTCACGAAATCTTAAACAAGCTGTAAAAGGATATAAATTGAAAAAGAGTTGCATTTCACGTAAGTGTTTTTATCGTATGATTAAACTATGATTTTTTGTATTATTAACAAAGCTAAGCGAAGTGAAATCCTTGAACTCAGACACGACGAGTGTTTTCTCGAGTACGCCGACAGACCCTCGGAATGACTTCGGTATTCTGTACGTGTTCGCTTTTTGCTTTTGTTGTTATTTTCTTCTTTTGTTCTTTTTGTTTGTTTTATTGGTTTAAATGTGGAGCTCTTTTCTTTCCAATTTCAAAGGACGAATTTCGAAAAAAAGCATTCCTTCATTTGATATGCAACATGATGATACATCACGATTATGTACTCAGTGAAAACTGTGTTCAGTCTGATCTGATGCGATGATTATTCTAGGAAAATTACAAATTCAATCAACAAAGTGTTTAAGAATCTAGAAAAAAGAAACAACAAATTTTGTAACAAATTTGTAATCTTAAGTAAAACGAAGAAGTATAAATAGATCATATATGGAATGAACATCATAGTAATGTTGTTGTTGTTATGTTTTTCAAAATACCGGCAGTTATAAAAAAGTACAGTACTAAAAAATGTGAGAGAGACACAGTAATGCAACAACTGGTATAAAATTACAAACACGTACTCAAGACGGCGAAAACAATCACTATGAGTGATAATTCGAAACACTCTTTCAAGAAATTAGAATCCTTAAAAACATTTCAGTGAACCCAGAAAAAAAATCACTCAAGATGTAATAAGAATTCCTCTTAAAAATGTCACTGCACCAGTCTTGGAACTGTTTGTCTTTTTGTCTTTGTACTGATGTTCTATTTATGTACAGATACATGCAACTGATTTAAAAACATGTGTTTCATTACCATGTACTTAGATATTTAATTTTACACGAACCACACAATCCTAAATGTTTTAAAAATTTAATATATTTCGAGCTGCACTCAGTGCTGTATGGTCAGTTATGTGGCAATGTAGCAATAGTAATGAACTAATTGAATTTCTTTTATAATTAATTATTAATATTTGTAATATTTGTCAATATTATTATCCATACATACTAATATATGGATGTATTTTTTATCTACTCTCAATAAATTACATGCGATATTATAATGTCCGATGTTTTCTCTCTCTCCCTCAGAAATTGAGATACTCTAAGTCCATGTTCTAATACCATATGTTTTAACATTAAGACAAAAAAACTTAATTACTTTTTCTGTAATAACATTAATTCTTCTGCTGAATACGTAAGATAAGTAAGTAATAAGAAGTAAAGAAATTAAGTTTCTCTTCAACTCATAGAATTCGATAAAATCTTGTTTTGTGTTGTATAAGGAAAAGTTTTCCGAAAGAAAAACACAGAATTGTTTCACAAATATTACAACAAAAGCCAAAGCAAAAAAGAACCCAAAAACCTTGAAAGTGTGCTTCGCAGTTTCCAAGAAAAGAAATAAAATAAAATAAATTGTTCGGGTTCAATTGGACTCGGTCAAAAATGAATTCTGCTTTGAATTTGTAATAAGAAAAACCAGTTTTGGTATTTTAATGGGAAGCGAAAGAAAGACATCAAGATTTTTGTCCAAAATATAAAGAACCGTATTACAAGAGAAGATTTTTATTTATATCGTATAGTATATAGTCTTTGCTCCAGTGAATGCAAGATGAAAGAATGAAGTGATTCATTCTGGTGCCGAAAATAATTATAAGTAAAATAATAAAAAGTACGCGAGTAAAATACTCAACAGAGGAACGAAGAACATCCATCAATCTGTCTGTCTGTCTGTTTGTCTGTCTGCTCAACTGTCAACTGTTTAAGCACCCACAAAGTAGCTGAAAAGTGATTTCCAATAAATATAACAACCAAATGTTTTTCGTTTTCTCCCCGCTCATTCTCCATCCCTGTCCATCGTCCCTGTTTTTGTCCCTGTCCTTGTCTTTTCCATGTTCCATCTGTAAAAAAATTCTTTACTTTTCTGTGGCTTTCCACTCCAATATTTTATCTTAAATAAGTTCCAGATATTTTTTTATTTTTCCTCTTTTCTTCGTTTCTTTAAATTCAAAATGAAAAATTTGAGAAAAGCGGAAAAAATCTAAACAACTTAAAAAATTAGAAGGTAAAAAAACCACATACAAAAAACCACCGGAAACATGAAGAAGACGAAGAAACACAGGAACAAAACAGAATTCGTGAGAAAAAAGATTTCCAATCAGTACAAGAAAACAACAATTGCAACAACAACAAAAAAACCAATTTGTCCAATTTAACCACAACACAAACAAATTGATGCACCTCAATATCTTCGTTTTGTTGGATTTCATTATCTTCTTTTGCTTCTTCTTTTTCTCCTTCACCGTCTCTTGTTCTTCTTCTTCTTATCTTGTTGTTGTTGTTTGTGTTGTTGTTGCATACGTACATAACTTAGACAGGGTGACGACCAACAACAGACATTCGTGTCATTTATGCGTATCTGTCAGCTTCATGGAAGCATAAAATTGCAGCTCGCGTGGTTTTTAAGCGTGTTACTCTTCATGGATTTTTTGTTCATCCGCTTCAATTTGTTGAAAATCTTAATAATTAAGAGGGGGAAACGAGGGAGGGGGGAGGGAAATGAGGAAAATACGAAAAATATTTTGTAAAATCAATTATTCAACACCAACGAAACGCCTCCAAAATAAGACGAAAGTAAGGAATTCCAAATAAAAGACATTACAATTTTGTTGTTAATGAAAATTTCAAAACTTATTATATAAGAAATTCTAAAGTTTATTTTTGGGGCGCATCATTTTAAAAAAACTTCAGCACACTCAATGAGTTGGAGTATGTACTCAAACTTATACATATGTGTTTTTTTTTTTTTTTTTTTTTAAATGAGAGGAAAGCAATCGAAATCCTGAGTGCGAGACTTCAACTCGCTAAAACCTCTCCCCCATGTCTGTTGGTCCCCCCGGAACTACCGTTAAGTATACCGTCGGGAGGCAGAAGGAGCTAAAGCTCAAATGTCCGTCTACGTCCTATTGTCGAAAGTCTCTAATTCGAACGTCTCTGTTAGTGTGTGTACGGTTCAGTTGTTCTGAAGTCCGTTGCGCGTTGCGCTCGCGTTCTAGGTTGCGTTGCCGCAGCATAATACTTACACACAGAGATTTGACAGCCAACCAAACCTCCGGCGACTGCAACATACTGCCGATGATACTGCTCGTTGTCAATGTTCGGAGCAGCGCACTTTCGGCGTTTGAACGCAATGCCTCGCATTCAAAAAAGATGTGGTGCGCATCTTCATGTGCCCTGGAGCACCACCCACAAATTGAGCTCGTGTCATGGCCATACTTACACAAATAGCTGCGAAAGCATCCGTGACCACTTATCATCTGTGTCATGTAAAAGTCTACCTCTCCGTGCCGTCTTTCGACCCAACACTTTACGTCGGGTATAAGTTGATGTGTCCATCGGCCCTTGCTGGAGCTATTCCACCGATCCTGCCAGTTTGAGAAGGTGACACTCGTTAGTTCTGCGAGTTCGTGAACTGTGAGACCTCTGCGGGTTTCCGCCCTCTTACGAAAGCGCTGCGCAATTTCTGCTGCTAACAAATCAGGTGGGGGTAATCCTGCAATTACACCGGCTGCTTCGTGCGAAATGGTTCGAAAACCGCAGCAAACCCGTAGAGCGCATAATCTAAACACGCGGTTTAGCTGCCGCAAGTTCTTTTTTGTCTTAAGCGCACTTGTCCACACCGGTGCAGCATACATTAAAACCGACGTGACCACCTTTGTGAGCAGCAGCCTGCGCTTTTGACTGGGCCCATATGTGTTAGCCATTATACGGGCTAAGGCCGCATACATTGTCATCGCCTTACCACATACCCTGTCGATATGCGCCGCGAAAGTCAATCTACTGTCTAGCATAACGCCTAAGTATCGAATTGCAGGGGCAGATCTAATGATGACGCCATCGATATTTAACTCTACGAACTCTAGCTTCTTCCTGCTAGTTATTAGCACAGCTTCTGTTTTCTGGGTAGCTAGCTGCAATTTGTTTGTTGTTAGCCAAGTTTTTACGTCTGCTACTACGCCTTGCGCTAGCGATTGGAGCTGGTTTAGATGCTTGGCTACAATAACGACAGCAATATCATCAGCATAGCCCACTATCCTAACGCAGCTTTGAACGGGTATGCGCAAGACAGCATCATACATAAGGTTCCATAAAAGCGGCCCCAGTACTGAACCCTGCGGAACCCCAGCTGTAACTTGATGCTGCTTAACACCAACATCGGTGTTGTAAAGAAGGATCCTATCAGATAGGAAGTTCCTTAGAATTTCAATAAGATAGCGTGGCGTTTGCAGATGCTCCAGAGCTGTAATGATGCTTTTCCAGCTTGCCGAATTAAAAGCATTTTTCACGTCAAGCGTTAAAACCAAACAGTACTCTTTGGTTCCATGTAACCAGCGGGTACCATCGATGGCTTTCTCGGCAGTACTTATCACGCTTTGGATAGCATCCACTGTTGAGTGGCCCTTTCGAAAGCCATGTTGTTGGGGCGACAAACCGTTTCTGGCATCTACATGCTGCTGCAGTCGTTCACGTAGGATATGCTCTAAAACCTTACCAAGGGCATCAATCATGCATAATGGTCTGTATGAGCTTGGCTCCATTGCAGGTTTGTTCGGCTTAGGAAGCAACACCAACCGTTGGATTTTCCATATTTGAGGAAAAGCGTGCTCGTTTAGACAAGCCTGGAATAGCTTGTGAAACGGTTCTGGCCTGATGCTATATGCCAGTTTTAAGACCTCGTTCGATATACCATCTGGCCCTGGTGCTTTTTTGCAGCAAAAAGAGTTTATTGCGGTATTTATTTCGTCGCCGGTGATATTTGGCATTGGCAAACTATTTGGCGCATATTCCATCATAGGAAGCGCACCTAGATCATGCACCGGAAAGAGCGTCTGCACAACTTTCAGCATGAATTCTTCTGTTGCAGGTATTTGTGCCTTTGCGCATCTTAGCTTTGACAGTACTATTTTATACGCGTCTCCCCAGGGATTTGAGTCGACACTATCGCATAACTCTTTAAAGCATGTATCTTTGCTCTTTCTGATCGCTTTCTTGAGCGTTTTGCGGGCAAGCGTATATAAGGATCGGCACCTTCCATAATTCTCAGTAGCGATGCTACGTTGCTCAACTCGTCTGGCGTGCAGGCATTTCCTTCTGAGCTCAGCTATTTCATCGGTCCACCAGTAGACTGGTCGTCGACCTCGTTTGTTCGCTACTCTTGCCATGGATGCGTCGCACGCTGTAGTGATCCATGATACAACTTGCTTAGCCATCTGTTCTGCGTTACCACTTTGAGGATCCGAGGTTCGCAACATTTGTGTAAATACATCCTTGTCTAGAGTTTGGAGCTTCCACCTTCGTTCTTTAGGGATACCTTGCCTTGCCGAGTTTGTGCGACCATAGCTAAGATGCGTTATTACTGCCCGATGGTCACTATTTGTGTACAAACTGCTGACATGCCAATCGATACGTCTCACCAGAGGCCAACTTGCGAAAGTGATATCTATCGTTGACTTTCTACCATTACGTTCGAATGTGTGTTTACAACCGTCATTTAGCAGTACGACTTCTAGATTCGCGAAAGCTTCGAGCAGAATACGGCCTCTTTTATTTGTTGTTTGACTGCCCCAATCCACGGCCCACGCATTGAAGTCACCAGCTATTATACATGGAGAAATATTATGAGCATCACTTACCAGACTGTCGATCACTGCTGCATATTCTGCATCATTTAGGCTTGGTGGACAATAACAGCTGAATACGTAGATACCTGCAAACTTAGCCGCCACGTAATACTCACGTTCCATGTCGAGCTTCCACTGGAAAGGAATTTTTCCGCAGTTCCAGATTGCAGCCTTGGCGTTTGCATCCGAGAACCATTCGAGCTGATTTCGGTACTGCTCAGCGATAATCACGACGTCGATTTTCTGCTCAACAACCGTTTGTTTAAGAAGCTCTTGTGCAGCTTCACAATGATTGAGGTTGATCTGCAATATCTTCATTTCCGGTTTTCGCATGCAGCTCGGAAGGCAGGGCATTTTCGTCCGCCTGTGGCATGCTTACTGTCCGCTTTTTTACCAGCGCATATTATGCAAAAGGCTTCATTTTTGCAGTCCTTTGCGAAATGGCCCGTTTGTCCGCAATTAAAGCAGCATTTACTCCTGTCTTCGTTGCTTTTACACGCTCTTGCTATATGTCCGAAGTCCAAACATTTAAAACAACGGGGAACTGATTCCTTTGGCCTTATTCGGCATATTGTCCAGCCTATTTTTACTTTTCCTACATCTAGGAGTGCTCTGGCTGATCTACCGGATACGCGAATTGTTGCAGTTTGTGTGTCGCCATAAGATCTGCGAATCGAGGTGATCACTGGCTCTTCTTCGCAGATAATTCGGACAGCCAGCGCAACTTCTTCGCTTGTGGTGACCTCATCTATGTCTCTAATTTCTAGTTGGAGATCATTGCCCAGAGTTTTCACCTTCGCCTGTTCGCCCAGCACTTCTGCCTTAAGAATCTGTACATTTAGATCAGGGCTCTTTTTAAGTTCGAACAACATTTCGCCTTTTTGCGTTTTTCGAATTTTCACCACATTTTCCCCAAGCTTTGCGAGACTTTGATCACCTTTGACAGTTTTTAACATGTCACTGTAAGAAAGGTTTCCCGCCTTTTCAATGACAATTGATTCTGGCCTTAGTGACTTCAGTGCACGTTTGCCAACCTCTTTTGCGGTCATTTTGCGGCCAACGGTTTTCCACTCACTATTTTTCTGTTGTTCAGCACTATTTTTCTGCTGCTGGCTATTCATTACTAGCTCTATATCTTCCGTAGGGCACGCTCGCGCCTTTTTTACGCGCTGCTGTACAACGCTTCCTTCATCTCTTGATCGCTTTGCGTCCTTGCTGGGCTTAAGCAACGGAGACGTCTGAGTTGAATTCTCGCAGCTATTTTTTTTAGCGCTATCACAGCGTGTTTCACGTTGACTTCTGTCACCATCCGACGCCCGTTGATTTAATGACCAAACCTGCTCAGCTTCCGATTCTGCTGTATCATATAACTTCACAATATGATCAAGCAAATTCCTCATCGGTTGGGTTATAGTACGACGCAGCGCACCTGATGATGACGTTGTTTCCGCCATCACCGAGTGTAACTCACGGATCTTTCTTCCCAGTCTAACAAGGGCGCAGTTCCGTTGAGTCCTTTGCGCATTTTCTGCAGGCAAACTCGGTGGCGATGAGCTTGAACGCGTAGTTTGCTCTGTGTTGTTAATCTTCAATGGCGACCGACCAATCCGACTACTCCTTTTGAATGGATCAGCTAAGTCTCTGCTGCTTCCACCTGATTGACTATCGCCGCCATTTTGCTGCCGATCAGTTTTGACGCTACCTACTGTAGTTGTTGTCGTGTGCTTCTTTCCAGCGTTCGTAGGTGTTGTCATCTCATTCTCGCCAGTCAAGGACAAGGACATGGCACGGGTAAATCGAGTTTATAATGAGAGCCGAAATTGAAACACGTCTGCTTGCATCGAGCTACAAACTCGCTCTCCTGTGTGTGTATGTATGTGCGACCCGTATAAACTACACTATTATGACAGAAATGTACACAGCTATCAGTTGTAGAAAGCAGCAACCGATTCGCGACGAGGTGCTTACTATATACTTTTGTCAAAATGTTGCTAGCAACAAAAAAAAAGGATATATAAGGATTGGCGAGCCGTATATTTCGCGCTAATATGCGAGAAAAACACGCACCCAACGATTGTGGGAGACACAAACCGATTCGCACTGGTGTGTATACTATATACCGAGAAAGGAGAAAATTCGAATATATAATATAATATCGAAAAAAAGAAAATTTTCCGAACAAATGTTGATAGCAACAAGTTGCTAAAAACCAACGTTGACAGCAAGTGCTGCCAACGACAACAGTGATATTGACTCAAATGTAAAAAAGGGCCTATCAGAAAACACAATATCGCGACGTCACAAATGTAAATTGTGCCCGATAACACAATAAAAGTATCGAGAATTGCAAAGTGTCCGTCCGCAGACAATTTCGCCAAATTTGGCAAAAACTTTAAACGCACAGAATTATCAAACCGCACAACCGATTTCAATGAAACCTTCAGCGAAATGCTTGGTGCAAAGAACCACGTCTTTTGGTACAAGTCCGACCGAAAACCACTCACTAAAAAAACGCACTAATCTAATAAGAGTTCGCACTGAAAATTTCGCAATACTGATGACCACGATCACTCCAGTCGATCTCCCATACATATGTGTGTATGTATGTATATGAGTAAAATGATGTGTGTGTGTGTGTTCTTATGTGTCCGTGCGTCCATTTGTTATGTTGGTTGTTACATATTTTAGTGAGGTTTGAGTGCAATTCTATGTTTTTGTTTGTTTCTGATGGTTATTTTGATAAATCACTTAACACGAAACTATTTGTTCAAAGTGACAGAATGACAGCACAACAATTTAAGGATCCACTCATCAGCAAATTCAATAATAACACACACAGACATACGAATATGAATATTTGCAACTCACAGATAGACAATGAATCATGCATGCTTCACAACCAACATACATAAACACAAACAGTTTTTAATACCCAATTGATATTGTGCCAAACCTTGTGATAATGAATTTAGGTTGCAATTATTTCATTTTATTCTCCCTTAACTACTTGGCAGACTCCCTCCTTTCTCTCTCCACTCCTCAGTCATAACCTACCACTCTCCCCCCATTTCCCTCTTCGACTTCCTTGGTCCCATCAACGGGGATGCCGCGATTACTGTTTCTCCTTCTTCTCCAATCCTGTGCTTCTCACTCTATACGAATTGTTGCCCGATGGAGAGTACTGTACCGTATCATTGTTGCTGCTGTTGTTGTTATTCGCAGATCATTCATCAATTTCGGTGGCATTCCAACGAACTCTCTATAATTTTAATTCTTGAGTTTAAGCGTTACATGTGGTTATTATATTGTATAAAATATTATGATTCACTTGAGTTTTCTTTTTATACATTTTTACGCATTTTTTTTTAGGTCGCAGCATCTGAGTATTACTAAATATTTTAAGGGAGTTTTTCTCCCCGGGCACACGTATTTATTGACGCTTCGATGGTTAAAGCAATAAATGTTTTGATTGTTTTTAATCCAATAATACTAACAAGAACAAGAACAATAAAAAGTACATCATCAACATCATCAACAACATCATCTTCAACATTCATTTTTCAACCACAAATTAATTGATTTTTCTTTGACTTTGTTTTTTCTTTTTTAATTAATAGCGTCATTTTAGGGGTAAACTTAAAAAAAGTGACTGAGCGCGTGAAAGAGGGGCGGAGGTGGGGGGAGAGAGATAGGGAGAATACAAACGGGTGTGAAAGTGAAAACTATTAAATTAAATACTAAATTCTAAATGAGAATGAAAACAATCATCGCTCAAATTTTGCACTAGAACGGAAACTGAAGAGTGTTTTAAAGTTGATGCTGAAGTTGATGTTTGAGATGATGGTTGAGTCGATGTTTGAGTTGAATTTTGAGTTGATGTTTGATGAAGTGGTACTGGCGCCAAAGTAACCTAATTTCAATTGACGGAAGTCAAGAACTAACTGAGTTCTATTCAATTGAACACTTCAAAGTTTCAATCAATTCTCTCAAGAGCAGTAACAGGAGCGGAAATTATGCAGTACTTGCAGTTGTTGTTGTTATTGTTGTAGTTTGCAATTAAAATTTTTCTTTCTTTTTTATTGCTTTAATTTTTATTTTTATAAAATGCAATAGTATGTCTATTATACGAGTATGATAGAAATTACGCAAGTAAGCCGTCACTCAGTTTGATGATGAATGATTCAGGTCAACATATTAAATGGCAGCACGTGGATCTACTCTAGTGATAAATGCATCCAGATGTATCCACCCATTAGGAAAAATTGTGAAAAGTTTCAATGGGTTTTATAGTGTCTCAAAGACTGCGGGTCTGTCTGTGCGCTGGTCTGTCCATTGAAATTACGATTGAACGAAAATGTATGGAGATATCTGAGTGCAATTTGACACACTCACTATAATCAGTATTATTCTATAATTAGTATTAATATGATGCCGAATATGGGCGTGGTCCTCCCACATTTATATAAAAAATACGCATCGAAAGAAAGGTGTGGTCCGCCCATTTTTCCCTTTTGAGCCTCGGCCAATGATTCGGCACTCTTTCTGGTTCTGCTTAAAACTTATGACCTATTTCACTATCTTTGTTATTATTCTCTTATTGTCATTGTTATTGCTTGATTTTTGCATTTTGCTTATTTGCATTTTATTTTAATTTTCAATTTCTATGCACTCATCAATCTGCTTTATTATTCAATTTGTTTGCTGATTTGATGTGATTTCATCAGCCAGCAAATCTTTCGACATTAGTTTAGAAACTAATGCAGTCACTTAAACTCTCTTCATTGCATAGAATATTGCTTCATTTAAATTTTCTATTCTTCTGGTCTTTTATTTGAATTTGTTGTTTGTTTTGTGATCTTGTTCTTCTTCGTCTCTTTTTGTCCCTCTTCTTGTCCCTCATACATACATTTTTATATGGTCGTCTTTATCGGTCCGAATCGCCTGTGGCTGGGATGCTTTTAGTAATTGTTTTTAATTGATGTCGATTGCATTTCTTATTTAAATAATTTAATTGTAAAGTTGAGTTTATTATAGTCGCATTTCAATTAAATCACAATTGATGTATTATTTATTAAATTCTGTTTTTTGCTTCAATGCTTTTGTTTTGATGCTTTGAGCTAGAAATAATAATTATTAGCTAATAATAGCTAATAATTATTTTGAAATGTTTGTCGACGGAATGAATTCATAATTAAATGACATTTTATACTGAATGAAATAATTAATTTTATGTTTATTTGTTTGAATAGTTAAATTACAGGTCCTAATAAACAATGACTACATTTAAAATGGATGTTTACAACGTGTTTTACAAACACATTTCAGATATCGGTTTGGTAGAAAGATGTATATTCAGTTAATATACATATTCAACACCAATAATTTTGCCTCCAGATATTTCTATACTAAAGTTAAAAAGTTCAAAGCTTGACCTGAACCAACTGAAGACTATCAACAGCCTGGTGAGGGCTTTTCTATGAGGTTCTGTTCTCAATGTAGTTCTTGCTGTTGTTGTTGTTCTTTCCCGACTTGTAGTTGTATTTCATCTTACGTTTGTTGTTGTAGTTGTTATGGTTTCTTAGTATTTAGACTCTATTTGTAAGGCTTCTTTGGTCGTTGATTTTGCTTTAGTGCTTCAGAATTTCTATTATGTTTTGTTTAGTTGTATAAATTAATTTGTATGCTTAGTTTTATCGTTTCTATAGCTTCTTTAAGGTTTAAAATCTGAATATAATTTAATCGTGGACTATTGAGTACTTTAAAGTAGTGTGTGTAGAAGAAAATCTTATCGTAGTTTTATTAAGTGGATTAGATTCTATCCATGTTAAGTCTCTGTTGCGTGTCAAGTGATTAAAGTGATTTACAAATGTTTTTTGTTTCAATTCAATTTCTGCTCCGTTCTATTCTACTGAAATCTAGTATATGTATTTTAGTATGTATTCTATTCTAGTATATGTATGTATATCCTCTATTTAATTATTCCTCTCACTTTTTTTCTATACTAAACTCATAAAATACAAAAAACACATGAATTAACCTGTCCCAAAGTTCAGAAAAATCAAACGCCCCAGACAATGTGTCGCTTTTACGGATGAACACTTTTACGGGTGTGAGAGATCGGTGATTCGGTGATGGATGCACCCTTTTTAAATGACTTTTTTAAACACTCGCTTGTGCTCAGTTTAGATGAGAGCTTGATATGGATTTGTAAAGGCCATGATGGAAGTCCACCACCTCACCTATCAACATAAATCCAGAGACTTACTGTGCATTATACAATTACTACAATCATTCCAACAACTCCCTTAATTAAGGGCTCCGTAAACATGTGTTTCCGGTGTACAACAATGACCAAAGAAGGGTACTGGATAGCTACTGGGTTTTGTTTTAAGTGCTCTTTTATGTTCGAACAAATTAACTATGATTTAGATACACAGTCGAATAGTCAAAAATAGAAGAATTGAAGCTTTTTTAGGCATATTTTGGTCAGTTTAGGGTTATGGTTATGGGTGTGGCTTAGTTTGGGGATCAACTGATCACTATTAAGTGTTGTGCATAATGTTTCATATACATATTTTTATATCAATAGAATACGAACACAGATATTTTATGTACTATAATAATACAAGATATATAATAATAAAAGATACAATTTCAATGTTTATTTAAAGTTGTGTACAATTTTTAAATCTTTTCTCTCTTCTTTTTTCAGGTTGAATGATTGACAAGGCTGAACTTTGATTGTTGTTGATGCTAAACATATAAACTTCTGATAAAGCATTTGAAAAGTGTTTCCATATTGTATTGGCAGGTTTTCTTTTTGTGTCTTTCAATTAAGTGAACTTTCAAATTCGAACTAAATTATTGATTTTGTAAAGCGGTGCTTTAGAAGAATCTTGATACAAAATGACACATCTACTGGGATATATATTGATATACTTCATCTTTTTAAAAGGTAAGTTAAAGTAAAGCTTCTGTTTTAAATTCGTTAATGATTATCATAATGATATCGAGGATAATATAATGAAGAAGTAAAGATAAAATAATGAAGAAATGAATAATAATGAACCGGGTCAAAATCTAAGAATGTCGTTATATATTTTGAACTACATTTCTGTTCACGAGAATGTACATTAGACTGGTCGCATCTTGTATGGGATTTTTTTTTTTTTGTAAATATAATTGTTTGCGCTGCTTAAAATATGAGGTTTGGTGTAAGAAATCATGTCCTAATTTTTCAGCTAAATCCGACGGTGCCTAGTCGTGCCTAGTGGGGCCCAAAGTTGCCCATATTATAAAAAAACATCTATTCAATCAGGTATTTATAGTTATATTGAATAATGTGCTTCAAATATAAATTTAATTTATTAATGGTTTTGAAAGTTAATATAATGATAAAAAAAAAGTATATATATGTATTTAATTAATTTTATTGAGTTGATTAATTTATAAGAGAAGATTTGTTGTGAGAAGGATATAAATGACGATAGTGTTCAACAACTTGGAGTAAGTACTACTTATCTTTCTCATCGTATGTTACCGATTTATTGTAATCCGTGATGAGTTTAATTGCTCTTTCTGCTGCATCATTCACAACATTCAAATGTTGACAGACAGCTTTTCCAGCGCAATAATCATCCCTCTGTTGCCATTGAGAAGGTTCCGATTCTAAAAATTTTGGATCTATGGCTAATCGAGAAAAAAATTTCTTTGTCAGTGGAGAAACGAAATCTGATATATCTCTTGACGCGTAAGAGAAAATTTCATCCATATTGACAACATTCCTTTTCGAAATTTTTTCATTATTTCCGTGTATGTCATTGCCGATGTCGAGTTTTTGGACCATCATCTTTTTTATTTCCAACGGCACGCTTTCATTCACAAATGTTAGATTATAGTTTTGGCGCTTCTATAGCATTCGCACATCGGAACTAATAAAGAACATATATGATAGTCAAAAATAAGCAAATGCTCCGAAGTCTTTTCAATTCCGCTGCTGTCAATTTGAACTGTTCGCGAAATAGAAATATTTTGTAACAATAAATGCACTTTGACATGAATCGTGCATGCGATGTTGCACCAGGCAAACGAAATTGTGAAAAATCTGGTACACGCTCCCCAATAAAATGGAGTTTTAACTGAAGCAACTCTTTATAATCTGCACGCACGTAATGGAATTTTAACGCATTTATACAAAAATTCTTCAAATAATCTACGCGCGATGTTGTAAAAATTCGTACCACTTCTTCTCCAAAATTCCACTCTTGAACGTGCTAGCTTCAATGTGTTTCCAATACTTGGCAAATCTGTTGAAGAGAAGAACTTCTGGCCCGGATGTTTTCCCAAAATTCATTTCAAATAGAGATTTGACCAACAATTCACTTATATGGTGGCGACATGGAAGAAAAAGTAGCTGACAGACAATATGAAGTACGTGTATGAACTACCGTTGTTTTACTTACATTGTTAGTGGTACATTTTAAAGGTTTGATAATTATTTCGTTTGTTGAATAATTTTACATGAAATAAAATATTACTGTAAAACTCAGGTCGAAGAAATTTCACCTAAATAACATAAACGGAATTAAACAAACAATTAAACGACGAAGAAGCAAAGTAGTTGGCAAGCAGAGTAGAAGGTCGTCGTACATCGACGATAAGACAACCGATGTTTTTGATGTCCTTTTAATTAAATACATGCTTGAACATTTTAATATGAACTTCGAATTTTTTATTTCTTCCAATAATAAATAAATTTTAGTTAAAATCTTTCGTTCGTATCATACTAAAACATTAAATACCAAATACTTTAATCTATCTATACAATATATAATTTCTTAGTATGTCCGGATGTTTGTATGTATGTCCTATTCTTTCCGCAACTTTCTGAAGCCATCTGATGACATAGGAAGCTGAAATTTGGCATACTTAAAGTACTTTCTCTGCGGAAGATCGTAACGGAGCCAGATTTTTGATTTTCGGTCTATGGGACCGGCTTTTCAACTAGTATAACTATAAAGATCCGATTGAATAGATGTTTTTTTATAATATGGGGAACTTTGGGCCCCACTAGGCACGACTAGGCACCGTCGGTTTGAGCTGAAAAATTAGGACATGATTTCTTACACCAAACCTCATATTTTAAGCAGCGCAGGCAATCAAATTTCAAAAAAAAAATTATTGCGACCAGTCTAATGTACATATATATATTTCAATCTTTATCCTTCGAGGATAAATATATATTAAACCCAGTGTTTTTTTACTGATGTTTTACTGTGTTTTTAACTGAGTTCCTGTCTGTTTTTTACTTATTTTTACTTAAACTGGTTTGCGAATTATGTCAGAGAGTCGATCCTATCACTATCCGGTTCCTCACGTACATCACTTCAGTGCTTCACGTACTGTTTCCCATCAGTGCTTCACAAACTGTTCTTAAGTACCTCACGTAACACATTCTGTCACTTTCACACTTGAAATAATTGCCCGAGCTCTGGTTCAAATCCCATTCGAACTTATTGCATTATTATGTAATAGATTCTTTTCGCTTTATACAAGGAATAGAATTCGTTCGTGTTTCTGCGGAAAGGAAACTTTTGCGTCATCAAAAATCGTAGAATGGATGACATCGTGGATGAAATAATTAGAAAAATTAAAGTAATAAAAACGGATGTCGATTGTTCATTAAAATTAAATGTGAAGTGGGCGACATTGATATCGCTGCCTTCCTCTCTTCATTCTCCTACACATCGCAACCCACCTCTCACTAAAATCAAACCACAATAAAAATCAAAAGAAAGACAACAACAAAACCACACTAATAATAAACACCTTTAACATTTATTTGACCCGTGCTAACGTTAGTTTTTATACTGCTTTATGTTGCTGTCATTGTGCTTGTGGTTGTTGTTGTTCTTTATTATTTCGTTTTTGTTGTTAATACAATTTCTTGTATAATTTATACTCGTGTTATTTCGCCTTCGCTTTTATGAAATTTAATCGGTCACGGAAAAAATCGTTTAGTGTAATTAATCAAAAAAAAAAAGGAAAACTTAACAAAATAAAATGTGGCTACGATGGAGAATTGACGCTATACAAATTCCATTGTTCATGATTTGGGGACACAAAAGTCATGCGAAATAATATCTAGTTTTGCATAGAATCCACTTTATAATGGGCAACACTGGAAGTTAGAATTACTGCCGCAGTGATTTTTACGTATCCAAGACTGACGTTTGTTACGTCATAACATTTGATTTCTAGATTGATAGAGAGAACGAGAGAGTGCTAGGATGAGAAAGAGACAGGGAGATAGAATTAGTGAGATAGTGGGTGATAGAGTGAGGGAACAGTGACAGTTTGGGTTCCTCCCGCAGTGACTTTTAAGTCTTCAAAACGTCTTTAAATGACGTTTCTTACGTCATCAGATTTCATTTCAACAGTGAAAGAGAGAGAGAGAGAGAGAGTAAGAGAGCATATCTGTGTTTTTCTCTCATTTCTCTACTACAATTTCTCATTTTCTCTTTCTACTCAATTATCTGGAGTTGCCAATGGGCTTAATTATCGTCTCTGCCAGTGTTGCTTCTTCAGTGTCTTTTGCAATTGAAATGAATTAAGTTTGTGCGAAAGACTGCCGTCGCATTGAATTCAGTTCAATTGAATTGCATGTGAAGAAGTACGAGAGATAAATAAGTGTGTGTGTGTGTGATTGTGTCCATGGGTGCGTTTGTGTCCATGTGTGCTGCTCTTTGTTTTAATTAATAAAATGATTTAGCGCCGTCATGCTTTGTTGTTGTTGTTGCTGTTTTTATTTTCGCGTGATTCCTCTTCATTTAATATAGTTTTATTTATTATTGTTTTTCTTTTTCTTTTTCTTCATCGTAATCTTTTTCTTTTTCTTCATCGTAATCTTTTTCTTTTACTCGTTCTTGGCGTTTATCCAATTTCAAAAATATTTTAAGGCATGTTTTTAATCAAATGTGAAGTGGTTGGTCGTTCTTTTTGTTGTTATTGTTATTTTAATGATCTGAATATGTTGGGGATTTTTTTGCAATCTTTTCATTTCCTTTCATTCACTCAAATGAGTCAAATTTTGAAGCGTTCAAGTTAGATGTCCGATTTGAAGTGATATGATTATTTTTTTTTGCAAAGGCATTGTTTATAATTTTTTAAAATAATAATAAATAAAAATTATCAGCAGTTTTTGAGTTCAAACATTTTTCTATTCTATTCTTTTCACCTTTCAATTGAATTTACTTTCGATCAGAATAAATTTTGTAACAAATAATTTTGTCACAAGAAGCGCAAAAAGATAAGCTACACCATGTACATACATATTTTAGCCTTATGAACCACCCTCGTCATGGACCCGTGCCACCCTCCCTTGCCGCCCACTGCACACACGTCACTCTCACGTGCAAACATTTAGCAACACTGTGACTTCATCTTGTGACTTCTTTTAGGATCACCCTATCCAGGGCGGATTCGAATAGTGGGCGTGACACAAAATCACTGCAAATAATGGCAAATATTGCAGTTGTTAGACGCATTCGTTGAGGTGCCCCGGAGGGTGTGGAAAGACTGAAACATGCGAAAGAGTGCCGGAAATTGAAATTCAATGAAATGATTTATATGCAAGAATAGTGCCGTGTGGAGGGGTGGGGGCGAAAACGGGTGGGAGGAGGCTAAGGAACTGAAGGTATTCCACTAACAGAGCGACACACAAACGAAAGTTGATGAGCTGCTGTTGACAAGCAATTTTTCATTTGAAGAAACGTTCTTAATCAACATGAAATTACAATTTGTGGCGAATGGCGAATCAAAAGAAAAGGAAAAAGAATCATAGAAGCAAAGGAACCATCACAGCAGTTAAATGTTGGAAAAAGTTGAAATGCATTCAACTTCTTTCTTCATTTATACTAAATTAACAAGTTTTGAGTACTTTTCATTATTATTTTTCATAATTTTAATGTAATTGAGAACACTCCCCTTTTTAATTGTTTCCGAGTTTCATTGTTTAAAGATTCTTAAAGATTCTTGTTAAAAAAGATTCTTTTGGATTTCATCAATTCTTTGATAGAAATACGAATGTCTTCGAACATATTCAAATAAAATAAACTATAAGTTAAAATTGCAATACTTTCACAATTAAGAGAGAGAAAGAGAGAGAGTGAGGGAGAGACATAAAGAGAGATAGCGAAAACTATTCACTGAAAATTAATTTTTAAACATTGTAAAAACGAAAAGAAAATCAAGCCAAAAACAATTTGAAAAAGTAATAAAAGTTGGGATATTTTATTCGCACCAGCAATTATACACTCTCATACACATACAGACACACAAACATGTGTACATACACACTCCGGCACACAAGAATTATTAGCCACAAACATGAGCCATGGTAACACGTAATAAATTTATCACTCTGAATGAAAAATAAACGCATTCCGCTGACTTTTTCTGACTTCGGCTAATAAATCCAGAAGGAAGAGAGTAGTAAAGAAAAACTAGTGCACAAGCAGCGGAGACGAGTGCCGATGAGGAGCACCGAGTTGCGGGGAACAAGTGGACCATCAGGAGGATACCAAAAACAACAACAGCTTGGGAAAATATTCAACTTGTTCTGGTATGTATACATGTATGTATACATGTATCTGTGGAAATGCAAAACAACATGACATGAAAAACATGACTTTAAATCAGAATAAATGGAAGCCCACCAACGGAGAATTGCGAAAAATATACCATGAAAATGCTTACAAAATGGCAATCCGCAAAAGAAAAAAGGAAAGTCAACAAAAATCGAAATAATAAATTCATTAATCTAAATATAATATGTATATATGTAATGTCGATATAATAAGTTTAAATTAAGAAATAAATTAAATAAAAAACTTCTCTTAAATCAACCTTCTCTTGAAGTTATGTTACAATAGTAACTCTCTTTATACAAAACTTTTGTATTATTAAGTGATGCTTAAGAAACATTTAGTAGAGCATAAAATGCTTGTGTAGTAGCGCAGGATGAAGAAAAAAAAGAAAAGCGAAAGTGAGTCTTGTTACTTGGTTAAAAGAATTGATTGAACGAACAGATATGGAAGAGTCTATAAAAGCTGCGTTTGATTCTTTTTTGTCTTACTCACGAGTAGAAACCTTTACAATACTCCGGTCGTCGGTAATCTACCATTTTTTTGTTGTTGTTTTTTTCTTATCAGCGCGTAAGAACTGAGAAAATATTCAAAGCATGTTCATCTAAAGATACTTAGCGAAAATACGAATAAAAGAGTATTAAAAGTGTAACAGAAAAATGCAAATAAAAGAGAAAAACCATGTAAGAAAACCAGTTGTTAAAAGCGGCTCGAAACCTACAGAAAACAGAAGATCGGGTCAAAGACAAAGCCGCCAACAAAAGATGGACACTAAAATTGAAAGTTTTTGTTTGTCTATAAGTTTCTCTGTAGTAACACTTAGAATACAACAATGTAATGGAATGTTTTTATAGTTAAGCCTTCCCTTTTCAACACTTTTTCTTTTTTAAACGTTTCTAAACTAATTTTGAATTATGAGCATTTTCATATTTTTAACGGGGGGAAATTATAAATAAGCAAGAAGAACCATGTCTTAAATGAAGCATATTTTTAACATTTGATTCTAAATTTTTAAGCTTCTAAAATGTTGAACGATTTTATATTTGACAAGATTTTAATTATAAATTACTGTGTAAGTAAGTGTAAAATTATTCCACTCCTCGATGAGTTCTAAATTTGAGTTCAATATAAAGACGTAAAGTAAACGTTAATAAATGAATTAAGTTTGAACCTCACACGAATGGAGAAATATATGCTGAGGATGTCACTGTTTTATATTCGAAAATGGAGCCTCATTCGGTTCCAAACGTATGCGGTGCATAAATTACTAATTTTACGGTTTACCTGGACAATCGACGCACTAAAATTAACATTTCATTTGATGGTTGTAAGTAGATTTTGCTGAACGATTCCATTCCGGCGGTGGTTCGGGTGATGGTTTAATTTATTTATTCTTTTCTCTATGCGTATGTTTTTGTCAATGCAGGGGGGTTTTGCAGCTTATGCAAAAACTGTACGTAAAAAATAAATAAAAATCTATTTTTATTGCAATCGATTGAAAAACAACTGTTTCAGTTGTAAATAACTCTACAATGCTGCATGCATAATGTTGTTATTAAAACAACTACAACTACTTGTGTTGCTGTTGTTGTTGTGGTTGCTCTGGTTTCTGTTGTTGTTATTATAGTCGCTTCAGCTACTACTTTATTGTTATTTCGGTTTCAGTTTCCATTTAAATCTGCAACCATTCGATAGGCATTTCATTGGTTTTTCCATTATATACGAGTATATTTTGATCCCGAGTTATTTAAAGTTTGAGGTGACTGTAATATTCATTTATAAAACATTTCAATTTGAATGAAATTGAGTTTTAAAATTGTTCCTGAATCCCCAACTCAAGCCTTCGTTCTAAATATAAATCGATATTTTTCTAGAATACATTCATAAAATGTGTTCAAAATGAATCTAAATATTCACGCAAAAGCAATCAACATTTATAAAGACTGTATAATTTATTAGCTGTTAAACTGAGGATTTTGGATTTGGTTCCATGACACACAAATAAATCACAAATAACAATCATGGTTTTATTAATAACGATAATTATAATAATAAAACTGACAACAGAATCATCCCAAAACTACAAACAACAACAGACAACATGACTATAAACAGTTTTATGATAACTGTGAGTCTCTGGACGCTTTTACACAAGAATAGGTTTTTTTCGACTTTCTTTGTCAAATCATGCATGTTTAATATTCACACAGATAATAAATAATGTGCAATAATAGAATATAAAATATTTTATGAGCTCGCATTTAAAGTTGTTAATGCTGTCAGCATGCAGCCAGCAACATTGTTGCAGCTACATACATATAAGTGCAAGTCAACATGTTGTTGTTGTTATTGCAGATGATTGTGTGTTTTGAGAATGTGTTCAAATGGCATCTGTGTTTAAGCAGCAAAGACCACAAATTAAGTTGTTTTTCTGTTCGTAAATAACAGAAAATAAAAAAAGACGGAGGACGAGCTCATAAAAAATACCCCTTGCAGTCATTCTTTAAAAATATGACGATTTTTATAACCCATTAAGTGTGGAGTTGGGTGTGTAGTGTGTCGAGTTTAGAGCTCTGGAGCATGACAACATGTGCAAAATACCGAAGCAGAGTTTTATGAGCTCCTTAAAGAGCATAAGCTTCAAGAAAAAAGGGATTAAGGAAAGCGTAAATAGATACGAATATAACTGCATTTTAGTTATGACATGATTGAACTGCCAATTCTTTGACTTCTTTATGATGGCTCAAATTGAATTTTTCTGCTGCTACAAACAATGTTGCAACGAAAAAGAGATGACGGAGAAAGAGAGAGAGAGAATTACATTTATGTTATATGCATTTATATAAATTTATAAAAAAAGCAATATATAAGGATATGTTTTTAAACGTAGTCCTGTATTTTCATGGTTTTGGACCTTTAAATTCCTGCAGAAATGTTCGTATTTCGTGAACCATCCCGGGGTTTAAGTCCTTCATATACCCTGGGTGCGTCCATCAATCTGGCCTACTGTATGGAATCCAATTAATGTGGCGCGCTTCCCGGAAACAACACAGACTCATTCGATTGCCTTTTAATGGGGAGTCCTTGTAGAGTTCCTCTTCGTCTGTGCTCGAAATAAAGTAGAGCCGACTGTATTTTGTAGTCAGCTGCATGGCTTGTAGATTGCGTGATGCCAGAAGCAACAACAACAACAATGGTGGAATGTTTGTAATCGCAGCAATAAAACCGAGTACATACCCTTGCGCTGTAAATACGAGGAACTCATTCTCACGGCAGCTGCTTTTCGAGAGCAGTTTCAGTGACATTTCAATAAAAGAGTAGCACAGGACGATGCCGAAAGGATGGAGCAACAGCTCCATGGTCAGGAGCACGAGCCGTGGCCATACTCTGCTGTGTCCTCTGCAGCCGGGAGTCGCTTCGCCGCGGTTGTCCGTTACTTTAACCGTATTTTTCGGCGACTTATTTGCATTTCACGACACGTTCTGGCAGCGAGCACAGCATGAATCCCTGGCCACCGTTCGCCCAGGAGGATGCGCCAGGAGGTCCTTTTCGGTTCTTTCGGAGTAGTGTTGAGTTTGTGTCCAAGGGTGGGGGGTGGCAGGGACGGGGATGCTTGCTGGAGTAGCAAAATGCTAGCAATGCATTAAATCTCATTTTAAACAGTTCCGCAGCTCTTCACACAAGCATTGCGCACTTCACTCCACTCCACTGTCGCTTGCTGTTGTTGTTGCTTGGAATGGTTGTTTTTTCCCCGATTGTTTTTTGGTTTTGTCTTCACTCCGATCATAATTGATTTTTTTTTATTTTTTATTATGTATTTTGAGTTCTGGTTTTTGTTGCGGTTTTCATTTTCGTTTTTGTTTTTCATTTTGTGCATAATCTCATCTCTAGCAACGGGTTAAATTATTCGCTTTTCGCATGAAAGCGCAAAATTAAATTTTTGTCATTATTTTAAAGGATTTCGCAATTTGAAGTGGTGATGAGGTGGCGGAGTGGAGCGGGGAGCCCGGTGAAGTGGTCGCTGGTGTGATGCACTGAGCTTTCGTATTTTCTAATTATGAAAGCGAAACCGCGGAGTTTATGTGACTGATTATAAAATTTAAATGGAGCAGATAAACAACACTTAAGGCAGCAACTTTTCCGAAGTCCTCTTGGAACAAGTTGAAAGTTTTGACTTCTGACATAATTTATTTGTGTCACATTTCATGCTTATACAGATATTTGGTAAAGGGTTGGCCTTCGGTTGGTGTATTCTTAAAATTGCTGACTTTAAAGAAAAAACTTTACAAGGAAGTAACCAATTAATGATCACTTGATGAGAAACTCTCACGAAGCTAAATAAATTAATAAATAAATATTTGCAAAGATTACAATCGATGAGCTCCGAAGATTATTTCGCAACACACACTGAAGAGTATTTCTCACATGATTCCGTTATAAAATTATTAACTGTGCTGTCAGTGTTGAAAATAAATGTCAAAAGAAGGGCGCGTCTCATGGACGCATGGATGTTGGATCCATCAAACGATATTAGCACCAATTACAAGCGTAGAAACAACAACAACAACAAACCATTCCTTTGACACAACGAATTGGAATTTGGAGTGTGTACAGGAGACGATGAACGTAGGGATGGCTGTAGGAATGGGACGTTGCACTCTTGGCGGCCAACATGAATGAAAGCCGCGCGGTGTCGGTGGCTGTCAGTCTGGGAGACTGCAATTCATTTGTGCAGCGCATTCAGACGGATGGTAACTCTACAATAAAACCAAAAACTCCTTGCAAAAAAAAGCCAACACAAACTAAATTGAAGTTTGCAATAAAAAAACCACAGTTTTTCCCAGTTTAAATTGCTTTGAAAGAAAGCCAACAACCGCTTTGATAGAACCAATTCCACAACCAGTCCACCAGCGTTTGAATGACCCGACACCATTCACGTTCACCGAACATGTCCACCCTTCATCCCTCCCTCCCTCAAACCCTCTTCCTCTTCAGTAAAAAAAGGTCGGCAAATTATAAGTGGTATCATCTTCATTCAATTTCGAGGAAAATAAAAAGCAGGAGGAAACGAAACAAAAGAGTACAGAACACGCACGTCAAACACTCATAAATTAAGCGTAGATGCCGTTCCTGTCAACCGCAACTTTGCACACTCATCCTCATCCTCCCCGCGGCCGCAGAAACGCCCACTAAACGACCGCCCTGCCTCCCTCCCTTCCGCACCCCTACAATAAAACTACATCAACTTAACTTCATGTAGGATTGCAAGTTGAGGAAAGCCCTACACCCACCCACCCTGGGCAGCTTGGGGAGAGGAGGGACAGCCACTGAAGGAGGGAGGATGAAGAAACTACCGTCGCTAGGGGTCGCTCATTGCGCTCCGAAGTGACTTCGATGATTTACGAGTGTTCTTCTGAACAGCAGCAGTATAAAAAACCCAAAAGGGGACCCAAAAAGGGACAAACAAATTTTTATTCTATAATTTTTGTCTGTCTCTGTCCCTCTCATGGCCGCCAGTGTTGCCATCGCACGGTTAATTTTAACTAATATTTTGTTCACTTGTTTGTCTATCTGTCTGTCTGCTGTCTCTGTTGCTTTTGTGGTTGTCAAACTTGTTCATATCTTCTGTTCAGAATGAGAAGAGTTTTTGCTCCATTGTTGTGCGTTGTTGTTTTTGTTGTCTGTTGTGCGCTATTTTCCATCTTGTTAGCATTCTGACATGCAAGTTGCTGTCATTTCGCGCTACAACATGTACTCAAGGCTGCGTATGATGGATCCGAGTGATGATGATGATGATCGTGTCGGAATCGTCGTGTTGTTGGTGTTGAGATGACGACCGACAGAAATTTGCGATGTTGACGTTTAGTGAGCCAGTGACCACGAGGCATTCGTATTTGACTTTTGATACAATAATCATTATCATTTTCAATTCTCAATCCGTTGCGTTAACAATTCATTGTAGATTATGAGCATTAATTCATATTAATCAGTATTTTTTGACACATCAACATTTATTCTGATGTTCGACTCATGAGTAATGACAGCGATGACCCAGTATCAAAAGCAAACTTGATAATCTTGATTGCAACAGACTTTGATCTAAATTATCTGAGAACTGGACAGGACAGGACATGAAAGGACAAATCAGGACGGGACAGGAAAGGACACAACTTGATTCATTTTCTTTGTTTTATATATTTTCTTTAGATCTCTAGTTTTGATATTATGTAATATGCTCTGGATCTTGGATTATAGAGAAAAAGATAACTCGACCTTCTTTAGAAGTGAAATTAAAACTGAAACCAACAACTTTTGAACCATGTAATTTCGACTCTTTTGTCTTTTCGACAGTTTTGTTTCTGTAACTCTTAAGTATAATCGACAGATTATTCTATCTACTTAAATACCCTGAGGATCTGCTGCTGAATCAACTATCCGACTATTTGACTTTATTTAATTAACCATTCGAGTTCGAGAACATTAATATAATATTCCCATACTTGGCAGATTCGATTTTTAAGGAATTCCCACTCTATACTCAAATTGCGAGTAATTATCACCCACAAAGGATTCACAAATGCGAGAAGTTGTAAAGTTTTGCAATTTAAGAAAGTGTAAAAGCAATTAACATGTGCGTGTAAAGCGGCAATGAAGACTACGAGTGCAACGAAGATTGAGGGCTCATTTGATGCCGGATCATGGATCGGTCGGGAGGCTTCAGAATTGTATATTGTATAAACAGCGATTCTTGCAAATGGCGATGGTGTTGTCAGTGATGGTGATGATAATGTTGTTCACGTTGTTAAGGTTGTTGTTGTAATTATTGTTTCCATTTCTGTTGTTGTTGCATTATCTAACTACTAACTGCAGTCAAGAGTTGGACCGAACCGTTGCCGGACCACTCCATGAGACTTGAGCCCGCCTCGCGCCACAAGGCTTGCATTCTCTGTAATTAATTTCAATCAGTCAGTGAATCGCATGAACGTTTTAATGAACTTCAGTGAGCCGACGAGGGGCTCGTGATGCCGTTTGGATAATTTCGATGATTTGCATTTCATTCGTGGTTAGATTCGTCGTGTCTCATTTCTTCTTCTTCTAATTCTTCCTGCTTCTACTGCTGCTCTGCCCTCTGCTTTGCTGTACTGCCTCCTCGATCGTTAGGCTGACTGTCCGTGTTGAAAAACAATTTGAAAATGTGGCAACTCTGATATAAAAATCAAACTATTTCGTACTTCGTCTAATTGCTTTGGAACTTTCAGCGACAAGCAGTTGTTTCTGTTGCTTCTTTCAACACTCAATTTTTAGTTGCTAATTTTTGTAGATGTTCCTGCTGCTGCTGCTGCTGTTGTTGCTTATGTTCCGTGTCATGTTCGATAGCTAAGGCTACATTTAAAGACTTCCCTGCGTGTTTCCACGCACACACACACGCTCTCACACACGTACGTGTACAATACATAAATATGATGTCTAACGTACGCCTATAAAATTAATGTCTCTCGTTTTTCATGCACTGCTTTTCATGGCCTTCTTCTGAGTCGTGTGGATTTTTTAATGACTGCTGCCCCGCCGCTGACGTGTCGCGTCTGCCGCTCGCACAGTCGGTTGCTCACTTAGTGACTGTCGTTAATGTTGTGCGAATGTTTGCCCACTGCGTCACTCTGCTCGTTATAATGAACCATTTATAGTCGAACTCCGCTGAACCGTAGCGCATAAAACTGCGCTTTCACAGCGTCTCTGCACAAAAAATCGTTTTCACTACGGTACTTAAGAGTACTTACTTACTTAGTTCTCCTTCTTCTTCATGCAGTTTTTTCTTTGAAGGCCTTTTTTTTGTGTTTTTCAAGAACCCACAATTTGCCTTTCTCCCCTCCCTCGCCTTGAAACGTATTCTTTCTTCTTCCCCTACATTTTTTCAGTGGAGTAAAAATAGCTCGTGTCCGCATTGCTGAGGAATACTGTTATTTCGTAGATGCACTGAGAAATATTTCCAGGAACTGTATAAACTTTAATATTTAAATATATATATATTTTTTGATTTTTAATCCACATCCATCAAATGAATTTCGAAAACTTTTCATTCTTCAACTAAAAGTTATAATTTAGTGATCTATTAATTTGTCACTCTTTCATGTGGAACATGATTTAATGATGTATTAATTGCTGCTTTTTTGTGTGCAGTTTCTTTCAGTGTAGCTTAAATTAGCTGCTAAGAATATTATGCTTTTTTATTTGCGTCTTATGAAAGAGCTGCTTAAAGACTAATTGATTGATGATACGCGATAAAATGTTCCATTGCGTGTGTTGGTGTTGCTTCGGGTTTTGTTGTTGCTGTTGTCTTGATGTTGCTTCTGCTGTGTTGTTGTTGTTGTAGTTACGGCCCATATAAATGCAAAATTATAGCCATAAAAACTGTGCAAAAATTAAGACTTGGGAAAGAGAGCGAGAGAGTAAGAGCGAGCTCTCACATGGCGAAGAATGAAAACGAAGATTAAGAGCAAAAAAGAGAAAAAAGCAATGGTAATTAAAAACAGATGAGCCAAAAATTTTATAAAAAAGAAGAAAAAGAAGAGGGAGGAAAAAAGTAGAAGAAGAAGATAATGAAAAATGTAAACATAAAAATTTAACCATTGAATAGAGGAAGCTTTGCAAAAGAATGATTTAAAGCAACTGAAAGCAGCTTAAGTTTAAATGCAAATAAAAGTTTATATTCAGCGAGAGGAATGTCGAGGCGAATAATCAAGGTCTTTGGAGACGATCAAAAGTTATCAAATCCCCGCAGAGATACGTAGTTTCTGGGAATCGGGGGACAGAAGATTGTGTCTTCTTGCAGCTGTTGATCAGTTTCTTGAGGACCGATAAAAATCGATTGGATAAAATATCAATTTCAGTTTCGTTGCCTTCTTTCCCATATATACTTCATATACTGTCGTCACCGAAAAACTACGTCTCACCGCTTTAATATTGCTTCCCTTTAATATTCTTTATCATCACCGAATGGATATGAATCAACTTATTTCAGGTGAATCGGTTCTACAGTTACAATAAAAGAGTATCAGAAAAACAGTAACAGAAAAAATTCCAAAGGAAGAGCGAAAATATCCTGGAATCGAGTTCTTCGAATAAATCGAATACAACACTGTGAAAATAACAAGACAACAGTGACAACAATAACAACAATAAAAGAAGTTAAAGGAGAGAGAAGGAGAGTGACGGGGAGGAAGGGACGATTATTAGGAAAGTTGATTGATAAAAGAAATTAAAAACACTTCAAGGAGAACTAGAAACTTTAAAGAAAGAAAAAGTTTCCTAAAAATTTCAGGAACAAAGCTTTCGGTCTCACAAAAAACAAAAACTGTTCAACATACCCATGCTCAATACGACTCCCTTTCCACCCCTTCTTCTCTTTTTCACAATCCACTTCCACAATCCTTCTGAACGAGTGCCATCCAATTTTACGATTTCACTTCACAAAAGCAATTTCGATATTTCGATTATTTAAAGAAACCCGGCTGATTCGATTCCTTGCAGTTGGCATCCCTGATATAACTAACATAAAAGAGATGATGTTGAGGGGGGTGGGAGAGAGGTGTGGTCAAAGCGGCTACAGAATACCAAAATCCCTGTAAATGAAAATTCAAAAAAGCATTCCAATTTTTTGCTTCGCTGTTGGCGAGAGGCGATGGTTTGTTGCTTGCCTCTTTGTTTGTTTGTGGCATACTTTTAGGCTGCATCATCAGTATTCTGGCTGCGTTATCCTTCATATCCTTGATGATGATGATGCTATGGTCGAATGGGTTCTTGTTGTTGCACAGCACGGATATCGAACAGTTTGGTTAGCATGTCTTCTTTTTCAAATAGAAAACTTCTAATTATTGCCAATAGAATTGGCCATAGAATTGGCAAAAGTATCGTCAATAAAATGATTAAAGTTAAATAAGCTTAAATAAGGTTTATCTCTGGTCCACTGGTTTATCTATGTATCTACTGATTTATCTATTTGCAGGTTTATCTATATACTGCTTTGATTATCTACTGGTTTACATTCATATACACTGCACTCCTTTATATACTTTTCACTTCTTGTTTTAGTCGCAGTTTTTCCCTCTTTTCTTTTTCTATTTCTTTCTAATGTTGCTTTTTTCCCATTAAAAACCCAGGTTTTCTCTGTGCGGTAACACGTCTTTCAGAGTCAGTCACTCACTCACTTGTTCTGACACTTGGCCATCGTTCGTACAACACGTTACTGATGATGAGTGTCTGGTAGCTTTGGCGAGCAGCTGGCTCTCGATGCTTCTCGAAAGGATTAAAGTAAAGTCGAGCACTCAGAAGGCCATACAAATATTTGTGCGTGTGTCCTTTCATATGTTCCCCTTCGTATAAAGAACCAAGAGGGAGGAAACCGTTCGGTGTGCGGAGTGAGAGATGAGGTGTAGAAAAACATTCGAAATGTCCTCTGAAAGTGTTAACAATTCTGGACATTCCTAAACGAGGGAATTTGGTTGGATTTACTTTGTTCATTCCTTTTGTTCCATTTTATTTCTCTCTGCCGAAGTACTCGTAGTCCTGAAAGAGTTCAGAAAATCTTTCTTTTTCTTCTTGCTACTTTTAAAACTTTTTTCGTTTCCTTTTCGGTTCCATTTTCAGATTCATTATTTTCGAAGTTGGCATATTTGATGTATCGTAGGATAACTTTTAGGAATTAAAGTTTTTGCTTCTGAGAAAAATAGCTATCATAACTTATAATAACATATTTTCTTATCTCTCATCTCTTTTATTCACATGCGTATCTACTTGAGCAGCAAACTCCTTGTATTGAAATAAGCATGAATTTCTTTCTGAATGTCTTATTATATTACCTCCCCCACCTCTTGTTGTACATCAGATATATCAGAAAAGTAGTAAAGAAAAAAGAGGAATACAAAGAAATGTTAAAAAACGTATGGTAAGAAATGGATAGATGTATGTGTGCGAAGGAGTATATCTACAAGTGTATCTACGTAGGAGTGTATAACGAGAATATATTGTAGAAAGTTGGTTGTATATGAAAATACGTCTGAACTGAAATGAAAACTTTTCAGATAAAAAAGGTGCCCAACAAGCGATCAGAGCAGATGAGGAAGGAGGTAAAAACAAACCCTAAACAAATCGGGAACATGAAATAAAATTGAATTGAAATATGAATGGCGAGGACTTCTTTAGAAGTTTGAAAATATTAAAAACGCCCTGTAAACAATTCCATGTTGACAGACCCCAAAACATAAATCATCATTTTGTAAGTCCATCGTAATTCGGAAAGGCTCTACCATGTCTAGACTTACATATTAAAATAATAATAAATCAACATAATCTTATGCTAACACTTACAAATTTATACATAACCCTTTAAATATACATAACCCTACTTAAACCTTTTTAACTTAAAAGTGGAAAGTAAAAGATATATGTTCCAACAACAAAAAACAGACATTCATTTCATGAACTGAATTGTTTCGATTAAGCAATAAAAATGCTTTTAGCTATACGAGGTATGATTGGTGCATCGTAAGTTGCATCGTGTATGTGTACCCACTCAACTCCAGGAGACCCCATAAACTAGGTAAGAATTTGCATATCGTACTTCATCGCCGCATAGATACTTTGATGCCTTTCTCGTCATCCGTCTCCTTCGAATCGTCGACCATTCAAACGTATATGATTTCCATATGAGACCCAAGAAATGTAAATGGGATTTCCATTACGGTGGTGGCGGATGAGGACGAAGGGTGGATTGAATGGGTGAGTGGATTTAAAATTCTCACTTACCCCTCTCTACCTTACCTTTCATCGCCTTCCTTCTCAGATCTGTGTATCTTCACATTTACATACTATACATAACGTATACTGATGATGATGATAAGGATAATGAAAACTATGATGATGGTGATAAGGATGTTCATGATAATGATGTTAATGGCCAGCAGAACTATTGTGATGATGTCCCACACAGATGTTTAGCTATCTTTCCAGATGGTTTTTGGTTTACCTTTTACACCAAGTTGTTGTTTTTTTTCTAATTGTTGTTGTTGTAGTTGTAAATTAAATACAAATTGAAAATGCTGAACTACCTTTTATCGAGAGATTACATCGGCAAGGGAATTGATATGCAAATAACTGGGAGTTGTGAGATTTTTGGCCAAGCAGTTAGCAGCACGATTGGTTCGAATGAGTATTTGCGAGTAACCTAAACTTTTTGGTTTACCATTAAATAACGGTTTCATTTGAATCAATAAGCTAAGCACTTATTTCGAAATTTACCCTACTTTTACGATATCTGACTACCTTCTATATACATAGATATGGTAAGTAGATAGATACGATCAATCAATTAATTGAATCATTCAATCCTATTAATAATTGAAGTGAATTAAGTGAATCTTTCATTTAGAAAACAAATCACCATATTTTTTGAATTGAAAATTAGAACACAAAGTTAGAAAATTGAAGAAAAAGAATCTCAACAAATATTCGTTGATGAGAAACGAATCAGAACTTCAGTCATTACGATTTCGTAAAATATTATTATTATACTATATGCATTCGAGTTAGATTTAAAATTTAGTTAAAGTCACCAAAACTGCTGGAGATAAACTTTTATAAAAGCATTTAATTTTGCTTCCGAATAAATTTTTTGTATCGGGTATGAAAACAAAATGAGCAATAAAAATACTCGTAGTTTGCCTGACTTTGGAAAAAAATTGCTCTCCAAAACGCGTATCTAATAAATCAACAACGCGATGGCGGTGACGGTGGCTGCAAACGTTTTGCAATCCATGCAAGAAATCATAAAACAGAAAACGTGGTACGAATTGCTGAGGACCTTTAATAAATTCATTCAGCCCAACACGTGCAGGCTGTTTTCGAAAAGTTTTCCGAACTCTTTTCGAAGGGACGCTTAGGAAGGGGCGTTTCATAGTCCGCAGCGAAAGGCGTAACTAGACTCGTCCCCAAATCGCCCTCACATAAATAATAATAATAATAATAAAACCAATAAATAAGAGACTAGAACTAATAAATAAAGAGACTAAATATTCAATTCATAACAGAAACGGGACCTCTGTTGGTCTCTCTCATTCTCCGCAGTGATGCCAGATGGTAAAAAACCTTAGTAAAAATGAAATCCTTATTTTGTTCTTCTGTGTGAGTCCAACTCCAATTTAACTCACTAAACATCAGCTGCTTCTTATGTCGCAGTGACTCATAATCCATTTGGTTGAGAAGATTTATGATTATGATTTGTATCGAATGCGGATAAGAGACTTACTAACTTTCTAATCGTACTTTCAAGGCTTCAAGTTGTTTAAAATGACTATGAATGTATTGGGTATGAATGTGTTTGTGTGAACATGTCAAAATTTGTACATTAGTTTATAAAGTCATCAACGATGCTCGAAAATTGTGCTTTTCTCAACTGACAGAATGGGTTTCGTAGTTAGTATTGGTTTATGAGTTATACTTCTAGAAACTTAGTTATGAGTTGAAGTTAAGTTTAAATGTTTCTCTGGCGCCGAAAACATTAACATCATCATATCTCCAAATGCTTCGAATTTTTTCACTGAAAATTAGTATATAAATATTTTTTTTCTTTATAATAAAAATTTACATATTCGAAAACAATGTTTATAGCACCCTTTTTAACTCATAAACACATCGTCAATGAATGCATCCAAAGCGATTCGGTCTTGATCTTCTCTCTCTCTCTCTCTCTCTCTCTCTCGCTCTTTCTTTCTACAGCGATTTTCGCTTACAACGTCGTTCGTTTACAGCGTCACATTAAATAAAATTGTTCGCTCATCAAATTAACTCTTTTAAACTTTTGATTAACCATGAAGTATTTTGTTGTCGCTTTTCTATTATTTTCTTGGATTATTTTGTCTTCCTTTCTTTTCGAACGTCAACGAAAGACAAAAATCTAGACATTTTATAGTTGTCAATAAACGTTTGTCTGTCTCAAAGCGCATTAAATTGGAACAAAAAAAAAAAATGAAATGCAAATGACAAGCGTTGGAGAACCGTATTAAAGATGTTCTAAATGCTTTTCGATGGTCGTAAAAGCATTTCCCAAAAGAACGGTGCAACAGCAGAGCGAGTGAGATAGCAGACAGACGATGGATTTATTTTTAATGCCCTTGTATTAAGTTGTGGTTGCGACTAAACTGGGTTAAGTAGCAGCGCGTCGGTGTTGCGGGCCAGATTCGATGTAGCGCGTTATGGGTTAAAGAGGTCTGTAGCATCGTGTACTCTGACAGGCGTCTTGCGCGAGTGACAGGGACAGCAGGTTGGTGTGGTCATGCTTGCCAAGAAATGTCAAATTAATTAAAACATAAAAACGTCACTTTTTTTTTTGGTGGCTGCCGCAGCATCTCCCCCTTGTGAGCTATTAAAGCGGATCATGAAGAGGAAAGACGCTCTTTTGGTTGTTCCTCTCCTTTTAAATATTTTAAGATCGACGAAAGGAGAAGACGAAAAATGAAACTTGAACGTCTTTATTTTAATTGATGTCCATAAATAAGTCAGAAAGATTTAAATCGGTTTTTTCGCTAGAAAAGTAGAATAAATAGAGAAGAATTTTAATATGTTGATGCAGAGACAAAAAAAAAAGGATTTCAGTTTTTTCAAAAGGGTTACTATCGTTCCGCATTATTTCAACTCATTCCAAATTATTCACTTTCAATATTTCATAACAAACATGATTTTTAGAAAAAATACTATAAAAAAATGAAATAAAGTATTCCTTTGAGTAGTGAAGAATTTTCATTATTATTATTCAAATCAAGTTCCATTTTATTTTAATTTTTTGATAATCTTGAGAACAGAGAAGAAAACAACAGCCACAAAAAACAAAAAGTTCAACTCACAAAACTTAAGGCCACAAAAATTGACTACGTCTCTTGAAAGATTGTAAATAAAGATGAGCTCAGCAAAAAGCTGTTAATTTACAATAAAAAATAAAGAACGACTCTTATTTGAAAACATTTTTAATAAAAATAAATCAAATAAATTAAGCTGAAGTGTCACATCAAGCAAGGAGAGAACTCCACCCACGACGACTCACAGAGAGACACTTTTGAACATATTTCAGCTCATTTAAATTCGCAGACAAACCGACCATAGAACTTTTTCTAAGAGCTAATTTATTAAGACCGCGAAATTTCCGTTATGTTAGAAAAAAGAAAGAACTTTTTTTTGAAAAAATCGCCTTCTTTCGACGTATATATAGTCTATAGTTGGGAACCTCGTGCAGAAAGAACCTTAAAGACTCCCTTCCGACCAACTTCCGAACATCCTTTTCCCCCGGCCCTCTTCCAGTTTAGTTAGCTGCTGGCCAGATGTCCAGTTTTAGGAGAGGCGAGTGGCTGTGGACGGGTGCCCCCACTAACTTGAGTGGGGCGAATTAGTTTAATCGCTCGACGGAATTTTTTAGAGCGATGAGGTTTTTATGATTTTCTTCTATTTTCTGTGGAGTTGATTTTTTTCATTCAAATCTCTAAAGTTTTTTGTGGACTTTTCATTTGATTCTCTTGGTGTTTTTTTCTCGGCAGTGTGATGGGTCGATTTAGTGGGGTAGAAGTGGAGAAGAGTGGAAAGGAGGATTATGAAGGATTTATGTGGAAGTATAAAAAGCATACTTGTCATGTTTGTTGCTGTTGTTGTCGTAGAACGATTTCCCAACTCGTCCTTCTTGACGTTATTCGCTTTGATTTTTATTCGGTTTTTCTTTTTTTAATTTGATTTTATTTCATGGTGGTTCTCACTCTGGTTTAGTGGAAATTTATTAGCGTTTCAAACAATTTTTTTGTGGTTCCTCAGTTTTGAGGTCGTTTTGTGGTTCTTCTTTCTCATGGTTTATGTGTTGCATCCGATTTAAGTCAGAGTTAGCATGCTTCATTAGTTTCTTATTCGTCGTCATCATCTTTAAAGAAGTTCAACCCTGAAGTTCGAGAATTTTTGAGTATTTTTTTATATTTCAAATGAAAATTTATATAGTATTAATAAATAAGTAGCTTATATACTTATTCGTGTGTAAAAATAATAAGAATATTAATAATAATATGAGCATATAATAATAATATTATACTGACTTCTTTTAATCTTTTTACAATCTTGATGTGTTTAGTTTAAAGAATTTCGTTACATAGAGTTTAAAACCATGACTCTAATAACAATTAAAACTATGGGGAAATTAATTTAAATAAAGTGCAAGTGAAGCTCATTCTACCACTTCAGGGATCAACTCAGCTCAAGCTCATCAAAATCAGAACTTCTTTTTAATTCGAAACCAAGTTTAAATATTGTTTTCTCAATGCATACATAAATCGTCAGATCCAACATTCCATAGCGTACTTCTTAATTTTGAGTCCTCTTTTCTCTTCTCCTTTATTCTCCACTCATTTTCATTTCGGTAGCAATGACAACAACGACATTATGATTCTGTTTTTGCTTCTGGTTTTTTCTCCACTTTTTCATAATCCAGTGAATCCCCAAGTTGAAACTTTATACGTCCCTCATGTCGAATGTCAAATAATTAAAAACTCTAAAACAAAAGTCATAAGTCATCTAATATACACACCAAACGCACACAACATGGAATGAGTGATATTGGAGAGAGAGAGAGAGAGAGAGAGATAGGATGGAGAGAGGCATAAAGGCACACGCCCACTTTAAAATAAAACTGTCAGTTTTCATAGTTTTAAAACAGTCTTTCGTTCATCATATGTTTTTTCCGTCCCTAATCTCATCCTTCTATAGACCCATTTCAACTCTCTCCATCCATCCCTCGCCGCCTCTCTTCTATTCCACTTATTCACAATTCTATTCGATCATAAACGAGCTCCAAGAGATCTCAACGAATGATAAAAAACAGCCGGCACGGCGAGCGACTTTATTGAGAGCTGCCAACTGAGAGGAAAAATATTGGAATTTTTTTTATAGTTGATAAAAATACTTCTAAATTCATATTTATAAAGTCTGTGTATGTTTAGATATTCACCTTACGTTCCGTATCTAGCTTTCATTCTTCGTTCCTCTCCTCTTTCCTCTTGGCTTCGCCCCTTCAGATGTTCTGCTTCTTGTATGTTTACACACTAAATACGAGTGACATGTTACACAGCTTCTATTAATTTTAATTATAATTTTTGTTTTGATTTTTAATGAGTTTTTCATTTTTTCGATAAGGGATTTTTTTCAACTATTCCATTTTTTTTTTGTTTTTGTGATAGTTTTCCAATGATTTTTCATGAATCGATTTTCGAAGTTTTGCCTTTTAATATTTATGATGTTTAAATCTATATTTTTTCCTACTGCATCCATGAAAGTGATAACAACTTGATTTACTTCAGTTATAGTTAGAAGCTGGTTCTTGTTTCATTATGTGGTTCCTTCTATGGTTAATTTTTGGTTTTATTTAAGGAATATTTAAATATACTGATTCTATATATACATATAAGTATAGGCATTAAAATATCTACAAATATTTGTAATATTTCAATTTCGTTATAATTTCAGGTAAGCCGGTCTTATGTACAAACCTTTATAGATCGAGAAAAGTTGGTGAGTTAAAGCGAACCTTGGAACTATTACTTCAATTTATAGTCGAAATCCATAAAAATAAAATTAATACGCACAAAAACTGTAGATCAAAGGAATTAATTTTAGTCAAATGCTGGTCATAATAGATCTCTTAAATATGCATATCTGTAATGCAACTCGTATCTAATAATATCTCTCTATTTTAAACATTCAATTTAAATTTTTATAATAAAAATAAAATATCTCTCTAAATATTAAAGATACTTAATTTGTTTAAGGTGAATTCGAATCTTTGATTCAATTCATCTTTACATATAAAATAACATAATTCTTTGGAGAGAAACCATATTTTATTGAATATAAAATAATTTGAAAGAAATGTTCATGGAAGACGTGACGTGGGAATTAAACCGAGGAGAACAAAAGAGAAGAGAACAGCAGAAAAGGTGCAAAATCATGTTTATATTTCTTTTACTCAGCACTATTATGGGTGCTTGGCAACCCTGGCTTGACACAAGTCACCCAAGGAAACTCTATAGTATCAAAGGAACCCGAAAGGGAATGTATTTGAAAAGAGGTGTGGTGGAAAAAAGGGAGAAAATTAAAAAAAAAAAGAATTGTAACAGTTCGATTTCTGCCATAGTTACGAGGGAGTTCTGTTGTGAGTTGTTTTTGTTGTTCGTTCGAAGGTATTTTTTCCACATAAAATTATATTATCGATTTTTTTATAACCTGCTGTCATTTAAGACTGAAAATGAATGAATTTCTAATATCTATAAATATGCATGCAATGTGCATTTATCATATGTATACATTTATATAAAAATTGATCTTATATATATTTTGATATTGATTTTGTTCTTCTCTCTTTTTGAGCTTTATTTAGTTTTTCTTGAAGTTTTTCCTGATATTTTCTAACCAACATATTTTTCCGCATAACTTTCCCATTATCTCTCCAATAGACTAAAAGGGATACTTAGAAATGTTGCTACAACTGGGTCACTCAATATTTTGTTATGCGTCCTCCTCTTCTTCATCCCAGAAGCTTTCACATGTAGTTACAATGTTAAATGTTACCCCTGCTCACCACCATCAAAGATCGATTTGATTTTGCTTTCGGTCTTCTGGTGTTTTTAAGTACAGACTGACTACTGATTGAGTACTGGATGTATACCGAATGTGCACTGAATGTATTTTGGGTATTTGTGTCAAATAAACGTATCCAAAAGGTACGCATAAAGAAGAGTTCAAATTTATTACGTCGGAGGTGCATTCATTTGGATGGATATGTGATCGTGGATGAGTGTATTTGGGTTTATGTCTCAATCATATGCTAATTGAAAGCATTAACAAGCACTTAATTGATCTCACTCTTCCTCATGGAAAAGAGCATAAAGGAAGTACTCATAGAAGCGAGTTTAGAATTCGATTTAAAAGCTTTTAAGCGGGTGCAACCTATTTTCGCTTAAGTAGATGCTACCTAAAGTGGCTTCTGCAACCTACATATGACTTAACACAGCAGTCTCTAAACTAAGCAGAACTTAAATAAGTAGGCTGATTAAGCTACTAAAACAGAACTCTTACTAAAAACCGGTAGTTACTAGTTTGCTTTAAAGACTTTAAATTTAAATTCCATTTTATTGGCATAGTATCGAAAATTTATGTATACAATATATATAGATATTTACATTATCTCTCCTTTTCCATATGCAACATATGCATCATCTTGTTTCAACATTTTTTATGTTTATTCGAACTTTTTATTAGTTTATTAAAAATTAATTGTTTAGTTATAGTTTCATCATTGGAATTAATGAAGTTAACTTTATGACTATTATTTGTAGATTTTTTTGAAAACATGCACGGATATTTTTTGTGACTATAAAAAAAAGCGCAATCAATTTTGCTTTATTTTTGCGATAAAATGTAAACATTTGGGTTCTTTCATATTGTTTGCTTTTGTATTTATTTTTCTTTGTTTTTTTCGCACATACACATACATACATGTAAAAAAAATTGGTTAGCGAAGCATGTGGTGTTTGTTCATGTTGTTGATACATATAAAATACAATGATAACAAACATAAAGACGCAGGTTAAATGTTTGTTGTTAGCAAATGGCGGCTAAACCCAAAAGAAGAAAAGTAACTAAATGCTAAAACACACACACACATATACACATGTATGTGTATCACTCACATACACATACACACATGCCTTGATTGCATTTAGTGCAGAGTTACCGTTAGTTTCAGTCAGTTTCACTCGGGCAACTTTTACAACACGAATGCTTTAAATTCGTTATTCGAAGTGCTACTTTTTTGCTTTTACTTTAATTATTGTTGTTGTTGTTGCTGTTATTGTTATTGCTTTACATTTATTGAAGTTTGGTTTTTCAATGACAATAAAGAGTTTCTTTTTATAACAATTTGTTTATGTTAAGCGATCTTCTAAATATTATATATAAATCTATACGAGTATATGATGAGTAGCGTAATCTGTGTCTTTTTTAAAGCTTTACACTTTAAAATTCCATACAGTAAATAAATTGAATGAGTGTGAGTTTTTTAACTAAAATGCTGTATTTTCTCTGGTAAATCGTATTACTAAAGAAACAGATGTTTATAATCGGATTCTCCCTCAATTTCTTTTCTTCTGTTGTCTTCTTTAAGAAGTGAAAAATGAGAAAAATACGAAATGCGAAATCCGATTCGAAATTACGTTAATCCTTCGCTCTCTACTCGTCATTGAGAGATTGGATACCAATTTAAAATTTATGAATGCTTGCAAAATGAACAACAACAACCACGACGTTGACATGAACAAATGTCATGAAAACAAAAAATTATTGCTTGTCATCGATGCTTTTGTTATTTTCTGTAAAAAAATATATTAATTTGAAGTTCATTAAATATTCACAAAAAATTTTAATAAAATAAGAGATGAAAAAAATAAAATACCTAAAGTTAATAAAAAAGCACATAATTAAAAACAAAATTTGCATTTAATGCGCTAAAATTTACATTAATTATAAATAAAAACATTTTGTTCATAGTTTGTTTCATATTTCAAACAATCAAAGTACTCTTAAATAATATATTCGATTCACGTGAAGCAAACTCTTGACACTTTTAATGCATCCCTTTTAATGCTCAATTTAATTCGTGTAAAGAGCATGATTTTAAAAATAATAAAAATTAATAAAAAGTATCAATAAAATAAATAATTTAAAAAAAATTTTTTTTTAAAAATTTATAATAATTTTTAACTTTATTTGTCTTCTTATTATTTTCCTTAATATTCGTCATCTCTTCATTTTTTTTGCTTTCGTTTTCCTCTCTTTCCTTCTTTTTTTCTACTGATTTAATTTAATACATATACTGAGCTGAGTTAAGTGCTGAAAACGCGCTGTCAACGCGAACCATCAGAAATGTTATCCATATTTTAACACTTAAGCATCTCTGAACATAAAATCCATTTAATATCCTTAAAGTGTTACTTGAGTGAGTGAGAACAGAAGACATGTGTATTGAAAAAGAAGAAGACGGGTATAGATTTTGTTTTCTCTCTCTCTAAATGCTCTGGCAATGTTTCTGAAATCGGTTGGGTTCTTCGGCAATCACTGAATCATAGATATCTTGTAGATGTTGTTTTTTGCTCCAAGTTCAAGTATATTTTTAGAGGCAGATCTTTTTGGATTGATACTTTATATATGTTGGAATTCGTCGAAAATAACCACTCTACTTTCGTTACATACTCGCATTTTTGAACAATTCGCACTGTCGATTTATGAAAAAATAGCGACTCTTAGAAGAAGATTTTAAGTTAGATTTATGATTAGGGTCCCACAATCAAATATTCGAATAAGCAAGTCGTATTATACAGCATAATCTATATATTCGTACCATATAGAATATTGTTACATACCATTACATTGCGATATACCAAATCGTATAGCGAATTGAATAGTATTCGTAGTATCAATGAACTAGTTGAAAGATTAAAATATAGTGACACGATATTGACTTCAGCCCGACCCAATGTTGACTCAAACCTGACCCACTATCTTAAATCTGGTTAAAAAATATATAAATGATATCACACTCTGTTTAAAGCGTTGTCAGTCTCTTTTCATACATCCTATTAAGATATTTTAATTAAGGGATATTAATTAAATCCTTTCATATTAAATCCTTTGCTATTGAGCATATTGAAGCAGCACGAATACTTTTTATATGGCGCGGGAAAACAAAAAAGGCTTAAAAAGTCAGTAAACCAGCCGTTGGGATTACGAGGTCGACGTAAACTTCGGAGCATGTCAAGTGACACATACCATATGTACCAAGAACAAACAAAAACCACATACCACTACATGTACATACATATGTATCTAGGGCCATACACATGTATCTACACACTCATACAGATTACACACATAGATTAAAACCTCATCTGGACAAAGGGTTTATTGTAGAATATTCGTGACCGTCGTTACATTAAGCCGACTTACTTAATATTTACAGCATGATTGGTTGTTGCTGTAACACTTTAATTCACGTGCCCCGAAATACGACGACCATGATCCCAACACCGCTCATAGTGGGTGTGTTGGGTTACTTGAGTCTTCTGTACAACTACTGTGTTTGCTTTTTTACACAAGAGTTACCATCAAGTGATACGAAAACATATCACGTGTTTGTCGAAACATTACAAATTCCTTTTCGTTATTAATAGCAAATCATCTCGCTTGCCTGAGCATCGGTTTTTCCATCCCAGAATGGATTCAATAGCTTTATTTTTCCTTTTCGTTGTGCAGAATAAGCTTCCTCCTCTTTGAGATGTTACTCGTAAAACCAAAGCATGAAAACCAGTTAAGATAAAAGTACACGATACAATAACTTAATGTACATCATGAAGAAAACGTTTCTTTTTATGGCAATAGAAGAATTTATTAAGGAAATTAAAATTTGGTAGTAATACGGAATGATTTGCTTTCAAGGAAATTACTGTTTTCCGCTTGGACGATAAAATGACCACATCGTATTATACGATATACAATTCTTATCCTCGTGCTCAATGTTCTGAACATTATCGTGTTCTACGAAGCATTTGATTATTATGTTAATTCAAGTACATTAGAGTTATTTTACAATAGTAGCTTGGGTCAACTACAGTCCAGGTCAAAATGTGGTACCGTAATGTGGTAGTCGTGGAAGTCTGATTTATTGCCTCCTAATCATCATCATCATCTACAATTATGCTAATAATTTAGGGACTAATCAGCTTGGCATGTGTGTGGCGTAGGCGGCTTGGCTGCTGGCAGACGGTAGACTAACCGAACTGCGGTGTTCCCGGGTACCTGCAGAGCAAGAGTTTGCTGTGTGTCTCTCTCGCCGCGTGCCTGGCCAGGTGAATCATAACAGAAGTTCTGAGACGACCGTAAGGTTAATCGGTGGTTGGTTCGTGTGAATTGCTGGTGAGTTGAGCCTTCTGTAGCAGCTGTCGAAGTCAAATAATAATATTTATTAAATGTGCATTATTACACAGCAAAATGTTTCAATCGATAGAGAGGTATTAAATAGATATTTGCTTTTGATATTCTGTATTTTTTAAATCAACTCTTTTCTCTTCTTCTTTGTTCTTTTGGAATAAATTTGGAATTATTTCTAATACTCTCGTTGCTTTTCTTTTTATTTTATATACAACATATTTACATATCTACTTTTTGATTAGAAAAATAAACATTTTGGTTAGATCTTTAATTAAATTATTACTACTAAAATGTGACTGTAATAAGAGTACGAAAATGATTACAAATGTCACTTATTTAATTATAGTAAATGTTATTTTGTGGTCAGCCGAGATGTAAAGAAAAAATCGTCCTTTTGTTGTTATAATATCATAATTAGAGCATAAATTCCATGGAAAAGCAGAAAACCCACTCATTCGGGAGCGGGTCCTGCAGGAATTTCATTTGGAAATATAAAACTATTATATATACAATATTTAACTACCCGCGAGTGCAAACAGAGCCTATAATCGACCAACCAACCTAACAACACCATCTGCCCATCAGTGAGCCACTCAGAGCAACTAGTCGCTGAATACCCAAGCCACCCATCTCGGGAATCAACCCACTCAACCAAGCAGCTGATATTGGATACACTTGGAGGAGATCGAGAGAGGGGTAGAGGGGCTGATTCATATGCGAACTAATCTCAGTTAATGTGCATAAAAACACATACATAATTGTAGTTGATAACCATAACCATAACAACAACAGTAATAATAATAATAATGTTAAAAGTAACATTGAAAAAGGCGATGATGATGATGATGATGAAAACAACAACAACTATACAGCGGACGAGTCCTTGTCCTGTCCTGAACAGCAGAATATCTATACAACTCGGACTCAGAACATCCATAAAGCGAGTATTTTTTCGGAAAATTGTTTTCCGATTTAATGCACTCACTCATAGACATGATAATAAAGAGCGTAAAACAAGTAAATAAATATTACTGACAACAGAGTTCAAGGGGGAGTTCACAACAAGAACAACAACAGTGAAAAATACAATCGTAGACAAACAGAAAACATAAACGTCGAACGGGTATAGACATTGTCTGTGGTTCGTATGTGCATGTGTACAAACATATACATCTGTCTATCCAATGCTGGGTATACTTTTAACTACTCTTTGCTGTTTGTGTTCGATGGAATATTGTTCCAAAGTCTATTAAATTGTCGAAAATCGCAGAAAATGTAGTCTTTGTTCTGAATAATAGAGTTCGGTAGAGGGAAATAGCAGGAGTGAGGGAGAAAGAAGGAATGAAAGCCTGATAAAGTGATATATACAGGGTATTTCGCATAAGAGGGGACAATAGATCAGGATAAGTAGGTTTGGTCGAGACAAGAAAAAATCGTATGGGGGGGCCATTATATAAAAATTCGACTTAACATCGAAAAAAAAAAAATATTAAAAACTAATGGTTTGACCTAGATAACTTTTGCTTGCTGATTTTCAAAGCCAATATCCGCTTCTTAATATCCCTTTCAAATTAGGTTCCTATGTCGAACAGTTTTTGAGAAAATTAATGCCAAAGTTAAAATTTGGAAAAAAAATTCCGAAAAAAATGTTTGGTCGCAATTTTTTTTTTAAATTACGGTGTTAAGTATAAATTTTTTTCCGACCAAAAAATTCTCTAATCAATTCTAGAGAGAATGCTTCAAACCGGAAGGATCTATGTTTTGTTGTTTCTGAGAAAAGTGGAAATCTTCTGTCCCCTCTTATGCGAAACACCCTGTATAGTGTACAATACAAAGGAATGAGCTATAAAACCTGAATAACAGAAGCGTGCCTGCGTTCACGTTGTTATAATGACACATACTCGTACTTTAGTACTTTAAAATCGAACTAAAATTGAGAAAGCTTTACAGTAAATTAGCATAAAGTCTTGAGTACCCGAAAATCCTCTCTCACCTCTATGACACAGATGATTACATCATGGTTAAAAAATTTTCCCAACCGTAACAAAGCGCAAAAGGTAACCATATCAAATGACAAATGAAGGGTCAACTGAAGGACCAAAGGACACGCTGACACACTTCGACTTCGAAGTGTTACCAGTTTGGTTGTCCTTTCGTTTTGTTTGAGAACATCTAGTTTTCACTTTTCATGAGGTGGTGGTGGGTTGGGTGAATCGAATAACAATGCGGTCATCGCAGACGCGAGGATAAGGTACCCTCGAACAAAAACAAAAACAATAACAACAAAATAACACTTTGAGCCTATTTAATGACAGTTGAAGCCGCCCAAGTTGAGTGAATCTATCTGATATCAAGTATTTTATTATCACTTTTGTTTATTTATTTATTTATACCTCCGACCTATCGTAATGACTAAATTCGGAGATGGTGTTCGATATAAAACGATACGATGTTCAGTGAGCGAATTCGCCGCTGAAACCTCTTTTGACCTGAACAGCGCGGGTGGCTGAGCTTCGGCCACACAATTTGGTCAGAATAATAAAATGTGTAGTGGTAACTGGCAAATGTGGTATCACTCTCTCGGGAGGGGCAAGTAGGCGGGTGGAAAGGAATGCCTGGTCCTGGAACCTTTCTGTTGTACGCGCACGTTTGAAGCGAGTTCATTGTATCATTGTCATGGTCTATGTACAGAGTTTAATATTAATGCTCTTGAGGGTAACTTAATTAATTAAATGCATTATGTACTTTATTAGAATTTACCAGATGGTCGTGTGATCGTTATTTATTGCAATTACGTGAGTTTTAATAGGATTTTGATGAACACAAAGAATAGGCAAAGAATGTTTCATTGGTAACATTGAGTCTAGCATGGCGAAAAATTTTGCAGATTCATTAATGATTTTATTGGACTTCGAAGATAAAAGATGGAATTCATGAGGAATCACAGTAAATATTTGCAGCTCTCGTGCTGCATAAATAAAAATACAGAAGAAGAAAATCAAGTGAAAAAATGTTTGTAGAATTTGGTTAATATTTATAAAAGTATTCGGTGTCGTTTTTCAATCGATAAATGAAATTAAAGCACGCTCGCTTTGGTCTGGGTTATTGACATTTCGTTTACTCAACTGACAGCTGACAGCAAACCCACACAAGCACACTTCATTACTACGTTTCCATTTGGATGTAATGCATTCTTCTTAATCGCTTTAATGTTCATTAATTAACGCGTTCATCGAAAGAGTAACGAGTGTCCGTCAGTGGTTTAGAATGATGGACGTTTCGTAAACTTCAGCAACTTCATGCTTCACTCCAGGCGTTTTTAGTATATTTTTCTATGCTTTACTTTATTTTATTTTAGTTTATTTTTGTGCGTCTTTCTACCGAAGCAAAACACTTGCCACGACCAGATAATCGCACAATTTTTAGTTTCTCAGACCGCGATGAAGAAGTGATGTACAACCCGATAGCGTGGTGCATGCGACAGACAGACATACAATCACTCAGCTTGTTTTTGTAAAGAAAAAAAAAAGTTTATGCTGGTGCTGCAATGCGAAAATCGTGCGCAGGCAGGCTGCCTGTCTGTCGGTTTAGCTGCCTGCCACACGCTGTGTTTGTCACTTCAACGAAGATAAAAAAACATTTAAGATACTCACTATTTTTTTAGTTACTTGTTTGATTCGTAATTTCCGATGTTGTTGTTGTTGTTGTGATGTTCGCTTATCTCAGTGGCATGTTTGTAGTATGCTTCGATTGCATGTCTAATTGAAATGACAGAATAAGAACAACAACAACAATGTCTACAACAACAACAACAACGGTACAGCATCTTCGTATAACTCTGTTGTTGTATTGATCGTTATCTTAAGTGTTGTTGTTGTTGTTGTGTTTTTCTCCGTTGAGTGCGTTTATGTTATACTCTTGTATGTTTTATTATGGTACAATATTTTTTCCCCACGAGTTTTCCCTTATCAATTGACAGTTAATCTTTCGCTGTTCCACTCTTGATTTCTGTCGTTCACATTCTTGAACTCCTTCTCTTCTTTCAACTCCTTCTCATTCTACTCCATCCAACCACCGCCTTCTTTGATTCCTCTTCTATGACTTTTTTGATGAATTTTTTTGTGATAATTTTCCTTGCTTCCTTGCTTGCTTGCTCTCTCAGTCTCTCTGTACCTTTTTTCTATATCTCGTTCTTACTAATGAAAATCTTTCTAATGGTGTGAAAATAATTCCTGGAATTATTTAAGGGCAAATCTATTGAATGTGAGAAAATGTATAGTTATAAAACTTGTATTACTTTTGTGGGCAATACTAATTTCTATGTTGCATTCCAATTGTAGAATGAATGTACTATGCGGAATGTCGAATTCCAGGAACTTGAAAAATTAAACATTTACTATCAATTTTTAATTATAATTTAATTACACACAATTATTTAGATAAAGTATCTTTTTTTCATAACTTTTGTAAACACTTAAGAAAGAATTAAGAATAAATAATTAAAATATTAAGAGTATAGTGTTAATTTACATGCTGTTAAAACTAAATAACTGTTTCCATTCGTTATTTGCAAACTTGAAACTCAATAAACTCGGCCAGCATTCGGTGCCAGCGAGTCTGGACTCTTGTGCGATTTCCATATCTGTTCGGGTCTTCATTATATGCATCAAGAATATTTATTGGGGTAACATTAAATCCCTTCCTAGGTCGATTAGGTTATATCTTTTCTTTTAATTTATGTATCTTTAGGGAATTTTCCGGGTCGCGTATCTGAAAAAGTTAGTGGAAAGGTCAAACGTAAAAGCAGAAGTCGATAATGTTTCTTATATACAATTCAAAACTCTGAATATTATAGTTATTTTATACTTATACATAAAGTTCATAAAGTTACATTAAGTTACAATGCGGGACATTTGTTGGTCATCATCCAAGTTCCAATATTTTCGATGATCATCTAATGTCTTTATAGAAATGACATGAGACATGAGAAAAATTGGATTTTTTGAAACCTTTCAATGAAAAACTGCTTTCCTTTTTTATTTTATAAGTTCCAATAAAAGAATGTTAATAAAGAAGAAGAAGAATGTTAGTAGAAATCAAACTAAGAGGGTGAAAAATATGCACAACTTTGGGAAGGGTGCGAGAGCTACGAAATACCAGAAATATGAGTAGCTGTCGAACAGCTGAAATGACGCTTACTCAGCACTCACACTCAGCAGCCACCAGGTATTTAAACAGCTGTAAATAAAAATTAGCAAACAGCCGATATTTACCCAAGATATGAGCATGTATGTTTGATATCAAGATTCCTTCTGCGGGCGACTTGAATGGGTTTCGTCATGTCATCTCCTGGTTCTCGAATGTTGAGAGAGAGGGCAAAGAGATTGATTTGAATCATATCAGCCTACAAAGTTTCACTCTTAAAGTGATCAAAGAAGGATGAAAAACTTCTCTTGCTGTTTTTGTTTATATAATCCCACCATATTATATATGTCCATACATAGGTACTAGATAATAATAACCTAACTAACTTGTAAGTAGCACTTTTTTCAGCGTCTAAAATGTAATATATACATTGAAATACATTGCAGCCTTTTAGTTTGTCATAAGTTTAATTTGCTTGATTACCATGATTTAAGTAACCATAAAAATTAACGCTTAACGATGCATCGGCCATCGACTTTGCATTGGCCAACGTCGACCCTTTGAGGGTTCAAAGACTCACATCTCTGTCATAACTTTTCCCCAACTGCATCTTTTCTGGAACTGCAACCTAAAAAAGATTTTTCAATTTTATTACTTTGCTAGTCGAAGTTTCACTTGTCTTGGGTGGTCTTTTGTCTATTTTGGTTTTCTGTTGGCCCTTTTTGTCCACATACTCGTAATTGTCGGTAGTTGAGAAAAAAAGTTCACGCTTTTCACTCTTAAAACATTCATCTCTGGCTTCTTGTTTTTGCCCGTGTTTCTTTTCGCAATAAACTACTGTTTACGCTGTCAGAAGGTGGCATACAATTATTGATTTCACCGATTTTTATTTTCTGACCAGCCGACAGAAGTGTTGCTTTAAGGTTGTTAGTGTTAATGGTGATTTATTGACTTTGAAAGAGTTTTAAAAGAGAAAACCATAAGCATTGCAGAAAAGGAATGGCGAAGGGGGAGACAGCGAGTGAGAGGAAGAACGTGAGTGAACAGAGTGAACGTGAAATTAATGGGTGATGTGTACCTCTCTTTGAACATATGCATCTAATATTGTATATACATATACTCGTATATAAGTAGTAAATGTATATAGCGTAGTACACTCACTATTATACAATATTACCTAATTTTATTGGACATTTCAATTGTCTAAATTTTATGCTTGATGTAAGAGTTTTATAAGGAAATTTTTCTGTATAGCTAGAGTTTATATGGTTAATGTTAATGTCCAAAATATCTACCCAAAGATAACACCATAATTTCATATATTGAAACATTACATAATTATTCTTTAGACATTAATAGATTCTATATAAACTTCTGCAACTCCTGTTAGAAAGAGTGCCCTTATTAAGACCTTAACTCAAGCATTAAATTTGGACATTTCAAAATAATTTCAATTTATGTAATGTAATGTAATGTAATTTTATATATAATTATACACTTTAGTCTATTAACGTTTATGCAGAAATACGATAGTTGGGAAAAATGGGTAGACTTATATTCGGATGAAGGTAATAAAAAAGCTTTTAGGTATAATTTGTTTTTAATAACAGTACAAAGATACACACCCACAGAAAACATCCTCTCATCGCATTCATCTGTGAGTCATTATGCCCATTTTTACTCATGTATTTTTGTGTATAACGATAGAGAATGTCTTAATTTTATGCTTGATTAAAAAACTTTTGTAAAACTTTTTGTTTGCTTTTAATTTGCTCGCTTAGTTTTCTGTTTAGATGGGGTTTAACTCTCCCTAGCATCCCTCAGTTGGCCGGATACCCCAAAGAAGTTGTGGGTTTTTGGAGGGCCTGCAGGTGTACAGCTTCCGCATACATAAATTACCCTAATTAGACAAAACTTGCTGACCAGATCTACAGAGTTACCTTCTATCTACGAGTGGGGGTACACGAGTATTTTCACATGAAACATTTTCTGCATACTCTGGTCAGCGGTTTTTACTGCAGAGCTCTACTCTTAGTTATTCACCATGGAATTCATGGAGTAGATCAGAGCCCTCAAGCTAATATTTTTACACAGTTTTACACTTTGAAAAACATAAAAAACATATGTGGAAAAGCATTGAAATTTTTGCATCTACGAGTATAATTTAAATGTACCACTTTGTGGCTGTCTCTGGACTCTCTGTGGAAATGCGCACTTCGTCGTTGACCTCACATAAAAAGTGTACTTTTCGAGCCTAATTAAAACACAAACAAAAGAAACAGATTACTTAGTAGTTTTATATGTACTGATTTCCATCCATTTATTCATCCTTTTCATGAAAACAGTGAAAATACATTAAATATTCAAATATTTTATTTTAAACTCTTTGGACATAAAATCTTTACATGTAATCTTTGTTCAGATATGTATGGGTATATATCTCCATGTGTATAGATATGTTTAGCTATGTGCATAAGTGTGTGTGTGTGTGTGTGTAACAATGATAACGTTATGGGGTTAAAAGGAAACGGAAAGCTGACTGCGTTTGACGTTGTTGACAGCTGTTTGGCGCTTCCCCAGAGCGTTCCATTTAACTGTAAATTAAGGCATAACCGTTGGCAGCTCGTGCAACGTCAACAATAATAATACCAACACCGACAACAACAACAACAACACCAAGAATAGAAATAACAAGAGTTTTAATGCTCGAGGTGAGGAAACCCTGTCAATGAAAGGTTTTTTAAACTGCTGGTAGCATAAAATATACCGTTATAACACCATTTATGTATGTGTCTGTGGGTGTGTATGTGAATATGAGTGTTTATATGTGTGATGTTAGTATAGGTGAGTGATTTTTTTATTCTTCGTTTATTAATTATTTTTAATACCCATTCAAAACGTTTCAAAGGAAGTGCGTCAAAATAAAAGAAAAATTACGAAAATGAATACGAATACGTAAATCGTAAAAATCATAATCATTAAACTGCAGAGTAAACTGCTAAAACTATTACTTACTTTTAATAATTTTGGATAAAAAAATATTTTTTAAAGGAAAATACTTAATTTAAATAAACAAAAAATGTGAGAGAACTGTTTAAATGCTTCTTTTATCCTCGTAAATTCCTTATTTTGTCTCTTTTCACATCTACATACATAAAACAACATTAAAAGCATGCAAAAAACAACAACGAAATACAAACAAACGAACTGTTTGATTGTTTTATCTTTTTACAGGCAAACTATACAAATATACAGAGTGAATATACACAAACAGGACCCTTGTTGTAGTTGCTGTTCCGGTTGTTGTTTTATATATTTTTTTTGCTGTCACTCTATTGTTGCTGTTGATGTTGTTGTTTTTGCCATTTTCATGAGTTAAAATGCTCATGAATGTGTTGAATCATAACGAATTTTTGTAAATATGACTTTGTTATTCATTTAGAAAATTAACTTCGATCGCTGAATTTTCCTGCTTGAAGGTTAACCTATAATAATTATTATATTTTACTTCTAATCTTGACCCCAAAATTAGAACAAAACTAGAAAAACTTTAATTTTTCGGGAATAAGGGTCGTTTCGGTCAATAAGGTGGAAGTGCAACGCATAAATTCAAGCTGAAATGAGACTCTGTGGAGTTGTCTTTCTGTCTGCCTGTCTGACTGTCAATCGAATTACGTTGTTTTTGCGACATTCTTCTCTCAGTTTCAGTGTTGTTCTTTTCTGTTCTTATTTGCTTTTCTTTGGCTTCTGCTACCTTTTTTCCCATTGAATGGACTTTTTATTTAATTAATTTTTGCTGGCATACTAAAAAAGCTGGTCGTCCTTCTCTGCTTCTAAGCTGGGTAACTCTTCAAGTTGTACGATTTTTCTTTTCCACTCTGAACACGTTAATAGCTGTTGACTTGTTGTTGTCGTTACTGTGATATTGCTTTGGTTATTGTAGACATTTTACCTTTCTTTTATTTACTTTGCATTTCCCTGCCTCACTCTCACTCTCTCTTTCTCGCTCTCCCTTCCACTCTATCTCCCTGTCTCTCACTAAAAAGAAGATCCGTCTTTATTTTGGTTTTTCTGTCAGGATTTCTTTTATAACTTTGTTTTTGGGACGAGTTTTAATTAAAGTCGTCTGCCTGTTTTTCACTTTTACCTGATTTTTTTTTTATCATCATCATCGTCTACTTTTTCTTCTCATTTTTGTTTTTATTTTCTGGGTATTTTAATCACTGTTTCGTTCTATATTTTTGACATTTCTTTTGATACATTTCTTTATTGTATCGTAGATTTCTCAATTGCGTTGTAGTTTTTATTTTTCTTATATTTTTTGTTATATTTTTCTTTCTTCTTCATTTATTTGTTTTCCGAATAATAAACCTTTCTTTGATTTGAAGTTTTATTGACATTTATCTAAATTTTTACAAATCATTGTTGGTTTCTTTCTCTCCCTCTCTCTCCCTCTCTCTACCTCCCTCTCTTTCTCTCTCTCTACCTCCCTCTCCCTCTCTCTCTCTCTCTCTATTTTCTTCCAAGGCACCGATCCTAAAATCATTTCGGTTTGTTTCTTTTTTATTTTCTCCTGCTTCCGTAAAACATTAATTAAAATTGTTTCTTTCCTCTTTCACTCTCAAAGGGTCATAAAATGTCAACAGCACTGAAGAGAGAGTCGTAAATCGTAAATCGGATATTTTAATGAATTTTATTCCGAACGGGACATTAATTATTTCATAGCTTCATTTAACGATTTCTCCTGTCTACTGATTTATTGTCGTCTATATGTATATATAATAAATGTATGTATATGTTTAATTATTGGACAAATTAATAATGGGAACAAGAACTGATATCGCGAACAAAGAATGGATATCAGAATATTTTAGAAAATATTCGATATATATTAAAGTACGTTGTTAAAGTTGAAAAATTTTTGGGTAAAAATTAAAAAAAGATAAAATATACATATTTAAATTTAAATAATAAAATGAAATTTTATTAATTTGAATCTTCATTTTCTAATCAATATTTTAATATAAGTATACAATTTTTTTATAATATTTTTTTTTTTTAAATATCCGGTTTCCCGTTTTCTTAAACTCACTTAAACTACTACGTCCAAAAAAAAACCAACTCCATCGAATTTGTTAAAACAAAAAAACGAATCCGAAAAACAATTTTGAAATTCGAGATGTTATCGAAAAAACTGATACAAAACACCGCAGTCAAGCAGACAAAAACAGAATCTGACATCAACTACGTGTGTAACCCAACTCTCACTTGTGTGTGATGCAAAAGAGACCCCAGAAGCAGAGACCCCAAAATCACAGACCCCAAAATTACAACGCAACGTAACTCAAAAGAAGTGATTCCTTTGCTATAAGGAAAATGTTTATATAGTGAATCGAAAAGTAGTTATAAGAACATAAAGTAAGATAAGAAAAACCACATTCAACAGTAGGGACATCTGTTTTCTTTTGTTTTCTTCTTCTTTCACCTTGCCTTTTCTTTCTTCTTGTTCTTCTTTATTTTCTGATATGACTTATACACATACATATACATTACTATTGTAGATTTTTGAAACGTTTTTGAACTGCGGCCGACCGTTCAATAAAATTTATTGTTGTCTGTCTATCAGATAACAAGGAATTACAACAATAGGAGCTGCAATAAGAATAATATTAGAAGCAACAAGAACAACAAAGACAAGCAACAATAACACGAAAAACAACAATAAAAACGACGACAGCTTCCTCTGAACATCGTAAGCTTAATAAAAAAGTAGTCATTCAGTCAGCCAATCAAACGGTCAGTCAACCAACCATTCCACAAAGCAACCAACCAACTTTCATCATCTTGTAAAAGTGTGAAAATTTACGAAAATTACAACGATTTTCAAATAAAGCCTGTATTTTATGAAGAAAAAAGCAAAAACCAAGAGAAAGAGATTGATATCAATGATATGCTGCTAAATACATATCAACAACAACAACAACAACGTCAACTTAGCTACTCGTAAACAAAAGAAAATAATAAAAATGGAAAAAAGAAGCCTCGATTCAAGGCTACGCAAAGAATTTTAAATAAAAGAAGTCGACGTCAGAATCATTAATTTAGAATATAAACATCTAGAAGAGAAGAAGAGAAGGAAAGTTGAAAACTGTGAGCTCAAAGGTTAAGCTCAATATTTCATCAGCGAGTATCAGCTTCTAAGCGCCTTAAGCGGACCGATGTTAAGCCTATTATTTAACTCACTCTATTCGTTGGCAACAAGTAATTTTTCAATCAACAACGAATTCTAAAGCAGCATCGGACGCCAAAAAACAAGAAAAACAACGTCAACAACAAGCTGTTTAGTGTAGCTACTGTACATGGAACATGAACCCTCTTTTAGATAAAAAGTCTTTGAAGTTGAAATCGGTTCCACGATAAAGCTTCTGTTCTTGTTCGCGTTTCTATCATTGTTATTGTTTTTGTATGCTTTTTACTTTTATTGATTACTAATTTTTTATAATTTATCGACTCATTTTTCAAACTTCACCTTTTATAACCCCTCTTTTCATTATTATTGTTTTTGCTTTTGCTTCCTTTCCCTCATAAAATTATAAGTTTTATTTTATCTCTTTTATGATAATTTTTATCCGCTCAGATACAAACAAATTGTCGTGTTTTTGTTGGGCCTTTTTCGGTTTTCTGTTAGTTTTCGTTTTTGTGATAATAAAATATTTCGTCTCTTCGAAATTAAGTTGCTTTGACTACATCGTTGCTGATGACCTTGGAGTCAGTCGCTATACGTTTTGATTAATATATACGATTTAATCTAATGTCAGCGAGCCCCCGACGCGACCGAAAATTGGTGGGGGTCATACTTATACCGTTATATCGTGTAACATCAACACGAGACGATCGATATGTTAGTGGAGAAACATTTTAAATTTAAATGAGATATCGTATCTTATACTCAATAATGATATATGAATCCAATATCGTATTAACATATATCAGTGCTTAGTTTTCTAAAATTTATTTTCCGTTTTATTTGTTTTTTAACCCTTTTTTCAATCCACTCTCGTAAGAAACAACAGTTTTTAAATATACGCGTATATTATACAATCTCTCGGTAGATCTCGTAGATGGTTTCATGGTTTGGTTTAACCCAATTTGAATATATTTCTTTGTTTACGATTGTTTCGAATGAAAGTTTTTTATTTATTTCACTTTTTTACCATCAGAAAAGTCTTTCAACACTTAAGAAATTATTTCTGAAATCCTTTTTCGTTGAACTATTAAAAATGCGGTAGTCTATAAAAAAAAATTTATATATAAAAGTTATAAATATAAATAAATGTGTAAATTATAGTGTAAGGTTTGTCGAACGTTTTAAGGAATTCTGAATAAGCTGATGGAGCGATACACATTTTCACCCCTATTTCATGTGGTTTGTCGTGTTCTGGCCCAGTTTTGCTTTCAAAAACTTCCCAGACCGGAAGTTAATTAAAGCTATTAAAAGCATTTTGTATGCTCAACACATTTACAAAGTGGTTCTTAGGTCACTATTAACGGTATTTAACAACTGCGTGCATCTCGAACACAATCAATAAATTAATGTCGATTCGGATTTGCGAGGCAGGAAAAACCCAGCAATTAATTTTCTTTATTGTTGTATTTGTATTGATTGTCGTTGTTGTTAGTTTGTATTTGCCATTTACTCGTATATGTTTTGGTCGACGGTGTGGAAAAGTTTCTGTGTTCTTTTATAAACAAACCAACAAACAAACAATAAAAATCAATCAATTCGTAGCCTGTTTCCGCTGGAGCAATTAATGAATATATAGAAACTTATGGAAACCTAAAAATGTCGGCAATAATAGCAAAAGCGCAAACACCGACACCATCACCAAGAAAATTTAGAAAATAACATCAAGGAAATCGTTAACAATAACAACAACAACATCAATAACGTATTAAAACCGAGGTTAACAACTTTATTACGTGTTTAAGAGAATGGAAGTTAATGGAAACTTTGCAGGAAGTTAAGAAAAATACACAGAAGAAGAAGAAGAATAAAGGACGTGGAAAAGAATAAGAAAAGGGGAAAAAAGTAACGCTGTGGAATAATAATAATAATAAAAAATCAGAATAACTCTAAATATTAAGAATATTTACAGGATTGGAAAAATGTTAAATCGATTCACTACAATAACTACAAAAAAAATTAGAAGGTCAAATAAATTAGTAACCAATATAAAAACTAGCACAAATGAATTAATCTAAAAAGGCGTCCTGAGAAACTATCCCGATGAAATAAAAATTAACTTTCATTCAGATAACTCCATATCATTAATCAGAAATTTAAATGTTTCTTTTAATTTAATTATTATATTTAAATTATCCATAGAATAAAAAAATTAAAAATAATTCCAATAATAATTCAATACTTTAAACCGAATATAGTTGAAATAAATTAAATAAAATCAAAGACAAAGACAAAGACAGAAAAAATAAAATTAAATTGAAGAACACACGGAAAGTTTTCGTTAGCATAAATTCACAGACGCTTAGACAGACATGCATACATACATACATACACACGTATATACATAAGTACAAACGTACAATAGACTGAGTGTACATGGATGGATGGACAGACATGCACATGAAAACACTCACATCATACAAACATACGTGTATAGCTATCCGCAGTGCTAATAAAACTCTAAGCAAATTTTTATTCTATGACACAGCATCCAAAACAAAAAACGACGCTGTTTCTCTGCTTTTTTTTACTGAATTTTTTAATTTTGATTTTTTTTCTACTCCTCTTTTTTGCTTCTACTTTTTCGTTTTATTTAAATTTGTTTCGGAATTTCCTTCCATCCTGTCGAATAACTCGATTTGCTGCATGTGCTTCGCTATAAACGATTGTGTCCTTTGGCTATAAATTAGTTCTATCATCGTTTCTTTTATGCTGGGCTCATTCATTCATTTTTATTTCATTTAGTTTAAAATTCTAATTGTACTGCATGCATGCAACAACAAACAACAGCAGCAACAAATTACTTCCATTTTTTAATGTTTTTTTTTTGTCCTTCGTTTTGATTCATTGCTGCATTTAAAATATTGTCTCTTCTTTCTATTCTCTCTTTCTCTCTCCCTCTTTCTTTTTCTGAATTTTTGGCACGTTTTTTATGCTTGCCGTTTAATATTTTTTTCATTTCTGAGCTGGTTGGCTGTTAAATTCTTCACGGTCTTTCTGCTCAATTAAAATAGAATGATTGCAGGAAAATGTTGCAAAGTGCTTTTGTTGCAACATAAGCGAGCTCCTAAAAATATGCTACATTTCTTTCCTTTTTATTTATTCATCTTTTTATTTTACTTATTTCTTCTTTTCTTTCTTTATCTGCTTTTTTTCTTCATGTTTTTATTCTTCCTTCTTATTCTTTTTCTCCTTCTTTTTCTGCTTATTTTTTTCTCCCTCTTTTTTATTCTATTTGTTATTAATTATTATTTTCGTATACAAATTTATAAGGCTTACTTATTTTTACTACAATTCAGTTGAATTAAATGTCATTCAATCGACTTAATTGGTTGAATTACTGGCGCTTTATTAAACTTCAAATTTTTGTATCTTTTACTTCATTTCTCCGAACAGCTTAAATTAAGCTCATTGAATCCCCTCTATGAATACCATCTGCGAATCAGCTTTCTTTCTTTCAAGCTTAGATTTTGTTCTCGACTCAATTAAGATTTCTAGGCTCACTCAAAAGATTGATAGATGAGTTTATTTTTTTCATATTTTTTCCCTTACATTATTAATTAAGCTGATTCATGTCAATCTTCATTATTAAGTGCTTAGAAAAGTTGCATTTTTTTCGCTTGAAATGGATTATTATTATTTTATTTAGGGTTACTAAAGTTTTTTTAAGATTTCAGCAAATTGATTGCATTAATTTTTTTAAAACTTTAATTTGAAAACTTTCGTACATTATATAAAAAAGATAAAAAAGTATAAGAATTAAGAACTTTGCATTAAAAACATTAATTAAATGAAATGCACTTTTATTATGCATAAAACATTTAAACGCAAATTTAAATAATTTTCTTTTCTATTTTCTATTTTTAATTTACGAAAGTTTTTGAAGTTTTTAAGATTGTAGATGATGATGATATCTGTTTCGCCGATCTTTACAGTGAATTCAGAGTATTTTTCTTTGAAATATACCAGAGGTTAATCTATTCAATGCAGTGATTTCAACTCAAACAATTTCTTCAATAAAAAAAGCATACAGGATACCGGAAGTCCTTCAGATTGCGTTACCTGAAAGTCAAGAAAGTCACCTTAATACTTAAATTAAGAGAAGCAGTGAGAGAGAGAGAGAGAGGGAGAGTGAGGAAGAGAGTATTATTAATATTGATTACCTTGAACAAAATTGGGAGCTAGAACACCCAAACTCCTCATCATTCTTCTTCAAGAAGAAGATAATCTAAAGAGCCAAATTTAACTCCTTGGAGAATCCGGTTTCAACTTCTTTCCACTTTTATTGAACTCAATTTATCAGCAGCGCACCGCGTTAGCATTAATTTTCACTCCCAGAACATTAAGTTTGTGGGAAGGTGAGTGGGTGTTGTGGAGGGGGGAGGGGGGGAGTGATAGAAAGAGAAAAAAATCACCCTTTCAAATTGATATACAGGAGATGCTTGCAGCAAATAAGCCGGATGCTGATGCACTAAGTAGCTGGGTGGAGCAGAGTTGCCAACTAGCAAAGATACTGCTTAGCTTCTTAGGTATTTTCTTTGGGAATTCGGTATAACGATGTTGTTGTTGCTGTTGTTCTTGTTGACCCAGTTCACTGTCGTCCTGTCTCGTTCGATCCTGCTTCGTTTGTTTAAACCAATTCGATGTTTTGCTAATGGATGGTGCATGCTTTTGAAAGATGTCGCACTTGCTGTTGTTGTTGTTCTTGCTTTCTTTAGCATTTTAAAAGCTTTTTAACTCTTTCTGAAGTGGAACGTCTAAGAAAATAAACATCGGTTGTGTTCTCAGGTTGCATTTGAATAATTGAGAATTATTGAGCTTAAAAATTTTAATCGTTCCTAAGTTAATGTATCTGCTTCTTCTTCTATCAACGTGGCTCTTTTAAGAATGTTTTTAAACCAAGGTTTTTAGTCCTTAATTACCTTAAATGAATACAGCTCTTGTTTTCCTTTTACTTTGTAAAATCAACACCAACTTTAAATAATCAGAGCTCATGTTCATGCTTATGATGAAGCTGATGAGCTTGAGACCTGTTCTACAATTCATATGCATGCCTTATAATTTACAAATTAAATAAAATTATTTTCTACCTTCCACTCCAAAGGTGAAGATAAAGTCAGAAATTAAATAATACCTGGCTTTAGGTTTTAACAGCTTTAGCTTTATAAGTACGCGTAGTATGTATTAATAATTATTAATTAATACATACTCTCTCCCTCTCTCAATTATAATTGAAGAGTAGAAGCATAATTCAAGGATCTGCAGGTCCTTCAGTCTTGACAATAAGGCATGGCATAACTTCCAGGAAACTAATGTATATATATGTACATGTGTTGGAAATGTGTAAACATATGAGACACATCAGACTACAACGCAAGCATAATTGAATATTTACTTAGGCAACCTTCGGCAACAAAGTTGACATCGGACAGCGGACAAGAATGTTGAACGGACAAAACCTAAACAAAAGACTAAACACTCAGGATATGTAAATTGAAGACCAAAACATACACTTGGACCGACAACGAGTTGAAGGGACCGACTTGTGATAGGTTACTTATGCAGTTCTGCAATCAAAATGTAACAGATTTTAGATCACAGATTCAAATTAACAAATTTATTCATGACAATAAAAGAACCGTATTTATGTACATACATTTGATGTCGACAAGATTCGGCTTCGGCTATGCAGTGCTTTAGCAACACACAACAAGGCAATAGAATAGACACATTTACATATTTGGATGTGCGTATGTAATTTAATGTATCCGTTAATAATGAGATTATATATAATAATCCAGCAAACGTTTCATTGAATTGCATCGTTATATATGCTTTTTTACCTTTTATCTTCGGGCGTAGTGTGTAACTATTAATTAATTAATTAAGCTAATCATTTGAAAAACCCGAAGTGAATAATTCGAAACCTGATTGAAATTTCTAGAATTTATCCTGATGAATTTCACTCCTTGACATAGTATTTCTGTTCACTGGGTAATAATAATAAATAATGGCATAGATGAGCATGGGCACATACTTGTTACATGCTTCACTTCTAAAATATTCTAATTTATGCCCTCTTTAGTTGTATGGTGTATGTGTTTGGATGTATATATTTTACAGGTAAAGAGATAGACAAGCTACATTATTCTACATTTTAAGTACTGGTTTTGTTTTCCTTATTTGAGATTTTGTTGTTGTTATTCTCATGGCAATAATGATAAAATCTCAACTCCAATAGAATGAATTTCCGCAAGAGTTCCTAATGAATTTTAATAGGTTTTCATTGTTCTTATTTTACTTAGTGTTGTTGTTTTTACTCTTGTAATTTCTTATTTAATCCCCTTAAAGACTTTTGAATAGTAGATAATTCAGATCAATCAAATAGTACAAAGATTAATATATATGTGCAATGACTCTCTTAAATTAGATCAATTAGACGAAAACCGAAGACAATTTTAATATTAAATATATTTACTCTGTAATTGCAAATTTTCAATTTATTAAAATACTACAGTATAGTCATTATATTTAAAAATTCAAAAAATGTACTTAAAAATATTTAAATTAAAAATACTCATTTTGTAAGAATTTCCTGAAGAATTGTTTCTAACTTTTATTTGGTTTGCTCGTGTTTATTATCCCTGCCCTCAACATTTTTTTATACAGTATAAGTCACGTTTAAGGTGCATAATTTAATTAATCTTAACTTTGGTAATATTTGTTAACTTTACTTCAAATGTAAGCGTGTGAAAACTAACAAAATAAAAGTATATAAATTAACAACGCGTTGGCTGCATGTTTCAATTCAGAGGGGGACACATGAACTAACTACACTTAAAGACACAAGAGAGAGAGAGAGAGGGAGAGAGAGTAACAATAACAACATGAGGGATAAAATACTTAATTTTTTAGTTGTTTGCTAACACGTACAGAAACAAATACCTGAAAATGCACATCTTCCTCAACTGAATAAAGAGTATCTCAAACGCACTCTGGCATTCAAACAAAAACTTTAACTTTAACCAAAAGCTACTGAAAGAAACTCAAAATAACAGAATACAACAGCTTTTCTTTGGTTATTTCTGGAGAAAGTTCTCTTCCTCGTTCTTTATCCTTACCTTGCCTTTTGCAAGTCTTTCTTTTTGCCAAATACAAACACTAAACCTGGGAGTTTGCATCGATATCATCATCCCCACTGTTTAGCGGAATCAATCACAGCAGCATGCAGAGCAGGATGCATTTCATCCGAGCTCTGAGAGTTTCTTAAGAGCTTCATAAGACTTCGTAATACTCGTATTCGTATTTCAGTTGCTGAAAGTTCTTATCACATGACAGAAACTGTTTGAAAAGAGAAATATAATTGGTGGAAAGAGTGCTTTGTTCGGATAAAGGCTTTATTTACTGTTTTCACTTTTTAGTTGATTGATCAGAAGAGCTTAGAAGGTACTGAGACTGTTGAAACATACTTGATATATGAGAGTGTTGTATAAAAGTAGGAAGACCTAAAAGTCACTTCAGTCACTGCTTCTTTGTTGTATAAGAGTTCCATAAAAACGGGGACCTATAAGTCTTTGCTTTGGTTCGATTTGTGGTTTCCAACAAATCAACAATGATTATTAAATCTGTTGAGTGCTTGCTTGATGTTTTCCACAACTTCTCAGGATATTCTTCTTAATTAAGAACTTCAATAGTCTGTTGATGTGTGGAACGGAAACTCATACGACACATAAAAATGGAACCAATAGCAACAAATGGAACCAATCAAAAGCATTGGGTATGAATTCACAAGAATGGTTGCTCATCAGTAGACTGAGCCATCTATTTTGATGATTGTGTAAGTATTCAGTTATTCATACCTACAATTCACTCACTGGCACATATCTGCACACAAAATAAACCGAAATTAATGGCAGCCAGGCACTCAATCCTCTCGGTGAATCGGTGAACCTCTGCATCATTGTGTTTATATCCACAACGTTGTGTGTTCTCCAAAAATTGTGCTGCATGTCAATAAATTTGACCCGAACAAGCATTCTTGTCGAATGAAATGACAGATAGATAGACGCATATATATTCGTATATCTTAAATCTACTATATGCTGTGTATACTCTGCAGAAGACTCCGAAGAATGGATGCCTACAGGATGGATTTGTTACCAATTGTATGCTACTTCTTGAGACAAAATTGCAAATTTTGCGCAATTGATGAATTGGCCATACTCATGGCGGCACATGTATGTACACATATGAACACACAAGAAGACACACATACACTCACAAACACGTACACATATGTACATATACACCTAAATGTCTGTAGTCGATAAATTGTGAACAATTGTGGCAACAGGCAAACAGGCGGAGGCTGAAGAAAAAAAAATACATGCACACATACAGTGGGACAAACACGAACACACATGAACGGCGGAGGCATAAATGGACACCAAATCCAGTATGTATACCCCACACAGACACGCAAACTTGAAAGGACTTGTGTAGGGGTACAACCTAATACAAACACACACGTATTCAAGCTCAACAATTGCACTGATTACGAGTTCCAAAGGTTGTTTGTGTTGGTATGCTGAATGGTATATGGACTTGTGTGAGCGTGTGCACTTATATGTGTTAGTGTGGACAGATTTGTTCATAGATTACATGGTCTATTCGAAGTGGTATGTTTGTGTGTTCTTCGTAGATAGTTCGACCGATCGAGAAGAAGGAGGTCGAGGAGGCCTTGTGTAAGCATGTTTATCGCATTCGTCCCACACAAATCCAGATCGATTCAGCCTCCCTGACTTCACTCAACTCACTAATATTTGTGATTCGATGGAGTGAAGGTTAGTCAGTGTTGTGTCATTTTTTCGCTCCGTTTAGTTTCTCCACTATTCCCCTCTATCGCTCTCTTTCTCTTTCTTACTATATCTCGTTGTTTCTATCTCTCCCTGTGGTGGATGATAAAAATATCATTTACAATCGTCTATAAATCCTTTGCGAGCACATGTAAAATTTGTATCCTGAATTATTTTTCCTTTTTTTCTCTCTTTCTCTCTCTCTCTCTCTCTCTGTATCTCGCTCTATCTCTATTCGTTAGCTCTTGTTAGCTTTCCTTATACCATGTTGAGTGTCCATGTACATATGTATGTGTTGGATTTTTTATTGGAAATAACAACATGAGTTACTGTTTTGATTGGAGGCTCCTTCTTTTGTGGTGCACTTTTTTCTCTGCATCCTGTACAAGTTTAAAACCAAACATGTCATGATGTATACTATGAAAATTAGATTAGGCCGAAAAAGTTCTATAAAAGAAATCCCAAAAGCCAGAAAAAATTCCCTCTGTGACCAACTTCTTCCAACGTCTTAATCATTCATCGGAAATATCTTTCATTCTAGTGTCGAAGTACGGAAAACACTGTTTTTCCATTTAACAGCAAATAATAAAAATGCCCGCAGGTACCGTTACTACAGATTGGCAGTTGACACCTGGTGATAGTCTCTATTTTTCCTTCTTCTTCATCTTCTTCTTCACCATCGCCATCATCCTCCTGCTTGCATATGTTTTTACTCTCTTACTTTTTTTATTTTCGTAAATAAAAATGCTTGCCTTGAAGCTTGACAATATTTGGGTTTTAATGTTAGCAGCTTGGCAGCACTGCTACCGACAACTTTGCATCAATTGAAAGTCCTGTCGTCCAACTATACATCGTATCTTCAGAATGCCATCTTGTATCCTTCAAGTCACCAAGCCCGGTATTAAGTAAGCTTTACATACTCTAGTAGCTGTACGTTGAAACGTTTTGCACTTACTTGCTTCCTTTCCGTCCAGCAGATACAATCAACTCAGATACCAAATGTAAGGTATAAGGTAAAAGAGAAACACGAAAAAACAAAACAGTAGTAGAAAAAGTACTCCAATAAGGTGTTAAGATGTTAGGTAGTTGTAATAGTAGTAATAGTAGTTGTAAAACTGAATATTCAATTGTTCAATTGCGCCTTCTTCTTCTTCGTCCAGATATCCTCTAGCAATCGTGAGCAGTTAAGCGAGAAAACATCCGAAACAGCGAATCATGTGTGGCTTTTTTATGTGGAATTTTTTCTGGTAACATATGATAGATATGTATATTTTTTCTGATAATTTTCGATAGACCACAAGGATTTAAGGCGACGAAGTTTTATGTTTTTCTTTCTCACATCTTATAAATGGCTTTTTTTAAATGCTTCTCATGTGAACATGCCACTTTTTCATATGCATAGAGTATGATATTAGAGTATCGTTTCCATTTATATTAGATATACCGTGAACCTTGAGTTCCTGGTATCTGAATCCAGAATTTCGTGTTTGCATTTGGTTGAGTATTTGAACGTATAGGAATACCAATTATGATTATTTTATCTGTGCTTTATAATTACAGAGTGTCTGAAAACTTTATAATTTATTCTATTTTATAAAAAATTGTTTCCTTATGTTAAAATTTCATTCATACAATGATTGAAAGACTTACTTAATCTTAGCTCAAAGCGTCCATTATTAGGAATACCTTATAAACTATTCTACACACAGAAATCGAAACTGATCATCGATAAGCATCTTGTAAATAACGAAATCTTAACGCTTCCTTCTTAACTCTAAATAGCTTTCAAAGCCAATTGCTACCATTTCCTGGAATTGGCGTTCGAGAAAACATTTAAAGATATACCCAAGTGACCATCACCATCACCCACGTCGGATAGACATCCATTGGCTACAAATACATTTTTCTTATGCCTTTGACCTTTACGTCCTTCCAGCCCCCATACACTTTATCCCGACGATTCTATCATTCCCATTCTCACTCTCTCTCTGCAGTAACATCCTATCGCTTTATACTTTGGCCACTAATCTAACCTGCTTCTCGCTTTGTTCTTTCTTTCCTTCTTGCAGAATGCACTCTTGGCGTCCGCCTGGTCGAGGTTCGAATACCGAACTACGTGATTAAAGGTTCGGCAGCTCAGCTGGAATGCTTATACGATCTGGACGGGGAGGCGCTGTACTCGGTGAAGTGGTACAAGGATGGCAACGAGTTCTACAGATACGTTCCCCGAGACATGCCGCCGGCGCAAACATTCCTGCTGCCAGGTGTTTCGGTCGATGTGAGTACCAAAAGTAAACCGCATAAATTTTAAGTGAGCCGGGTCCGATTCCTCGCTAGAAAGTTCCTCCGCTCTTATCAGTAATCTATTTTGGGCGCTAGTTTCGAGCGGGAGCGAAAGTCAAAAAGCATTTATTATGCGCACGTACCGCAGAAGGGTTGGTTGGCTCGTGAAGGAAGCACCTTCGCTTTGGCCAAGTTGAGTGTAATAAATTGCACTCGCTGCTCTTTTTGCCAGTTTCGCCTGCTCATTTACCAGCCATGGATCCATTTTTTGTTAGCAACAAATTTTGATGGTCTGTTTGATGGCAGCGTAATAAAAAGAAAGAAAAAAAAAGCAGCGCAACGCAACGCAACGGAACACAACGGATATTGTTTAAGGTAATCGATTTCACCGGGACCGCATAAACTCAACTGGCTACAGAACAGCAGTTAAGTAGTTTTCCCATATCTCTTCTGGCTTAAAATAGTTGTTAACTTTTGCCGAGGCAAGAGCAATAAAGAAGTTATAAATTCCGGAAGAAACTGCCAAAAGTTACAAGCTTTTGTGGGCAGGTTTCGGAGGTTGGAGGCATTAGAATAATCGTATACTGTTCGAGGTAATAAACAGGCAGGTTCATAAACAGATATGCGGATACTTTAGTATACAGAGGCTTTAGATAAAACGGAAATAAGCATTTTAAACGTATTCCGTGGAGTAAACGTATATTTTCACAGCGTTTATCAGAAATATAAAACCGAAAAATCATACTTCAACTTGGCCGAAGCTGAAATACGACGACCTTAGAGCACATCCTCTTAACCTCTGATAAAAGATTATTTAACCTTTGGAAAGACATGTTCAAGTGACGCACCAGGTCCTTGGTGACCATTTATGGATGATAGTACAGTAATGAAGAATAGATGACGTACTTTACTATACCGGCCACGCCTTCTTCTGTGCATTACAAATGGAAGAGAAACTTATACTTAAAAATTAAAGGAAAAATAAATAAATACATAAATAAAATATATAAAATGTCATGCAACGATACTAAAATAACATCAATAATAATAGTAAAATTAATAATAATGATAATTACGGAGGAAACTTTCTACAACTCCTTTTTCTTTCTCACTTATTAACAACAGCAAAATAGTTGTAAAAAATTCGTTGAGTTGATGAGAGATATAATTTTAAAACTTGATTTTCTTAATTCTCTTTCTTCTTTGTAGCTACACAACTCTAGCGATGCCATCGTAACACTGCGCAGCGTCAATCTACAAACTGCGGGACGCTTCCGGTGCGAGGTTTCCGGCGAGGCGCCATCATTTCAAACTGTCACCGAACACGGCGATATGATTGTTGTGTGTAAGTATTTCGCTACAGTTGGCCATAACAACATCCGCTTCTATTTTGCAAATCATTTCATAAGAAAATTCTTAAAAGAACTCTTCTTCTTCAACGCTTTCTTCTTCTTCTTGAAGACTTGAAATCCTTCCATTTCGATTTCTTCTTTTTTTGTTGAGATAGAAAAAGTTTATTTTTTATTATTGAAAATTTTGTATCAGTTTGTTTTTCATCAGTTTTTAAGCTTAAGATTAAAAAAGTTTTTATTATTAAGTCGACAATCTTTCTAACATTATTTCTTTGTTGGCGACTGCTTCGAAGTTCTTTTGCGATAATATTGTGAAATTAAAACCTTCTATAATCCAAGTTTTCATTCCTTATTAAAATATGTTAATAGAAATAATATACCTTTTATTGGATGAGCTCTTTTCTTGTAGAACTTCGCACAGATTTATCACAAAAATAGGTTTAGATATTTTCTTCTTTTCTTATGTATATGTATGTATATGTATAATGTTCAATTTGTGTGTAATTTTAAATACTAATTAAAATTTTAAATTAATTAAATTTAATTAATTTTTTTTTAGTCACTTCTTAATTTCAATCTTTAAAAGACATTTTGAAAAAAATTAATAAATTTATTTGATTAAGTAATGACTTTTAGTAATGAATGATTTTAAGTAAGGAAGAAAAAAAAGCGCAAACTTAACGAAGAACAGATGAATAAAAAAGAACCGCCATGTTGAAAGCTCTGATCGTTTTTAGTTGTTTTTTTTTTTGCTTTTTTTATAATTTTGTGCGTTGGTTTACTGGGTTTGAACGCCGGAAATGATGATGATGATGACACAAACTGCAGTTCTTAACAAAAAAGTTTTCTCTACCCTTCGCTACTCTACTTTTCTTCTCATCTCTCTACTCTTCTTTACTCTACTCTATTCTACTTTACCCTTTCATTTACACTACTATACTTTGTTGCTTGTGGCACCCCTTTTTTGTGTTGATTTTCAAAGTCTTTCTGAAGCAAAGACAAGTAACCAGAAAATTGCACCAAGAGAAAATTCAGTTAAATTTCTTCAAAATCTAAGAGTGATCCAGAAAAATAAAACAAAATGCTGACCAAAAAAGAAAAGAAATAAGTTTTTATAAAAAATTCAAATTTCATAAAATACGTAATAATAAAACTGAAGCAAAAATTTAAGAGTTTAATTTTGAATATCGTGATTATTTAGTACACATTTTCGTTGTTTTTTTTTCATTATAATTTAGATTTATTGTCCTTTAGAATTAAAGCCACTAAAAGTAAAGTTATGTCATCGATGCAGTTATTTTCTGCATGTCATTTTCTTCCCAATCCTTTTATCGCTCTGTTCCGCAACTTTTTCGCTATTTCCCACCATCAACCTCCTCGCATCCTTTCTTTTCCTGACATTTTATGTCCTGCCTGTCATTCAGCTTTCTCTCAGTGTCGAATATTGAATTTCCGGCTTTCAAATTTTCACAAAACTTGCGGTAAATTAAATTTTTCACAGTTCCTCGATGCTGCCGTCGCTGTTGCAAACTGTAAACAACATAAAAACCATTTGTTTCACTGCTTGTAGTGCAACTGGACCCGAACGAACATACGGAAGAACAAAACATAAGTAAAAAGGACAACAAAATCGGGGGTTTGCAGTAAACCGGAAGCAACAAAATTGAGTTCTAAAAAAAAACGCGACGTAAAAAAGTCACAATTTCAATCAATTGTTGGGGACAACAGAAAACTTTTGAGATTACTTTGAGCGGTTCTTTCGTTAGATTTCCTCGTTGGTTCTTTCTTTAGATTGCCTTATGCAGTAATTCGATTATTTTATTTGACACAATGTTTTTTACTGTTTTTTTTTTTTTTGCTTCAGATTTTACTGTGAAAGTATTATGAATGATTATTATTTCTTTATTTTTAGCTTTACCCGATCAGGGTCCACCAAAAATCAGCGGTGGCCGTCCGCGATATCAAATCGGCGAATGGGTGCGAATCAACTGCACCGCCGGTCGGTCCAAACCAAGTGTTCAACTGACCTGGTACGTGAATGGAGAACTGGCTGAACCGCACATGTTACGCAAATACGAGACCATCGTCTCCGGCCGCGAAGGTCTGGAGACCTCGGTGCTGGGTTTGCAGTTTCGCGTGGATCAACATCATTTCCGCAATGGCGACATGAAACTAAAGGTGAGGAAGGCAGATTTTGGCGAAGAATAAAGTGGATAGTTAACACTTGTAGTTATAGAAAGCCTTGAAAAGAAAAATAATTGCACTAAACTATTTCCTAGTTACTTAGTATTTTTAAGGGATATTCACCTTAACCTCCAGAAACTTACGACATATATTTCGTCTATTCATTCCTATTTACCGTCTATTTACCGTGTGAAAGAGGTTATTTCACAGCCTTTTAAAGAGAGTTGTTTTCCTCCTTCATTTGTCAAAAATAAAACATCAAAGATGGGATTTCTTAAGATTTCTTGTCTTGAGAGTGTTATTGTCCCAAGTACTATAAAATGCATATTTTGAATACTTAAACACTCTCCTTTTGAGGAAGGAAACAGAACTTGAGGAACACAAGAAGGAAAATGAAGAGGAAAAGGAAGATGATTTAATGTGTTTATACTCATACTATACAGATTAACTCACCTAACTTCCTTCCTTCTTGCATTTCATCCTTCCTTCCTGACGTCCTCCCCTCCTCTGCTTTCACATGTTAAATTATTACGAGTATTTTTGAACTTATTCTTCACACAAGTTGTCCTGTTCCTGAACTTTGAAGAGACTCTCATCTCGGTTGAGGTCACATACGAAACACGCGCGATTCTTAATTCTGTTGGCAAAACAAAAGATAGAAAAAATATCCCCGCATACGTATTTAAAGAAACTTTTCCTTCTCTTGTCATTTTCAGTGTGTCGCCAGCCTCTCGACGTTCTACTGGCGCAGCAACGAGGAATCCGTCGAAGGTGATCGTCCGCAAAAAGCTCCAGTTCTCGAGTCACGCGAAACCGTCTACGCCAGCAACTCGCGCGCCGACCCTGTACAAGGTATGTCATTCCGGGAAATATTTGTTACCAAAATCTTATCGTTTTTCATTCAACCTCAAAATGCAGCAAGTAAAACGGATTCGGTTGTTGTTGCGAATGCACCCTGTTTATTAATGTTGTTGATGTCGGCGGCGATTGTGTGTGGCTGCATGGAGCAACTGCACTTTATGCAGCATTTGTTTGTGAGGCAAATATTATGCCAACAACAACAACAACCAAAACAACAACAACAATTAAAGCAAAAACAAGTAAATCAAAAAGAAAATAAAAATGAAAATGAAAAACAAAACCAAAAACACAAACAGCAACAACAAACTAAAGTAGTTGAACAACAACGACAACGACTACGATGCCAACAACAACAACACAGACAGACAACACCTTCGCCAGTTGCCACTGCAACATCAGTGCTTGGCTCTGAGCCGCGTTGCAAGCAAACGCAGTCATTGAAATGGTTGTCCGCGGTGTTGTCATCGGCGTCGTTGTCGTTGGTGACTCTGTGCGAGTCGGTGTCACGAGTGTCGACACCGCGTCAAGATGCTTTTGTTGCAAGCTAGCTGCATTTAGCTCAAGAGCACCGCAAAACATTTTAAGTTAAGTACTTTCATAAAAAAGAAAACGAAAACAAATGAAAAATATTAATTTTAATAAAAAATAATAAATCAAGTTGAGTTGCCAAAAATGATGAAACCAAAAAAAAAAACAAAAAAAACCTAAAAAAATTCATTCATTCATTCGTTTGTTGGAAACAATAAAATAAACAGCTATGTACAGAGTGATTTCTCCTCAAGGAACCTGCTTTTGAAAGAACTGTTTTAGTTCAAACCATCGGAGTCCTTTTCATAATACGAGTATGTTGCTTACTGAAATGTTTGGCTTTAATATTCGAACTTTATGTTTATTCATACTTCGTCCATTTGATCATTCATTTAATCACTTGTTTTACTTGATCCTGATTATAGTTTTGTGAACTTTCCCATTCAACTGAACTCTGAGCTTTATTTTTATGACGCTGTCAGAAATGAGTAAAAACTAAACTTTTATAGTTACTTATTTTATTTAGCTTATTAATAAACTTTCTCCAGCTACATTTAGTTCAAAAGTATTGCTTTCTACATATTTAATAATAATTAATAATTTAAATATTTAAAAAATCATCCTTAAATATCCTTACATTTGGTTCGTTTAAAAACGCGATTAAATCATTGAACGAATTAATAAAATCATTAAAAATCATTATTTTATAATCGTGAAGCTTTTCATTCTATCCCATCAGCACAAATCAAGGTTCGAGTCCATGCTAATATGTTTCACTTCACAGTAAAATCACTGTTATAGAAATCACTCTGTTGGCACCGAAAGGAAAACAATTAATTGACAAGAAAATTAATTTCTTTTAATAAAGAAATTGCAATTGAAGAAAAAACCAACAAATTTCATGGAATGTTATGAAAATGTCGGTGAATGTATTTCGTTTTTAGAGAGAGAAAAAAGAGAAAAAGAAATATTGTTAAACCATTTAATGATTAAATATTTTTAACAAAAACAGTATGAAATCCAAAATAGCAAGGGAATATCTAGAAAGTAAAAACAGCAAGAGATAATTCATATGAATTAATTATTAAATAAAATCAGGCATAAATCATGCCAAATGAATGTCAATCTCAAGCGAAAGTCAACTTAAATTTAAGTAAGAAAGAGTCTTCAACTTGAGTGTAAATATTTGTAAAATAAAAACTAATTTATATTATATTTAGTAACTAAGCCTTTACTGAGAAATAACACGTGAAAGAATTTATTATTTTTAAATATAAACAAACTAAAATTATATAAACTTGCTGGCTAAATATATACAAATTTTACTTTTGTAGTAAGTAAAGCAAAATTAAATAATTTAAATAAAACAAACATTTTAAAACTATGTATGTATTATAAAAAGAAATTGCAAAATCAACACAACAATTCAAATAAAAAACTGTGTATGAAAAAAAACATTAATAAATTTTAACTGAACTAAAAATTATTAAATAACTACACAAGAAACCATAAAATATATTAAAATAAAGAAAATAAAATTTAAAATAATTAATAAACATTAAAACAATTAAGTAAATTATAATATAATTTTTTAAATTTATTTAATACATAATAAATACATCAAAAGAAATGTTAATCAAAACAAATTGAGAAAGATTAATCAAAATTTCTACAATGAATTAAATCAAAAAAATTAATCTAAAGTACAAGTAATTAAATGAAAAAATCAATTATGTAATAAAACCTAAATTTCAAAATTATTAATAAATTTAATACCATATATATTCAAAATTTAAACAATAAATAAAACCTTAATATTAATTAATGAATAAAAATATAATTTAAAAAATTCACTGAGGAGAAAAATCAAGAAAAATTCAAAAGCACTAAATTAAATTCAAATCAAATCATTAAACCGTTAACTGTAATTTATAATTTATAAAAAACTCATACAAAACAAACACATGAACATATATACGAAAAATTTCAATTCAAAATTATTAAATAGAATTAAATAATAAACATGCAACAAGTTTTAATGCATTACGTAAGAAATGCGTAAAGAAGAATTTTATATATGATTAAAAATCAGAAAACGAAACAATTTAAATGATAAATAAAGCAACATCAAAGTCTTGGAACTAACAAAAACATATCGTAAATATTGATTGCCAAAGTTTTTCTTTTGAAATTTTGTTTTTGACAAAATCTAGATTTAAATATTTTTGGAATTCATTTATATTGCAGCAATGTGAACAACTTGAGATCTAACTTAATTAATATTAATATTAACACTTAATTAAGAACTTAAGTAAAAGTAAGGTTTTACTTCGTCATTGCTTTTATAACTCAATTTTAATACAACGCAAATACAACAAGCAAATAAACAAGAAACATTCCTTAATTTTGCGTTGCTAACGACTGCACTTTACAAAAAACAAAACGGCGGCATTTTTAAGTCTAACCAAAAATACAGAAACTAAATAATTGTTTAAAAAAATATAGATAAAAAAATTGCATAGTTAGTAAACACAAAAAAAAAAAAGAAACTAAATTAATGTAGTTTTAAAAGAAAATTAAATTAAACTAGTTTTAAAAGAAAACCAAAAAACCAAAAACAAAAATAATATCAAAACCATCCTCCCATAAATGAAAAAATTATGCATTATTAAATAATTAATACTAAAAACAAGTAACAAGAACTAAAAATGCATGCAAACTAAAAAGAAGTTGTGATTATTATAGTATGTTTTTAGAATTGTTCTCGTCCTTCCTGTAAATAATAATCTTAGTCTATGAGTATCTAAAACACGATGTAATAACATTATAGTGTACAATATATTATCATACATAAGAAACAACAATTTTGCCATATTTCATGTGTCACAAGTGCATCAAGATTAAAATTAAAATCCAATTTCAAAATCTTAACCCTAGCTTAAAAGTTAAAAACTATTGTAGTTTTTACAACTGTAAATATTAGCGCAACGTCAAACATGTGAAACTTTTTTCAGCCTGTTGTACTGTAAAATAACGGAAAATCAGACATTCGATCAGCAACTCTGACATCCTCATGTTGTAATCTTTTCAAGTATTTATATATTTCAAATTTTATTAGTCTCTAAGTTTATTTCAATTCAAAGTATTCATTAAAAACACACACACAATTGATAATGCAATTAAAGAAAAATTATATACGAAGTGTTAAAGAACAAAAATAGAAACAAAAATGAAAACAGAAACAGAAAAATAAAATACAAACTCAATGTCATGAAAGAAATAAAAAGAACAACAACAACAACAAAAAATACATTGCATACGATTGCGACTAAACTAAAGTCTAAAATTAACTTTAACCACGTATAAAAGTACATAAGTTTTTAAAAATTATATCAGCTAAACATAAATTATTATTAATTAAACCAAACTTAATATTCATATGTAAATATTTCAAACCTAACACAAAGCAAACTAAATATATGTATATCGGAAAAAATAAAGTAAAAAATAAACTATTTGTTTGATGAAAACTTACGAGAGTTTCAATTAATTCGGTTTTACTACATTAGATAATTTTATTTAATTTCATAGACATGATTTATTACAGATATTACAGGAATATATTTGGTTCTTGCAACAAAATTCTCTTACAATGGGATATCGAATTATTTCGCTAGCTTTCTACAACCATGATTTTCAGTAAACAGAGTGTTATTTTAGTTAATATCCACTGCTAATTCGAATGAACGGATGGATTGGTTATTTTAGCTCATCACTTCTTAAATTATAGAGAAAATAATACTTGGATCTAAAACCGAAATTGAAGTAAAACTGATTTCAACATTCAACTTGCAAAGTATAAAAAAAAGGGTAGTAAAAACTACAAAATATTTCACTGCATGAGACAGTTGCCGTGCTCGGTATATGTTGCCATTTATAAGCAAGCATAAAAGCCAAATTCCACAAGAACAAGTAAGAGTACATCGTAAACCGCTTAAACAACCGGTGGCGGTGGTACCAGATCAGACCCGCCCATACGGCAATAGATACCCAGCAACGGAAGGAAACTAGAAGGAGAAGAAAACCAAGAATGAAAGCTGAAGAAACAAGAGCAGTCAAGGTTTTACACAGCATCATTTGGATTTGGCGAACGTGAATTGTTCAGCGAGCACGTGGACGATTTGCAAAAAATGGCAATAAAGCCAGAAACAAAGGAAAGGGAGAAAAAATATATTCCAACGAAAAAGTGTAGCGCAAAGAAATTCACAAAACCATTTGAGGAAACTCTAGAAAATTGTAAAGGCAACATCAGACAGCAGCGTTGTTGCTAAAGCCCGTCATGAGCACAACGCGACGCCGCTCGTGAACGCAATGCGAACGAAAAAAAATTGGAGAGTTTTTCACGTCGATCGGAGGAATGTTAAAGCGTGCACCAGCAACGGGAGGAGGGGGGATGTGTGTAAAAATGGGGCATCCTAACCAGAACGTGAACTCAGAACATGCTGTTGCACGCCGCATGGAGTATTTTTTATCGGAGCAACATGCGGATGAACAAGCATGGGAGCTGCTCAGAGCGCCCGCGAGTACGTGTCGTGTACAGAGAGGTTCACACAAACATACACTCGCGGTTCAACCAAAAGTCAGTCAGTCGGACGGTCGGTCAATCGGTCGATTGTTCAGTCGTTCGGTCGACTCAATCGCATAAAAGTTTAACTCGAACAACTTGCAAATTATGTTCATGCATCTAATCTGTATCTGTTCCCTCTCCGTTCCTGGCATTCTTTATTGTATCCGTATCTCTGTCTGTCTGTCTCTCTGTCTGCTTGTCTATCAATCTGTGTCTCACCATCCGTCGTTTGACTGCTCAGACATTTTTTGTACGCTACACGTTTTTAGAATTCTGCTGAACGGAGGTACCTCGGTCATGTATTCGGATTAGTTAAATGGACAGCGGATGCATCGGCATCCATCTGCGGCAGCTCTAAGGTAGCCCCCGATCCCCAAGAAGTTGCGCTGTTGTTGTTCTTTCTCTTGTTGCCGCTCCATTCGATGTTCGAAATATTGCTCGACAAAATATTCCTCAGGCAGTCATTCAGGATATTTATTTTTTTCACTGGGATTGTTAAAGGTTGTCGATTATTTTCGAAACATGTTGCTACCTCGTCAGTCCGCAACTTGGCAAATATCCCGTATTTCGGAAAACGGAAACGGAAGCGAAAGGCATACAAAAGTAAAGTCGGACGGGATTGTAGCCAATCGAGCTGGCGAAAGCGTTACTCTTGTTGAAGGCCTGGAAGCCCGGCTCTGGTTTTCAGCATGTCCGTTGAAAGGTGAGGAGGAGGGAAAGGAGAGATAGAGAGAGGGAGAGAGAGAGAGAGAGAGAGACAGAGAGAGCGAGAGCCTTTATGTAGTAAAATCACTTGAGCAACTGAATTGGCGGAAAGCACTTTTGATTTATGAAATGTTTGCAATTCATCGATTTATGAAAAGTCCGAAATTCTCCTGGAATCGATACTTTTGATCGATATAATGCACAGAAGGAAGCGTGGTGGGTATGGAAAAGTATATTTAGTCTCCAATCAGCGTTGATTCAGCTGTCGGTCCGTCCGTTTGTCTGTCTGCCTGTGGAAATCACGATTCAGAGCACACGAATAGAGGTATCTCAATGATGCTTAGTACACATATGCTTTGTGGATGCTTTTGGAATAATTAATTGAAATAACAGACCAAATGTTAAAAAAGCTAAAAAATCTGAAAACCTTCAGTAGGCTATCTCTTTCTACATCCCGATTGAAACAAGGACACAACTAAAATTCGTTCATTTTCAACCACTTCAGCATTGGATTGGTCCCTGTTTGTACGTTGCTCTTACAAAGGATCGAGTTGTAAACAAGTATCAGCAACACGCATACACACAAACTTATTCACAATGTTGTATAATAAAGATAAATTTATTTATTGACTTAAATAAATGTTAATTCAGTTGTTGACCAAAATCAAATATTTCAGGATTTGTACACAAAAATTAAACAAAAAACAACAACAACAGTGATTTTTGTTCGGCTGTGTTTATATTGTATTCCTGTTTATATAGAAATATACAAGTGTGTATGTGTTTGTGTGTCTGTGTGTATCTACTTGTATGTGTCTATGTGTGCTTGTGTGAGAGTCAACAGAATAGTTTGTTCGAGGGTGTGTTGTGTTGGGGTGCTTATATCACTTTTACACGTGTTCGTCTGGAGAACTTTAGCGATACATAAATCAGATTTATCGTCCAATATTGTTGGCAACAACAAAAGCAAAAAACAAACAACAATCATAAAAACAAACCAAACCACCTGCTAACAATCTCTGGGTTTCAGACGTTATTCAAATGTTTCTTTTGCGTGGATCTTTTTTTCCACAATTTCATTTTCTTTACTTGCAAAGCATTTCCTGGTACCCGAAGATTTCGTTTTTTTCGCCAGAGTTTCGTTCTTATTAAGAGTCTGTTTTTTTAGCTTCATCTACTTTTAGGATTAAAAGATGCGAAAAAAAGAAAAACAGGAATATAAAATATAAAATAACATCACTAAAATTCTTTTAGAAGGAAACCAGATTTGGTAAATTTGTCTGTTGTTATTTCTCTCACTCTCTTTCTCTCTCTCTCTCTCTCTCTCTCTCTCTCTCTCTCTATCCCTCTCTTCCACTGGTACCAATTGCTTAATACATTTTGATATAATAAAATATTCTTTATCCTTCTAAATCTCTAACATTTTTGTTTCTATTCAAAGCTAAGTTTTTCGTTCACAAGAGACAGAGTGAGAGAGAAAGAGAGAGGGCGATGGAGAGAGATAGAGAGAGAGAGAGAGAATGAGAGATAGCATGAGTTAGTCATAGAACGTGGAAAATAGAGTGATATACATATATGTACACAGTGTACAGAAAGCAGGAAGGATTCACATGTGTATTTCTTAAGGAATAAACATGCAAAGCAATCATTGGAGCTTAAAAGCTACATACGAATCTGGATTCAGGATGGAAAAATGGTGGAAGGATGGATTAGAAGTATTGAGGACAGAGAACACAGAACAGCTGCTTCTGTTTGCACCTCAAGTGACAACATTGACGGACTTCTTAATTTCCAAATGCATCTTCAAAACCTCAGACACTGAATAGTGTTTGCGGTGTCTCAGTTTGTGGTCTGAAACTCACTCGTTGATTTTCTTGAATGACCCCAAAGTGAACTGATACAAGAGTTTCGTTTTAATGAATTAGTGAACACTTCTTCAAACGACAGTAAAAGAAGAAAAAAACGAAAAACTAAAGGATATCTACAACTAAAGTAAAGTAGAATTCAAGTTAAAATCAAGCTATATTCAAGCTGTCGAGCATAACAAAAAATGTGCTGATTAAAATCTGCGGAAATTAGAAAAAACATAATGGATGAAGTTGAATTGCGCTGAAGTGGAAATAATAACTTAAGTGTGAGATATAAAGCTAGATTAGTTCAATGGTGAAACAACAACAAAACAAGAGCAACAATGATGACTTCATCATTGAACAATTGTTTGTCCAAACGGATTTTAAACTGATCACCGCTAAGAATAAAAAAGAACTTTCGTAGTTACTTGAGTGAATGAGCTGCGAGTGATGTTCGAGCTTTCACTTTGATGCCCGAGTGATGGCTTTTATTTCTATCGTATTATCTACGAGTACACCAACAACTGAATTTCATCCAAGAGATTCTAAACATCATCCAATCAATGCGATTTCTTTTATTATTCTTTCTAAGATTCCTTATGGTGCACATAAAGAAAGAAAACTTTCATTCTCAGTGCTATAATCTGATGAACGCAATAATAATAATAATAAAAAAAAGAATAATAATAGTAGTTGAAAAGAGAAAAGTTGACAACTCTCTCAGGCGTCAATGTCAAATGCAATCTTAGAAACGAAAGCATTACAGCCAACGTGGACATAGAAATAAAGACAGACGGACAGAGAAAAGAAGAAGAAATCTACAGACAGATGGCAAAAAAACGGAATTGAGACAGACAGATGGAATAACAGATAAATAGACAAGTGCATCGACAGAAAGACAAATAAATAGACAGATAAGCAGACATTAAGACAGGCGGATAGATAAGCAGATAAATAAATATAAATCGATATTTACATACATACATATGTATATCTTAACAAGACAAGATGGAGACTATTACAAGATGAGAGAGAGAGAGAGAAAAGAGACGCACTTGAACCAAGCTATGGATATACAGACAGTTGAGTATTTATCCCCGGACCGGAGAAGGCAGACAGACATACAGACAAGGGACAGATAGACAGACAGATTGGAAACGCTGTCGTTCAGGACTCAGGAATGACGCAAATTCTTTCAGACGACGCACAAGATTTCACACTTCGAATTCTTCACGTTCCTTGCATTGTCGGGACGCTGAAAGGCACAGAATACAATAACAACCCGTAAAAAAAGCAACCCGTGGGTAAAAGCACTCAAATGCACTTCGTATTATGTGAGTTGTGTGGTAATGTTTGTGTGCGTGTGTGGGTGTGTGTGTGTATGTGTGTTCGTGTGAATGTGAGTGACTGGTGTAAAATAACTCATCGATTACGAGACGTAATCAATACCATGTCACGTTCTGACAACGGAATGAAATCATTCGATTACGTTTTTATGCTTTCTCTGGCACTTGTACCCAAAGAAACGAGGCAACACTGTAGCGCGATGTGGAATACTTCACTTCACTTGCGGCGAAATGAGAGCTTTTATTTTATGACTTAAGGTTTCTTTCTTTTTTAGGTTTTCTTTAACTTTTTTAAGTTTTTCGTTGTCGTTACTTGTGTTGTTTCTGTTGTTTTTTCTGTTGTTGTTACTGTTGTTGTTACTGTTGTTGTTACTATTGTTGTTAAGCTATTCAAAATCATTAACGTCATTTTATTAGAACTAGAATAAAGATTTGAAATATTGTCCTTTAGAGGAACTTTTTAATTACTTATGTATATATAATAACCAGACAAAACTAGACACAATGCCGACTAGAGCCTAAATTCACATAAAAATGCTGTAGAGTGGGTTAAAAATATTCTGCTCTTTAAAATTATTGTGGTCGTAAAATTGTTGCCTTTTATCCGATTATTGTTCCTCTTATTCCTTCATTCCCTGCATTAGTATTGATTAAAAACAAACTATTTTATTCCCCACTCAAAATAAGGGAAGTGAACAAAATTAATTCCTGAAAAGAACAACAGCAACAATTATATTATAACAACAACAGCCACAGCAATTACTCATTTTATTCGTTATTTTATGTTTAATACAAATAATATGAATATCGCATGATATCGTATAAACGTATTTCTGTTGCCATAAAACGCGTTTCTGTTTCTGCTGCTGTTGTTGCTGCTGTTCTACGCGACCAACACTTGGCAAATTATTGTATTTCGAGTTAATTAATCTAATTGAGAAATAATTTAATAGAGTTAAGTTAATAATGAAAACGTGGTTAAGGTATTTTATAGCTGACCGAGTTGGTTGGTCGATTGGTTCGGTTGGACATTTAATGAACATAATATTCATTAAAGTTACAGTTCAACAATAATAAAGAGAATAACAACAACAAAATTGAACTATTAAAATTCACTGAAATATTTGAGTAACAGAGATATAAGCTAAAACATTTTATAAAGTATAATAGTTTTAAAAATTTAAATAAATTTATTAAATTTAATATCCAAGATTTCTTCATTTGTTTTTTCTTAAGAGGTAAGGAAAATAAAACGTGAAGGAGCACTATAGTTCTCATGACTTTTTTTTAATTTAGTAATAAAAAAAGTGTAACAGAGGAAGAACTTCGGGGTCATTTTTTGCAATATTGGGGTGTGGAAAATATACAAAACTGTCAAAATATAGCTATTAATCTATCGAATCGGTGAAAACAAAGGCTAAAAAAATAACAAAAACAAAATACAAACAAGCTGTAAAGTTAGAAACTCACAACAACAACATCGTCGTAAACAACAACCGTAACTAAGTCCATGATTTCCAAATGTCAAACATGAGTACAGTGGCAACAACACACGCTGCTTTTATTGCAACATGTTTAAGCAGCATGATTCGACGTAGCCGAGCAACAGAGCAGAGCAGAGACATGCAGGTAGCAAAGCATGTCGTACATGCATGAATGATTGTTGGTTTGATTGTTACTGCGAAAAGAGGTTTGTACATAATAGATGTTGTTGTTGTTCTGTTCGCTGTTGTTGTTGTTGTATGTGGTATAAAATATACAAACCGTTGTTGGTTTTTTTTGTTTTGTTGCTGTCATTGCCAACACTTTTTCAATGAATGCAGCTGTCAAGTTCAGCCTACTCCGTCCACTCTTTTTGCCTGTCTGTCTGTCTGTCGGTCTGCCTGTCGGTCTGTCTATCAGTCTGTCTGTCTGCTGGTCTACTTTTCTATCGCTTGTTAAACGCTTGAGCTGTTCGTTGTGATGCACGCCTAAAACGATGCACTTTAAAAATATACAAACGCAACATAAACTAGAGTAACAAGCATGTTGTTGGCTTTAAAAAAAAACCCCGAAACGAACTACAAAAAGCAAGACAAACACTCTTCACTCTGCATCAAAATTTAATCGTTCGAAATGCGTTTAAAAATCGCCAGAAACCGTTGCAAATCCGTGGATTCAAACTCACCAGCGTTGAATGGTGGATAAACATGAATGATTTATCTGTGAGTATATCGCCAGGTGTTTAGCTGTGTATTTGTATATCTGCGGTTGTGTATGTGTTGCTGCCGTTTTTGTTTCATGTCATCTAAACAAAGCATACCGACCATAAATTGTCACAAAACGGAGATCGCATTTCTACCGTTAAAATGACGGCATTCACGACATTCCACAAACACGAATTATCACACATACACCCAAGCACATTCTTTAGGATTTCGGTATTTAAAAATATTTGTCTGAGTTTGTTTTGTTGTTGCTGTTGCTGTTTTGATTCCATTCATTCGTTCATTTGAATTACTTTTGCTTTAAATTTTGCTTTAAACTTCTGCTAAAATCAAAGCCCACTTTTTACAAGTTTATGTAATTTTTAATATTAATTTCTTTAATACAGTTGAAGATGTAAGTCCTAAAATAAATTAATAAAATAAAATCCTTGCCTCTTTGCCACTTTCCTCCTAATTAAGGATTCATAGAAGCTCTAATTTGAGGTCATCGTAAAATAGATGCTTAGAAGTTTAAATAGAAAAACCAAACCACATAACTATGCACTCGTACATCATCAGTCCGAATTGAATCCTTTCAAAATAAAAAAGAAGGCGGATTCGTACGCCTCTTCACCAAATGATGACCCAAAATTGGTCCAAAAGTTGAACTGACTTGTATTCAGATGGAATAATTTTTGAAAATAGCACTCGAATAGAACACCTGAGCTGTGGTTAAAACAGATTTTCACTCTGTACGTGCGAAGTTATGCATGAATAACTGCGTGAGTGTGTGTGTGTGTGTGAATGTGTACTGATTTATTTCTTTATGCATGTGTATGTTAGTTAATATCTTTATATACGTGTGTGTGTGTGTGTGTGTTTCTTGTTTGTGGTTAGAAGCGTGTACAGAAAAGGAAAATAATCACATTAGAGATTTTGGTTGCTTCAAAAAGAACTACAATAATAATAATTACAACAACAATAATTACAACAACAATAAAATATGCTTTGGCATAGGTTTTGTTGTTGTTGTTTTTTAATGACTTCCTCAGTATCATAATTAAGTATGTTGGTTAACAATCATAGTGAGTTACGTATTAATGATCTTTTAATATAGAGTATAGATCCAGAAATACTTAAAGAAGGTGAATGATTGGAAAAAATTTAGCAGAAACATTTTATTTAAAAAAATTAAACAACTGAAGCTGAAAAACTAAAGATGAAAACTTGAAGCTGGAAAACTGAAGCCAAACACCGGAAGTTGAATTCGGCATTGTTTTCGAATAAATCGTAATGAATGCTGTTGTTGGCAACTTTCGAATAGACACGCAACTTGAAAAATTATGCATCATCTCATCCGCAGATAGCGAAACTGTTCTATGATGGAAATGGAAAAGTTTACTGTTAAAAGTTGATGCTGTGATAACAAAGCGGATGCGAGAACTCTCTCTCTCTCTCTCTCTTTGCAACTCTCTCCCTTTCTCATGAGAGCCAGCAGCACGAATGCAAATAATTCAATAAAATATGAAACAACATTATGGTGAAAATCACTTCGTGCATTCATTTATACTCGCTCTCATTTACACATTCTTCTCTGCTCGTGTAAAGAGAAATTTAACAACAAGAACAACAACAACAACAACAATGAAAAGAACAACAAAATGGAATCCGTGCCGCTGCATCAACTGCAATTGAAAGCACAGGAAAAACTTTGGGAAAATTGAAAATTTATGTTAATTGAAATTTACGACAGATGGAACAAGCAAAGCAACATAAACAACAGTAATAGCAAAAAAAGAAGAAGAAGAAGAATAGCACATATGGAAGAAAGAGAAGGGAGAATAATAATAAGAAGAAGCAGAAGAAGAGAAAAACTACAATGCATACAGACCAATAAATCGTGTACTCACAACACATGCGAGAGAGTGACGGAGAGTGACGAATGTTTGTATGGTTTTTTCTCGTCTCCATTCTCTCTCTCTCTCTCTCTCTCTTCTTCCATCTTCGCCCTCTTCTTTGCTTTGCTTCTTCCCACGTCTTGTTCTTTCGTTTTTCTATTTTTTGGTCATCTTTTTCCGCTTTGTTGTGTGTTTGTTTTTTGTGGCTTTGGTTTTATTATTTATTAAAAAGTTTTACAATGACGTTGATCACACTAACACGAACAAACACACACTCATGCACACACACACACAGCGAGAGTTGCAAGGAAGTGTTAGAGTGAGACCGAGATAACAAATTGGACGGAAGCGCCGTCGTCTACGCTGAGTCGGAAATGTTAACGGAAATTATTTTGCATCAGAAGTCGACGAAGCGGATGCGTAAAGAAAAGCGCGCGACTGCAAGCATCGACGTGCGTGAACTCTTCCGGGTTCCACGGCCACCCTGAAAAGCACCCGATTTAGATGAATACTTGATATTTATACATCTATAACAATGCATGTATGTATGTATGTGAGTTAGGATGTATGTATACACGAGGGTGCATATGTGTTTGTACACCTTTATATTAGTATTGATGTGCTTTTGTTGTGGTATATTTTTTGTTTCTCTTCTTCAGTTAATTGAAAAGCATGTCCATGTAAAGCGCCGGAGCAGATCTGAGTAGAGGACCGGGTCCAGATCAAGGTCCAGATCAAGAACCAGTTTCGCTTTCCTTGTTTTAAGCTCGCCATCAATTTGTACATTTAATTGTACCAGCGCTGGTGAGTGTAATTTTTGTGTATCGGTGTGTTAGTGAGTGCTTCTGTGAATGCTCTTGTGTGTGTGTGAAGTTTTAATTTAAATTTCAGCTGCTTTTAGTTCTTCGCTGTGGTGCTGCGTTTTTTCTGCTGTTGTTTGCATTTACGGTTAGTTGAGGGGTTTGTTAGCTTCAAACTTCAAATACAAGGCAACGTTTTTCTGTAGAAGCAGGCAAAAGTTGAACCTTATTCGAAGTTGTCGGAAATGGAATTTATATTCACTTTTTTACTTGAACTACTGGCCACGCAGAACGACCACAGAGAGCTCGGGAAACTCGGGAAACTCGGATAAATCGTGGAACTCGGGGAGCTCGGGGAACTCGGGGAACTCGAATGAATGCTGCTCAATTTAATCATCATCATTTATTACGATACAACATCATTTGAACTGCAGCACAACTCCGAAGTTTCGCGTGTATTTAAATTTATCTCTGAAGTCATGCATTGAAACTCATGGCTAAAAGATTGAATGATTGACTGTTGAATGAAACATGGTTTTAAAGTATTTTGTTTCTTGTTGCTTAATCATATTTTATATTAAAACGTCGTATAGATGAAATTAATAAAACATATAAATAAATAAACAAATATTTATTAAAAAAAAAGGAAAAGCATTTCAATTCTTATTGATTGTTCGATGAAATAAACTCCTTCTAATAAAATCATATCGCGAACTGTGTAAATAATGCCGAAGGTGCTGCGGTTTTTCATACTTCTACACACACACACATACACCCATGTCTGTACACCATAAAATGGATGTCCCTCTCCCCCGGCTCGCTGTCCGCAATCGTTGGCTGAAATTTGCTGACTTTTTAGGCTTCACTTAACCAAAATATTAGCAGTTGTTTGAACAGACACGCTTCTCTCTGGACGCCAGTGTAACAAGTCATTAATTCGGTTATTATTAGCTACTGATGTTTCCACCAACGCAACAAAGTCAGCACACACATACAACCACACACGCACACACACACACACACATTTGCCCCGCAGCAAAGCAAACGTTCGGTTGAATTTACGCAGATTGCACTTTAATTAATTATAAAAAAGGTAATCGTAAAAAAGGCATCTCACACTGATACACACATACACACACACACACACAGATATATGCATTTGTGTACATATTTATACGTGTATCATATATAAAAAAATGATTTACAACAATTTTAATTTAAATCATTTGTGCATCTGATTGAATGCATGTGTATGTGTGTCTACGAAGGTTACATGTCACGTGTGTCTGGTTGCATGTGCATGTGTGAGTGTGTGTGTGTGTGTGCGGGTGTGTTTATTTTTTTGTGTGAAGGTTTTTCATCTGAATTCACTCTGTCATCCTTAAAATGGCTGCCACTTCCGTCGCAGGCTTCCTGTAAATTTAATTTCAGTCGGCCGAATCAATTTATCTAAATTGGTTATTTATTGATGATGCATATAATTTTTTGCACTATTGCAACCATTACAAAACGAGTGAATGAATGGGTGAATGAGTGAATGAATGAATGATCGAATGAATGAACGAATGAAACAGGCGCAAAGAAACTCACAACTCATTAAATGGACCGTGACTATCATGGTTGGCAACACTAAAAACTGCAATAAAACTGCATACATTAATTTTAAATGACCATTTAAATGTAGCAATAAACCGCTAAATTTAATTAATTATCTAGTTCTCAATAAAAAGTGAATTCATAACAATGTAAATACTAAAAATACGATAAAATAAATTAAACTGAAAAGAAATCGTGATAAATTGTTACTATTTACAAAAATGTCAGGGAATTAAATATTTTCAGCATGTTTCTCAGAGTATTTAGTTGTGTTTGTGTGTGTGTTGGATGGATCCTGTTGGATGGACGGACATCCGCACACACTTTAATATTCTGCCTCCTGTCATTTGAAATTTTAATTAAAAAGCCGCAAATATTTTTGATGCAAATCATGAAGGAAACACAAACCGCCGACTGGTCGTCTAATTATGCTGATCGTGCGTGTGTGTGTGTGTATGCTCGTGAGTATAACGGGAAATCAAACTGTCACATTTGACGGACAGACATTCAAAATAAACATATCGAAATACAGCAGAAAGCACAAAAACGAACATGACACGAACATGAAGCGAAGCACCTGTGCTTAACGCCCTTCGAGGCACTTGCCGCCACTTCCGGTGTGCAGCGGAAGTACCCCCTGCTCCGGAAGGGTGACGGGCAGTAGCTGGCTCATTTGTAGTACTCACCCACACAGCGATGGCAATTTGCTAATACGGAGTCATAAATCACTAACATGCGACCAACCCCGTAATCCCCTTTCTCCTTACACGCCCTCTCCACCCCCTCCTCCACTTCAATCAACAAGCACTTTTAACACCCTTAACTGAAAACTTTGTATTGTAATCACATGATTTCGCTTGCTGCCACGTTAACATGATGAATGAATGCGTTTCTCTGTGAATGTGAGTGGCTTTGCACATGTCCGCCCCTGAACCTCCCTCCCTTCCCTCCTTCCTCCCTTCGTTGATGCAACCCTTCCTGCTGTTTAGCAACGTAACAATTTAAACTGTCGCTTTAATGAATGGCGCACCGCCGCGCGTCAGCAGAAAAACTACGCGCTGAACGCTCGCTGATCTGCATGATTTGTGCGCGCGCCCTCTGTGTGTGGTCAGCGGAAGTGCACGCAGCCGCGCTCCACGGACGCTGTTCTTCAACTTGACACGTCGGGCGACCACAACGATTTCCCGAGTTCGAGAGAGAGGACTGCTAGAAGGGGTGCGAGTGGTGGTGGGCGCTTCTTGTGTGACTCGCTGAGTTACACTTGACCACGCTCGTTTCATTTGAGGTTTGAAATTTTGCAGAATTTCACTTTCTACAGTCGAAAAAACGTTGCTATAATGAGTCATTATAGTGAAGGATATTCGCGTGATTCCACAGGGAATTCAAATGTCCTCGAGTAGGGCGAATTTTCAAATAAATTTTGAACGATTTAAACACTCGCAGAATCAAGATTTGACCAGCAGAAATCATGGTCACCGGAGCCAGCAGATGTTTCATTTTGATAACTAGTGATAACTCTAAATCGTTGACAATTATAATAAATTACTCACTGGATCTCAATTTTATTTGAGAAAACAATTTTATGACCACTAAAGTTACCACCAACTTCATGAATCATTAATAGAGAAATTATTTCATTAAATTCGACGTCTTTTATCCCTTTATAGGCTCTACTCTTGTCTCCACTTACTTACTTGTATAAAACTAAAACACCCATTAAACCCCACTTAAAACTGCATTGAATAAATTGTTTATATCCTTTATTGAAACTTAAACATTAGACGCCGAAGAACACCGCACAAAAGATAACCTTTTTGACATCGACATGAGTGAGGCATTTCCAACTTTCCTCAGAAGTAGCTACAAGAACAAAGCAATAAAATAACAACCCAACATTTTGCTAATACGATTCCCACCAGGAATTCGGTAGCCCGTATCTTAGATCGGTACAAAGGTGAAGAAGACGCCAAAATCGTAGATGCAAAAACAACATCAAAAGCTATGGATTTGAACCCTACGAACCCAGTGAAAACGAAGAGATTACTTTATCCATGTAAAGGAAGTGATGACGAAAAGCCTTCCTTTAGCTGCAGAAGGAGGGGAAGAGAAAAAGAAGAAAAGGATTTCTACTATTTGTGAGCTTGATATTTTCCATCAATAGAGAGAATGAATTTTTTATTAATCCTTAAAATTCTCTGGGTTATGCTTTTCCTCCATTTTTTACTGGGTGGAATGTAGATTTTTCAAAGCTTTTTAATGATATTCATTCTAATACGTATACTCTTGGTGTAAAAGTAGATAAATACATATGTGTATGTGTGTGCATTTTGTGTTGGTTTTGTTGTATTAGTGAACATAACCATAACAACTAATTTCCTGCATGGTTACCTAAAGAAACTTTGCTTGCTTTCGCCGTCGCTGCACAGAGTTTCAATGAAGTAGTTGAGCAAAACGATGAAAGATAAGCAAATTGTTGGCTTAAAATTTAATGGCTTTATTCTTCGTTATGAGAGTGTATGCATGTGTGTGTATATTCGGATGTGTGCATTATTATAAGCGAAGTTAAGAGTTTAAGTATATTTTTGTGCCCTGAAGGTGATGACAAAACTTATGTTTAGCGAAACTGAGTTCCCTAATTCAAAAGTTTTAATAGTTGCAGGTACAGAAAAAATTAGGTTTTGATGCTGAAATGTTGATTGTTCTCTTTGGTTGCGCGTAATTCCTACTTTCGGCTTCAACTCCAATCCAACTCCAATCTAACTCCAATCCAACTCCAATCCAACTCCAATCCAACTCCAATGCAACTCCAATGCAACTCCAATCTACTTTTGAATAAAATTATAAGCCTTCATTCATTATTCTTTTTTAATTCTGATGTAATCATCTTCAGTATTCACAATGTAATGAGTCATGAAGTAAGGATTTCCGTTTGAAGCAAGGATATCCTTCGTAGGCGTTGAGTGTAGAGAAATGAACTACGCAACAAATAAATTATCACAAAGCAAAACAAAAAATTAAATTGTCTAAACAGTGAGGAATAATAAGAAAAGGAAAAACAAGACAAATCAAGAACAACAACATCCACAGTTTTAACTATAATAATAAAAACAACAACACTTCACTTTAGGTATCCACAACTTGATCTCAGTCTGTGTTCGGACTCAAATAGCTTTAAAATGGTAGCCGGAAGAGGCTTTCAGGATACAGAGAGGGAGAGAGAAGGAATAGAGGGGGATGGAAGGCAGTTGCCTTTGTTGCTTTAACTAATTGAAGCGTGAAATTGTTTAAACGCACGCGGCTCTTAATATTTACATAGCTTAGTTACGGCTGACTTCTCTGATTTATGAGCGGAGTCAATCGTTAGTGATTGTAGATGCAGTGGTCAGATAAGAATTGACTTTAATTTTATGTAGAAAACAGAACACAAAATTAAAGCATTCTTTACAACAGAAAACATAATTAAAAGTGACTCATACGATGCGGTGCACGCAACAAAAAAGCTTTAAGAAGAGGGCTTTTAAGCTTGTCTAAATAACTGGAAAGATCATTTTATACGCTTCTTTATAGCATAAAAGAATGCCGAAATTTGAACATACTTTTTTTATTGTTACTTCTATGATTTCAATATATAAATTCTATTTTCCGATTCAATTGAATTTATATTCTCACTTCATGCTATAGACGGAAGTACAAACATTCATTCCTTTGCATGCAATGGGTTTTATTTGTGTGTGCTTGTGTGCTTAATATATAATATATACAACTTCATAGCACACACTTTGTTAGTTCTGTATTCCTGTCATTCTCATCAACGACATGTGTCATGTTTTCCGCTTGCTCGTTGCGATGCCATTCTTCTCTGAATTCTTCATGAATTTTTCTGCTTCTTCTTCTTCTAGCGCCACCCAAATTCATTCTATCGAATTCTTCATCATAGTGATGTATTCCGCAGCACTCTACAAATTGGCCAATATGCAAATTTAGAGCTCGTGACTGTTGCACTTTATCATCGAGCCAGCGTGTCATCAATAATAATGGCAACAATGTCGCGCTCTATAAGAATGTGTTCAGATCTCTCTCTCTCTCTCTCTCTATCTCTCTCTCTCTCTCCCTCCATTCCCTCTCTTTCACATTTGGAATGATAAACTCTCGCATCACATTTGGGAATGATAAATAGCAGGGTTGGCGATGCGCTCGTCCATCATGAGTTAAAGTTTTACTTGTTAAGGTTCAACTTGTAGAGAGTCCTTCGATAAATCTTCAAATTCTAAAGCGATAAAAAATCGAGTTTAAAAATCAACGATGGAAAACATTCTCCACTACAAATGAAATAAATGATAACCGCAACTAGAAGTTGTATCTGCAGACTCAGACGCTGTTATGTCGATAAGTATCACGAGTTTTTTATTACGAATTACGTGCTAATTTATTAACTTTTCGATGATATCTTCTAATATTCTTTATCATTATCATTATTATTATTATTGTCACTGTTATTGTCAATCATCGTTAACCATTTATTATATAAGTAATCTATTTATGAGTCTTTATTTAGCAATCATCATTCGTCATCCCATCGCTTCTGTTGACATATTAAACTTAAGTCTTAACATCTCAAATATCTACCATAAAATTAATATGCTAAAAGAGTCCAATGACAAAACGACGACAACAACAAAAACATAAGCAACAAGAACAAAAGCAGCAACAACAACAAGAAGTTAGTGTGACATGAAAAGCGTACACAAAAAGTCACAATTTCAAAATGCATCAACACTTTGCATACAAAAGCTTTGCCTCTCCATCGCCATCTTGCTTTCCAAGGACTTGTTTCCGTTGCTGCTGCTACTGAAGCTTCTGCTCTGCTCGTGTAGCTGTTGTTGCTGTTGTTGCTGCTTTTGCTACTGACTGCATCCGCGTCTACTTAGCTTTGCGTCATGTTAACGATGTTGCTTATGCAAGCAGCAACACTCGTGGAAAACGGATATTCAAGGACTTCATAAAATATGATAAACAGTCAAGAAGCGAGGCATCGCATTAAAGTACAGCGAAGCACGCTCGATTGAAGAAGCAACAGAAAAAAAAGCAACACGACAGACAAATCGTGGAATAAAAAATGTAGTGAAACTTGTTTGAAATTGCAATGGAAGCTGAGTGTAGTTTCTACTGCTGTTGTTGTTGCTCTTGCTGCTTTTAGCTAAAATTAGACGCGTAATAAAATGAGGGAAACAATTATTTGAGAACGAAATCTTTTAGCGTTTAAATTTAGAAAAAATAAAAATGAAATTAAATTAAATTAGAAAATATACTCAGGCGTCAATGAGTGCTGTAAAAATATGCTGGAAATTCTGGAAAACTTCTTTTAGGGATCCTTTTGCAATAAATTCTTTATTTTCAAGGAATATCTTTGGTTCATTTGACACAAAACTTAAGATTGAAAATCATTTCTGTGGAAAAATCATGTCGCTGGGGTCTGGAAGTCTTCAAAAGTGACCACAAATCAAACGTCGACAATCAAAGCAGAAGTAATTTTTCATAATCATAATCATAATCATAATTTAATCGATACTCAAAACTAACTGCTTCTAAATAAAGCTTTAATACTAACCTAAACTTAATATCTCTGGTTTTAACTTTTGAAAAGGTAAAAAATGTATAATTGTGAGAAATACCTTTTTTAATTTGCACACAAAAAACGTTTAAAAACTGAAAGACGCAAAAATTGCTTCTGCGGCTGAAGAAGCCAAGAAAGTGGCTGAAGAATAACAATTTTAAGGAATTCATGAATAAGTTTGAAAAGATGAATGATGGGACGAAGAGGATGGAGTGAGAGGGGGGTGAAGAGGAGTGGTAATAGGTACTTCTTCATCAGTGTTAATGTAATTGCTAAAAGTTAATTTTTTGCGGCCACCGCATAAATTAAAAACCTCGAGTAGAGACTCGCTAAGTGATGAGATTTTCCACCACCATCGCTACCATCATCGTCACTCTGAAAGAGAGGACCGCTTAAACGTGAAGAAGTTTTCATCATTTTTGCTACATTTTTAGTCATTTTCGCACAAAAAGGAAGTGAAACAAGAGAGAGAGAAACAAAAAGAAGAGAAAGCAAAAAGGAGAGAAACCAAAAAGGAGAAAAACAAAAAATAGCGAGAAACATAAAAAAATGCACTTCATACTTAAGTACCTAGAGGCCTCTGGTGGCTGCCATTTAAATTTTAATCTAATTTTTGTACTATTTTACATTCCACTCTTTCTGAACAATTCTTTTTTATATCTTATTTTCTTGAAAATGTTCCACGTTCACATTTTTCCTCGAATCACCCCCGACACCTCACCCTGTCATGAGTATTTTTTCCACTGACTGGTTGACTTGTTGTTTTTGCTACCCTTCCTGGCTGTGTCTCCCTCTGCTGGTTTCGTTGTCAGTGTTGCCACCGTTTTGGGCAATTTTTAAGGAGGCCGGTGCGCTGCTCTGAGCAGCTTTATCTGCACTATAAAAGTGACTGCTTTGCTGCATGAGAAGCTACAAAAGAATTAAGCGTTCACAAGAGCCACTCATTTAGCGTGATCGTGGCGAACGAGCGAGCAGTAAAGCGCGGTGATTCTGCCCAGCTGAGTGGAATGATGAGCGGTGGTGGTGGTGGTGCTTCCAAAGGAACGAAAAAGAGTAATAAAATGGAGATGAAAGAAATTCATTGAAACAATTTGTTGCACTTCTGCACGACTGTCGAATGCACACCGAAGAACACCTTTCAAATGTAAAGTGTGTTTGCGGGAGAGTGGTACGCTGGGAGGAGGGGAATGAAATAAAAGGAGAAGAGAGTGACTCAGTTAGTTCTTTTATCTTACTGAAGAAAAGGATGATAAAGTAAATTAAGTGGTTTTTAATGGAAAAACTCTAAGTTAATTAAAGTTTGGATTCCTCATGGGTTGTTTCTTACACATAAGATGATTATATTCCTGTTTTATTAATATAATATTAAAGAAATAAAGCAAAAGTCGATTGGTTTAGTATTACTTTATTTTATTTCAATTTTATTTTATTAATTTTATTCCTAATTTTTCCCAAGAAAAAATAAAACATACAAAATCATTTCAATAACATTCTGTGTTTACATAATCAAAAATATTAAATATAAATTGTACATACACATATCTTAACCACATACGTGCATACATTATACATATACAGACATACATACATCCATACATACAATGATACCGTTAGAATGTACATGTAGGAATCTAGGGAAATCGATTCATCTTACGAACTTCATTTCTTAACTTTAAATATTTTCACTAAAATTTTCACAAGTTAAATTTTTTATTTTATGAAAAAACTTACAGTTAGTTCTCAAGTTTTTACGAAATTTATTTCATGGACAACAGACAGGATTTTGTTTAGATTTCATTTAAAGATGTTCATCATGTTTTCTTATTTTTTATAATGAATTACAATTTCGAGTTCTGAATTATGATTGATGAATTATATTTGATTATTTTTATATACAAGCTTGAGATGAGTAGGTTTTCTCTCTCTCTCTCTCTCTCTCTCTTTCTCTTACAGGTGCTCGTATAGACAGACTACTCTTTCTTCTATAAGAGAAACGATCGAGAAGTGATTTGAAATGGACGTGGAAGCGAAAGAGAAAGAGAGTGATGTGGAGAATGGAACATGGAGGGAAACAGCGATGAGGGAGGGAGAGAGAAAGGAAGGGAGGGTGTACAGTAAAATATTAAAGTATCATGAATAATAATATTAAAGTAAATACAATGTTTTGACAAGTTTTATATAATATAATATAAATTTTTTATAATTTCATATTTTTTGTAATAATCTTTATAAAAATTTTATTAAATTGAAAACTTACGCATTTCTCTTAAGTAGCCAAAGAAAAGACACAACTTTAAGAAGAATTACAATTTAAAGTAATTTTGAACTCTCCAGAAAATAAAAGAAACTCATCTTTGATATGAAACTTTTGACATTTGAATATAATAAGGTTTCAACTTTAATCCTAATTTTATTTTTTATTTTTTATATTTATTGAAGTAATAATGACGTAATAATTTTAATATATTTACAATTTAATCACGACTGTCGTATTTGCATGATATGCTTTAAGAAACTAAAGCGAAACAAAGCTGCAGCAGTTAAGAGATGTTTTTAAAGTTTCCAGATTGACTGTTAATAAAGTCCTCAAGACTGAATTAAAATTGAGTTTCCTTTTTTTAAGAAATTAATCTAATTTCGATTAAAAGATAACATTTTAATAAGAAACCAGCCGATGGCCCACCGTGTTCATATAAAGTTGTAGGTATTTAATTAACTAACTAATCTAATACAACATTTAATTCATTCAATTTTATATAAATAAATATGAGACCAGGTTATTAACCTATGATTCATATTTAAACCTCTTGCGTATTATTGTAAATATTCTAAACGTTATTATTATTCGCTTGAGAGCCTAAAATCTTTTTCCTCCTCCCATACAACCCCCTCCCCTATTCTGCATGCTTTTCGCACGAATAGCTGTTGAGTTGTTGCTATTTTAGTAAGCCATTTGTTCGGTTGGTTGGTCTGTTGTTCGGTTGCTGACCCACCCAACTTTTCCCATGCTTTGTTACAGTTTTACAAGTTGGCCGAAAGACAGCAAAAAAATTGTGCTTTTGACCCACGTGCCCACGTTTATTTAGACCACTCGCAATGGAAATTCTTTTCGCATTTCCATTATATGCAAATTAGTGCTCTTTTACGGTGATAACGTAATACATTTCGCACAAGTCAATGCTGCCGCGCTGATGCCGCCCTCGCCCGAATGTGTCGCTCCATTTAAGACCATCGTGCACAACGCTTAACTTGTAGAAAAGGTGGCAAGCAGCTAAGAATTGTTGTTTGCAAACGCGGTCCGTTTGTCAGTCGGTCGGTTGGTCGGCCGGCCGGTCGCTTGTTGGGCCATAAAATGAGTCATGCTAACATTTCGTTTGGGCGGCATTATTTATTCATTCTTGCCGGCCGCATTGAAGTGGCCATCTTAACGAGTGACTATTTTTAGTCAACTTGAAATTCAACGCGTTTCAATTTAACTTAATTTGTAATTCTCTGTGTTTCCTTTTATTGCTTCCTCTCACTACCAAGTTTATGAAGAAAATTAATCGTAAACAAAATTACTGGCTCTTGACTTCGTGTCAAGAAACTAATCATCGTAATAATAATAAAAATAATATTTTACTATTTTTACCAGGGCATAAAATACACGCTATTAATTAAGCAATTACAGGAAATTACTTCCGTAATGGGGTTGCTTTGTATATAAACTTCTTCAAGTAAGTTTGAAGTTATTGAAGTATTATGTTTGGTCATTAAAATAGTATCTAGTTTTAAAGTAAAATCAGTTATTTTCTATTCCGATTTTTATATATGAATGTTTTATTTCAATACTGTCGCGTAAGAGGGACAGAAATTTGACAGTGATTTGATTCGTTTATCAGACAGACTGTTTAGTGTTTTCCTCCCCTTTACTTTGAGATTGATGACTCCTGAGATACGGAAACGGAAACACAATGGAATAGTGTTAAGTGAAAACAGACAAATCGATTTATAAATCAAATTGAAGTCCATCCGTCCGCAGTCAAAAGGATCTCTCAAAGGACAACGAAGCATAGAAAAAACATTCAATTCTCTCTCGAAGACCTTTCAATTGGAAGGGCGAAAACAGTATGAAAGAAAACTAGAGATGAATACAAAATGAATGAGTAAAAGAATGTAAGCTACGACAATAATAATATTTGTTTCTAAAACAAACCTCAAACCACACACTTAAAATATATTTAGACGATCTTTTTGAAATATTTTAGCACATACAAACTCGGTAATTCGAGGTAAAACACAAAATTCTAACTAATGATGCAATACTTTGCCATCTTTTACATAAGACAGATGTTTAATAGATAGATTATCTAAAATATCTTTTGAAAAGTCAGTCTTTTAAAATGTCTCAAGGATTAAAAGTTTATAAAGAAAGGTTTGCCATCTTCATATCGACATTATATGTACATGAAACGTTGATGGATTAAAATAGATGTAATTATAAATGAATATACTGCTTCAATATTGTAATTCAATATTCAATATTGAAATTTTGAAGTAATTTAATCATTCATGGAATCATTTATCATCACATTTCATTGAATCAACGCATGTGTAAACGATTCTAAATGTTTACTATGAAACTATCAATAGTCTATACAAAGTATTCAATTCGTATTCAACTCAGTTCTAAAAATATTCCCTTATATACTCATTTGAATAGATTTATTTCTTTTTCTGTTTTTAGAGTATATAAAAATCTCTAAATATCGATATTGAAACGTTTGCTTTCTTACGAATTCTTTGTGTTAGAAGCTTGGCAGTTTCAAACCCTGGTGCTGTTTTTAAAAATGTTACAGAAACTTGTAGTGAAAGCTCTTTCATAGCAGAGAGAATCACATAATTGTACATAGATTTATAAGAAATTGAGACACATCACGTTCAATTGTTGTTATAATTAAATGCTTGAAATTTTATATGAATGATTATAAACTTGCAACATGGACATTCATATGATTAGTTCGTTACAATATAATAAATCTTAGTAATTGAAGTTTATTTACATCTTTTAATTGAATGAATTAGTACAGCAATCAGTTAATAAATAAATTTTTAAGTCTCATAACAGTTGAATTTTTGGATACCTTTAGTATTTTTTTCGCACTCATTTCTAATAATCTTTTAAATATAAAAAGGAAGAAACAAAGTGAAGGAATAAAATGAAAAGAGATATTTTATTTGCAAATCGAATTCTTTTATTCAATTTAAGCAATTTAATATTTTTTAAATTATTAAAATAATTTAACCTCTTCCACACAACTGCTGCAGCTTAGTTTCTCCTTACAAATGTAATGCATTACTTGACTACATCCCTCGTAATCTATACTATTTTTAACTAAACTTTAGCTATTATTAGGAAATCACGAATTTTTTTCTAAAACATTTTGTGACTTCAATCATATTTTTTTAATGGTTGCTAAAACTTACATTTAGAGTTACACTATAAACTAAAAACCGTTAATTTGTTGTAATTATAACATTCCTTCCAAGAGACGTAACTAACTTATTATCGAGAGCTAAAATAATGACATCTTACAGATATTACGTAAGCCAAAGCGTTACGCGGCATAATTACATAATTACTCAGTGCTATTGTATTTACAAAGTAGATGATGAACGTGTATTTTCGGAATTTGTCTTTAATGCTAGATTAAATGCTAAATGCAGGATTTGTTCACGAAATTTGGCTTGGGAAGGAGTCAATCCTTCCTTTTATACTAAATTTTTGAGTTTAATTATTTGTTTACTTTTGAGTTTGTTATTTTTTGTGTTTGTTTTTTTTTCTACATTAGTTTTGTGGTTCGAATTCTTTGAATTTTCTTCTGCGCGTGTCTGTCAATAGTTTTCATTCGCTATTGCAGCATTTCCTTCTTAGTGTACTTGATAACCTTATCTTATACTCAAACCCAGGCTGCTGCTGCTGCTAAGCAAAGACGCACAACTGAGTAGAGTTGCCAGGTGTACAATGATGTCTATCGTACTAGCGGAACGTGCCGTTGACGCGGAAGATCCTAAAATGAAAGGATTGGAAGGTTTGTAAATGGTAAAAACAAGAAAAAAGTATGTTGGAATTCTTTTTTGCAGTGAGTGCCGGAGTTTACCGTTTGCTCGTGACTTCGCGGCCACCGTCTCTCGAGACTCCAGGGCGGGTGCACGTTGTTGTAGATCACTCTCGATACTCTCCTCGTTGCTTTGCCAATATAATGATGAGATTTTGGCCACACACTGAGCGAAAAAGATGAAAGATAAAGATTTGAAAAATGTTTCCTGGTTCCAACAACAAGTTCACTGCACTTACTTTTAGCTTCATGTCACCGTGTTTGAAGTGAAAGGCTCGCACGCGAAACTCCAGACCGAGACGTGCCACTTCCAAGCCCTCGCGGCCTACAATGATTCTGTCATACTGCTTGAGATACGAACGGTTGGCGGGCTCACCGTTCACCAGCCAGCTCAGATGGCAGACTGGCTTCGAGGGGGCGGATGTGCAGTTGACACGCACAACATCTCCGATTTGATAGCGTGGCTGTCCGCCGGTGATTTTCGGGCCATGAGAGGGTGTCACTACGAGTACAAGATGAAAAGAAATAAAATATTTAAAGTATACAAAAATAAAACTCCTATTGCAAAAATTCTAAATAGTGTATAAAATAGTTCATTATTATTTTAGCCATTATTTTCGTTGTGATTGTTTTTAATGATACTCCTGTTGCTGGTGTGACTACTTTATAGTCACCTATTAATTGTCATTTACACACACTAGCAATTAGTTCGAGTTCAGAGCTGACGGCGATTTTAATTAGTCTAAAAGAAATCGTTTCCCACAAATCCCTACAACAACAAAAACTTGTCCTACTGAATTATTAACTGCTAACAAATTGAAGTTTTGCGTGTGGTGAAAATGTTTTGGCTGTGAATTTTGTTGGCTTTTTTGTTTGATTATAGTTTGAACCCTACTCTGAACTCTGCTGACTTCTGGCAACGCTACGAAATCCCAACAGCTTTTCATGTGAGGCATCTAACGCAAAACGGCAAAAGCAAAGAAAACTTAATCTGGTTGGAAACTATTTTTAAACAAGGGTTATCTTCATATTCTACTCCCCCACCCACCGACCGACCACTTACCACTTTTGCCACACACACACACACACTCAAGCAAATAAATCTAAAATATGAAAACGAAACCCTTTCAATTTCCCAAGCAGACGTAGTAAAAAAGGGGTTTCTTATTCATTTTTGATAACTTTTTCAAACTTTTTTGACTTGTATGTATATCTGTTTTCTTGATATTGATTCGGAATGCAGAAGAACATATAACAATAATAAAAATAGCAACAAGAACAATATCACGAATAACAACAGCATCTATGAGTGAGTTTTGATCCTTCATGTCTCCGGAGAGACTCAATCAATGAAGGTAATCAAAGCTAAATAAAGTTTCTTCAGGAATACAAGATGCACTTTATTCCTCCTACTCTGCAAGTAATTTCAACTTATTATTTGAGAAAAGGGAATAAAACTTGTGTGACTTGAAGTATCACTTTGTTTGAAGAGCATTTAAAATGATACCTTGATCAAAGTGCGGATTGCTAACACTTTTAAGCTTTTAACTAGCAGTAGACTGAAAAGAAGTTTTTCTAAACAACAATTTTAAGTACTACGTAAAACCTGGAAAGTATTTCTCGGTCTCATTTCATATCCCTTTAAATCTGCGCTTCACAGGCTCAGGTTTTGGTTTTTAATAGGTCAGGAAAATAAATAAATGACTCAGATATTGTTTCTTTGCATGTTTATTTTATTATATTGTATATATAATTTATTTTATGCTTTCTTTTACTGTAGATCGTGCTTTTCTAGAAGATCCACAGCACACAGTAACGAGGAAACGATTATTCATCAACCCGCTGATTGTATGTAAGCACTCCAGCAACTCTTTTTTCATGCTGTCGTGTTTCTTTTTGTGCTGCTGCTTAAATTTGTTCCATTGCTTAATTTTGCATCTTATATTTATTTAGCTTTAATGAGCTGCAGGAAGAACAACTCGAGAATAACTAAGGAAGTAGTAGTTGTTGCTTTTCGCTGGGATTCCGTGCGATTGGCGGCTGCTGCAATATTTATTTCGCTGCTTGTTATGTTAAGCAATCATTGCACACTACATACTTTGTTGTTGCCGCTGCTGCTTCATCTAACACACCCGAAAGCAGGCCGCGATAGTTACTGATTACTTACTACTGCGCTCTAATTAAAATCAGGCACGTTGTTGTTGTTGTTGTTGCTGTCTCCTGTTTGACGCTGACGTACTATTTTATGCCGTGGCCATTATTTAATTTCTTACTACGACTTCTTGCTGTTTTCTTGAGTGGGCGGGAGGCAGGAGCTTTTCTCTGCTTCTCGATTTTCACTTCGGACTGCCGTAATTTTTTCCTTTTTTCGCTATTTTTGTTGTGCTTCATTTTGTTTAAGCAACGCGTCAGGAATGTGAAATGGAGTAAAATTGTTTCTTAGATTTATGTTAAGATTTTATGCTGCTTCCATTGCTTCTTCTTCTTCATCTTTCTTCTTTTCTTTACTACAGCTGCTTCTTCTTCTTCTGCTGCTGCTGCTGCTGCTGCTGCTGCGGGGTGTAATAAATTTGCGCGTATTTTTGCACAGCTGTGTAAGTACGTGGATACGTTGCTCCCATGTATGTGTGTGTGTGTGTGTGTGTGTTCTGAATATAAATTTGTATATACATAGTTGAGCAAGTGTTGGCCATCTGGCCGTGTCTTATCCTCGGATGGTTAACGTGTATTTTGCTCCAGAGGCACTCCAGTCAAGTGAGCTCTGAGATTGAATGCAATTGAAGCCATAATTTTTGCTCCATCTCCGCCCTCATCAGCCCCAACAACCACCCTACTCAAGAATTTTAGTGCATTTTTACTACTTTGGAGATGGCAAGTCATATGTTAAAATATAACGGTAAAATTCGTGGATGGCACAAAGTGATGTGATATGTTTTCAATGAAGTATTTTTGCTATAAAGTTTATAGTGTATTTTTAACCTGATTTTTTAACAAAGTCCTGTGATGCCTTAATTTAAATCGGTTTTCGTTTAATTCTCATTTACCAATTATTTGGCATGAATTATTTTTGAAACCAAGAAGCAGAATATTAATAAAATAAAAGCTTTGAATGCTTTTAAGTATTTTAATTTCCTAAATTCATTTCATTTACATTTTAACACTTTTGTTTGGATTATAAATTAAATATTTAATGTGACATGTGATCTTTGGTACACACACTGCATGGTGCCTAAAATAACAACAACAACAACAACGACAAGACGAAGGAAAAATGCTGGATAATCAGTTCTATTTTAATATAAAACCAAACATTCTACACAATCAGTATTTCTTGCTCGCTTCTCTGTCTTCGTCTTCTATCAGTTCTCCTACCTCACCTGCCCCCCCCCCCCTCACCCCCTCTATCCCTCGGCATCCGACAGTGCTGCATAACAAGCCAGCTATCAACCTGCTGAAATGGCTTTATTACTGCATATGAAATCGCATCACACGCTAACGTGAGCCCCTCCCACGTTGCTAAATCAACACCAGCCACCTCACCACAACCCCTCACCAAAACCAGACGAGGGAAGGCTGCGAGGGGGTGGTGTGGAGTTACGGTGTGGTTAACTGGCAGCTAGAGTCTTGTTTCGTGTACAGAGACGTAAGTAAACAATTCTATACATATTTACATCAGACGTCGCAGCGGTAGAACAGTGGTTACTATTGTAGTAGTTGTTGCTGTTGTTGTGGTCTTCTTGGGGCATGGGCCGTATTCCCATCTCTACAAGGGTATAGTCTACACGAGGAGAACTTATAGACTTCGGATTATGTCAGCGTATAAACAGCACATGAGTTAGAGTCCTGAAAACTGAGTGTTACCATAATCCTCCCACCCCCCCCCCCCCCACTCTGTCCTCTGTTACCGCTTTCCTTTGTTATCCACCTTCGTTAACTCGGTGTGCTTGTCATCCAGAGGATTATTACGTTATTTCGTTGTGTTTTAGACAAACACTTTGCCGCCGCTTAAACTTTAATTTTTTACTGCGAGGTTAACATGATATACATACCCTGATCCGCGAGTGACGAGTAGATATACCACAAGAATACGTAAGGAAATATATTTTTATATTGATTATACGAGTATAATACGGATTTTATAGATAGTTTTTACAGGTACACCAGGATTTCAAAAACCCATTAAAAGCCGTTAACACATTTATTGAAAGCGATTTCATTTTCAATACAGCTCAGTGAAAAGATAGAAATAACGGAAAGTAAGACATAAGAACTTTATTTTTTATTATTATTAGTGTCATTACTATTATTTTTAAGGCGATTATTTGCCGAGTCTGTCGCATCATCATCTTTGTTACTCAAATGTTTCTGTGCCAAAGCAAATAATTGATTAGTATCAAATTTATAAACCTGCTTCAAATCTGGGATAAACTTCAATCATCATCATCACCACAATTGTTGCTTTAAACTACCTGTACTCCTACATCTTCGCCATACGACATCCACTTCCGGTTATCAGAAGACCTACTCTGGGTTTGATGAAGGCGACCACCTGCAACGGAACGAAGCAGCTGGCTACTTTTGGCCATATATTATGCACGCCACTGCGATTGTTGCTCGCCTCCGTGAAGGGTCTGCAGGAATTCGAAAGCAAAGGATATGGATTCATCCTTCCGATGTGGTTGCTGTGTTTAACTGCGATACCCGTCGCACCAGCGGCAGAAGGTGGCAGAAGGGGCGGAAGGGGGCAGCAGTACATCCAACAGAATGAGAACGCGCACAGCATGAGTTAGATTGAAATATTTTTTGCGCGGCTGATGCCTGTGGTGCCTGTGGTGCCTCTGGACGTGGTTCACACCAAGCGTGTGATGGCGGGTGAAATGGAATGGAGAACAAAGCAGTGAAGGTGATGAGGTGTGTCTGCAAACACATCGCAGCAGAAGTCATAAAAATGCGCCCGAAGCTAAGAATTCTAGTTATCCTTTCCTTTTATTTTTGCCGAAATAATCGCTTGGAATCCTGCATTATTCAGGACGTTTGTCTTAAGTAACGCAACTCAGTGCTTTTGACTCACAGCAGCACCCCTCCGCCCCTCCTGTTGTACGAGTATCTCTCACTGACATACTCCTAAGTACTCGTATATATTTTTCACTCTCACATTTCTTCGTGGTACCACTCCGAACTCGTTGTCTGTGTACCACAGAAGCTCCGAATCGTTTTCTTTAATATTCAAAGGCTTTCGGCAACCGTTTCAGCCTCTGGATACCCCCCCCCTCCCCCCCCCCCCCCCTCTTTGCAGTGCTTCTCTTATGTGGGTTAAGAATTCCTTCAGATGCCGCGCGATGGTGTATGCGATGCCGCTTCCAGCGAAAGCATAACAATGAAGTCGGTGAATTTGAGTGCCTGTGTTTGTGAGTAAAAATCATCGGATTTCTTATTTGATATCCACGGACGGACTCGGAATATGGCAGTACCTAGAAAAGTAGGGCGCGCGCTCGGAATAAATTACAGCTGCGTCTGAGATGATTTGCATGGCGCTTCGCTGGGGCTTTGAACATATTGGAACTTGATTTTGAGCCAAAATATTGAAATATGAATTTTAAATGAACACCATAAATAAGCGAACATGAAACGAAATCGAAGTCGTAAACGAAACTGAATGAAGCAGCGCCGGGCATTCATAATCAAGGACTTTAATTTCGAGCACAAGGCACACGCTACTCGTACTTTAAGATCTGAATTTTCGGCTAAGGAATATTTGGAAAGATGATGAATAAAAGATGGTTTTATTTTACGCTTTATCTTAAATTTAATGTCTTTCATGAGATGGATAAAATTTCGTTTTAGGCTTCAACTTTTTCATTGAAGTATGTACTCCTCCAATGCTTTGAATTCCTCCATATTTTTGCCTGCTGCTGTCATTTCTTCGTTAGGATCCTTGACACATTTTTATTCTTTATCCCAGTCATTCGCTCTGTCCTCTTCTCGAATTGCTTTCACTATCGTTGTTTAACTTTTTTCTAAGGTTTTGCCTAAATGTCTGCTCGACCAACTCTTTTTTTACCTCTTTTTAAATTTCACTGTCAATTTCACCGATTAACCAACGCGCTTTGACACTAACCGTTGATTTTATACTAGATTTAAAAATTCTAAAAAGTTCTCTTAAACGCTTTAGCTTCAGGAGCCATCGAGTCATATATAAATGTGAGGCTTTGAGTGTGTGCATCTATGTGAGTGTGTTAATGTCCACATGTGTGCGTGTGGGTGTCTGTGTGTTTAAAATATGCTCTTTGAAGATAACATGACAAGAGGTATGTATGTCAGTACGGAAGAATGCAGATATGTGGTTATTATAAATTTGCATACAAATACATACGAGTGCATATGTAGTGCATACCTACACATACATACACATCTCATGATGTGAGTGAGAGCTTAAATAGGATAGGAAGGAACCGATTCCGGTTCCGGTTGGTATTCAGAACCCGACTTGTGTCGGATTATTATTATAACATGTGCTTTCAACATAAATTTATTAAATGTTATGATTGCGGCAAATCTGCTAAACATACAAATATATGTACATGCATGAATACAATATACATTTTTAAACTGTTTTCTGTCATTAAATCAAGGAGTTTATATTAAACTGTAATAATAAACATCGCAAATAGTTCGAAATAATTAGATTTATATAAGTTCAATACTTCAAATCTAAATCATTTCCCTAAAAATAACCGATTTTAATAAGGACCAAAATCCTTGGAAACACTCATCAGACGTCTGTTAAGGAAGAAGACACCAAACAGCATGATGTACCCAAGCATCATCAAACTGAAAGGATTCATGTTGAAGTCGTGAAAAAACGCTTTGGCGGCAAAAAAGTAGACTGAAAACCAGTCCAAGAAACCGCAAAACCAACTACTAAACAGCAGTCAAAGCAACAAACTTCTCACAATAAATCCTGGATTTTTATTGTAAATCATGTGGCGGAGAAGGGAGCAGCAGCAATTGTGAATAGCAACGCAAATGGCTTGCATGCGGATGGGAACGCATTCGATGACAGTCTCAACGTTTTCCGTCTGCATGAAATTCGGTCTTTTTTACTTCATTCCGCCGCATTTCATTACTCGATTATGTAGAACCACACCTCCCCCCCCCCCCCCCCCCTCTGCTACCACTCTGCCTTTCATTGCACCCTCCCCTCTCTCACTCCTTCATTTCCTGAGACCCAGAACCTCGGTTTTCAGCCGGTTTTTCTACCCCAAGCTGCTTGCTGTTGAAACCATCTTCAATGAAAGAACCGCCTCTATCGTGCTGCATATCCTTTTATACTCCCATGTGTGTGTGCGAGAGTGTTTCTTTGTATGTGTGTGTGTGTGTGTGTGGGTGTGTTATTCCCTTTTGTTATATATGATGAAATGAAATTCCCGTTTCAATTGTTTGCATAGATTATGCATCACTAACGTAGTATTTATTCTACATACGAGTATGCACACGCCATCACTTTTTTCACTCCCCTCCAGCCTTTTTCCCGGATTGTACTCCACCACAGCATACGATCTCCCTCCGTCTCTGTTCGAATCACTCCCCAGGGATGCTTGCGGAAGAGTTGCACGCATTCATTTCAGATTGGAGTCAAGGGATAAGTTCAGAAAACCCTATAAATGGGGGCTCGCTCTGTGAGAAAAAAGACGCGAAAGTGAAATACAATTCCACGGAAAGCGCTGCGAATGCGTTGTCAGAGATTAAAACATGCTGCATAAAACAAACACGAGTATACTATATGAAAGGCCGGCAACATCTGATAGTCTAAAGAAAAACTTTAGCTTTTCTCGTCTATTGTACTAATAATTATTTTCCATGGGAAACAAAGGAACGACAAAGTAGAAGAGATGAGAAAGGGAAAGAAAAGGATGCAAGAAACGTGTGAAAGAGTTTGTAACACACACACACACACACAATAAAATCTCTACAGTTCGTGGCAGTTAATTTGAGCATTTTTCCCCTTGGTGTTGGTAGCCTCCTTCTGTTTTGTTGTTGTTGTTTTCGCTTTTGTCACTCCTGCCATTAGCACTTAATTAACATATAAATAGACTTTTTGTTCTCTTTTTCGTTTCCTGAATAAAGTGAAAACTGTATTTTTTTCCTACAATAGTTGTTGTTCTTGGCATTTTTTCTAATTACTTGATTTCTTTTATTTTTCTCCATTGTTGGTTGCAACAGATATTAAAAATATTACAACAAGAAACAAAAAATACTTACTAACTACCGTCATCGTTTCGGACTCGGAGACTGTATTAAATGCGGGTGCCTCACCGGAAACTTCACATCTGTAGAGCCCGGTCGAGATCAACGTAACGCGACGTAACATCACTTGCGTGTCAGACGAGTTACGAAGCTGTAACGATACAAAAACCAATTCTATGAGAAGGTTTTAATATAGTACATTTATAAATGAGTCAGAATATCAGATATTTTAGGTACTAGATATGAATAGATATGTATAAATATGTTATCTGAGAAGTGAGAAGGAGAGCGAGAGAGAGAAAGAGAGAGAGGAAGAAGATTTCACGTATCATATTAAGGAAGGATTGAAGTCATACAAATTTATGAGAATGAATTCGATTCGACTTCATTTATACCTACAAACTTCTAAAGAAACTTAAGGCAAGTACATTAAAGTTGGCTTTAAATGTAAGCTCCATTTCCGAAGAGAGCTGTACACCTGGTCCTAATGACTCCATCAGCCACTAACGATTTACAATACTTTTTTTTGTGTACAGTATGTTAAATTGTTTTAAAATGTTCTTCCTTTTTTCTTTTAAGAACTTCGCTAACAGTGTGGTTCGGCATGAATCGACACTTGAAGCACTTTGTATTTCCTTTAATCTCACCAACTAAGAAATAAAGAACACAAATAAAAGAAACATTTACTATTATTTGCTTAGGGAAGCAAATAAGAAAAAACAGGAAAAGCAACTCATGCAATTAAATTAAGATTAGTTGAAAAAAGCCAAAGAAAAGCTGAAGATTAATGAACGGTGAATATTTAGCTCAGATTTATTGAAATCCTAAACTGATGGTGTTTAAATAATGGTTTTGCGATGACTGAAGAAAAATGCAAATAAGAAAACAAAATACAAGAGAAACAATTAAAAAAATATGGGAAAACAGATGAACTTTGACCAAAACTAAAAGTGTAGTATTTTTATTTTAATTTCGAATTTAAATCTGTAGTCGAAATGAAAAAGAATTCATACTAAATCCAGAAAGAGTGCTATCTTCGATCTCGCCGGAGTTGAATTACCTCAGCGAGATATATATTTATATACCAGCAAATTATTTACCTCCATTGGAACTAATTTTTCTTTTTAAGAACTAAAGAATATTATTGAGTTTTGGAATTTCTTTTCTCTGTGTAAACGCTGTTCTTTTTAATGTTTGTGCGGTAATTTTTATCCACCATCTTTATTCATCGTTGTTTAGTTTTCGTTTGTAATTTTATTCTCTTTATTTCTTTCCTTCGTTTTATAATAACTCATCCCTTTTTAATGTTTAATATACGAAAATTCTTACCAAAATATTCAACGGAAAAATAAAAGCAGATTGCGAATTCGCTGACTTTCATTTGTTGCAGCTTTGATTACAGTTGCTTCGTTGAAGTTGTTTCTGTCGAGAGAAAAACTTCCCTCAAATATTCATGAAGCAACCATACACAAACACACACACACACACAACAAACACATACACACACAAGATGTACATAGTTACACTTGTAAGTAAACAGAGAATGGAGCGAGGTACCTGTGAGTGATTAACTTATAAAGTACATATTTTCGGTTGAAAGGATTGTTGAGTTTAGAGTTTTCATTGTAATACTTGATGGTGTTGTTGTTGTCAGGTTTTCATCTTGTTCTATGGATTTTAGTGCTTCTTCAAATGTTCGAAATAGTTGTTGTTTCTTGGTTTTCCACCAGAATTTCGAAGAGCACAAAATCAGCAGAAGCAACGTTTTCGTTGGGTTGCTCAAGGAAATGAATTCATTCTAGAATATCTTAGAAATAGTCGTAAAAAAGCGGTTATTTTTAATATCATTGCACATTTATGGGTTTCCAGGGAAAACTTTTGCGAGTAAAAACAAAAGAATTCACAGTTACAGAAGAAGTGAGCAGAAATATTGACTTATTGTTGCAATTGCACAGAACTGAATGAACTGAATAATGGATTATTAAAACGCGAAGAGAGTGAGTGGGATGGGTAGGAGTGGAGGAATTGCAGTGGTGGGATTAATGACGAGTGTTCCTCGGAAATATTCGCAGTCTTCAGATACGCGTACGAGTAGATACGTGATTATATAAACTCCTCTCCTGCCATTTTCAGTGATCATCAGTGTCGTCAATTCGTCTCGTCGATTCGTCAGTGGTTCATCCTTTCAGTTGGTCGGATTCGAAGGCGGGATCTTCTCAGCCATTCCTTTGCTCTACTCTAAGAATGAAAGTCATGCTTCTCTGGCTCATTAGTATTACAGTCAACGACTAGAATGACTATCGTAAATCGTACTAAAAGTAAAATTAAATTTTTCACTTGTACTCAAACGTCTACGAGTACATCGTGGAACCTACGACACACAAGCACACACACACACGCACACACCCACACGAAGTCTGTCAGTGTGTCGAACGCAAGGCAACTGTTTATGCTAGTAATTGTGAGGTTGCTTGTTGTACAACCAACAATAACACCCTCCACAGCAACAACAACAACACAATAACAAAAGAAGTGTCTACTATTTATGAAGTACTAAAAACAAATGCGAGATAATAAAAAGTGCTTAAAAAATAAAAATAAAAAGTAAAAAATTAGAGATGTTGTAAAAGTTGTAAAAATATCTGAGCACCATCTCAAGTATTCACAAAATAGCTTCTGCTTTTGATGTTTTCTTCTGGTTTTTCTCGATCTTTTTCACTTTTTTGTATGAGTTTCATTGTTTTCTCTTCTCAGAATAGCTCAGTCTCTTTTATGTAACTCACTCGCTCGCTCGCTGTCCCTCTTTCACTTTATAGAATGTACTTACATCGACATTTACACCCGGCAGCGGAAACGCCTGTCCTGGGGGTTTATCTCGCGGCACGTAGCGGTAGAACTCATGACCATCCTTGTACCACTTCACCGAGTACAGTGACTCTCCGTCCAAACTGTAGCGGCAACCCAGAAGAGCGCTTTTGAAACGCATGATGTGATTGGGAATTTTTACCTCGGTCATTGTAAGTGAATTGGTTATGTCTGAAAAGAAGAAGAAGAAGAAGAAGAGAGAGAACAAATAATGAAATAATGTAATAATTTATGTTTGTTACAAGTAATTTCTGTTAATATATTGAATATTCCACAGCAAAGATTAGTTTTATTGCTGCTCAGAAAATTCAAAAGAATTACGGAAGAAGATTCTTATAATAATCTTTAATTGGAGAGTAAAAATTACCCTAGATTTTGTGTTCGAAACATAACAATTTTCCTTCACAGACATTCACATATATAAAGCCACACTTCTTCTTTATTTCTACATTTACACATTTTATTACAATCACTCACTCTTCACTCAACCAAAAAAGTGTGCTTTAAACTCGGTTTCCTAGAAAGTACTTCCGATATTAAGCATTTGACAGTGTACCTCATTCTCCGCTATACTCCTTCCGTTTTCCGACATACACACACACATCTGGCATCATTCAGACACACGGCACGCCATGTAACATTCCATGCATATCATATTCGAAGAAAAGAAGGAACAAAATTTGAAATCCATATCAAATACTGTGAAATCTGTGATTCCCATCGGCGGGTTACAGGGTGTCTGTAACCCTGTTAGTTTGGTCGCAGTACGAGTACGTCAGCTGATATCACGTCGTGTCACGTCACGTCACATCGGTCTCTTCGACATCATGTCGAACTCTTGCTGTGTTAAATCTCTGAAATATCAGAAATAGACGAATGTGAGTATTGATTTCAACATCGTAGGCGTTGTTTCTCCATGTCCACATACTCGTAGTTTATACCTTCTGCATGACAGACGTGTGATTTTTATGCCTGTACAATTTCCGTATTTGTTTAAAACGAAATTGAAGAACGGTTGCTTGGGGCCTAAAAAAGTGTATGTTTCTTGGATTAACTTAAAGCACTTCACTATCTATTAGTTATTTAATGTATCTGCATTTATTCATTAGTTGAGCTGTCGCGGTGCCCAGAGCAAATCAAATCATTTTTTTAAGGTTTGAGAAATATTTTGGAAATATTTATTGTTTTCTGCTCTCTGGTCTTCTGACCACACCCCCAAACTGCGGCGAAACACTTTTAAACTTTTAAACTAAAAATATAAATAAAAACTAAAATAAAAGGACAGCATAAAAAATGTCTTCTTTAACGGTTATTCTTGTTGTTCTCTGTACTGGTGTTGTTCTGGTTATTTTTCCCGTTTTCTACTTTCCCCGTTTGCCGTTCTGTAAACTTTTTTACAACTTTTTACAACTTTTTAACTAAAGTGCCCGGTCACACTTGAGCAGGTTTTAACGTCAGCTCATACAAATTTTCACTACATAAAGTTTTTATGGCGGTTTTTTTCTCTGATTTGATTTCTCCCGCAGTCAATCACTCACACCCGCCGATCCGGTTACTTTTCAATTACGCATCGGGAGGAAATTTCGTATCGAATTTTCAAAAGCATCCAGTTTCCAGCGAATCCTGAAGTTTTGCGGAAGTCGTCAAAGGTTTCTTGTTTTTTTTTTTGTAACCTTGTTCGAAAAATACACCAACGAGTGGAGTTTCAGTTGGAGTTGGAGTGGCTGTTATCAAAATCGTGAGGATTGGGAGGCAGGGGCGGCTAGAAAGTTGTTTTTGTTGCTGTACTGTTGACGTTGCCGTTCAGTTTGCGTTGGTGCCTAATTGCTCAAAGAAGTGACAATCACAAGCTTTGAGTATATAAATTGTAATCTCCTGCCTACGGATTTTAATTGTTCCTCCTCGCTTACAATACAAATGGTCCGGAGTTCTCATGAGCATTTAGGAGCTTTACTCTATCTTTTTCCAGAAGTTTAATTAACAGAAACAGAAAGAAATCACTAGAGATTTTTGATCAAAGACGAAAGAATACAATATACTGTACAGAGACCTCGTATACCACATAAAATTCATAAACCCCATACACTTTATAAGCCTTGTATACCTCTTGAACTCTGAAACATCTGAAAGCTTTTGAAAGACGGTCACTCTTTAATGTGGATTTATGTTTAAATTAGAAATCCCAATTTTTCTCAAACTCGTAAGTAGATACTATATAAACCCCATAAACATCATAAACTTCTTTAATACTGCTATAAGACATACAATCTGAAGTAAGATTTGAAATTTGAAAGTTTTGACTATTGAAAAACCGGATGTTTTTCGATTACGTTGACTGCTTCACAAAATCCGAGCTCCATTCAAAGCGATTCACTACATTAAATCGATGGATTAACTTCTAAATCGTTGTTTTGTTATTTCCTTGGCTACCCGTAATTTTATTTTTATTATTATTGCGATTATGGTTTTGACATGCTCACTACGTTTTTTCGCTTGAGTGTCACTAATTTTTCATTCTCCTTTCTGTTTGCTTTTCGTCCTTTTTGTTTGTCGCGCGTAGATCAAAGTTTAGCTGCTCTTTCAACTCAAATGCAATTCAGCTCATTTCGCGCTGCGTTGAACAGAGCAAAACAGTTGTTCAGTGTTGGTACCCTTCGTGTGTGTATGTGTGTGTGTATTTTTGTGTGTGTTTATGGCCCTTTTACACTCGGCCTACCCGCCTGCACTCGTCCAAGCTGGCGATGTGTTTAGCAACCGCGTGTCACTGACTTTTGACTGGCTTTTTGTCTTTCTTGCCACACGCAATGCGTTGGTACTTTTGTGTGTTGGTGGCCATTTTTTTACTACTCTGCATAAGAAATGTTTTTTCCCTATTTTTAGACATGTTCTTGTAGTTGTTGTAGTTGTTATTATTGTTGTTGTTATTATAGAAGGCAAAGAAAAAGCTTGCCTCAAAAGTCTACAAAGCAAAAAGTTGCCAAAGCAGCCGAACTCCAAACAAAGGAAGAAAGAAAGCAAGCAGAAAGAAGGAAGAACAGGAAGAGGAACAACACACAACAACAACACGAGGAGACGAGGAGATGTAAAAGAATAGGAGGGAAAAGAAAAAAAATAAGTAATTTCATGCATCGTTTAATTTTCATTCGAGTTTAATTTGTACTGCTTTTGTTGTTTATATTTTGTGTTCTATATACATATATATGTATGTATGTATGTATATATGTATGTATGTATGTGTATTCCTTCTTGTTCTCTATAAATTTTATCCCTTCGCTGCCATCCTCACTCACCATCCTACACCACCCTTCAACCCCTCTCACAACAATTCAATTCTTGTTCTTCTTTACTTCTGAGCCACGTCATAACTTTTGTCTTGAGTATCAGCAGAACTCCCACCATGGACCAGGAAGAGGCGTGGCGTTGTGTGGCTTGAGGTATAATATACTGTACTATAGACAGATACGGGGAAGTAAAGTAAAGAAACACGGGGAAGTAAAGAAACACTTTGAAATAACCGACCCGGAGAAAGAAACCCGGGTCGTGGGTGCTCCACACACACACACGCATACACACATTCAAAATTTGCTGAGAGAAGTTAAAAAATAACGAAAATTTTGCAAACATAAAAATATATGAAGCGAATTTTCATTGTTCTCCTCCGTGTGAGCGGTCCTTCCTTCCTTCCTTTTTTTTCCTTTTCCTTTTCATTTGATGGGTTACAAAGCGTTTTTTCTTATTGTTGTTGTTGTTGCTGTTATTATTGTCATTAGTTTGTTTACTATACTTGAAGTGTTGCCGTTTGAACTCAGTTCAGTTGGAACAGTTTTATTCTTGTCTTCTGTTCTTATTTCGTCATTTATTCCCTTTACTCTTTCTCTCTTTCTTTCTCTTTACTAGTGTTAGTATTTTTATTCTAATTATTCTCCTTCTTTTATTTTGGCTTCTCTTGTTTTCTCGTTCTGTTTAAGTTCCATTCTACGTTATCAAAATATATCTCATCAAAGGCATGTGCTTCATTTTGATACAAACAACATCTACAAACAGTTGGCAACATCATTTTATGACAGCTGTGCGCAAAAATTTAACTAATATATGAAATAATGAAAAAATGAATTTCTGAGAACTATGAAAGGGCTACAATTAGCCGAAAGGAGCGCTATAATCGGTCTCTGATCATAGAACAGATTCGGCAAATAGTGAAAACATTCATCCCTCTTTAAGAACTTCCAATATGAACACTATGCAGCAATGAATATATTAAATGTATAAATAAATACATATATTTTATAAAGCAAATATAAATGCTTATAAAACGCTGCATATTTTAAGGTTTCATGCTTGTAGCCAAAAAATATTAACTAAAAAGAACTGCACATTTATTAAAAGCTATCATAGATCATAATATAATTTACACGCCCACATTAACACACACAGATACAAACACACACACACACACACAGAGAGAGTCTTTACTTGTGTACAAATACGTTGGCATGCCGCGCCGTGAATTTATCACATTCGCATGCAAATCGTGCAAAAACGCTCTCTTATTATGCAAATGGCAGAAATCGCAAATGGAGAACAAAATTGATTTTCTTCACCGTGCATGCGTCTCGTCTGTCGGTTCGTCGGCTCGCCGGGGGTGGTGGCAACGCTGTCGTTTGACACAAAGTTGTTGTTGCTGCTGCTGCTGCTGCTTTTTGCGGTGTAACGCAAACTTGTCGTTTACTTTCATGCATGAAATACATGAATTGGTACAATGGTGTGTGTGTTTGTGTGTGTATTTCCATTAAAGTACTTCTTCTGCTTGTATAAGAAATGTACGAGTATTTAAAATTAATGAAGTCGTGAAGGTTCAGAAGTGAGAAATAGTCTCAGGATGTCTGTTCGAAAGGAGGGTCGGGTCGAAAAGAGAAAAGAGAAAGAAAGCCGAGAGTCTTTTGAGAAAAGACTCTTGTTTAAGACTGTATTAACGCCAATTGTGGAGAACTTTAAAAGAAGGCTTTCACATTTCAGTCAATAAAGTGTGGAAGTTTCGAATAAGTTTGCACAGAGTTAAACGAATGAAGTATTGCAAAAAGTTAAGAAATATAAAAGAAAAAATAAAACTAATAGAAAATACTGAAGGCGAACAGAAAGAGAAGCATTTATGAATTAAATATTAAATTCACATTTCTTGGTAACGGCAAAAAGAACGCTGTAAAAACGGAGCCTAAAATGACATTTTTTTTTTGTTTTTACTGCAGAATTTGTTTCCACTATTAAATGGTTTGCGAGTTAAAAATTAGCTAAAAATCCTAAAAAAACAAAAACTAAAACATTCCCAACCTCACGTGATTCCTCTAAATTGCGAATTTTGCATTTTTTCCATGAAGTGTTTAAAAATACATTACAACAAAATAATAACAACAACAACAATAACGAGGCCAATGATAAAAACAACAACAACGTCAGCACACACACACACACATAGTAGGATTATAAAAAATACTCTAAAAAAATAATAACACCGGAAAATCAGCAGAAATCGGAATCAGAAGCCGCCATGTTTATTTTGATCTCTTTTTCTTCCTTTCTGTGTGACGCTGTGAATCATTTTTGAAAATTTTTCGTGCAATTGCAGCAACGTTTGCATAAATGTGTTTGCGTGTGTGTGTGTTTGTCTAAAATATGCATAAATTGCATGCAACCAACATGCAAAAAAAAAGTGGAATGCGAATGCGATTTTGTATATAAACATGCAATAGTGTATACACACACATGCTTATACACATGTAGCTCAGTGCCTGAATGTGTGCAAATGTATGTTTGTAAACATTTTTCTATGCATCATTACGATTGTCTCTCTTTCTTTCCGTTTGCATTTTGCTATCTCCTCTTTCTCACTCTCTCTCTCTCTCACTCTCTCTCTCTCTCTATCGTATGGTATTTCTGTATGTACATAAATATGAGTTCTTGACATAGTTTTTATCATTGTTGCTGGTTCGTTTTTTTTCCTTGCATTTTTACCCCGATTCGCCGACATTAATTTGCAACAAATGTCGCTGGCTCACTTGTTACCAGCGACGTAATAAATTTTCATTATTATGGTTATTATGATAGTTTTGTTGTTGTACTTGTTGTTGCTGCTGTCATTGTGTCATTTTGTCGTAATGGTTGTCGTTTGTAGTTGTTGTTTTAGTTATCGTCCTTCTTGCTTGGTTTAGCATTCCCGTTATGCCAGTTATTGCGGTTTCGCTGTATTTGTTGTTGCTAATGATAGATACTCGTCCTTGCACAAAATAATATTCACTACAGGATGACAAACAAGCAAACAAACAACATTTACAGGTACAACAAAAACAACAACGATAGCAGATCGGCAACAAGACCACCAGCCATACAACCATAACAACAACAACAACAGCAACAGCAACAACAACAACAACAGCAACAACAAGAGCAACAGCAAAACATGACCAGTCACTTTTGTATCGTACGAAAGCAGCGAATATGATGTTGAACTGTGTCAGTGTATATACAAAAATATATGTAATTACATATCTATGTCTGAATGTATGTATGTATATGTATCTTTCGTTGTAATTACAACAGAAATATGTTCAAAAAGATTTACTTAAATGCTACTTCCTCAACATCTTTGATGAGATGCGAACTGAAAGTGTTCAAAGGTTTCGTTTGTAATTTTAACAGATGTTGTTTTTATGTTGTTTTCATTATTATTATTACTATCATTATTATTTTTATTATTATTATCATTATTATTATTATATTCGTTCGTTTTGTATTGTAATATTTCTATAGTTTTCTCAGACATACATTTATTTTTCCTATACTTTTATTTTATTTTCATTTCTTGCCTTTGTTTTATTACTATTATACTGTTTGTTTATTATTTTTATAGTACAGCTTCGTGTTTTTCGTCTTGAATGATGCTGCAACATGAGCAGCAACAACAACAATGATAATTATATGCATTCTATACACTAAACAATGAATCTAAACAACGACTTCAGCATCTACGACGTCGTTTTAGTGTCTGTAGTTCATCATTATCGGTGTGAAACTCAGTCGGAGTTATTCCAGGTTGCATGGAACTATACACAGATGCAGTGTGCATTTGCATGTAGATGTATGTGTGTAGTGGTGATTATGTGAGTAGGTTCGTTTCTCTGCGAAGAAGTGCGTGAGCCCGTGTGTGCAACTCGCAGATTTGTTGACATACCGAGTGTAGAACAGCAGCAGCAGCAAGAGTAACCATCGATCACTCAGCCACCCACTCACTCACACACAAATAAGCAGACACCAACAAACACATACATCGATGCGATTTAGTGACTCGTACCTTGCTGCATGGGGCACTCTTAGGCGCAACATTTGAGTTGCTGCAACGCGCGGTGTTTGATTCATTTAGAAATTCACGAGCTTGTCTTTGAGAGAAATGCTCGCATGTGAAGTTGCACAAACTCATACATAAAGACACATAATCACGTACAGATATACGCATATATAAAGATATACAGAAAGACAGATAGACATACAGACAGATAGACAGACAGGAAGTTATTACGAACAAAACGAACGCATCTGCATGTAGCGCGTAGTCGTTCTATGCACCGATTTGCTGTTGTTGCTTTCGTTGTTTTTGTTGCCAGTATCTGATGCTGCAGCTGCTGATGCTAATGCGAAATCTGCACAGCGATGGATGGCAAAGTTTAAGCTTTGCTACAAATTTACAACAAACAATAAGAATATGAAGCATGCTGGCGTCGCTGCTGATGTCCTTGCACGATAACGTGCACTTGTTGTCGTTGCTGGTGCTGATGCACAGCCTGCTGCTACTGTTACTGCTGCTTCTCTTGTTGCTGCTTCTGCTGCTGCTGATGTTGTTACAGTTGATATTACAGCATCCTGTTACAGTTGATGACTTTCTTAGTTGATCCTTCTTCCATGTTGTTGCTTTTGTTGCTCGTTTATACACATTGTACTGTGTGTGTGTGTGTCTGTGTGCGGATGATTCTCTTCGTCTCATATTCCTCATGTTAGTGTGCGTGTGCGTGTATGTGTGCTTGTATTTGATCCCATGAATGCGACTCACGTTATTACGTTTTCAATGCTTGGTTCGTTCTGAACGATGTCATTGCTGCTCAGTGCTTCCTTGGCTCGGTTGTCCTTCGTGAAATAATTCTCGCCTGAATGCTGTAACATGACCTTCCTTGCAACAACAAAAACAGCAGCATCAAAACATGACAGGATACGGCAACAACCAAAAGACCAAAATACACGCAACAGCAGAAATATTAGCAGTTTATTAAAAAAGCGTTGATGTTTTGCCGTACTTAAATTAATGAATATTTTCTAAAAATCTCAGATTAATTTTAGTATCAATGTTAATAAACTATAAGTTAGTTATTTTAATTAGCTATACGTTTTTATACTATTATTTAATAGTTTCTACAATAATGTACAACAACATTCTGCAACAAGAAAATCGCAACAATTTTAAGCAACTTTAAAGTGTTTGTATTCCAGTTTAGATTTTTTGGGTTAAGAAATTTAAATTAAACTAAAGAAATTACTTTAAAAACAAGCTCCACTTCACAAGAAACCCGGAAATCTTCATCGCAAATCCCTAAACTTAAATTTAATCTCAAATGAAGTTGATTTCCACCGTCATCCGCACCGAATCTTGAGTGTATATTGGAATTTTTGTATTCGCCGAAGGCGTTAATAATTAATTTGGTCGCGTAGAAGAAGATTTTAAAGCAAACAAAAAGTGTAGACAACAGAATCTCACAGCAGGTGCTGGAACGAGGTGTTGGAGTGCGACAAGCGAAGCTAATCGGGTTGATCTACAGAATCCTTGGGGTAGCGGTTCGACGGTAAGTCGGGACAAGTCGCGAAGCTGCTTCGTTTCACTTATGCAAATATCAGGATTAAGTAAGGAGGTAATCGTAGATCTGCTGGCAGGAGGTGATGGTGTTATGGTGTTGTTGTTGCTGTTGTTTTTGTTAATTCTGCCACTGATGCCATTTTTAACGCGGTCATAATAAATCTTAAATCGTTGTGAAGGAGGAACACAGCCACCAACTGCGATATCCTTCATTAAATGTCATCTAATAAATTATTAAACAGAGAACAGCTCGTTAAGTGACTGAAGGGTGAACTTTAGAGGAAACTTTAAAAGCAACATTCTTTTAAAATGCTTAAAACAGAGTTCCCTTAATTATTATGCAACACAAAATTCAAATCTTCAACGATGCAAAGGAACAAGTTTGGAAATTTTACTCTTCAGATAAATTTCCGGCTTCAATTTCAGCTTCGGTTCCGAAGTGAGACTCCTGCGAGTTTCTACTCGATCAGAATCGCTAGAAGCGTCGTTGCTTTATCGATTTATAGCAGCTTTCTGCATAATCATTAACCTTACGTAGATTTATTCTCGCACGATGCCTTTTCTCCTCTTTCTTCCTTTCTTCCTCTGGGAGCAGAAAAAACGTATGGAAAAAAAGTGAAATTAAAATTTTCCTGGTGTTTCAAAGGATACTCCACGATTCGTTCCACACGAACGTTTGGAGTTTTATTGGGTTTTTATGCTTGCCACCCGGTACGAAAGGTATTCAAACCGAAATAAAATTTAAGATTTTAAAAATGTCAGAGATTTAAATGAAGAGCTCTTTTTTTGCATAAGCATAGCTTCAAGCGTACTTCGATGGGGGCGGTTGTGTGGGTGGATGAATGACAGAGAAGATTAACATTTATCTTAATGGAATGCGGAAATATTGAAAGAATAGAAGACAACAAACAGAATTTTAAATATCTAAGACTTTCGTAACCAAACACCAGTTCAAAATATTAAAAATTGAAATCTTAGCTTTTAAAACTTCACCAAATTTTGATCTAAAAATTAAGATATTAATATGAAACTATTATAAAATAGATAATATTTCATTAATTCAAATCAAATAAAATATAAATATAATATATGTAAATATATATTAAAACAAATAAAACCAAAAATTAAAATCAAATTCTAAACAAAGCTTCCAATATTTGTTGACTGCTTGAAGAAGTTGAAAATACTTGTTGATACTCAAGTTTATATCGACAATCATCGAAGAAGTAGTTGGAATGTTACTTAATTTAGGCATTTATAATAATTGTGAATATCAAATGTGACACTTGAAATGACAAAATACGATATCTACATATAATTGAGTATATGCATCTAGATTCTAGAATCTTCACCAGATTAAATTCCTGAGTAATTCCTTTGCTCAAACATATGAAAGTCAAAGGGATTTTTTTTTTTACCAATACTTTTTATACGAATTTACATATACACATGTGTATATCTGTACAAATGTGAATATTTTCAGCCTTTAATTACAACTTCAACTTTATGCTGACTCGTTTAAATGCTGGCAGTTTGTTAAACCAGCTACTACAACAACACACTGGAGAAGAATATTGAAGTATCAAAGAGGAAAAGGAAAAAGCATCCTTCATTCGATACGTTAACCTCCTGCCTCCTAAAAGTATGCAAGGCAAAAACTTGCACAGGCATGTGAGGCGTGTGAGATGTGCGACGGAAACGCAGTAGCGGAAAATCTCAAGCAGCTCAAACTACGAAGTTCAAAGTAAGCAAAGAATCCGAAGAATTCTGGCCGCAAAGTTGACGTTAAGGACGTAGTTCGTGATGATCAAAGGAATGAGATAAGGACGTGAATGCGTGGGATACAAGAGGATAAACATGTGTGCGGTTGAGGTTGAGGGTACACTTTACAGTATAAGAGTATCTGTGTGCTTGTCTGTGAGTTCGAGTAAGCGTGCGAATGTGGCTTTTGTGGTGTTAAAGATGCGGTGTTGCCGCTGTTGTTAGACTTAAAGATTGTGTTTAACTTGCGACTAAGTTTGCAGACAGTACGATTAAAGCATCCAGCGTGGTGTGTTTATTTGAGTGTTCCCAGTGCGCGTTCGTATGTAGTTTTGCTGCTTTCACATCCACAGACAGACTCACATCCTTGACAACTCTTATCGCTCAGGTGTTGCAGAGTGGAAAGTCCTGAGGCAGGGGGGACACATTACCTTCTCTGTACAACTTTTCCAAAGTACCCGACCTCTTTCAAAGCTAGTTCTTTGCATAAAATGTACAAGAAATCCAGAAACGAGAAACACGCCTCACAATTGTTAACACAAACAGTTACACAGCCATAAAAACATTTCACATTTAATTACGTAACACTTCTTAACGCAAAAGTATTCACGATTTCTATGCGGCGTTTTCCTCCCTTATTACAGTTGTTTAAAGATGTCCTTTTAAAATAATTTTTATAATTTAACTATCATTTCTTAAGTGTAGATTATAGAATGTTGTATGCACTTTACGATTATTGAAAGATATTGCTTTAGTTGCAGATCAACATTATTTAAGAATAACTATGAAGGTTATGAAGATGATGGAGGTTATGACGATGATGAAGGTTATGAAGATGACGAAGGTTCTGAAGATGGCAAAGATTATGTAGATGACGAAGTTGACATGGGTTTTTATGACAGATGGCAGAAAATATATCTGTTGAAAGCACACATCAGCTAATTAAGTTTACTGAATCTTTTGTATTACAGCTCAAAGAGCAACGAAGTGAGTTTAGTGGTTCTGTACAACTTAACCGAATACAGTGCTTCATTCTCAGTCCCCAGTGCTTCCTAAACTTTTAGGAAATGTTAAGAAATTAACCATCTTTTTTTAGATAGTACTTCAATAAATTTTTTTTCGTTTTTTATTTACCAGAATTTATATCCAGATGTCATCGCATTTTTGATACCATTACATTCCATTCTATTTTCTATTTTCACATATTTTCTGGCTGAATTTATGAGGTTGGCTTGTGGGTCAATATAACCTATGTATTTGCTTTTGCTTCTTCTTCTAACACCCGCATGCCTCCGTCTTTCTTTCTTGTTCTGTTACCACTTAAAATAACTTTATACTCAGCTACCAACAAAGCAGAAGAATGAATGAACGAATGAAAGAACTGCGACCAATAAAATTTATATTCTACGAGCTTTTATATTCTATTCAAGAATTGAAAACGAAGAAGAAGACGAAGAAGAAGTAGCAGCGTAGAGAAATTCTATTAAAAAATCTAATATCGATCAATTTTGACCAACAGACTATACATACATAAATATATTGGGAAAGTACTATACTCAGATCGGTATATAGTATATATTTTATAACTGTTTATATTCACTTAAATTACAAGCTCCGTCCGGAACTCGTTGTTGTATTCGTTGGCAGTCGTGCGGCAACCGGATGGAAGCCATACTGACAACTTTCAACAGCGACAACAGAGCTGACAATATTGACACCAACATATTGCGGAAATATAATTGAAAGACAAAGAAAGTGTAAAACAAGGCGACAAGCAAAAACATTTACAGTGAAAATCCTGCGAAGAACAGCGTACAAAGCAACAGCGATGGCGAGTGGAGCCACTAAAAACTCATTAACTGAAGTGGAAGAGGGGCGTGGAAGGGGGAAAATAAAATAAAATATGGCCAGAAGAAAAATATGCCAAAACTTTAAAGTTACCATAAAAGTTAAAAGTTTGCTTGGATCATGTTTTTTTTCCGGGTGTCCTTTTCTTCAGCAAATATCCGGTGTCGCTCCTCGGGCAGCGCTTGGAGCCGCCACTCATCGGCGGTTGTCAGCGGAAGTGTTTGAACTTTTCAACCAGTTTATCGGTGGTTATGGTCAAGTTTTTTTTTTGTTATTTCTTTTCATATAGTGTACAGTTATTGTTTTTGCTGCTGTATCGAAATATTTCCTGAGAATTGGTTTAAAATGTGATTTTGATTTTATTTCCAATTTTTTTATTCCTTTTTCCAGTTTCTCGTGTTCTTTTCCTTCTTCTTTTTCTTCTTCTCCTGACAGTTGTCAACAGCATGTCCTTGTTGCTATTATAACATTTTTGACGCTAGAAAATGTTGTAGTGACTGTATTGTTGTTGTTATTGATTATTGTTGGTTGCTCTAGATGTTGTTGTTATTGTTATTGTATTTCTCGTTGACAACCGCAGTTGGGAAGGCGAGAAAAATAAGGATTTAATTTAATAAAAAGATTTCTGCGAAATATTTCGACGTTGAAATCTTCTGTTCGACTTCGTTACGTTTATTTAATGGAAAATCTTCAAATCCTTTTTTTGCGCAGATTGACAGAGCTTTCATTGACGTTCGTATTTTGCTTTTTGTTCCTCAAGAAGCTTTTAATAAGATTTTAATAAGCTTTTATACGGAAGATAAAAATAAACGACGAAGAAAAGAAAAACAAAGAATAGTAAGAATAAAATAAAAGAGGAATAATAATAAGAAAAGCAAAAAGAAGCAGAAAAAAAGGAATTAAAAAATCGAAAATGAAACAGAAAATCAGATAGCTTTTTATTAACTGCGTTGTTGCGAAAAACATTGAATTTAAGAACTGAAACAATACAATTAAAATTATTATTAAAATTGATGTAGAAAACAAGCTGGATTGCAAGCACGCTCACTCTAATCCAGTGGGAGTTCATAGACACGCAGTTGCAAAAACACAGACTCGTGGCAATAATAATAATAATAATAAGGAGCAGAACAACAACAACGCCACGCTTTATAATCACCTTTATGGAAAAAACCTAACACCCACGCCCTCAGACTGTCAGAGTTGCCACATTATTTCTTTGTTCATTAAAAACATAACACGCAATTCGCTGTTGCATTGCGTGGGTGAGTTGTGGAAAATATTCGAAATTTTATTCGAATATCCAGAAAAACAGAAACGGACAGACACACACAAAAACAGAACTATACTCTTACAATACTAACGAATAGCGAAAATAACAGCGAAAATAACAGAAAAAAAATGGGATCGATAGTTGATAGGATTGAAACCGGAACCGGTACTTTATTGTGGACGACCAGTGGTGCTGTTGTTGTTGTTGTTATCATCATACCATCATATGTTGTTATTGTCATTGATATTGATAAACACAACCAGTCGCTCATGATGAGACTCATTATGATGATTGTGATGACGATGAAACAGTATCTTAAACAAATAATAATGCCGAACATGTTAATAATGGAGATGGTGATAATGAAGTTAAAGTTTCATTGATGATGTTCATGATCTGATGATGTCCATAAGAACTATAATAAGGCAGTGGCTTTTGGGGATGATGACTATAACCGTGTTAATGATTAGAATGATCGCACTTTCTTAATTGTAATCGGGAGTAATAATAATGAAGTTGTTGTTAATCATAATTAATTCACTGCTATTGATCTCGTTGGTGCTAATAAAGAAGAACGAGGATGATAACGAAACTCTGAGAATGATGGAACTCCATGTCTATGATTCCTGTTGATCGATACTAATGACGATAACATGATAATGATTGCTATCAAGATAATCCATTCCATCCAATGATAGTGATCGGATCGTTCGAGATCACAATGATAATATTAGTCTGTTTGTGACATTATTATAATTAGAAGAGCATCGGAATATTATTACCTACATTCGACTGTAACTTTTACTCTATCTACCATAAAAAGGGGGCTATTTTATTTTTCCCTGTGACTATGATTCTATAAATATTATATATCGTGATGAAAACCTGCTTTTCAACACATTATTTACTCTTATTCTTCTTAGGGTTGTTTTGTTTTTAGTATTATGTTTTTTATTTCAATATCTCCGTCAGATTTACATTTGTTATCCCTCTTGACTTCGCTCTGCCCCCCATTCACGCTCTCCCGGTCGATTACGTACACCTTCGCAAACGATATTCTTTTTGTTGTAAAGCAAACACTCAGTTTTATGTTTCTCTTTTAAAAGTTGATTGTTCTGCGATTCCGACGCTGGAGGGGAAGCTCACAAACACTCCGAATGACAGAGCCATAAAATTGATGCTCGATAAATTCGCAGCTTTTGTGAGAGCATCAACGATGATGGAAATTTTAGAACGAACTCTTCAGCTATAAAAAAGAGAATGTATGCAGACTAGAGTCTCTATGGAGAATAGAGACATGATTGAGAAATGCTTCATCATTACATTTCATAGATTTGCCGTTTTAGATAAGAAGACTTTTTGTGTTTATAAAACAAATACAAGCTCCGTTGACTTTAATTTTGATATTATTGATATTATTTGGCTTATGATATTGATAGTATATTGGGAAACAAAATTTAAAGGATAAAGGACAAGTGATTTCCGCATGAGAAAGAGGAATGGAGCCACCTCTACTCCCTCTTAAGAAGTGGTTCTTTCTTCTAATTTCCGAAATTTTTAACAAATTTTTATTATTTGCTCAACTCCCTTCCCTTCCACCCCCCCCCCCCCTCCGCCTGAAACTTGTTCTTATTCTTCTCCCTCCTTCTTCGTGTTCTTCCTTCCCTTTCGATTTCTAAAGCATTCACCAGAGAATGAAACTTACAGGCACCACTTCAGTTGAAGAGGCTCTTCGTGTCATCATTACTGAGAATAATAGCAACAATACAAACAAATAAAAATCACTAACAGTTTTTATTTTCTTCATCGTTGTTCTTATTATTGTTGTTGTTGATACTGCTGCTCTGTATCATTGAACATTTTCTATTCGTTACTCGTTTCTTTCCCAGATTTTCTCCCCTTACTGATCTTTGCTTAACCTTCTTTCTCCTTTGTGTTTCTCCATTCTATCTTAGTCTTTTTCTTCTTCGATCTCTATCTCTTTTGTAATTTTTGCTAAACCCCGAATGCTTTACAAATTATTTAATGAAGGATTTCATCTACGATCTAATAAAGCAGTGTTTCCCAACAACAAACGTTAAACAGCCTTGGAGATGAGCAAACAATTAGAAAAACAAACAAAGAAACATGGAAACAAATAAAATAAAAACAAACAAAAAAGAAACAAGCAAAGAAAAAACAATCACACGAACAAACAAAGCAGTAAAGAATAAAGGATAATAAGATTGACCATAATAAAGCCCAAACCAACGTAATCCAACCCAGCAGATCCGATCCAACATAACCAACAACAACAACAACAACATGAGCACGTTATCCTCTGCATCATCGACTTTGCTTGATGGACCATTTAGTGTGTATGTGTGTGAGTGCGCTGGAAGGATGATTATAAAGCAACCCTTCTCAAGATCTTCAGCTGAGGCACAAGACAATGAAGAACGCTCTCAGTCGGTCGGAAACAAGGCGCTCAGAGGGGCGTTTCAAATGGTTGAAAGGGGGAAAAAGCGACGATAAAGAAGAAGAAGAAGACAAGGAGGCAGAAGTGTTGTGTTGTCATCGCATTATCGACTCTTATCAATCACTTTGCGGACACCAACACACAGACCACAGACCCATTCGAAACACCATCGAGTTCTTTTGTCCTTCTTGAGCTGCTCTGAAGGTAAACGAAGCAACTATTATTATTCAATTCAAGGAAGGAGTTCATAGGAACGCGATGGAAATGTAATCATCATAGAGTCCGGGTAGGCTGGATTATCCTGGGGTGTGGGGCGGGGTAGCCAAAATGAGGGTTGCATGATATTTATTAGGGTCTAAAATAACGCTAAAACAGGTGTTTTTCGTTTATGTATTAGTACATTAAATATTTACAATATATTGTAAAAAATGTTGTACAATGAGCTGTATGAGGAAAAATTCAATAACAATTTAAAAATCAATAATTTAAAACTGTTTCCACTTGCAAACACTTTTACGAATTTTTACTTATTAAAACTCTATCTGCTTGGATTTATTATTTGGATTTATTCGATTTATTCAAGAGATGCGAATCATTTCTGAATCATTACCATTCGGTCGCCTTGTGATCGCAACACTCTAAATCATTGTCAGCCGCAACTTAATTAGCAATCATTTATTTAAGCAGTGCCATTCGTGGACACCATCTCAAGGACATAAAGAATCAATACAAATTCATTGAGTTATTTATCAACGACGGTTTGCGGATAAGCTCAAAGCACTTAACTAAATTAGCAATAATAACTCAAGACACGCAGCGCAATGAAACCACATCAGAAACGGGATAAAAGAACACATGAGCACACACACACACACATACGCAAAGAAACACATACACACACACACGTGCAGAAATACACATGCACCTGAACAATCGCTCTCTTAGATCTCCAAATGAAACGTGTATAAAACACATTCGTTGAATTTGATTGATCACAATAAATTTGCCATCAAAGCCAGATGAATGTGGAGATACTTCAAAAATGATGAAAAAAAATGAAGAAATCTATCTGCCTATCTGTCTGGATATCTGTCCGAATCTACACATTTGTATATGTATAGTGAACAACGAGGTACAGCGAGGTACAGCGAGGACAGATAAAAGAGAAAGTTAGAAGCCAAGAAATCAGAATTAATGTGAAGAAATCCAGACGATGGCAGCAGTTGGTCGGTGGAAAGGGAAAAGAAGAGAAGAAGAAGAAGACAGACAAAAAGGAGCGAGAGTGTAGTAGAAAAAGAGAGTGAGAAAAGGCAGTGTAAAGGAAACAAAGAAAGCCTTTAAGACACGCTTTGATGGAGGCCATAAAAAACAAATATTTATGGCCAAAGCGTAAAAACGAAATGAAATGAAATAAATTTAATGGAAATAACGGCAACAGGAATAAGAGGAAGGAGACCAAGAAAAAGACGAAGAAGAAGAAGTAATGTACGCAAATATCTGTGCGCATATTAATATCCTTAAAATGTATGAAAATATAATGGAGAAAATCTGTGTGCGTAATAAATAAGAATGATTTTCGCTTTTCGCGAATTTTCTACGCACATGTACATGATATTCAGCATTAGAGCACCCGCTACACAAACACACACACACACATACACATATGTATATTCGTTATGATTCATTTATATGTATCGGAATAGGAATGTGAATAAAACAAAGAGGATTCTGGATGGCGCTGCTGCCATCGTAATAATAATAATAATAAAGAGCTGTCATCTTTTTTTGTTGTTTTCCTATGTTATCTTTTTTATACTATTTTGCCCTGGCTTCAACATGTCCTTCAGCTAGCTAACAGCAAACCATCTGTTGTTCAACGCCTCCGATTTACTTAATTCATTCATTCATTCATTACTTCGTCCATTAAGGCACCAGACATTTTCTTCATTTGTGCTCATTACTTTAAATGAGGGTTTTCTGTACGCTTAACAAGTTTGGAGTATTTTTCTCTGCGGTTTCTGTTCATATCCACTGACTACACATATAAGTTAACTTTTTTTACACTAAATAATGAAACGACTTGTTTCGAGGGTATTTACAGACTGCGCTTTATTTTCCTTTTTTGGGCTATTTATACCTTATTTCTACGTGTGATAAGAAGTTTACTCAATCTTGCGTTCGAAAGGATCTCTTCTTATCGCTTACAATAACAAACAGATATTCCTTTAAAATCCTACAATAACAATGTTACAAATATTCCTAAAATAATATGCTGGGACAATCTTAATGATCCTAAAACAACATTAAGATAACTCGTTCTTAACTCCTCCCTCCTAAAATCGATTGTCCTCAATCGTTTTAGAAAAGGTGTAAATTCTTAAGTTTGGTACTGTAACCTGTGGATTCTGTAGATCTTATTAATTTTGTTGTGTTGTCTCCATCTGATTTAATGTTATGTAATGTTTAGCTGAGTTTTTGGTGTGAACAATATTTGCGTCCATGCTCCATAAATGATTTTGTCGCATCTTTTATTCGGACGTCTGAACACTTGAACATGTGATGAGGTAATTTCTGCATATGGATTTTCCAAGATTCTATAAAGTTGCTTATTGGGTGTAATCGATTGAAGTTCCATTTAACTAAAAAGCTTGCTGTTTATTTTGAACGATGTATTTAAATTGTTGAGTAAAATTGAATTTCTTCTATCCGTGGTATGTGCTGCCTGTATTCGCATGTTGAGTTCCTCATTCTTCATCTTAAAATTTTAAGTGTAATACTACTATACTATAACTTAATATTACTAGTACATTTCGATTACTTATTCTTAATGAATTAATATTTAATACATTTTCTGTCTACTGAATTTCTTTTTTTCTTTATTTAATTTCTTTCTTTAATCTTTCTTTTCTAATCTTTAATTTCTTTATTGTATTTCTATATTTAATTTTGTTAACATCTTTTGTTTTCCCACTGATAATAATTTTATAAGTTACACTTGTAATTTCATTAATTAAAATACTGATTTCATTTAGAGCCTATTTATTATTATTATTATTTAACTTTGTTAACATATTTTCTTTTCCTGTTGATAATAATTTTATAAGTTACACTTGTAGTTTCCTTAATTAAAATACTGATTTCATTTACTGCTTTATTTATTATTATTTATAACTCTATTAGTATTTGAGTTTAGTTAGTTTAATAATTATTTTAATAATTTTGTCATTATAGCAATTGATCTTTTGTGGCGGTTTTGTTTATTAGATTTAATGGAGTTAGGGATATTGAAGGATTCAGAGATTTTGTATTTAGGAAATGGGTTTATTTTTTCGTCAAGATGTGTTCGTAAATTTTAGTGTCGATTAAAAAGTCTGCAAGTTTCGGATTTTTCCGTTTATGTTTTCTATTATAGTATGTCTATGATGTTAAAAGTATTATAAGAATTTGCTTACTTAGCTTTTTATGTTACTTTTGCGTGGTCCGCCCATTTGTATTATTGCCCTCATATTAAATATTGAGACAAATTTTTCAAAATGTGTCTTGTGCGACAAACTTTTAAAAGGATATATTTTAGGAAACATCAAAAGACATTATGAATGTGTTCATAGATATAATTTTGGAAGTGGTGAAACATCTACTAGTAAAAAAATTAGTAAGCGCGAAGATACCATCGATTTAAAATTAACAATGGATAAAACAGAGTTTTTACGCTGCTGTGTTGGAATCGTCTCGAACTTAAGTACAAATGAGTCCAGATGCAATAAATAAAAAAAATTATTATAAAAAAACTAGAAAAAAAAAATAACCGAAATCCAAATTTCAGGTAGTCATTAATTACTAGGTAGCGAACGTTCGCGAACGATTGATATTCAATCTTCGCGAGGTTTACAATTGCGATTTTGAGGGAACGTTCTTTCCTGGTTAAAAATTCTTCGCCAAAAACTCGTTTTAAACGAGCGCTCGTTAACAATATATTACCTGCGCTCGCGACGCAATTCAATACAATCGCTTTGTGCTCCGAGCATTAGATCGTTTGTGAGTGAGTGAAAGGGTTCTGCTCGCTATGTTCTTACGTTCGTTCGTGAAAACTCGAATTATGATTGTATTTTTTAAGAACGAAAAGTGAGTGCAATTGAATTTTAATCGTTTGTCACACCCTGCATTTTAGTTACTCCTTGGAGTGTCTGAATCCTTTTATTCTTGTTTTTTAATCATAAACTTGAAAAAATCTCATACCTTAATTTGTATAACGTTAAAAAAGGAAACTCTTTCATTTGCATGGATTAACTTCTCGGAACTTACTCACTTTTCGATCTCGAACGCATTCCGAACAACACTTTTTTTATAAAATTTTAATGAATCATTCATTCCGTCATAAATTTTGCAAAAGCAAATTCATGACATGCTTTCAAAGAAGATGAACCACGCCGTTTTACTACCTCCGTGTTTATCTCTCTCTCTGTCCTTCTCCCCCTCTCTCTCTCTCTCTCCTTTGATCTCTCTCTTTTTGCAACTAAAAGTTTCAATTTGTTACTTCTATCGTAGAATAACAAAAGCTTTTAACTCCTAATAATTTGTTGTTATTTTTTTCATTAGCAATAAAGCCACAATATTAGAAACTTTGTAGCTCTTTGTTACTCTTCTTCTTCTTCGTATTTTTCAGCACTCTTCATTTTTAAGTACGCTTGTTTCGGGGGGTTTTCTGGGCCCTCACTCCTCACTACTCCGCTATTTACCGGGTAACGTTTTTCTGGCTCTTTTGGCTTTGATTAAACAGCTCTTGTTAAATGGATCGTGTGTCTCGTAAAGTGATTGATAGACAGCCTTCTCAAGGAAACGGATGATTGGTTGAATGGATGTTTGGATGAAAGGATGGCTGGATGGGTGATAAGATTGCTTAGTTTTATAGTCGGTTCGTTGCTCAGACGGGCGGTTTGATTACTTTATCAGTTTGCGTGTTCGCTTTTCACGTCAGCTCTCGACCGAAGAGAAAACTTTTTAATTTGGTCATCATGCTGTACATTGTTAAGCTGTCTGAATTGTTCAAATATTTGGCTTGGTTGTAATTTATCGATCGTGCTTGTAGACATATCTTTACATGAGCCAGATATATTCACCCGATTTTCGAACAAATCACTTCATTATGGCCACTATGAATGATGATTCTTACGAATTCAGTCCCCGCTTAAATATTTAAATTCTTTCACATAAATAAAATTCGGGAAAAACGTGAGGGAACCGTAGTATCGACGGAACATGAGGTTGATCACAAATATCGGTTGCTGATTACTTGGTAAGAGCTGAAGAGAGGAAGGAGTAAGAGAGTGAGTGAGTGAGAGCCACAAACAAAGATTCCCTCAATTTTTAGAAAAAATATTTGCTTTTTTAGATTTTCCTTAGATTTCATTCTTTATTATTTGATTTTATTTTTCTTTTTTGTTCTTTGATTACGACAATCAAAGTTTCTAGAAAGTTGTAATTCTTTTCAGTTCTCATTGTTGTCCCTTTCATCTGTTTTTTGTACCAAAGTCAGAAGAGGAAATTTCATAGAGTAAAAAGAATCCATCGGTTTCGGTTTTCATTCGATTGAAAACAAGGCTAAAGTTATTAAAGGCTCTTCAAAACTCACAAAGAAGTTTACAAAAGAGAATAGCTTGGATATAAATTTGACAAAATAAAGCGAAATCCAAAATTATTGCTATTGTTGTGGTTGAAACTGTTTTCTTATTGTTGTGTTTCGCGTTGAAGGTGGTTGTTTTATCCTAGTTGTTGTTGTTATTTTAGTTGAAAGCTTTTGACAACTGCGAAGAATGAAGACTCCAACATTGTTGGATGTCAGACTTAATTCGGAAAAATAAAAGTACAAGTACAAAGGATAAGAAGAAGAAAAGTAGCAGCAACAACAATATGATTAACCGCCAAAAATATACAAATTTTAAAAGCCGGATGTCGTTCACTCCAAAGATGGCATTTGTCAGTGTGTAAGTAGCATAAAACACAAGAAGAAGCAGACGAAAACCAATAAAAGGGAAAATGAATAAAAAAAAACTATATAAATAAATGCATAAAATGCTTAAAAGGATGTCAGAATAATGCTGTTGGCTGCAAACGTGTCCATTTTTTTATGCTGCTCTTTCTTCTGCTTCTTCTGCTTGTTCTTTTTTTCTCTGCAGTACACTTAATCTTATTCTTCTCCTTCTAGTTGCCATTAAAGTTGCCAAATTAAAGCCATCAATTATCTTCGTATTACAATACGTAGGTTTAACTTTTTGCCTTATACGACCAGATTTTTATATTCCAATTAAAATTAAAAATATGGAACATTAGGAACTTCTTTTTACGTTGCATCAGATATGATGTGTTCATGTCCAACCATAATCGAATCAAATAAGGAAGCATACAAAAATTGCAACGAAGATTAATTCGAAAAGGAAACACGAAGCAACCCAAGAAGCAACTCGCAAAAGGAATTCCAAACAAGCGAGTTCCAAAAGGACACCAAACAACAACAAAAATTAGAAAAGACAGGAACAGAGACGAGTTGATCGCCTCCAGAAAGAGGAATGAAGTCGAAGTGACTGGAAAGATTTAGCATCTTTCTTAACCGTATCGTTTGTCGCAGAACATCACCTTCGTGCCCTTGATCCCCCCGTTCATCCTGCTCCTAGTGGTCGTTGTGCTTGTCTTCTTTGTCCTGTTTATCGTTCCTGTTCTTGGCAGACGCTGCAGGATATTCATGCGCTTCCACTGACTGATTTGCAGAAATGCGAGTTCAGTTCTTCAGTATTTCTTTTATTTCTCTCTTCTCTGAAATATTTTGGCGATTAGATGCTTCGTTTTAAGTACACGAATGAGCCAGTTGTTGATTCTTTTTTCTTCCTCAATTTCCAGCTGTTGCTGTAGGCGACTCTGTCGAGTGTGTGTGTCAGAAAACAGGCTCGTTTCCTTGAGGACTCGTGTCAAGGATAATAGCGATAATCTATTAATTTCTATGTTTGTTTTAGCTAACTTTTAGGCTGATATATTCTTCTTCCCCTTATTATTATTATTACGATTATTATAGACATTTATTTTCTTTTTTTTTTTCTGGGAGGATGTTTAAATACTGTGTTGAATATCCGTGCCATTCTTGTGTGTTGTAATTCTTATTATTTCTTGTTTACATGGTTGTTTAGCATCAGCAATTAATTTCAATTAGTTTCGAAGTCTTTATTAGAGTTTCCGCAACTTCGCACCCGTGCGTTAATCACTTCATAACGAGTGTCCTCATCATTAACCACAGAGAATTACCGCACATCCGAGCAGAGATGGTAGTCCGTCCATCAGCTCTGTCCGTCTGCTCGTCTTCTCACCTCAGATACTTTAAACAGTAAGCAAGCGCTTAGTAAATCGCTTATCATTTGTATGCATAGCAACACGCATCCTAACGACGCCTGGACAGAAAGGTTTTACTTTAGCTTAGCTTAGCTAAGGACCCGAATGGGGTCGAAGTTGAGTGAACTCGTCGCTGGTGCAACACGACGTATGAGCGACATTAATTCACAGCTCAATGCTTGTTGGGTGGATGTGCGGTTGTAGTTAATTAAAAGCGAGCTACAGAATTACACACAAAAACATACTCAACAGATTTGGAAACTCGTGTGATTTGCCTTAATGTATGACTCACAAATATTTGGGTACTAGAGTGTGTGTGAGTGTGTGTGTGTGTGTTTAGGAGTGAGTCTCGTGTTTGCCTAATGACTGTGTTTAGGTCCCTGTGTAGCTTCTGTTCCGACTAATTTTGTAATTAATTAAATTATTCCAAATTTTCATTTAATATCTGGGAAAATTGTATACAAGATTATTTCTTGTCATTTGTTATCTTTGTTTATTTGTATCTTAAAGAAAAAAGCATTAAAAATACTGTTTAATGTTTTAAAATATTCTAAATAATTACTATATATTTATAATATTAAAAGGTTTAAAATATTTTTGGAGTGAAATAACAATATATTAAAATAGAAGAGTAGAGAGAGAGAAAGAATTGAAGTTGATTTAAATACTCACCAATGAGAAAAAGTATCACATGAATAATATACCAGAAATGCTGCTGATGAAAGTGACTATGATGATTATGATGATTATGGTGATGATGGTGATGCTGCTGCTCCTGCCGATGGCGATGATGATGTTGATCACTACTCATGTTGCTGCTTCCCTGTTTTTGTTGGTGACCAAAATACAGCCCGATTGCCTTCAGTTCGGTTCGGTTCGCTTCGTTTCGGACGGTTGGTGGTTCGCCCTGATTTCTGCAGGGACTTTTTTCGGTGCCTTTTATAGCTTTTATGTCTTTTATGGCTTTATTAGTGCGTATTAAGCTGCAGTAATGCGCAGTACGGACGCGTTGGCTGCGTTGGTCGCGTTGGCCGCTTACCAAAGGATTTAATTGCAAACATTTACTACGCTGAGCGCCCGCATAAACTGCAAAACGAAAGGAACGAATGCAGCGAACAGCGAGCGGGAAAAAAACACAAATTAATCAAGTTTTTTGCGCAGAAATAAATTTAAGATTTTTCGTACAAAAAACACGGGGATTTTCGGAGAACTATAACGAGTGCTGGGACGACTGTACACAAATAATGAAAACCCGGGGGCGGGTTGGGCGGCGTGGTTCGTGGTTCAAGTGGAAACACACCAAACAAGCGCTAATAAACTCGGTTATGAGCAAGAGACCACCACCTACAACAACAATAACAACAACAACCACTAAACGCAATTTCAACAATTGCAGGAATTAAAAGGGCAAAAACAACAATAATGGCCACTTTATATACGACTGCTTCCGTGCAACGACATGCAGCAGCAGCAGCAGCATCTTCCAACAACAGCAACAACAACTCATAAATTTCTCTCCACGCTCTTTAGCAAGATTAATTACAACAACAAACAGCTTAAGAAGACCGGGAAATAAATTCAAACGATACGAAAAACCGCACAACAACAAAAAAATAAAACAAAAATATAAAATCGAAAGAGAAGAAAAAGGAGACAAATAAAGACAGAGATAGAGAGAGAGAGAGAGAGAGAGAGAGAGAAAGACAGAGAGACAGAAAAATAAAAGCTCCGGAAGAAGTACATTTTTCAAGTATAAAATTAAACCATTTCGCGCAGATGAAATTCACGATTTATTTATTTATTTATTTATTGTTTGGCGCATGCAATTCGTTTTCATTAGAATTCTTGTTGTTATAATCTACTATACAACATCCACAGAAATTGTGTCTTGTGTCCTGTTGTAATGGCGCAAAAGTTCAATCCAACGGCTTCAATGGAACGCCACATTCAATGAGTGGTTACTAATACTAGTTGCTGCTGTTGTTGTTGCTTTTACTATTGTTGCTGCTGGCAGCTCATCTTCATTTTTAGTACCTCATCATTATAAATATCTCTTAATTGAACATCAATACAGCAATTCATCATTTTAGTGATGATGTCCTTAGAATGTTGTCAAGACAACGAAGACCTGATGACGAGTGTGTCATCATTCAAAAGTCCTCCAAATGAATTCAAATGCTGTTGTCATGATTATTATAGTGGTTGTTATGGTTATTGTTGTTGTTATTGCGGTTGTTATTATAGTTGTTGCTGGTGCTGTTATTTAGTTAAACTTGTAGTCGTTTCTGTCCTTGTTTTCACGTTTTTTTGTTATTCTTCTTTTGGTTATTGGCAACTATTCTTAAAACCTTTCGCTTTTTTCTACTATGTCAACAACTTCTTTTCATCTACAATTTCATATTGTCCTCTATTATGTACATATGTCTACAACAACTATTAAGTTCACAAATAATATCTCATGTTTATTATCCAGAGACTTCAAAATACCATCTCCGTAATAAGTACTGATAACAAATTATTTACAACAAATGAGTGCTCATTATTAGCCATTCGAAGTGCTCATCCACTCAAATCATTATTTAAATTCCATTCCAGCACTTCGTGGAAGCAAATTAAATCGTGCACATTTTTGATAATTTTTCAGCATTACGTATTTAATATACGCTTTAATTATTATATATTAAGTACATTATACATTTTTATCCATTTTATGAATTATACATTTAATCCATTATGTACATCCATATATGTACATTATATTGTCTATAATGATTTTTATTTAAATCAAGAGACAGGACGATTATAAAAAATGTTTCAGAGAAATTTCAATAAAATTCCTGTGAAAAAATTAAATTCGTACTTTTGTTGCTTATTACTTGTTTCTTAGTTATTTTAATATTTTTCATTTATTTTTAGTTGTCTGAATATATATTTTTAGCAAGTTTTATTCGACTAAATTCAGTTTCTTTGTTTTTGGTTTAATTCTATTTTATATAATAATTATTAAATTACTATTACTAATTATAATTAGTTTTTACTTTAATATTAAGTTAATTTATTTACTTAGTTTAATTATTTACTATTATGAAGGAAGTAGAATCTAGAATCTAAGAAAAGATATATTATTAAATTTATATTACTTGAAGATTATGTTTTATTCATAATTTCAATGTAATATAAATTTACTTAATTTTTTTTTATTTTTGAGTCCTATACTAGTGTTTTTCTTTTATTATATTTATGACAGTTGAATAGTTTCTAAATTTATTGATTTACAGAAATGAATTTATTTTATTTATTGATTATTTTAATTTGAAACTTTTAATTAATTTTAGCTGACTTGATTGAATTTGGCTTTGTTTTTGTTTATTCATGAATCCTTTTTAATTGCTTTATAATTTTTCTGGTACGTTGCACAGTTTATTTAATTAAAATAATAGTTAAATGACATTAATTCATTTTCAGGAAATTAAATTAAAATTGCCGTATCCAAAAGGAACTCAAAACAAATGCTAACCGCAAAACAAAACCAAAAAAAAAGCAATAAATAAGAAACAAAAACACTTTTAATTGGGTTACTGAGCGGGACAATGAGCAGCCAGTCAGTGGGTCAGTTAGTCAAGCAGTCAGTCTGTCAGTCAGTTAGTCGGATGCCAGCCACATCCTCCCTCGCAACCTCTCCGTCACGGTCCACGTTTGTGTTGACGGTTTTAAAATCCTATTTAAAATATTCGGCGCATTCTGGTGGCAGGGTATTCGTGCTGCGTTGTTGTTGTTTTTGTTGTTGCTAGAATTGAGCTCATTAATTAAAGTAACCGCGAGAGCGACATCAACATGTGCGTTCGTCCTTTCGAGGGTTCAACGTCAGCAGGAGCAACGTCAGCAGTTGTTCACTGAATACAGTGAATCACAAAAACAGCAACCAGAAACGACAATAATAACAACAACATCAGCAGTTACAACAAAACAATCGAAAATATTTTCTAGTAACTTTTTTTATCTCAGCTGCTTTAATTTGATTTTATTTTATTTTTCTTTGCATGGTGTTTATTCACATTTATTAATGTTGCTCAAACTGAATTCATTACTTTCTCTTATCTTCTCTGTCACTCACTCTCTGTCACACTCTCACACGCCGAATTGGCGCTTAGAAATTACAAATGATTGTTCAATAATTGATGCCAACTGAACCACGACGAATCGCGTTACTCAGCCACGAAGTTGATGGCGAATGCGTTCGACGATGACGGTGCTGATGACAAAAATGACGAGAAGACGACGGACGACAGACTACAACGCGAGAGGACGACGTGCGAACCGTTAGAAGTGCAAATCGTAACTAAAAAAACTTTCAGCTCGTTTGCAACGCCACCAACAGTTCAACGGCTGAACTAAAGCGACTCCTGCTGCGTATAGATGTGTGTGTGTGTATATAAGTGTATGGTTGAGTGTTTAAATGCTTTTGTGTGGACTGCTTGTGGATTTGGAACAGTGAACAAGTTTTCTTCTTGCTCTCAAACTTTTGCTTTTGCGTTTTTTTGTAAGGTCCTGCGTGTGTTCATGAATTTCAGAGAGAGAGAGTAAAAGTTAAAATAGCTTGTTTTTAGAGAGAAAGAAAGCAAAGAGTCATAAAGAAAGTTCTTAGAGAGAGAGAGAGAAACCAAGGCTTTAGTGAGAGCAGAAATTCCCTATAATAAGATTGAAGCAAGGATTCTCATTCTATAACATTAAAAAGAGAAAGCGAGAATGAAAGAGAGTGTGTTACTTTTTAATAGTGGGAAGTTTTACAGGAAACCCGAAATTCTTTCTACAAATCCACGAAAATAACACAGCAATAACATCTTCTACAGCAACTTCTCTCAACTACCTTAACTTCAACTATCTTATGCCATCTAAAACTATCTTGAGATTGAATAAATCCCAGATATAACAGTAATTTTCTCCGGCTTCCTTTCTCTATCACTCTCTGTTTCCATCTCTCTCTTATACTCGCTGTTACTCTCTTCCCAAATATTTCTCCGATTTTAATTTACAAGGCTCACTCTCCTTAATTCCACTCTATTTAACTTACTCCTTCGTCTTTCTCCTTTCAAGTCCTTTAAATAGTGGTTACAGTTCCGATATTGAATGGTCTAAAAAATGTATTGGTATAAAATGTCCCGTTATTTCCGGTTCATAACCTGGGTCAATATAAACTTTATTACTTCTTCTTAGTTTAGTCCATTCAGTTTTCATGGAAAAACGAGCTTTTCCTTTCAAAATTCAAAGCAACAGGTTAGCACAAATTCATGTTTTTTTAATTTGTTGTATAGTACTATATACTATATTAGTCTATATCTTTACTATATGATTTTCACTTCATAATGTTTAGTGTCATATTTTTAGTGTTCATTTTAAAATCTTGAGGGGTTTAAATTAAAATCCTAATAAATTAAATTATTAAATTACTATAGATATGATCTTATTTATCACTCTTTTTATATATTGAATTCATCTTGTGTTGTTTTTCCGATTCTGATCCGTTCTCACGTTAAGCTGTTCATTCATTAAAAAACCATAGAAACCATCATTACCGACCTCTTCAAATTGGAATGATATTTTCTTTCACTTTTCTTTCTATTTCTAATATCATTGGAGGGATAAAATTTACGTAATTCATACAGAATACCAAATGTGCACGAGTGCCGAATGGTTACTGACTTTGGAGTGTTTTAACGCACCGAACTCAGCTAAAATCAAATCAAAGCTATCCACATCTGGTTGCAATTTGCTTTTCGTTGGTCTTTTTTTTGGGGGGGGGGGGAAGTAGGGGGCAAATAAATTACACATATTCCTAGCAACTGGCTAATGTTCTAGCAGAAGGATTAATTGAAATCGCTTTTAACGAAATGAAGCTGCGGTTAAATAAATTCGGCAACAACGACCTCATCGAGAGCCGTATCACCGGCCGATCGGAGGTACACTAAAAATAAACCACGACTGCAGCGATTCAATTCTAAGCCTCTAGTGAATTATGAGCAATTTACACAAAATTCGCCAACCTGCGCCCTCCTTCTCTCGCCCACAAACCAAACAAAGTATCAACAGCGCTCATTCGACGAGGAATTTTTAATATGATGCGCAGCGCCAAAAATGCTGCTTCAGTTACCAATTTCCCACATTAGACAATCGCGCAGAATAATCCACCAGAGCCTAGAAACAGACAGTCAACGCGAATCAACCCAAAGTACCCCACACCAACTCGATTCAAATTAAAACAACCCAAAAATCGATGGCGCGCAACACAATTCAAGCCCTCGTCCATGCGATTCCATTCAAATCATCACTCTAATCGTCGGCAGCTTGTGCCACTCCCTTCCTCCGCCCCCTGAGAAACCCACAGCGACAGTGGTTCGTAGGGAATCTCGATGGGCGAACGCGGCGCGGACTCTCCCTGCCATCGCATTCACCATTCGCGCTTATTCAAGTCGCGCCACAGCATCTGAAATATGCACGTCTGGCAACGCTGACTGGAATTGAGGTTTCTCCCTCTTCTCCTCCCGCTCCTGGTTTTGTTGCTGCAATCTGCAGAACTCGATTCAGATGGCCCTGGCAGTAAGTATGGAGGTCAGTCGGGGGTCGGCGTACGCGTCAGAGACGACTCTGAGTAACGGCACATGTGGGCGTGGAAGCCGCATAATCATTTGGCATCACTGTCGACAATGCAAACTACAACAACAGCATCGACTGCAAGTGCAGCACTTGTAGCACAACAACAGCGGAATCCGCCGAAATGTCATCATTGACATTCAAATCATCAACTTAAGTATCTTAAATGAATACTCGTATATTACTTCAAATCATGTTTATGATGTCCATTAAAAGTTGCCAGATTGTCTGCTGAAATTACATCGTATAATGCAAATGAATTGTTTGTGTGTTTCGATTTTAATCTTCAGCTCAAAGTTGAAATGAGTTTAAGAATTTATATGAAAAGATTTAACAAATGTGTGAAAACCTGAAATTAACAATAATTTAAACATTTTTAATTGGTAAGAAATTTAAATAAATTAAATTAAAATAAAAACGAAAATTATAATTTAAAATTAAATTTTTTAACAAATTGCTATAAATTAGAAAAGTTTTGATAAATTTTACCTCTTAAACATTTTGAAAAAATCTTGTATTTAAAACAATCACTATCAAAGCCCTTTCTTCCTGAAAGGATGGCAACTTTGAGCATTACTGCAGCTTGCTTCAGTTTATGATGTTGCCGGATCTTTTTATTTGCACTTATTTTTCCCCTTTCCACAGAAATTCTTCTGTACAAAGATCGAGTTGGTTTTTAACACGCATAATTTATAGTTTTAGACTGTCCCAGATGCAGTGTTGCCACCTTGATGTTCACATTGACATTATTTTGCTGATGTTCAGTTTTCTTGTCTCCGTTGTCGATCGATGTCACCTTTTTGTGTCGTCGTAATCACCATCATTACAATCATCGTCAGCTTTATCCACGTTATCGCCATCGTCATCTGTGTTCTGCATCCTCACTATTTATTAAGTCGCTGGTTCGATTATTCTTTCGTCGCTTCAAAATTGATGCTGCTCTGCGCCGCGTCGCGTCGCTGCCTCGCTTAATGTCATCGGTCGTCAGTCGTTGGTCACGGGTCATTGGTTGGCTTAACGGTGTCTCCCCGGCCTGATTATAAATATTGACGAGCGCATAGAATTAGGTCGATTGCTAGGGGACAGTAGGGAACGACTTCCCTTCATCCATTACGTTACAGCGCTCTTCTTCGCCGACTCTTCTCAGTCTTTCACGGTCTCGCTCACTCCGTAGTGTACGACAATCAGTGGAATTACGTGTATTTAATGGGAGCAGCGGATAAAAAACTCAGTTTACGTACTTTATTGCAATGCAACATACTTGATGTTAAAAATATCGATTAAAAATTAATTATAGGAATATAATATAAATTCCTGTGCTAGTTATAATTTTCCATCCCGTGAGAACAGACAATTCTTTATCAAGGTTGACCAGAAAGTCGTTGAGGATATAAGAACAAGCTAACGACTGACTGCAGTCGGTGTAATTTTCTTCAATACTCGTAACGGACTACAATGAATGCAGTTATAAACATCAACATCGACAGAACCTCAAATTCACCTTCAAAAATGCACCTCTTTTAAGTTTTCTCATTTTAATACTCCACTTTAATACTCTATTTATTTAATACTCTACTCTATATGGACCCGTAATGCTTTATAATCAGATACAATTTTTTTGATTATTTGAAATACAATATTAATATTATAATTTTTTTTATTGAAATTTATTCTGCTATATTTAAAAGTGTCTATTTTGTTGTTCTTTTGTATAGTAAATATTATCATTGGTTTATATTAGGTTATGTAATTTTTGCAGTTCAATTTGTTATGTTGTCGTTGTTGTTGTTTTTTATTGCTATTTGTATTTCTATTAAAATCCATATGTATTAATTTACCATAAACGTGGTCCAAGGATTAAATTTCGATTTCTCATTAAAAGTGTGAAGAGAGGAGATGAAAAGTGTTGGGAGGGGGAAAAAAGCGAAGGGGCAGAAATCCGAAATACAGAATTCAATCATTTCCCATATAATTTGGCTGCACTGACTTTTCAAACAAACTATTGTTGTTGTATTTGCATGACTACGTTATTATTTTACAAAGTTTTTATTGTTGTTATTATTACAAAAGTGTTGTTGTTGTTAAAAGTGTGTTATTGTTGTTTTCACGAATATGATTTTCATTGTTATTATATTATGTACTACTAGTGTTGTTGTTGTTGTAGTACTGGTTGTTGTTTGTTGTTGGTACTTTCGATGATTTCTGTTATTGTTTTGTTGCTTTTACTGGTAATTTTATAGCAATACGGCATTAAAAAATTATACTTTTGTATTTAACATCAATTCAATGAAAATTTTATCTGGAATTTTCTCGTTAAACCCGCTCTTTGTCAAAAGTGGGTCAAAGAGACGAGGGCTTAAAAGCAGAAACGAAAGGAGAGTGGGAGGGGATCATGAGAGAGAGAGGGAGGAATGCGAAGAGCAGATAAAAGGTCAGCATCAACAGCAGACCGAGTGACCGAGAGTGACTGAAAGAGAATGAGTTGGTGTCGGATGACTCTTTTGTTGTTCTGTGTTACGAATTCGAAATCGAATCAAAAGAATTCTTAATGAATGCTTTACAACACAAAGTGTTTTATTTACCTAAAAAAAGTTAACAGATAATTTATTAAATAACCAAAAAAAATCCTCAAAGTGAGGTTAAAGTAAAAAGAACCGCATTTAAATTTATGCTTTCAACGAATTCATTATGGTCCATTATCTCCCTCTTCCTGCATCGTCCCTCCCCCCCCCCCCCCCCTCCAACAACACCAAACTTTGGTTCATAACTTAAATTATGACAGATGTTTATATATTCAAAATCTAGTTAATCGTTAATGTTTTGAAAGCTTAAAACTTAATTTATCATTTGATTTGACAGAGTTTGTCCAACAAACAGACAGACAAACAGACAACCGACAGACAGACAGCTGATACTAGTTTGGAGTTTAAGTGTCATCGCCAGAATCATCCCTTCTGCCAGCAGCCACACCCCCCCGGCCCACCCACAAAGCAGTTGACAGCTGAAACAAGTTGAAACAAATTCGGTCAACGAGAGTAAATCATGTCATCATCTATCAGAAGTGATTCAGCTTGTGACATGAGCAGACACGACTAAAGCTGGGCTGTGATACAATTCTTCGAGTGTTTATTTGTATTTAAAAATAATCAACATGCAAGCATGACGACAAGCATGACAAGCATGCATGAAATCGGCATACAAACATGAGTTTTTAGCAATTACTTAATAAATCTTCTTATCTTATTTTTCATAAAAAGTGTTGTTTTCCTTTCCTTTCATTAGCAACTTAATATATTAAGAACTAAATTCCTTCAATAAATATAGAGGGGAGAAAAGAGGAGGATTCTGTGTATGGAGCTGTGAAATTTCTGTTAGCTGTGATTCCATATTAATTAATTAAAATTACATTTCAATATCTTTTGAGAAAGTCGCGTTCTGTCGCTCTGCATAATGAATGGCTTGTTGCGAGATGTGACACAAAACTGTCAGTTGTACAGACAAACAGACAGACAGATTCACAACGAAACAGAGACAGGAACAGAGACAAAGAGAGACAAAAGGATGATGTGAAACATTCGCCTTGCGGGTAAATAATGAATATGAATGGATATCAACTCATCGTAATGAAATGCATGCGATGCCACCTGGAAAATAATTGAGTTGTTCACCTCACTGTGTAATGACAGCTACAACAACACGACACCAACTACCATGTCGGCAGCAACAACAATAGTGACAGTACGAGTATAGACTGTATATAATATACAATAACAATACTTTCATGCACACAGTGTAAATAACAAAGAAAGCAGTTAACAACAACAAAAAACCACAATATCAGACTTCATAAAGTATACTATAATATTTGAATTGCAAATATTGTATATATACATACATACATATGTATATATGTACGTTTTTCCATATAACAAACGGCTTGAATTAAATGAAGAAAAATGGTACCAAAAAATCCAGTATAAACAACATCAAAGCGAGTAGAGAGGGAGACAGAGATATGGAGAGAGAAAGAGAGAGACTGAGAGTGAGGCAGAGACAGATAAAGGAGTTGAGTTCCCAGGAGTTGAGTCCCAGAGTTCGCTGCCAGGGACAAGACTCTGTGTATGTATGTGCATGTATGTGTTTGTTTTTTGCATTTGGCGATTCTTACTTGTATGTGTGTGTATTATACGAGTATGTTTCGCTGTCCTACCTTCGCCATGTATTTCGGGTTTTTATACACAAACCTTCCATAACAAAAAAACAAAAACCAAGAGGTTTATAAAAACGAACACTTCCTGGTACTCATAACTTATATTTTTGATGGTAGCTCATATTTTCGACGTGCTTTCAAAGGAGTTGCAAAAACTAATTTAAGCGATGTACTGGATAGAATACTATACACGAGTATCTAAAGTCTACACTTTATTAAAGGTTCAACTTGACTCTCTGTGAGTTTTTACACTTAAAATATGTTTGTTTTCTGAGAAACATGTTAGTTCTAGAGCTATCTAGTATCTTTTTGAACTTCATTCGGATTTCACCATCAGGAGTCGTTTGTACATGTGTCTCACCTCATCTGTCAATTGACATATTGTAAGAAGAAACCAGCCGATGACCCACTCTGTACTATGCTTCCTATCGTGAACGGCGTCTTTCGGATGAATCTTTTATTAAGGATTTAAATGATTATTTTTCAGTGAAACTTCATCAACATATTAGACTTTATTTGAATTTTTAGTGCAGCATTCACTCGAATGGCAGTTCCTTCTCTTCTCCTTTTCTGCCTCCAATGGAAAGCTTTACTTCCTTTCTCTCTCCCTCTCTCACTCCCTCTCTCTCTCTCTCTCTCTCTCTCTATCTATCTCTCTCCATGTCTCTCTCTGTTCTTCTTCAATAAACTGATGTGCATGCGAACCACGCCTTCTATTTAAATTTTTGTACATTTCTTGGTTTTGACAAAATTTTGCCACGTATCAATTTTAATGGCGTCTCACGTTTTCAGCACGCGATTTCAACTTCAAAGGTTTTATTTTTTTTTTTAAATATTTTATAAACTGTTTCCGCTTTTTTTTCGACTTATCTAATAAAGTGAATATGTGTAATTTTAAGTTATGCATGCACGAGGGTGCAACGTGTGACGTGTGACGTGTATGTAGCTCAGAAGAGCCGAGTCATTCATTATATTTGCAAAAGTAATAAATTTGCAACTTCAGACGCGCGTCTCTCCATGAGTTTTAATTTTAAAGCTACCAACAGTAATCCGTTTTTGTTGTTGTCGTTATTATTGTTGCTGTGTTTTACGTTCATTTTTTTTGTACACTTGATAAAAAATACCAACAGAGACTTAACTGGAAAATAAGCACATTTAAATAAAATAACAGGACGAATGAATAACTTGAAAAGCATCAGCTTCTTAAAAAATAAATAATTTTGCACATTTTTCCGTACTTTTCTTGTGGATCTCGTGTTCGGTGAGCGATTTGTATCGGGTGGAACTCCGAAAAATCGTGATGAGTGCGAAATTCGTTGCGCATTTCAAACGAAACTTCAATGAGTGCTGTTTGTGAATTTAAGAGAAGAAGAAGAACAGGAGGAAGAAGAAGAAGATGAGGAATGAGAGGAAGAAGAGAAGAAGGAAGATCGATGAAGTAAACAAAAACTCTGGTTTTTCTGTTATATTGTTTAATTTTAAATTCCTTTAAAATACGTTTTTTTGTTGTTAATTTTTTACTTTCTCCATTTATTGTTATAATTTTTTCATCTTCTTCTACTGCTATTCTTCTTCTGCGTACTTTGTTCCTTTTTGTGTTCCTTTGTTCTCCTTCTTGCTCTGTAATCGTTACTCATTACTTATTCAGCACCTGGTCTAAAGAGATAGAAAACGCAAAGGAAAAGCAACATAAATCTGCGTGAAGTTTGTTAACCATTTAATGAAAGCCACCTGCGAGTGAGTGAGACGGACAACGCGCAATCGGTTTCTCTCGCTTGCAATCTAGCAATCCTACGAGCAATCCTTATAGAAACTCCCCCACTATCCAGGAAAATAAATTAAAATGTAAATTAAATTAGTAATTAAAATTCACTCGGCTCGCGAACTGGCAGGCTCTCAGGTACTCCGCATCTCAGAGAGTCAGCATCTCTTCTATCTTTTTCTATACATTTACTAGTATCTCTTTCTTTATCTGTCTCTCTATCAACCTGTCTCTCTGTCAGTGCGTTTCGATGGCCATTTAACAGTCACGTGATTTATTCAGCTGTAGCTTGAGTACAAATCTGCGGTTCCAGAAGAGACCGATTTCTTTATATTGTGGACGAATGACAAATTAAGAATTTCTTACATGAAGATTGTAAACTAAAAACTCTCAAACTACACCTGAAAGTTCAGAGAAAACAAAAATTTCTCTCCAATCCGACGAAACTGAAGCGGAAACTGAACAGCTGCTGAATAAAATTTGCATTTAATTTGACCTGACGTCAAAATTGTTCATTTAATGATCTAATTTGCTACCCTCTCTTGTTGTGGTTGTTTTTTATTGTAAAATACAACATTTTGAATGACTAATATTTCAAATATTTAGACGACTAAATAAATGATGAAATAAAACATGCAACATGGAAAGAAACTTGTAAAGGAAAGCATTTTTCTGTCACCTGGCAATTTTGACAAATTTTAGAGGGCGACTAAATTTATGACTCATACGGGTTTTTGTCGCAATTGAAACTCAAACTCTTTAAACTCAAACGAGTTGAATTTAGAGGGAAATAATGACGTGGTGAATAAAAATGCGAAATGATTCGGTTGGTGGACATGCGAAATTCTTGTTTTGGGGGTCTTTCGGGATAAGAATCTGCGATAATATGCCTCAAAGTAACACCAAATAAAAGTAGGGTGAATACTTGGAACTTAGTTCATATAATATATAAACTCTGATAGTATTAAATACGTTTTTATTTTTGTTCCTCTGTGAGATAAAAAGTTAGAAACGTGGGAGTTAGTTTTCGAAACAGTCACTTTTCATTTCGTGATTTATTCCCTACTTTCTTCTGTTCATTTCTTTAGTTTAAGAAAGCTTTCAACGTTCACCGTTTGTTGATAAAATTTCCTTTAGTTGACCTCTTAAGACCTCTTGATACCTTGATGCCTTGATTCCTTAAATCCTACATCTAAATCCATCCGACATTCTGTAGTTCATTAACTTTGAAAAAAATCTCAGCAAAAAAGAGAAACTTTTCGCCAACATAACAGCAACAAAAACAACAACAACAACAGCTACTACACGAAGAACTTTAATCTTCTAAATAAATTTGTGTTTTGTTCTTCGTGTTGTTCTTCATTCTCCCTGTTCACGTGGTATCTGAGGATACACATAAAACTAGAAGTTGCATTAAAAGAGATTTTTTCAGAAAAATACACAATACACGGCAACAACAACATCAACAACGAAAATACCGACAACAACAACGAGAAAATAAAAACAAAAATAATAAACTAACGCTATTAATCCATGTAAAGCAACTGTAACTAAATAAAATGGATCAAAGTGTGGATCAAAGTTAATAAATTCTTAGTTAACCGAATTGATTTTCCGTCAAAAGTGTTTTATGTGACGCGTGCTTAATTAGCTAGGAGTTTTATTAATACGTTTGGTTAATAAAAAAAGAAAAAGACTTGAAAACATTATTTTGAGGCGGTAAACTGTTAAATTCGCTTGTGAATCTTTTAGAAACCATCTCAAACGAATATGTACAAAGGACAATTCATCATGTGTCCAGAAATCGGTTCAAAATCTTGTTCTCAATATGCACAAATTGGTTACAAACTCCATGAGCCACTAAAATACACCAACGCGAGTCTACCAGGGAAGCCGGAGAAACTGCAACAACAACAACAGCAGCACCATCAGAATCACCGTCTGCCTCATAATGCAATCCATTAAAATGCCATCTTAAAAGCGACCTATCAACGAGCAGCCCGAATATGGGCAGAGACCTACACTGCATTACAGCAAACAAGAAAGGAGCACCCGAAAGAAGCATCCAAGCAAAAGAATGGATGAGCCAAGCTGATATGTAAAAAACTACGTACAGCGAGGCAGAGAGTACCAGAAAATCACACAGAAATTGGGAACAAATGACCCTCCAAGCCACACGTTATGTTCACAAGCGACATGCAAAGCAGAATCAGCCTAATTCACAGCTCGCTCCAAGGATCGCTCGTTCCAAGTGGCCGCCAAGTGGCATTAAAAGAAAGAAGAGCAAGAAAGCAAACCAAGAGAAGGAAAAAATCTCAAAAAAATAAGCGATTTCAAAAAAGTAGTACAACATAAGAAGCAAGATGCGGCTGAACACGAGACATGGAGGCTCTTAATATGCGTTGTTGTTGTTGGAGCGATCCTCAGGCAACGCAAAAGTAAAAAAAAGGAACACGCACAGATAAAAAAGTACCTTAAGTTGTCTGCAGGCGATAGCAGTCAACGTATAGCACAAAAATATGTAGGTTCTGCATAAAAATGCACACCTCACCTCCCCGCAACCGGCCATCTCACAGCACCGCACCCTTCATCATCATAGGACACTTCATAGAAACTAAGTACTCCTTGAGTAACCTTCAGAGTACTTAAGAGCCAGCGTGAGAATTCCGAAAAATGTTACAACAGCAAAAAATTCCAAACATACTCGTAGCTACATATGGTACATAGGTATACTATATCTATATATAGACGCAATTAATGCCTTTTTGATGTCCGCTGATTAAATCTGTAAAAAGGTTTTAATGAAACCAGTGCAGCAGCTCACACACACTTTAAAAGCTTCACTGGAATCGAAGTTGACCAAAATTTACTACAATCTCAGCAGTCAACGAGCCGGTCAACCAGCCAGTCAACCACCCAGTCAACCAGCCAGCCATCTGTGCAGCCAGCTTTAATCTACGTGCGAGTATCTGAAGCGAGCACCACTTTTGCTGAGTTTTCTCACATCCTTTCCTCCGCTCAGCGCTCCTCCGCTGATGAAATATTCTCCTCCGTATGCGGTGTACATGAGTGATGACACTAACCAACACATGACACGATGTCGTCCTCTCCTCCGCTCCCCTCTACTTCACGCCAGCACTCATCCTGCGCCTTCGGTTGGTTTGTTCAGCCATCTCCATCGTCTACATCATCTTCACTCAGCTGGGACTCAGGCTCAAAGAGGCGCGCATATAAAATAAGGCTGCTGCTGCTGCTGTTTTTGGTGATGCTGCAGTGTCATCATAGATGAAAAAGTAATGTTTTGCATCTTTGCCAGTCGCGTGAGCTGCATGAGTATATTTGTGGAATAGATTTAACCATATGCTAAAATAACCGTATCTATTTTTATAAAGAAATTTTAATCGTATTTGCTAAAAGAAGATTGCTAGACTTTCTTCCAGACTTCAGCTATAGTTCTGATTGATTCCTAAGATACTAGATTCTTAAGGAGGAATTTAGAGACTTTGTTAACTATTAAAAGCTTGTCGTAGAATTCTAAAGACCTGATATACTCTGATACATCTCGTTCACTCTTAGAGACTTGGTAGACTCTAATAGATTCTTAGTGACCTATTATATTTCTAAAGAATCTCTACTCTTTACTCTTACCCTCAATTGGTTACTAGAGTCATGGTTGACCCTTAGAACCCTTGGATCTGCTCGGCTGACCCTTATCGAAATGATAGAGTTCTAAGGACGATGATGGACTTCTGAGAGACCTTAGAGACCTTGACTAACCTTTTCCTGAGAGGGTACAACGCTCGTTTCTCTCCCAGCAGCCTCGATGACGTAAGCGACAGTAGAGTGGAGAGCTGTGAATGAATGAGTGGTGTTGTTTGTGGCCGAAAAGACAGCGAGTGCATCAGCGGTGACTCAGTCGAGAGAGGCAGCCAAGCAGCAGTGAAAAGCAACAACAAAGCCAGAAGAGAGGCAGCCAAAAATAGTGGTGCGCTTTTAGGAGCAACATATTGAAGAAATGCTTTTAACATGATTTGCTTTTTACGTGTTTTCTGGGGTTTTTTCTTGCAACTTTTTGGCTTTCATCGTGCCTCCTTTCTGCTTTTCCACAAACAAACAAAAATGGGCAAAAATATGGCTACACTTATGTGTTTATATAAAGATGTGTTTGTGTGTCTGTGTCTGTGAATAAAGATGTGTGTGTATAAAGCATTTTCAGAATTTATAGCTTTTTAGAAGAAGCCTCTGCTTTAGGCCAAAAAGAAAAAAAGCGGAAAACTCTTGAAAAATTCTGGCCTACGAAAAATTACAGGTTCTCGGGGCGTCTGTCTTCATTTTCTCTGTGGTCTGTCATCCTTGCCGAATGGCGGCGAAACACGTAAAATGCATTAACTTCAAATAAAGCAGAATTCTACAGGAAACAGTGACTAATTTTTGTTGCTAGGGATTTCTTTATATAACAATAACAATGGCACAAACCAAATATAATTGTTCTGAATTTTAATTTTAATAAAATATACATACAATATATACAAATAAAAGATTTTATGTACGAACAGATACGAAAGCTTTATCCATAAAATACATGCAATGAATTTATTCTCGAAAACGTATGCAAACAATTTTTTCAAGTGTAATTTTCGTTGTTCAAACATGCAATCACACTGACACTTTATTAAAATTAACAGCAGTGCAAACAACAAGAATAACAACAACAAAACAACAATAGGAACAACAAAAGCAAAAAAAGGGCATCAATAAAAATTAATTAATGCACTTGACTGGGCTTTTTATGTGGGGATTTTAGTTGTTTTTTTTTCTTTTGTATTGTGTTCCATTATTATTATTATTTATTATTTATTTATTTATTATTTAATGAAGTACTAAGGTGCAGATAAAAGCTACAAAGGGACATTGCTAAAATGTATACTACATTAAATAACATTGTCATGTTTTTAATATTAATAACGCAATTAAAATAAACAAATATGCTTTTGTTAGAATTAAATAGGTTTTGTTTTGTGTTGTTGTAATTCCATAAAATTTTGAAATTAAATTTAGCAATTAAAATTAAACACAATTTTGCGGACAAGTAAATTCACATAAATGAGAAAAAAAAAACAATATTAATTGCAATTCACAAAAGGAACGCTTTTGTTTGAAAATATAACTTGTTTGGTTTTTTATTGTCATCGAAAGTTTATTAAAGCGAAAGTATTGATTTTAAAAACTACAAAAATGAAGAAAAAATCGTATACATTTTAAAGGGTTTTAACGAAGAAGACTGGAAGCTGCTGCACTGCAGAGAATATCGACACTTTGAACGAGAGTGTAGAAATAGAGACCAATATATTGATTATTCGTATTGAACACATTGACGCTGAACATACACACAACCATAAAAATGTTTGTTGCTTCTGACGTACAAAAGCAATGATTTAGCATAAATTCGTGAGCGTTGAACGCATTGCTTCATAATTCAGTGTTTTTATTGCAATCTGTGTCATCGTCGTCAATCATCGTCCTTTGTCGTCCTTTACTGCTCTAGAAGTTTTTCATGTCCTGTTTTTGTGCTGCTTGGTATCTTTTTTTTTCTTTGGTGTCATCACGCTGATGATGAGACGCATGTTTTGCTTTTTAAGTGTCACGGAAGAGGTGAGTAATGATGATGATGACGGTGGTGGTGGTGGTGTTGTTGTTGTTGTTCCTTTCTTCTGATTACTTCACATTACGCGATGCTAATATAAATTCTACGGTAGTCAAATTTTAAACACTACAAATTTAAGTGGTATCGATAGTGTTTCGTTTGGAGACGACAGACGTAGAGACGACTTTCTTCAATCAATAGAAAAGTTATGAGGATATATTTTATTTTAAAGAAACTCAACGGAGGGCATGAGAAAAAAATAGCTTTTAAATAGCCACCTAAAAGTAGTAGTTTATTAGTAGAAATTCTGCCACCTGGTGCACTATACATAAAACACGGTATTTGTATCGTCCAAATGCAATGAGATAAGATTGCAGAGGGTATATAAAACACACACACACACATACACACATGCTCGTGGATATATAAATATATTTATATACAAATACATATACACATACACATCATGTGTAGAAGTGTATTCATACAAAAGATTTCTATAGTGTCTGAGTCCAGAAACTTCTGAAGAGCTGAATTCAGACGAAGCGTGAAGGTAACTCGTGAGGAGGGGGTAGTAGAGGGGGGTGGGGGTTTGTCGACGCAAGGTTAGTTAATGGAGCAACGCTTCCGGAAGGACATAAAACTTTTCTCATTAACCTGCAGCAGCTGCGGAGGAGGGGAACAACGACCGGGACGAAGACGGTCGATGACGGCAACAACGTGGCACACAAGCGCACGTCCCAAGAGGCACCTTAAAAGAAAGAGACGGATACAAATAAAGACAGAGAGCGAGGAGGAGAGAGGGACAGGAAAATTATAAAAAAGAGAGGGTAAGAATTACAAAGAACTGCAAGTGTGCAACAACAAGTTTCATTTGTTGGACAACTCAGCCAGATGCCAAAACTTATGTCATGCAGCTTGCGACAGACAGACCCGAGCCTGACTGAGAAGTTAAGCTGCATGCTTTTATATGTGTATGTGAGGGTGTGTGTGTGTGTATGCATGTCTGTCTGTATACCTGGTTGTCTGTTCAGGTATGGCAACCATTGTTTTCCTTGCTGTAGCCTTTAATGCTGAGGACATTTACGACATCTTCCATGCTGCTGCTCTTCTCTTCCCCCTGCTTTTCACCATCACTTTCCTGGTGTCGCCGGGATACTTTTTACCTGCACATCTGACGTCGTTGTTCCGTTGCGGAATCGCTTCAGTTGCCCTCATTTGTCCACACACGAAATGCTCCTAATTTTATGCGTTCCACACAATGTCACTCTCTGTCTCTCTCTCCTTCTCTCTCTCGTTCTGCTGCTTGTCCGCATATCCTGCAACAAAAGTTTTACCTTACTTGTGCTCTGCATCAGAGGATCTTCACTCTGCTCCGCTCCTCTCCACTCTTTGATGGTTGATGGTTCGATGTTGAGCTCCATTTGTTCTCGTTTGCATTGATTTATCTCACTTTTTATGGGTTGACAGGCTGTACTTGGGACCTGATTGATACCTTGCACTTGGAATTTGTTGCTGCTGTTTTTTTATCCGTTTTTATTATATCTTGTATTCGCTTTCTTCGTTGCATTCTTCATTTTATTTGATAGGATTGGAATTTATTAGAAAATCAGATTTTAGCTAAAACTAAAAAGACTTCGATTTGCCCGAAGCTGAAATAATACACCATCGTGACCTCATCTTTTCAGAGAAGACATTTCAATACAGTTTAATTGAAGAATGAACATCTTCTGTTTTGGATTCGTTTTTGTTTTCGATTTGCAAATTAATTCTTCTCGAAATTCATTTATTTTGAGAATATTTTCAAACTCAGAACTTTTGATAGCTTGAAACAGATTCGTTTCGTTTTTTCTAGATTTTTATTGGTTGTTTTTTTTTCTTTTATTGTTGTTTTTCTTTTTACTTGTAGTTGTTGCTGTTGTTGTTGTTTCCCCGGTTACCTTGAATTCCGGCTTAAAATGAATGAATGAATGAATGCTTTATTGGAATCATGCTTCGTAAGCGACTCCGAGTTCTTGTAGTTGTTGTTGGTTGCACTGCAATGAAAACAGAGAAGAGAAGAGATTATTTTTTTGCAATTGCTGCAGTTGTTGTTGTTTGTGTAGCTTTTTTTTTAATAGTTGTTTCTTGTTTTCATTTTTATTGCAAAAGTAGCTACTAATGAAGGTCTTAAGAGCAGCCTGGCTTAGAATTCTCCAAGCACTGAATTACAAATGAACAAAAAAACAACCACACCAACACATGTTCACAATTGCAAGGCATATACATCTACACAAAACACACACACATACATAAATACATATAATTTAAGTACGAGTAGATAGAAGTCACTCATAAACGTACAGACAATAAAAAACACCACAGCAAAAAAAAAAAACACAAGAAAAACAACAGCAACAACAACAAGAAAAACAAAAACAGGAAGAAGAAACACACTAACTGTAAGTCATTAAAGTAAATTCAAAGGAAAGAAGGACGAATGAAGGACGTCCTGCAAATTTTTAATGCATGCTTTCATTTCATTTTAGTTTCTTTCTCTTTGTGTGTGTCTGCATGTGTGTAAGTGGGTTGTTTGTGTGTGTGTGTGTGTGTGATAATTTAAACAAACATAAGGTACATTAATAAGTGCAACGTACAAAAACAGGTCCTCAGGCCAAACATCATTCACCCGAGCATGTGCTCGTTTCTACACTGAAAAAAAGAGTTTTACCAAAAAATGTCTGTACTGTTCATAGAGTTTACAGACCTACAGTCGCCCACTTGTAGTAGATCAAGTGAAATAAAAGATGGGCGTATCACAACCATAATTATTCACTTTACTGTACTTTATATTAACCTCAATGGAGCTCAGAAGTCTGTCATCACAATTGGGAATCGGTTTACCGTGTGGGAAGTGGGCGTGGATTTCTAACAAGTCTCAGTATTAAATCTTGTTCAGTGTAGAGCCACCTCTAAAGTAAAGAGTGAGAGAGAGGGAGAAAGAGGCAGAGATGAATGGATGTTAAGATGCAATTTTCTGAAGTCAAGTTAAATGGCAAAATTGTGAATAACCCAAAAGTGTACAACAAAGTGCTAGAAAGTGGAGGAAAGAGGGCGGTACGGGGTACCCAAGATGTGTGTCCATATCGGGAGTCATACGTAAGTGTGTATGTGTGTGTGTGTGCTTCAGTGAAGGTGTACAAATTGTGCAAATTTAAAAGTACTCATAGACACTGGTTTATGATGAGTTTGAATAGTGTGCTTATATGTGGATGTGTATGTGTGTGGTTCTATTGTATGTATATGTGTGTGTGAGCATTCTATGAATTGCGCGTGTGTGTGTGTCTGTGTGTACAAAGCGAAATGAGAAAAGCCAAGCATTTAAAAGGCGAGAACTTTCAACAGATCTGAACTTGTGCTTGTGTGTTTCTGCATAGTTATGGTAGTGGTAGTTAAAATAAGGTCACACACACACACACTTGCGGACTTGTCCCTTGTTCCGGCCAAACACAAAGGAGAAACCTTTGTATAGCTCAAGTTTCTGCACGCAAACTTCTTCAGTTCTGTTTTTGATTTTTTCTTCTACTAAAATGTTGTTATTTCCTTTTCCTTAGCGTTGAAGAGACACACACACACAAACGCACTCGTATAAATCCAGAAGTTCCTGAGGCTGTGTTGTGCTCCTAACTTTCGCTTTGTGATTCATTATTTGCTCTAAAAGGGTTTTAACTATCTTAATCAACTTCAACTTCAACTTCGACTTCGAGTCCGGACTTGTTGTTGCTTCCGCTGCTCTTAATGAAGCTGCCGGTTCCCAGGAGCTGCTGTTGCAACTTCTCGTGATTCATAACCGGCAGCAGATAAACCAACAAAGCATAAACGCAGTACCGTCAACGTGAAAGTGCAGCAAAGGCAGAGCACTAGAATTAGTGGCCCATTTCTAATGAACGTCATAATTTGCACGACAAGTTGACTGTCCACACATGCAGCTGAGCAGAAGAAAGGACCTTGGCACCGGATGCCGGAGAACGGGTTACAAAGCAGGCGCTGTTGCAGCTTCGAAGAGTTCATAAGTTGCGAAGTTCATAAAATAAACACACCGCACACTCATTTGATCATATCTCATGGAATAAATGAAGGTGTATATAATATGTATGTATGTATGCATGTGTACATGTATTTGCATGTATTGTATGGCGTGCGAGTGTGAATGTGAATGAGCATGTGTGGGTGCCTGTGGAATGCCGTGTGCGTGCGCATTTTCCGGCCAACGCTTACGTATGCATAATTTTTTCCGTTTTCCGTTTCCCGTTTTAACACATTCGCACTTTCAACACCAACAGTGAAGAGAGAAGAGAGAACGAGTGATGAAGAAGAGAGAAGGAAGATGAAAAGAGAAGGTGAGAAGGAAAGAGATGCAAACAGTTAGCAAGACAGATGAAGAGATGAAGAAGCAGCTCTACATACTGCTTTAATAAGAAAAGCAGAAACGGAACCGGAAATACGAGTGCATTAACCAGCATGCGACTGTCACGTGTCGTCCCGGGTTGGTTCACGGTGTTGGTGAGCGTGTACTCTGTCCGATTACAGTTGCATGTGTGTGTGTGTGTGTGTGTGCACATGAATTAGTGTTGCTGCGACGTTTCCGGTTTTTAAATAATTATCACACCATCAGCAGCATTCACTCCAACTATAATAACAACAACAACTCGAATAGCATCCTGCGCATCTACTCGTACATCCACGTTGATAGTAACTTAAAAGCGGATATGAAACGGAACCGGAAATGAGCACCTAAGCATTCATGCCTGATCTACCACCTAATCTCCTGTACGTGTGTGTATCTGAGAGTGTATTTGTTTTTGTGTGATTATTTTTAAGAATTACATTATGACTGTTATTTATTTATTACTTGTAGTTTGTTGTCTTTCTTACTCTCATGCTAGGAATGAGCTCAGTGCTCACTGTCGCAGCTGATAATTAAGCTTAGATTACGGTGAAATATGATGCTATATAGAATATGCGGTTGCCGGATATACAAGTCCAGCGATATACTGTATACAAGTCCACTGCGATAGACTAGCGCTAGAGTCAGCATTCCAGGAGATCCACCAAAGAGATATACACTATATTATACACTAAGAACAGCCGATTTACAACCAGCCGATTATACCGACCGATTTTCTAGAGGGTTGATATCTCAAACTATTCAGCCGAAGTTTTGTGACAAAGCTTACGTGACATAAAAGCGTTGTTTGCTTCACATGTGAGTGAAAAATACTTTTTGTATAATTTTAATACTTGTACTGGAAATCGGACGACCAGAAGCCGCACTTTGAGTAAAAATTGCATGCTCCGGTAAGCGGCTTAACCCTTTCAGAGCCGAAATAACACTCTGTCCGAAATAAAACCTTAGTTAGTCATGCAGTCGGTTCAAAAACGTATATCTAGGGATCATTTTGCACGCCCTTCTCATTGGTTGTGTAATCCGCACCCAATTTTTGACGAATGCAAGAAAAGCTCACTCAAAGCTCATAAAGAGCATACTTTAGTTGTGTTCTTTTTTTCGATATCTGATGTGTGACATGTGGCAATATTTTGGAGTTTCTGCGGCTTTCATCAGTCACTCATTTCAAACTTCCAGCGTTTTGATTGACAGATTCATTCATTCATTCGTTCGTTTTGATACTGAGTCTGAGTTGTGTTCGTTGCTATTGTATTGCAACATCGACTTTTGCACGAAAGGCATGAATAAAGGTCAAACACAGAGAGAGGAAGAGAGAGAGAGAGAGAGAGAGCAAATGTTGTCCCGCTCAGTCTGGTCATTGAATGAGCCACAACCTAACTCACGCCAGCGACAACTGAACTCAATCTCTGCAGCTTAGTTAACAAAGCTTTGAGCTTGAAACGGTTAATTTTTACAGGATTATTTCAAGTCTCGTATTTGTTCGATTCAAAAGAATACAAATTTTCGGTGACCATGCTTAGGCTTGGGATCATAAAATAGGCCACTCGGCAGAATTTAGAGCCTCATCAATATTGCATCATTTTCTTTGATGAACATTTCTGAGGGGAGAGAATAGATTTTGTGAATAAAATTAAAAATAAAAGCAAATTAAAAGAGAGACATTGTTTAAAGAGGTACACGTACACTCTTTTAAAGTTTATGTATTTAACGGACACTGTATTCATATCCTATGATCCTAAGAATATTATTTTAAGAACCTTAAGAATCAGTTACCTTAACTTAGGATCTATTGACATATTTTACCTCTAACTAAACTTGAAGATTTCCAGGCGTAGGATTTTGTTTTTTTTCTACATTAGACATCTGAAAAGGACAACAACAAAAATGTAGGTCAACAAAAAGCCTCCGAAGAAATTGAAAACCTTGTTGAAGTCACGCAGATTTAAAAGAAAGGGTGAATACTTCATTTGAGGACATTATAAAAGGTTAAAAAAACAAAAACCGAAAACCTTTTAAAGTGATAAATTAAGACCTCGTTAATTTTATTAGACACTTCATAAATAAGCACAAAACACCAACAACAACAATAAGAATGTATAATATCAAGAATGAATTATGTGCATTATTATACAGGGTGTGTAGAGGAAAGAAAGCGACATACAATATATTTTAGAAACTGAAAGAACAATAAATCAAATAAAAACATGTCAGGTGTTTATATTAAAAGTTCTAGTAATAACACTCGTAATAATAGCAATAATAATAACACTAGTAATAATAATAATAATGAAAGTAGGAAAGAATCTTAAAATATACAAAAAGTACTCTTAAATGTGATTACATTTTGAGCAATTGACAGAAGACGGATGAGACAGAAAAAATGAGGTAGTAAAGATCCTTAG